>CM053760.1:41085209-41152362 GCA_028658305.1 Pachyuromys duprasi
CCCTATCCCTCTGTCTTCTCTCCCCCTCTCTCCTTTCTCCCTGTCTCTCTCCCTCCCATCCTCTCTCAGTCTCTGTCTCCCCCCACCCTGTCTCTTCCTTCCTCCCTCCCTCTCTCCCTCCCTCCCTGTCTCCCTCCCTCCTTCCTTCTCTTTTACTCGGAGACAGTCAGAACTCTCCTCCCTGACAGCCACAAACCTACAGCACTGACTGCATTCAGAGAGGGAACCTGCAAACAAAACTTCACAGAAAACTTTTTGCTCTTGTTCCAGAGAATTTGCTGAAGAGGAGAAGGAAAAAAAAAGTCCAAAAAAACCTGTGCGTGAGGGGTGGGGAGGAAAAGCAGGGCCTTTAAAGAAGGCAACCACACACGACTTTTGCTGCCAGGATGCCCTTGCTTTGGCTGAGAGGATTTCTGTTGGCAAGTTGCTGGATTATAGTGAGGAGTTCCCCCACCCCAGGATCCGAAGGGCACGGCGCAACCCCGGACTGCCCGTCCTGTGCGCTGGCCACCCTTCCGAAGGATGGACCTAACTCTCAGCCAGAGATGGTAGAGGCTGTCAAGAAGCACATCTTAAACATGCTGCACTTGAAGAAGAGACCCGATGTCACCCAGCCGGTGCCCAAGGCGGCGCTTCTCAACGCGATCAGAAAGCTTCATGTGGGTAAAGTGGGGGAGAACGGGTATGTGGAGATAGAGGACGACATTGGCAGGAGGGCCGAAATGAATGAACTCATGGAGCAGACCTCGGAAATCATCACCTTTGCGGAGTCAGGTGGGTGCTGGCTTGGCGGTGGGGGCGGGGGCAGGGAAATGTATTTCGTTGACAGTAGTCCTAGCAGGAACTTCTTTCCCTCCAGCTAGAGACTTCCCGGGGAGGTTATTAGTTATTAGGTGATGGTGGCGACGGAGAGACAGAGGAGGGGGAAAAGGACTTCTTTGCCAGGGAGCCCTGCCCCGCTATGGCTGGCTAGCTTACACTTGCTAAACAAACTCAGCGGTTACCCAGAGAGGAAGCTCTTGGGCCAGTCTGGAGCTGGAAGGCAGTCTGCATGGGGTTCCCTGGCTGCCCGGCTTGGGAAACCAGATCTGAGCAGACAGATGAAAGCAGGGCATTCGGGTTTTGGGGTGCAAAGGCAGCATCTGGACTCCATCCAAAGTTTCTTTCTTGGGTAGGAGTGAGAGTGCCTGGGGGCCAAGTGCAAGGGCACAGATGCTACTGTCTGAAAACAAATTTCTTTAAATGTCTGATCTGGGGCCACACTGGAGCCAGACTCAGGACATATTTATTAGTGACAATCATTTTCACCTCTCAAAAGCCTGCCTCTGTGCATAACGCATCCAAGACAGCAAAGAGCCACTCCCAGGGCAGTTAGCATTCAATTAGTGACTACTTTAGAACACTGATGCTTTTGCTTTCAGATTAAAAACAAAAGCAACAATATCAACAAAACGGAAAAAAGATCCTCACCCCCCAACCCAATTTTATTCTTTGTAAAGTTGCTAAGAACTTTTTGCCAAGGAATGCGACCTTGACAGTGTACTCCCAGACATTAGCTGAACTGCTTAATCCTTAGGAGGAAGAACTTTAATAGATTCTAATCATTGGCTCAGGAGGGAACTAACCTGTTGCTGTGTAGAAAATACCTGTGCAAAGCCTAGGCCCTAGACTTGGAACTGGCTCTTCACAGTCAGGAGGACACAGATCTTCCTGCAAGTCTGTGGGAGTTGGCCACACAGATGTTTTAATAAGACCTCTTTACTTTCATGGTAAGCACCAGGCTAAGGAGTAGGATCGGATAGGGATCAGTTGCCAAAGCCATTTGAAAGGAATGGCATTGTTTTGTTTGGTGGAGCATATGGCTAGTAGAGTATGCGCAGGGACTCCCAGGATTTTGTTTAAAAGTTTGCTGCAGCAGTATAAACAATTAAGGCAACACTCAAAATTTCCAATCCTGAAAACCTGTTGACTCAGATGTTCTGTTTTCAAGAAAACCTTGCAAGACCTGGGCATCCTTGGGGGGAGGGGAGGTGTGGGGAGCCTGCAGATGGCTGGCTTGGTGGCTTCTGGTGAGAGAAGCCTTGGTGTCCCACCAGCTTCCTAGACAGCTTAGCTCTGTTCCAGTTCTACTTTCTTACATATCAGCTTCCTCTTGAAAAAGTTCCCTAAACCCTGGTCATTGTGACTTTATTTTCTGAACCATATTGAGGAAAAAAGACATGTTGGACCCATCAGGTTGCCACTTAATTTTCTTCCACCTTTCATAGTTGGAAGGTAGGAAAGAAAAGCCTCATGACATAGGCTTGTGGGGGAGGGGGTTGGGCTCTGTGCTTTAGGAGATTGGTCCAGGTCCTGACATGAAATGACTCATATACATTTTTATATACAACCCTCACCTATGTTGGCTCCAGATGCAGTTTCTACTAACTTGGATTCTACTGTGTCATGTGACTAAGTATATGTGTGACTTCTACCATGTTTAACTGCACAGTAGATGCTAGCACTCCATCCTTCTGACTTAGTAGGCAGGTACAGAAAATTCATCGCTTGGCAGTTAGAGATAGGGCAAAGAAATGGGCCATTTTCACTTTCTTACTTATGGCCTTTTCAAAGCTCATGACTCTCTCAGTAAATGGGATCCTGTCAATTTTGCTTCTCTGTTGTCTAGTTTGAGAGAAAATGAGCTACAATTTACATCAGTGATTCCCTGAACTCACACATTGACTATGAAATTTGTAAGAGGAAACTCCTTCTAGTCCAGGAACATAGTGTTTTTGTTAGTTGCTTATCTTCTTTTGTGAGAAGTAGCGTACATTGACTTCAGGTTGATTTAATATAATTTCACAGATGTAAGTAAGGATCATAGTAAAGACAATTTTACTCTCCAAGCAGCGTTCAGCATGACGTAAGCATTTTGCCTATTTGGGAAACATATTTATCATCTGGTTAATTAGAACAAATATATGAAAATGAACTGCAATGATCTGCTTCATTGCTTTTGCAATAATTCTACTTTGCTTTTTAGCATGTTAGCATATTTCAAAAAATAGAAAAGGGCATGCTTTTTTTTTCTTTCCTTTATAACCACTTGTACGACATAGAGTATAGTCAATGAGTGTCACCTGTAAACATACCATAGATGTACCATTTGATAGTAAGATTCCTGGTACAAGACATGTTTTACTTTGGCTTCTTCATTCAAGATTGTTAGATTAAGCTCACAAAAACGGGGAAAATAAAGGGACTACAAAGGGCTACAGTACCTCAGCCTTTTACGTGAATTCATCCTACTGTGTTCAGGTGGCATTTCAGCTTTCGGAAACTGATTTAGATTGCATTGGCTAATTATCAGGGATTCACCCTCAAGCTCTCTGAAATATGTTCCAATAAATAAAACTGATTTTATTTATATGGATGTCTCCTAAGAGTGCTTCCCAGAGTTAGTGTATTCATTGCATGGCTGGCCCCAAACCCTGAGTGCTAACTTTTCTTCAAAGGAACAGCAGTATGGATGAGCAAAACCAATCCAATGGCTGTGACCTAAACTGCCAATGAAATTGGGATCAGAGGACTTCTTGGCTACTGCACTGAGTTTTATCAACTTCTGCTTCTTTATAGTAGCTGCTCAGTGAATGTACGGTAATAGCCTGCCATTGAGTCTACATAGATTCTGCCATGGTTAGCTTCTAGTTTTCACAATTAGCTTATTGGATTGCTTGTTACATAGGGTAGAGAAACAAAGAAAGTGATACCTGATTAAATAGATACTGCCCAGGTATTATCTCGGCTCTTGGAAGACCCCAGGTACAGAAGATTTGACTTAGACATCAGCTCACCCAGAGACTATTTCTCCATAGTCCAAAAAGCCATCTCAAAGTGGACTAACCTTCCACTTTGACCCACCTTTCCTTTGACCTGTCTTCTGGATTCCACCTCACCAAACCTCTGAACCTTGAAGGTTTCGCACTTATCTGAATTCTGGGAAAGACTGGCCACAAGAGGGCGCATCCTAAATCTTCATCTCTGTCAGCTAATCTGGGAAAGGCGGTTCTGTGGCTACTTGAAGCCCCAGCCTGTAGCACCCTAATCTTGAAGAATACTAGTTACTGCCTCTCTGCAGCTCCATCTTTCTGCAGAGTTGTTAAGGGCTGGGAGGTGCACAACTACCTGCAGCACACTAAGTAAAACAGAGGCACAGCAATGGCAGAACTGTGGTCCACACGAGCATTCCGCAGCTCCACGGGCAGCAGAGGAGTGCTACATTTCAAAAACAAACAAAGCAGGGATTGGGGATGTGCGTGAATCATCAGCCTCACTGATGTGAACACAGTCTCTCCCTAATACCGTCGCCTGGGTTTTAGAAAAAAAGTCTTCCATCTCCCCCAATTCTGCTTCTTAGTTTGCATGTCTTATCAATGCTTCTCACAAGGGACAAATGACAAGTGACTTCCAACAGGGAGGGGGAAAAAGACTATTTATTTAACGCCTGGTGGGAACATGGAGTTCAGCTGCTGAGGACGCATTTGTTTCCCAGCTGAGAGTGTGGAGAGAAACCGTGGGGGAAGCATGTGCAAAGAGATGAGCACTGGTTTTTTTGCCTGTGGAGTGGGTGTGCTGTGGTGGGGATGAGGACATGTCAGGGGAGAGATGCAGTTCTCACATGGAGAAAGGAGTAGCTTCCCAGGCACTTTGCATGAAAATACTTATTTGTCTTGGCCCTTCTGCTACATCAAACTTGAGCATGATCTCTTCGCTTTAGTTCAGAATTCTTCATGCTTGACTGGTTCCTAGGTCCAAAGTTAAAAGTATGAAAGTTTTGAGGAACTCTGGAAAAAGACTCTGGGGCTGAATCTTGAGAATTTTTTTTCCTATTTACATTATAAAGTAAGACTTCTCTCTCTCTCTTTAAACATTTAACCCTTTTGTCATTATTTAAATGAAGGAGGCAATGGATGATAAGTTACTCAGGCCTGAAGAGTTGTTATAATTCAAAAATGGATCCCAAGAAGAGGTATTAAGACGAAAGGGTTAGACAGGATAATTTATACATGCAGGCTAATCTGCTGTAGGCAAGAGTCTCTACTGTAGGTCAGAGCGAAAGCAACCTTTCAGACCTGCCTTCTGCAGAAATCCCTGGAAGCCATCCAGAGGTTGCCTTAGTGCCTCATAGAATACACAGGCTGTAATGCTGACCCTTCGTGATACTGACTGCACCTTATCTAGACAAGGAAACTTGGTGGAGTTGAAGGAAAAGTGAAGTAACACGTATTTTACAGCAGAGCTATGCTCCTCTCATGGTGAGTTTAAATGTGCACCGTGAATGGCAAGGCTTTCCACATTCACAGAGATGTAATTATTAGCTATTTGTAGAAGGGCAGCCTATTTTACCCAGGATGTTGATGAGGAAAAGCAAGCTAATTAAACTAAACTTTATGTGTATATTGACTATTTAGCTGGAAATGATCATATACCCTACAGAGCTGCTACCTGGACTTTCCTGTATGTGCCATTTGCATACTAATGTTGGGGAAGGAAGCAAGGAGCCTGCTTACTTAAGCCCTGGCATACCTTCCTGATCAAGGTAGTGAAAAATCCCTAAAGCAACAAAGAATAGCTATATACAACGTTCTTTTAGGCTTTCTGTCCAGCCCTCCCACCAGGCAGCATTTCAAAAGTATTACCTATAAGGTACAAAATCAGTCCCTATTGAATGTTCTGCCTGTCTTCTTCTGCTTTGGTGTGTGTCCACCAAGCTCCCATGGGCTTAAATGATGAGATATGATCACCCACATGGGTTTGCGTGGGACTTTCTTAGTGAATTACTCAGACAGAGCAGGCTGTGATACAAGCCTTGCTCAGAAGCCTCAGGACAAAAAAATAGCACAGAGGAGGAAAAGAATGCTACCAGGGAGTGGTTAATGAGAGGTTACGAGCAAGCAGCCCTAGCTGGGGAGCTGCGGCCTGGTGGAGGAGCCCAGCACACACCTGTACACACGCGTACCATACTTGCTTACGCAGCATCTTGGGAGGCGTTCATTTCAGGGTTTCATGACACCAGATATTTAAGTCAGGCCTGAAATGGATGGGAAGTTGATCTGAACATCTCATCCTTAGATAGCTTTCTTCCCCTTTCCAAAATCGTTACATTGCTCTCAGGTAATAGAGATAAAGGGAATAGTACATTTCCTGATTCTATTTTGTATCCTTATGTAACTAACGTGACAGTTGTAATATATCTCTGAAGCCAACAGGTCTGATAAACGGTCAGTCCATCTCAGCTTCCATCCTACTCCCCACACCCTTCTGCAATGAAAGCCAAGGTAAAAGAAAAAAAAATGCCTTGCTTAATAAGTCAGAATACAATAGAACTCATAAAATGTACCTGCGCATGAGGTAGATGGAGGAAGACTTGACTCTCCTCCCCCTGTCCTCCTGGGCAGACGGCAACAGCATTTTCATGAAATTGAATCTCAGTTTTATTTTTTTTTCCCCTGATAAAATATCATGCAATACACAAATAGCAGTTCCAGAAATGGACACCAGGAGAAGGAGGGGACAGGCATGTCAATTAGTAGGGGAAAATCCAAATGTCAGAAATATGGGGGAGAGATGAAGCAAGCTAGAATGGATACAAACACAGGGAGCAGAGGCTTTCGGCTGGATAATTAAACTGCTGCATAAATCAGCGCCCTTGCCTCCCCGTGACACACAGGCAATGGCTTGCAGTTAATTGTCAGCCAAGACCAGCCTGAAAGTCGTTTTATGATGACTCTCTGAGCCTAGTGTAACAACACCTGACAGACTGAGCCCCCTCTAATGAGCACTCTCTTTGTACGATCCTCTTGCTGGAACACTAAATCATTTGCTTCCAAGTACAGCCGCCTGTGAAGAAGGGGCGGGGCTACCTCATGCATTAGAAACTTGTTCCCATGAAATGAGGGGCCATCCTGCGGGCTGTGTGACAGGAGCACATGGCCTCAGCCTTGCCGGGCTGTGATAAAAAGCAATTCGTATGCATAGTTGTTCTAGTACGCCAATTAATCCTCTCTTGTCCCTACCCCAGCATCTGCAGTCCTCAGCTCAGGACTGGTTATGGGAAGACCAGGGTGAGCAGCTCAGTAATGCTATCAGCCGCTTTACCCTAACACCAATACCAAGTGTGCATGGGGACAGAATAGAGTTTGGGAGAAGGTTGCCTTGAGACCCAGTGTAACCTGAAAGCCAGGAGCCAGTCAGGAGCTGTTTCCTAGAGAAAGCAGCCACTTCTGGCTTCTCTGATTTAGCAGATACTTCTATTCTCTCTGTATGTGGACTGATACCTCATGTATTCAGAAAAGGTCCTGACTGGGGGCGGGAAGGAAAATGATAGGTACCTAGTTGATATTTTTTCCCCCAAAGGCATAGCAGATGTGCCTCATACAGAGAAGAAACCTGTGCTCTTCCAAGCCCCCTGTAGCCTATCCCTTCTTTACCCCAACCTCTCTGGACCCCTCTGCTTGCATGTACCCTACCACCTCATGGGCTGCTGCAATTACCATCTTAGATTTTGCTTCCTGTAGCCTTTACTTTCTCATAAACAACACACAAACAACAACAAACCCACTCAGCCTTAGCAAAGGGTGAGATCGGGTTCATTTTAAAGACTATTATCACATGTCTTTTCCTCACTGTTCCTTGCTATGCTTTGGAATAAATATCTCCTCTTTATAATTTATTTTAACTCCTAACAAAAATGTGAAGTCACTCAGAGGAATGCCAGTACCTCCCTATCTTCCAGGCAGACTTCTAGGCAGAGGCCAGGGGGCTCTCTGTGTCTAAGATCAGTGCTCCCTGGCCCTTGCCTCCGTAAATTTATCAGTATTGTAGTCATAATCTACAGTGTGTGGGATTGAGATTGGGATCGTGTATAGAAAAGCTTTTCTTCAAGAGCACTTGAAACTGTGCTGAAATGTATGTTATCATAAATATCTCAACGTCTCTACTGATGAGTATAGCTGGATTTCTATTAGCTAAGGGCAGCCAGTTAGGTAGATCCTCCTAGGGAGTTGTGATGTCAAAGATGAACCTCTTGAAGACTGTTCCCAGCTCTGAATAGGGACATGATCAGGTAAAAGAAAGCATGCTTTTCTATGCCTTCTGGAGGTAATGTGGAAGGGAGGGAAATATATACTTAATCAAAGAATTCTGTTTCTTACTGTAAATTGTGTCTCTTATTGTAAATGATACTGCACAATAAATCTACAAATGTCTGTGAAAAGAGAAGGAGATAGTAAGTTTCTGGCTCTAAAGCTAGAACTATAGATCTGAGTAGTTGCTTGGATTTCTTCTGTTTTAAAAGTTGATAGAAAGTGAAGTATGCTTTTGGTATTTGTTTGGTGCATTCTAGACAGAGGCAAAAACAAAGGATTGAGAGATAAGAATTGCTTTCTTAAATTAAGGCAACTTAGTGTTATTAGGCTCCCATTTGGTAATTAGTGTTCAGACAATTACCTACCTTCTGCTTCATATTACAGCAGGACAGTGAATGAGCTAGGTAAGACCTAAGCCCTTAGGTGTCCTAAACTAAATAGGTGTGAGGGCATGGAGGGTGAAGAAAAGGCAGGCAGTGTAAAAGTAGGGCCAGTCAGATGACAGACAGCATTGCTTTGGTTGGCCTGGATGGCGCAGGAAACACCCGTGTCGCTGCTACAGGTGGGCTGAGCGCATAGGGTTCACATTGAATAAAGAGATGGGTCACAGGGACATGGACCGAGATGAGGTGCACAGTCCAGTGTCACGGAATGTTTGGATACTAAAAACAGAAGGTTGTAATGGAAGAGAGTGCAATCAGACCCACTTTTAGGGAAGATTTCTTTGCTTAATGGAGAAACGACCTGAGAGAAGCCAGGCTTAAAGCTTCAGAGGTCATTTGGTGAAACGCCTGCTGCTATACGTGGGGACAGGTTGACAGAGAAGTTAGCTCTGGCAGTGACAGGAAGAAGATGTTGTGTCAGAGAGCCTGGCCCACAGTGACCCACACATAGATGCAGGGACAAGGTCTTTGGCTCTTTGTGAGAAAATAATTCCAGGACTTGCTAAGGCTTCCATAGGGTTTCATTTATGTTTTTCCACTAGAGCTTCTCAAACCTGAGATTCCTGGTCAAATGTCAGCTTATTATTATCATTTGTATATTAAACTAAAATGAAGGTGTGGATGACATAGACGCAGAAGCCCAGGCTTTCATTCTTCACAGAACAAGGTCTACAAACTTGCCTCTGTTAGTTGGGAGACTCCCATAACTACTTGATTCTGTATAAGTGAAGCAAGCTCATGGGCAACATATAAAGACTTAACTGTGTTCAAACAAAACTGCATTTACAGACACCAAAGTTTACATTTCAGGTGAATTTCACATGTGAAAAAAATTACAATATTTTCTTTATTCATTTCAAAACTGTAAAACCCTTCTCAACTCAGTGGCCACATGGAAGCAGGTTTGTCTCATGAGTTGGTTGTAAATTGCTGACTGAGCATTGTATGAGAGAGCTGATAACAAGATTCTTGCTGCCTGAAGTTAATGATAGATATACAATTCACAATTAACAAGTGTTCTCTCTCTTTCTCTCTCTCCTGTGTTTTATCTTCAGGCACAGCGAGAAAGACACTGCACTTTGAGATTTCCAAGGAAGGCAGTGACCTGTCAGTCGTGGAGCGTGCAGAAGTCTGGCTCTTCCTGAAAGTCCCCAAGGCCAACAGGACCAGGACCAAAGTCACCATCCGTCTATTTCAGCAGCAGAAGCATCCACAGGGCAGCTTGGACATGGGGGATGAGGCCGAGGAAATGGGCTTAAAGGGGGAGAGGAGTGAACTGTTGTTATCAGAGAAAGTGGTCGATGCTCGGAAGAGTACCTGGCACATCTTTCCAGTGTCTAGCAGCATCCAGCGCCTGCTGGACCAGGGAAAGAGTTCCCTGGATGTGCGGATTGCTTGTGAGCAGTGCCAGGAGAGTGGTGCCAGCCTAGTGCTCCTGGGCAAAAAGAAGAAGAAAGAGGTGGATGGAGACGGGAAGAAGAAGGATGGAAGTGATGGAGGGGTGGAGGAAGAAAAGGAACAATCGCACAGACCTTTCCTCATGCTGCAGGCTCGGCAGTCTGAAGACCATCCTCACCGCAGGCGTAGACGGGGCTTGGAGTGCGATGGCAAGGTCAACATCTGCTGTAAGAAACAATTCTTTGTCAGCTTCAAGGACATCGGCTGGAATGACTGGATCATTGCTCCCTCCGGCTACCATGCTAACTATTGTGAGGGTGAGTGCCCAAGCCACATAGCCGGCACCTCTGGGTCCTCACTCTCCTTTCACTCAACAGTCATCAACCACTACCGCATGAGGGGTCATAGCCCCTTTGCCAACCTTAAGTCGTGTTGTGTGCCCACCAAGCTGAGACCCATGTCCATGCTGTATTATGATGATGGTCAAAACATCATCAAAAAGGACATTCAGAACATGATTGTGGAGGAGTGTGGCTGCTCCTAGAGACACCAGGTCCCAGAGGAAATGGATCTAGAAAGTTCAGAGAAGACAGTGGCAAAATGGAGAAAAATATAAGATTTCTGAATTAAACAAAACAACCAGAAAATAGAAATAATAATAAAAAACCCACAAAACAAAAACTAAACTGAAAACAAAACCTAATGAAACAGATGAAGGAAGATGTGGAAAATATTCTAAGCCAGGGCTCAGAGATGAAGCGGTGAAGGAGACAGGGATTGGGAGGAAAAGAGAGAATGGTGTACCCTTCATTTCTTCCAAAACCAAACTGATTGCATCAGTTTTATCCAAACTGGGTATTGTCCTCTCTCCTGCCTCTTGTGGTTCCCTTGCGAGCCTGGAAATCTACTTGTCTATTCTGCAGTAATGTGGGCTAGCACAACCCAAATAACGTCTAGAAAGCCATGAGTTTTAAAGGGCCAGTCCCACCCAGTTACCCAGGTCATAAGTATGTCTATGTGACACTATCTCTGTGTATTTCAGCACACACACACACACACACACCCGCACATGCACACACACACACACACACATGCACATATGCACACAGACACAGACACACACACACAGAGGCATTTCCACACACCACATGCATACACATATTGGTGAAAGAACAATTCTGTGCAGGTGGTCACACTTTCTTTCTGTACCACTTTTGCCACCAGACAAAACCAACATAAAACATTGAGAACAAGAATGGAAAGAGTGAAAGATCAAGGAATAAAGAATACCTAGTTACATTTCGTTAAGGTGCTTATGATCTTAGAACTATGCAACCTAATAGGTTTGAAACTGTTTACCTGAAAGAGGACAAAAAGAGAGACTTTTTTGTATTGGAAGTAACCTGATTAATTTTTATTTTCTTCAAGGAGAGATACTTGAAAGGAATATGTTTGTCCATCTGTTGGATTCAAACATTTCTATATTTTGTAAATGTTGTTTTTTTATCGTTTACTATTTGCACTACAATGGTGTTTGACCTGTCTAATCCTTATTTAACAAGTATTTTCTTTGGGTGGGGGTGGGGGCAGGGTTTAAGAGCTGCACTTCGTGTGAGCTATAAAAGAACTGCTACAGCACACAAAATAGCTATTTTTATTATTATAATTATAATTATTATTATTATTTTGTACCTTAAAAATAGACACATACACCAAAGACATTTGTGTGAGCCTTTAAACAGTCTGTCTGTGGTTGGTATCGTTCACCGTGAGTCAGGGGTAGAGATCTAAGGCTGAGTTAGGTGGGTGGTGTTCAGGCTTAAAAGACCTGAGAGGTTTGGCTTTTGACTCTTCTTACATCCATGAAACAGGACATTTCATACTGGATGTACAGTAGTGTACACTGTTGGATTATCAAGTTCAAATTCATGAGACTACATGCTTGTATGTGTATATATACATTGCCTGTGCATATGCAAACCTGTGTGTATATATACATGTTTGTACCATGTCCATACACATTTTAAGCACTTCAGGCTGTCATTTTTTTAATGTTCTTAAAGCAATGAATGTTTGTGTGCAAAACACAGTATTTTTAAGAAGGATAAGTGATAGATTTTTTTCTTGCTTTTACTCTGTATTAGGTGGGTACATTTCAAATATTCGGATGGGAAAAAGCCTGAAAATCCTAGTGAGTATCCAGCCAGGCCCTCTCTAAATGTACAGGATGAAATCTCTCCTCTTCCGCTACCCTGCTCCCTACAAGTTATCCCCTGTGGGGAAAACAGGATGTTAATGAAAAAAATGGGCTGATTTTTTTTCAACTTATATTTATTATTTATTGGAATCAATCTTAAATCAGAAACTTTTTCAGAAAAAAATATTTTTAGGCTAGAATAAAAGGTTTTTTTTTTGAATAGTGTTATTACTACTTAAATAATAAAATAAGCAAGAAAATATTTAAGACAGTGGAAGTTAAGGGAGAGAGCACTTAGGAGCCAGACGGTAGGGTAGTTGTACAAATCTCTAATATTTTATTTTGCAGCCAAAAATTCTTGATGTGCAAGTTTGTATTTTCAAAGGCAAAACCGTAAAGATTGTCTTCTAAAGATCAAAATACACGCTTAAACCCAAGTTTCTAACTTAGTCCAGTGTTTTGCTTGTCTAAAACAGCTAATAAATTATTCATTTATGTATTTAAAATACAGAGCCTTATTTTTACGGACTTGTTTGAAGTTTGAAAAACTTTATAAAAATGAAAAACTCTAATTGAAAAAAATTATATTCCTCAGTACTTTATAAAGTATTGAAGCTTTTAGCATTAAGTCAGTCCATAGATTAAAGTCGTTGTAGGAAAATGAGATGCCAATGAGAAATTAAATCTTAAAAAGCTGGTTTAACTCTTAAAAAATAAACTAAGTCAATATATATTATATATATTAAGTCAGTATACCTTCTCACATTAGGCTGTATGTAGGCAAACTACTTTAGTCTTATTACTGGGCAAACATACTTACTGTGTTCCAGGGGCCCTCCCTGTCTTATGCAAGAAATGCATGTACTGCATAAGAAATGAATTATAATTAAGGTCTATTGACCTTGGAGATCTTGCATGTGGGGACAGATGGCAGGGTGAGAACAAATTGAGGGGAGGTAGATGTCCAGGTTCAACTTTGCCAATTTTTATGATAAAAAAAAAAAACCTTTAGGGCCTTCTGAACTGTTTCTTTGTTACTGGACCTAATACCGGGACCTAGAGAAATACTGTGTAGAGGTCTACTGTGCCATATGGAAGATGACCTAGACTGTGGGAAGGGCAGGATTTATGAAACTACTAATACTAGTTCTCATTCATCTGAGAAGAATCTGCAACCTTTTAAAGCCCTTTAAATTCTAGATGTTCTGGGAGTAAGCTCGGGTTTAATTAGTAACCACAATGATTGAGTCTAGAAAGAAATGAGATTCCACAGGACAGTGTATTAATTGGAGATCAAGTGACTAGGCTGTCACATACCAATAAACTTCATCTAAGCTCATCAAATTTTTATGGCCTTGCAATAGAATTTAAATTGCTAACATCTTTAACAATATTAGATATTATTTTTGCTAGAGTTAGCAATCTAGGAAACACAAAGTCTTGTGAACAACTGGTCTTTTCAAAGAGCTGTATAGTACAAACCAAAAAGCTTTTAATACCTAACATCTTAAGTTTCTTCATGGTGTGCTTTATCAAGTATTAGAGTGGCTCTATCTGGTCTCCCCACTTTCTCTAGGCTAGTTCTTAAGTACTTGCCCACATGAATTCTTGAAGTTCCGAAGAGCATCTGTGCTCAATATCTCTTTAAACATTAAATACTTGTAAGCTTAATTGACATAATCCCCCTGCCCCCAAATAAAACAAATTCCAGCACAATGATTGGGATTTCCTTATCCTAGGAGACCGAACAATTTCAAGTTCATTTAAGATTGATTCCACACTCCATTGTCAAGGAGAGGCCTTCCGTTTTCTGAAAAGGCAGAATAAGCAAAACTGTTTCACGTTTGCGGGACTGAACTCAAGAGGTGACTAAAAAAGAGAATAAATATGCCTCAGTTAAAGTAACATCCATTCAAATGATGTGGTCACTTGAAAAATATGATTTCCTTGGGCCTTTTGGCAATTTCTCTTTTCAATATAGAGAAAAATGTAATCACCCCAAAACCCGCATAAGTGAGACTTGT
This sequence comes from Pachyuromys duprasi, assembly GCA_028658305.1. Classification (NCBI taxonomy): domain Eukaryota; kingdom Metazoa; phylum Chordata; class Mammalia; order Rodentia; family Muridae; genus Pachyuromys; species Pachyuromys duprasi. The sequence goes on from CM053760.1 coordinate 41,099,401, forward strand.
AGATGTGGGCAGGAGTTTGGGGATGGATATTGTATTTGTTTAAATTAAACCCCTTATCACTGAGAAGCTATTGAATGGGTCAGAGATAATGAATGCTTAGATGCTGTTCACATCTTCAAGAGCAGAAGCAAATCACATGTCTCAGCTATATTATTATTTATTTTATGCGTAAAGTGAATAATTTCTTCTGTATTAATTTTCAATGGGTTTTACCCTCTATTTAAATGCTTTGAAAAACAGTGCATTGACAATGGGTTGGTATTTTTCTTTAAAAGAAAAATATAATTATGAAAGCCAAGATAATCTGAAACCTGTTTTGGTCTAAAACTTTTTATGTTATGTGGTTGATGTTGTTTGTTTGTTTTTATTTTTATTTCGTGGGTTCTTTTGCATACTACATGCAATTCTTTAACCAATGTCTGTTTGGCTAATGTAATTAAAGTTGTTAATTTATATGAGTGCATTTCAACTATGTCAATGGTTTCTTAATATTTATTTTGTAGAAGTGCTGGTAATTTTTTATTTACAATATGTTTAAAGAGATAACAGTTGGATATGTTTTCATGTGTTTATAGCAGAAGTTATTTATTTCTATTCCATTCCAGCGGATATTCTGGTGTTTGCGAGGCATGCAGTCAATATTTTGTACAGTTAGTAGGCAGTATTCAGCAATGCCTGATAGCTTCTTTGGCCTTATGTTAAATAAAAGACCTGTTTGGGATGTATTTTTTATTTTTGTTATTTGTCTACTTGTTTTTCATGATCAACCTTCATACATATCATCACACATTTGCTAGGGGGTAATTTTGTTTCTATTGTAATTTTCCGGAGATGAGAAATGGACTGACTAGAAATGGAGTACAAACTGTAGGGTGAGACAAGTCAGTATAGAAGTATTTATCAATATTTCCGTAGCATAAACTAACACTAAGCTACAATATTTATCTTGTATTTATTTTGCTTTTTTTCTTCTCCAATTGTAGTGTTACTTACAAGAAATAGATACTCTCCACCTTTCTCCACACTCCTTTTCCTGTTTTCTCTTTTCACTGCAGTATGTGGATCCACTGAGAGTATGTGGGCCAATTCAATCCAGAAAACAATATGCATGCGAAAGACACAAACTTCACTCTAGTACCAGAATGAACAATAGCAAGTTGTGGCCAAATGAAAACTCAAGAATTAGTTAGTAACTTAATCTTTCCTTCTATAGTTTTTATCTGTTTTTGTATCCAACTTGAGGGTGTTTGTCACCTCATTTTAGTCCTAGTTTAATTTGATTTCTGTTTCTGTGATAAAATACCAGGACCCAAAACAACATGTGGAACAAATGTGTTTATTTCAACTTACAAGTAGAGGGAAAAGTCCATCATTGTGAGGAGGGCAAGACAGGAACTTCAAACAGCTGGCCATATCACATCCGGCAGAAAGAAATGAGTGCACACATCCTCCCTTGGCTTGTTTGTGCTCTGCTAGATTTCTCCCCTCTCACACCCTTCAGGATCTCCATGCCCCTGCCCCAGAGCATAGGGATTCTCAAAACATATCAAAAACCTCAGTAATTTGTAAGTGAATTATCACTGCAAATTTTATATAGATACCATCTTAATCTAGAGGGAAAAAACCCTGAAGTTTAAAAGAAATATTGGCAATATTCAAACTCACTCTCTCTCTCCTCTGATACACACACACTCTCAAGGAGAGGAGAGACTATACCCAACCCATCTTCACCGTGGCTTCAGCTTTTGTCAAGAAACAATTGTTTTAGGAGACACTGCCAACACGGGATAGAATCATGGCTACGTTCCTTCTCCAGTTGAAAGAACGCTGCTATTTCTGCTTTCTTGCAGCTCTGAGTGTTCTCTTTGGCCACTAAAAGAAAGGGTGTTAGTTTCAGAGTCTCTATGACGCTCTAATTTTCCTCAATTGTAATGCAATTAGTGAATGAAGTAAGAAGAATAGTAAAAAAGAGGCTTGTTTACCCACAAGCAAAGTACCACTGAGCAGTTTCAAGACTGTTTGAGAGTGAACAATTGCCTCACTTGATGGTGCCTAATTTCATAAAAGCTTGTGTTCCAAAGAGTTTAGATTCATCAAGTACACACCAGAGGAATATTTTTCTTAGAGAAGACATAGCAGCTAAGATCTAGAGGTGGTTGGGGAAATATTAGGCCGACTGACTGAGCACGCATGATAAAGAACCAGCCCCTTTTTTTGGTCCCCTCAGGAAGAAGTCAGAGGAAGTGCTGGTCATTGTTCAGTTTCTGCCAGAAAGAAGCAGAAAAGCCATCCTGGCCAGAGCTAATTTGCTGTTGTATTTCTTCCTGTCATGGTACTGGTCTGCCTGCATCATCGTGATGTGGGGTACACAATGTTCTGACACAAACACCATAATGTGGCTACAAAGGCTCCCACGGATTCCGCCTTTTATTAATGAAGTTGTCTCAGCACAGTGGAGTACCAGGGCTAAGCTGTGTGAAAAGCTCTGCACTCATGGGATAGAAATGGTCATTAAGGCAAAATTCTTCCATTGTGAAAGAAAGGAAAGAAAAAAAAAAGAAAGAGAGAGACAAGCTTTGCTAATGTATGCCAGAAGCAGGCAGGCCTAAGGCAGGGAATGACAAAGCACCCTGCTTCAAAGTATGTATTGTGCTAGAGCTGCTAGTCCTTTGAAGACAGGCATCAAACTCCTCTAAATGGAACCAGCGAGGATTCTGCCATTGATCTCCACAACAAATGTTTGTGTTTCATGGTCAATTTGTTTATCCCTCAAAGACTTTGAGTAATGCTGTCATTAAATAGGACAGTCCCTTGATGATAAAACTAATTTTCCATATGAGTAATCATATCTTAAACATTGCAGAATAACTAACTTGCTATGATGGCTGGAAGCTATGGTGTACCTTTAGTAGCTGGCTAACATTATTCAAAGTGTTATAGGGCTCCTACATTGCTTAAACACCAACGTCAAAACAACGCATGAACACCAGTCTTTCCTGGATCGTGAGATAGCTAGTGCCACCAGGAAGTCACAGACAGGGACTGTCTTGCTAATGGAGATCTCTGGAATCGATTTTATTTTGATTATTTGGTTCAGTATAAGTGAAGCCAGTCAAGTGTCTATGGGTAGTGGCAGGGAGGACTTGGTAGCTACAAGCCAGGCTTGGAAACAGTTCTCAGATGGGGGCAGCCGAGGAAGCCTATTGCCCAAAAGTGAGGCTGTAACACGTATCTACCCAAAGCTCTTGACACTCTTCCAAATACTTCTAAGTTATGTTCAAGTACTAGCTCTGCTTTTTCAAATATGAACCTTCACCACCACTTGACAGATGAGGAAATTGTGACAGAGCCTCAAGCCATGCAATATCAAATATGCAAGACTGACAGAACTAAGGGGGACCAGGATGGGCCACAGCCTTCTTGTTTCTGCACCCTGCCCAACAACTTCATGGCTGATGCTTCTCTTCTAGTGAGTTCACAGAACTCATTCTTGTTTACCTTCTGTGTTTACGCACACTTTACATACTTACAGGTGCTACAGCCAACTATTTTTCGGGCTGCAGGTACTGAGCAGCACTGTGGTGAGAAGGGAAGATTGCTGGACAGACAGGAAGGAAAGGAAGCATTTCTCTACCATATCAGGTTGCTTTGCAGTCTATAGGTTTTACATACACAGCTAAAGAAAGGGCTGAGTTTGGATCTGTGGAGTGTATTTCACCTTTAATATGTCAAAACCCAAAGCTGTTGGGCACGGGCTGAACACATCTTCCAGCCGAAGATCCCAGCTGCATCCCCCTGAAACAGATGATTACTACAATGACCTGCATAATAATTAGATACTAGTTCTTAATCTACCTCTATTTTTTTCCAGTACTTTTGTAAGAGTGGCAACAGCACTAAAATATTTCCTTTAATTATTTGTCAAGGGATGGGTGGGGAGCAATTATGAAAACTACTCAAAAGAGTTGACTAACAATTGCTTCAGAATTACATACATTACTTTTTTAAATTAAATTTCAAAATAAATGTAATTATGCCATTTTTCCCATTTCCTTTTTCTCCTTCAGATCTTTCCCATGTACTCATGCTTGAAATTACGGCCTCTTTTTCTTTAGGTGTTATTGTTGCACAAACACACATATATAACAATAATATAGCATATATATATATACATATATGTAACAACAACAAATGTTTATATATGACTAAATGTACACAACCTATCAGCCTAGTTAGTGTTTTTTACCTGTATGTATATGATTTCAAAAGCTGACTACTTTGTATTAGATAAGCAGTTGTGTTTATTAGACTATTGTTTTTTCCTGTCTCTCAGAATTCCTTAGTTGTAGACAGTTCTTTTTTATGGAGGGAGCCCCATGAGATTCCCCATTTTACATTATCATGTCTGTTGGGATTGTCCTAGTTCGAGTCTTGCTTAGGCAAGCATTGAAGCACCATCAAGACTGTCATTTCTACGAGACATAATTTCATAGCAGTTTTGCTCTTTCTGGCCCCCACTTCCTCCATGTTCCCTGAATCTTTGTAGTTGTGCTACAGATGTATTCATTTTGGGTGGGTACACCACATCATTTGTCCTTTATGTTTGGCCTGCTGTGATTTTCTGTAATGGTCTCTGGCTGTAAAGAAAAGTTTGTCTGATGAGGGGTGAGAGAATATTTACTTGGGGGTTACCTGGGGGTTTAAGAATATTTAAAGTGTAGTTAGGCACTACACTGATTTAATTAGGTGGTAGTAGTTACAAGACCTCACTAGACATGGGCGGTTCGCTGGTTTCTAGTAGCAGGCATGCTTTCTCTGTTGTTGTGTAGGTCTTAAGTCCACTTCGAAAGCTGTTGACTACTGCTAACATATCAGTGCCCTTAGGATTATCGTGCCATGCTGGTCATTGTTTTGGTTCATGGTACTACAGCTGGGAATGTTCGTTGCTTTCCCACCTTGGAAGTTCGCATGGCGCCTTCCAGCACTATAAAAGATAGTGCCCAGGGAGAAGGCTTTCAGGTCAGATCCAGTGTAGGTTCTTTGGGTTATGTGTCTGGGGGCACAGTGTCTTCAGCAATTGAGACTTACCTTCAACCTCCAGGAGACAGCCAGGGGCAATAGCAATAGCCTATATTGTTTTGGGAATCTCTTCAACTCACCTGACCAACAATTCAAAAGTTTGCTTCTCATACCTGGTGTTGGGGTTACATAGTTTACGGCTCTCAGGAGAGGCATTGTTGCATTGTTAGCCCCAAAAGGATGATTTCATTCTCTCTCTCTCTCTCTGGAATAATTATATGTATTATATGTAATTTTAAGTAAATAAATAATAATTTGACCCCTTATGTCCTTTTCAGGCATTCTTAGAGTTATGTTTTCCTCCCCTCAATACAGAGGGCTCCTTCTGTATTGAGATGTTTCTCCAATCCCCAGTTAAAATCTTACCTCACGTTTTACCCATACTTATTTTTTTAAAAAAGAGGTTGAACTTTTCTAGTTCCTACCATTTGCTTGCAAATTTCATGATTTCCTTGTTTTTTAATAGCTGAGTAGTATTCCATTGTGTAAATGTACCACAATTTCTGTATCCACTCCTCCACAGAGGGACATCTAGGTTGTTTCTAGCTATATTACAAATATAGCTGCTACAAACATGGTTGAGCAAATGTCCTTGTTGTATAGCTGAGTACATTTTGGATATATACCTAGGAGTGGTATAGCTGGATCTTGAGGTAGCACTGTTCCTAATTTTTCTGAGATTGATTTCCAAAGTGGTTATAGAAGTTTATACTCCCACAAGCAATGGAGGAGCATTCCCCTAATGGTGGGAACTAGAAAAGATAATCTTAAGTGAGGCAACCCAGAAGCAGAAAGACACACGTGGTATATACTCAGTCATAAGTGGATATTAGCTACATAATACAGGATAAATATTAAACTCTATACTCCTAAAGAAGCTAAACAACAGGGAAGACCCTAGGAAAGATGTCCAATCCTCATTCAGAAGGACTAATGCTATAGACATCGAAAGCAGGAGAAGACAGGGAACAGGACAGGAACCTACCACAGACGGCCTCTGAAAGACTCTACTGATTGAGGCATCGAAGTAGAAGCTGAGACTCATAGCCAAACTTTGGGCAGAGTGCAGGGAATCTTAGAAGGGGGAGAGAGAAAGACCTGGAAAGGACAGGAGCTCCAAAAGGAGAGCAACAGAGCCATAAAATCTGAGCCTTGGGGGCCCTGAAGAGAATGATACCTCAACCAAGGACCATGCATGGAGAGGACCTAAAAACTCAGCTCAGATGTAGCCCATAGACTCAGTCTCCAAGTGGGGTCCCTAGTAAGGGGAACAGGGACCCTCTCTGGCATGAACTCAGTGATAGGTTCACTGATCACCCACCCCCCACCTTTGGGGGTGGGGGTGCAGCCTTGCCAGGCAACAGAGGAAGACAATGCAACCAGTCCTGATGAGACTGATAGGCTAGGGTCAAATAAAAGGGGAGGAGGACCTCCCCTATCAGTGGACTAAGGGAGAAAGGGTGGGATTGGGAGGAGGGAGGGGGCCACAGATGGGATACAAATTGAATAAATTGTAATAAATGATAATAATTTTTAAAAAAGGAAAAAAAAGAAGGAAAGGGGAAATGAAAAAAAGAGGTTGAAGCAACAGGCAGGATTTGGAAACGTGCAATGTGTCTTAACTCTCATTAACGTTAGAAAAGTATGTTTACATTCACTTTTTTATCTCTAAATTTGGCCATTTTAGCTATGTCCTACACACATTTTTAAAAAGAAAACTTACAATTTTTATTTTTTTTTTAGTTTTTAAAAAAATTTTTTAATTTGTTGTTTGTTTTTCACTTTATGTACATTGGCATTGTGCCTGCATGTATGACTGTGTGAGTGTATCAAATCTCCTAGGACTGGAATTACAGACAGTTTTGAGTTGCCATGTGGTGCTGGGAATTGAACCCAGGACCTTTGGAAGAACAACCAGTGCTCTTAACCTCTGAGCCATCTCTCCAGGACTTCAAATTTTTTTATTAATTACATTTTATTCACTTTGTATCCCCCCTGTAGTTCCCTCCCTCCTCCCCTCCCAATCTCTTCCTTCCTCCCCTTTCTGCATGCATGTCCCTCCCCAAGTCCACTGATAGGGGAGGTCTTCTTTTCCTTCCTTCTGATCCTAGTCTATTAGGTCTCATCAGGAGTGGCTGCATTGTCTTCCTCTGTGGCCAGTAAGGCTGCTTTCCCCTCAGGGGGAGGTGATTAAAGAGCAGGCCAATCAGTTCATGTCATAGATAGTCCCTGTCCCATTACTATGGAACCCACTTGGACACTGAACTGCCATGGGTTACATCTGTGCAGGGTCCTAGGTTATCCCCATGCATGGTACTTGGTTGGAGTATCAGTCTCAGGAAAGACCCCTGTGCTCAGATTATTTTGGTTCTGTTGCTCTCCTTGTGGAGTTCCTGTCCTCTCCAGATCTTACTATTTCCCACTTCTTTCATAAGATTCCATGTACTCTGCCCAAAGGTTGGCCATAAGTCTCAGCAACTGCTTTGACAGTCTGCAGGGCAGAGCCTTTCAGAGGCTCTCTGTGGCAGACTCCTGACTTGTTCCCTGTTTTCTCCTTTTTCTGATGTCCATCCTCTTTGCCTTTCTGGATAGGGATTGAACATTTTAACCAGAGTCCTCACTCTTGATTAGTTTCTTTAGGTGTACAGATTTTAGTACATTTATCCTATATTATATGTCTATATGAGTGAGTATATACCATGTGTGTCTTTCTGTTTCTGGGATAGCTCACTCAGGATGATCTTTTCCAGTTCCTACCATTTACCTGCAAATTTCATGATATCCTCATTTTTTATTGCTGAGTAGTAGTCCATTGTGTAAATGTACCACAATTTCTGTATCCATTCTTCAGTTGAGGGGCATCTGTGTTGTTTCCAGCTTCTAGCTATTACAAATAAAGCTGCTACAAACATGGTTGAGCTAATGTCCTTGTTGTGTACTTGAGCCTCTTTTGGATATATGCCTAGGAGTGGTATAGCTGGATCTTGAGGAAGTGCTATTCTTCATTGTCTGAGGAAGCACCAGATTGATTTCCAGAGTGTTTGTACAAGTTTGCATTCCCACCAGCAATGGAGGAGAGTTCCCCTTTCTCCACAACCTCTCCAGCATGAGTTGTCACTTGAGTTTTTGATCTTAGCCATTCTGATGGATATAAGGTGAAATCTCAGGTTCGTTTTGATTTGCATTTCCCTGATGACTAATGACTGTGAGCATTTCTTTAGTGTTTTTCTGCCATTCGATATTCCTCTATTGAGAATTCGCTGTTCAGCTCTGTACCCCATTTTTAAAATTGGATTACTTGATTTGTTGCTGTTTAACTTCTTGACTTCTTTATATATACTGGGTATTAGTCCATTTTCTCTCTTGGCTTTCAGGTTTAAAAAAGAATATTCAGTAGGAGTGTGAAGAGTGATAAAAGAATAACACTAGGAAAAAAGCCAAACAACCTCTTAATGGGCAGTGAAACAAAACAGGTAGAAGTTGAATACATGCGATGAAACACAGATCCGTAACAATAAGTGGGTGCAGGGGCTCCGGAGCTCTTCCAGAGGACCCAGGTTTGGTTCCCAGAACCAGTGTAGTTATTTATAACCATCTGTAACCACAGTTGCAGAGGGTCACATGCCCTTCTCTGACCTCTTGTGTTACCAGACAGGCACATATTACACAAACATACATGCACGCCAACAATCATACATGCAGAATTTTAAAAATAAAAATTGTTTGTTGCTTGTAGAGCCTGTGCTGTTGGTGTTCTGTGCAGGAAGTTGTCTCCTGTGCCAATGAGTTCAAGTTTCTTTCCCACTTTTTCTGCTAAGCAGTTTAATGTATCTGGTTTTATATTGAAGTCTTTGACCCACTTGGATTTTAGTTTTGTGCAGGGTGATAAGTATGGATCTATTTGCATTTTTCTACATGTACACATCCAGTTGGACCAGCATCATTTCTTGAAGATGCTGTCTTTTTTCCATTGAATAGTTTTGGCATCTTTGTCAAAAATCAGGTGTCCATAAATGTGTGGATTTATTTCAAGGTCTTCTATTTGATTGCATTGATCCACCAGTCTATTTCTATGCCAGTACCATGCAGTTTTTAGTATTGTTGTTCTATTATACCTTGAGATCAGGGATGGAGATACCTCCAGAAGATCTTTTACTGTAGAGGATTGTTTTAGCAATTCCGGGTTTCTTGTTGTTCCATATGAAGTTGAACATTTTTCTTTCAAGGTCTGTAAAGAATTGTGTTGGTAATTTGATGGGAATTGCATTGAGTCTGTAGATTGCTTTTGGTAAGATGACCATTTTTACTATATTAATCCTGCCAAGCCATGAGTATGGGAGATCTTTCCATCTTCTGATATTTTCTTCTAATTCTTCAGAGAGTGGAAATTTTTTCATACAAGTCTTTGACTTGCTTGATTAGGTTCACACCAAGGTACTTTATGTCCTTTGTGGCTATTGTGAAGGGTGTTGTTTCCCTAATTTCTTTCTCAGCCCTTTTGTCTTTTGTATACAGGAGGGCTACTTTTTTTTTTAATCAGCGTGCAGCATAATCATTTGTAAACGTCACTAAACATGTCCTCATTCTTCACCTGCTAGACATTTTGAATCCACATGTTCACAGTGAGATCTGGAAATACTTATTTTGTGACTCAACTTTCACATTTTTAAGATTCCTTAACAGGTCAATATGGTGGGAAAACTCTGTGAAGCTGAGTTCTTTTTTCTTCCCCTTTTTGTTTTCATAAGGATATGAAGGTAGACCACTTAGACAAACTGACACCAGTCCTACTCTATCAGTGACTCTGAAGTCTTTGAAATTGAAACTGTCTGGGTATTTCTTCTGTTCAGATTGTCTCTTCTAGACTCTTAAGCAGTATATTAATCTGTATGCACTGGCGCCAGATTGAATGGATTCTACAAAAGCCCATGTGTTAAAGGCTTGTGTGCTCTGCCTGAAGTGCTGCTGAGAGGTGATGAAATCCTTACTGAAAGAAAGTCAGCATCCTGTGGACATGTGGTTGAAGAGGATACTGGGCTCTTGGTTTCCCTCTCTCTCTCTTTTGTTTCCTAACCACCATGAAGTGAACAGGCTATTCCACCAATTGCTACTGCCATGGCACCCTGCCCTCCCACAGGGTTTAAAGAAGTGTGTTCAACTTACAACAGACAGAAACTGCCAAACCTTGAGTCCAACGTAACCTTTCCTCTTCACAAGTTGATTACCACAGTCATTTGGTCGCAGCAAATCAAAGCCGGAACGGTTAGCTTTCTATCACTATCATAATACAGTTTATAAAACAATGAGACATATTTGCTCACAGTTTGGAGGTTTTAGCCAGCACTTTGGAGCCTATCAATAAGCAGCACATCTTGGTGGGAACACTAGATGGAGCCAAATAACTCACCTCATCCTCCAGAAAGGCAAAGACAGGATGCCCAGGAGAAAGGTCCATAGATTCTCTACCAAAAATATACAACTGTATACTTGGCGTCTGAGTAAGATGGCAGACAGACTGGAAGCCTCACCACTGAAACTGAGTGTGAGAAAGAAGTAAAGATGAGACACAAAAAAATTCTACCAATAAGAGCCAGGGTCTGCAAGTAAACTTACTAAGCTGGAGGAGACCTTGGTGGAGACATAGAGCAGAAAGGTGGTAGTCATAGCCCAGCAGGAAGCCATATCCACACCAGGCTGCCAACCTACAGAGAAAAACTGCCTAGCAGACAGAACTTACAGGGAAATGCTGCTCCTCTAACTGGAGATCAGGAGGAGACCACAGAGTAGTGCAGGGGTTCAGAGAGCTACCACACCAGAATCCCAAGAACACCGGAGGAAGCAGAGGCCAAAGGCTCCCACTAGGCCCTCCTGCATGCAGTACCATATGGAGCCTGTGAAAGCCAGAGGGATCTGGGACCATCACCCTTAACTCAGCACAGCTATGCCAGCAATTTTCTTCACAAGTCTTCTTTATGTTTTTTTACATTTCTATTTATTTATTTATTTATTTATTTATTTATTTATTTATTTATTTATTTATTTATGTGTGTGTATGATTCAATTTCTCCTTATGGATGTATGTTCCATGATGGTTTTGCTTTTGTTTGTATAGTATTCAGTTAGATCTTAGGACTGTTTAATTTTCTTTACTCTGATTACTACAAGCCACATCTTACACATACACCTCTTATTCCTATGCCTTTCCTTCAACATTTCATCTTTATTCTCTCCTATTTTCTAGGAGAAAATTATAATCTAATTATAGTCTTTGATGGCTTTAACACTCTCTAAAATCTGTGCAATCTAACAATATCCAAAATTCCCTTTGTAGTTACTTTTTCCATCTCAGCTTCTTCCTTTTCAAAGTTAACCTAATATTTAACTCATTCTTACTCCCCTATGTCCCTTCCACTCTTAAGCTTATGAACTAAACCTTGAGTATACTACACACAATCTCTGGATATTTACCCTTTAACAGTCATTGAGGGTAATTAGTATTTGCATAACGATAATATTAAGCAGCTCTTGCAAGAAATAATAATAGAGTTTACATCTAACACCCAGAGCTTCTGGACTGAGGAGCTGTTTTCTGGACCACACACTCAACTGTTCAACATCCAGTTTCCAGAGAAACATTGCAAATATGTCAACTGAAAGAATATACCTGATAAAGAATATACCTGATAAACTACAACAGCAGCAACAATAACAAAAATACAGGTTGTCTGCTATGATGTAGTGTCTTCCATACATGACAGGGAAGCTGAAGCCATGAACTATCACCAATTTGGTTGTCTGAACAGGAGCAGCATAATTACAACACAAGTTGACACGCCAGTGTGAGCAGGGACGATTTCACACTGTCTGATGGGCTACATGTGGTCAATGCTTGCGAAGAAAGAAAGAATCTGTCCCCTCCAGGGACAAACTGTCACATATGTTGACAAGCTAAGGTGGTCAGCCCTGGATACATGTATATACACATAAACTTAAATGGACTCAGAAGGCTATATATACACATGTATGCATAGATACAAATATATGTATATGTACACATATGTATGTATAATATATATACATATAATAATAACTAAGGAAGATGACATGAATTTGGGAGGGGGACTTGTGCGGAATTGGAGGGGAGAGGGGTGGGCTAAGAGTGGTATAGATGCAGGAATTATGTATGAATTTCTAAAAAAATTATTCAAAAAATAAAACAAGCAAAGAAATGTCAGGTGTATAAATTCCAACATACTAATGTAAAAAACACACGAAAACAAGACAATGCAATTCTTTGCAAAAATTAACTATGTAGTAATAGCATCTAGTGAGATTTCTTTAGCTAAAATTCCAAAGACTTCAAAAGAATTATTAAAAGTGTGCTTAAAGAAATCAAAGAAAATAAAGTCCTGATTCAAAACATAAGTAGATGAAATATGGAAAGTGATATGAGGAATTCCACAAAGAAGCATACTGAAGAAAAATCAAAGTAAGATGATCCTGCGGAGCCTGCCTGTGTACCTTCTGCCACACCCTACCATGATGGCCATGGACTTACCTTCTGAAACTTTACCCACTTAAATGCTCCCTCTTATAGTTTGTCTTCATCATGGTGTCTCTTTCACAGATATATAACAGTAACTTAAATTTGTGTCTTTCCATGTAAGCCAATAAATTTCCTCCTGATATAGAGGAAATTTTGAGAAATGAATAAAACACAACAAATCAATTAAACAGCTTTGGGAAAAGTCTAACTAATAGAATGGACCAAGGAGAGGACAGACTATCTGAGCTTGAAGATAAGGTGGAGGAAGTGGAGCAAATAGGGACAAAGACAAAATACTATCAAAGTACCAGTAGAGAAATCAGAGGTATCTGTGCTACTCTGAAGAGATAAAACCTACACAAAAAGGCACATAGAAAAGGCACTCATTGGTCAAGTGAATAGAGCAGCGGACCCACATTTAAACCCACACTTCTACAGTCACTTGATTTTTAACAAAGAATACAGTAATACACATTGGAGAAAAAAAGAAAAACAGCAACTTGAAAAAATGGTGCTGGTCAAACTGGATAGTTAATATATATAAGGGTAAAATACAATCCTCACTCCTTATCTTGAACAAAACTCAGGTCTATGTGGATCAATGTTCTCAATATAAGACCTGATGGCCTGACCCTAATAAAGGAGAAAGTATGGAATATACTTAAACTCACTGGTTCACGGAAAGACTTTCTGAGTAGGATGTTGCTGGCACCTACCGTTAAGACTGGCAATTGCTAAGTGGGCTCCCATGAAATTAGGGGTTCTTGCACGGAAAAGGACACCACTGCCACTGGAGTTTAAAAAAAAACAACAAAACATACAAACAAAACTGCCACATAGTGAAAAAAAACTTTACCAGTCATAATTCTGACAGAGAGTTAGTAACTAGAATATAGAAAGAACTTTAAAAAATGACTTGGAGAAAGTTCCATGGGCTGCTGAGAAACATGAGCATCTGGACAGACTAGTCAGGATGAAAAGACTGACACAAGAAAATCATTGGCTTGCTCATGTACAAATGATCAACAAACTGAAAAAAATTGAAGGAAGCATTCTCATTCACCATAGCCTTTAAAAATACCTTGGAGATAACCTAGCCAAAGAGGTAAAAAAAAAAATCTCTATAAGGAAAACTTTAAAAGCCTGAAGAGAGAATTCAAGAACGATTCACTAAGAAATGGGATACTTTTCCAATGACTGGGGGGGGGGGAGAGGGAAGAGTGTTGTAAAAATCGCTGTTTTATAAAAAGCAATCTACATATTCAATGCAAGGTAAATACAGATTGCAGTGATGGTATTCACATAAGTAAAAACATCTTAAAGTTTATATATGGAAACACAAAAGACCACAAGAAACTAGAGAAATCCTTAAAAAAAGAAGAATATTGCTAGAGGTATCACTACACCTGATTTCAAGTTATACAGAGCCATAGTAATAAAAATGAAATGCGTGCACAAAATCAGACACGTGGTCATGGAATAGAATAACAGATGCTAATATATATATTAGCATCTCCGGCCCAGTGGCCGGAGAGCAGGCCTGGTGAGATGCAGCAGGTGCAGGATGAATGAGGAATCTCAGGCGTTCATGGCAGATGGCATCATGCAGCTGGTTAGCAGCAGCATGCATGCACCCCCAGCACATTTGTTTGAAATTAGGGCAGTGGAAGAAATTTGTAGGGTGAATGTGTTTGATTCACTGGGGTCAGGAGGTCAGGGATACTTGATTTACATGTGGTGGTGCAGCATCTCCTTTTCCATGCAGTAGCATGGTCCTATCACAAGAAGGAGAATACAGTACTTAATTACCCTATGGGTGAGAGAAAGTCTCCAAGTACAATTGAAGGTTGCTGCTGAAGACTAAGATCCTTAGCAGGGTGGGACACTTCTGGGAATTCCTAGATGCTGCTGGAGTGGTTTTCTTATCAAGAAAGGGTCCGGCTTGTCATCTGCCATGAGAGGTGCATGATGCTCCTTACAAGACTTGGGGTTACCCAGATCAGGGGACAGGGGGAATTTTTAGGGCCTTCCTGAGAAAAGGGAGTCCATCATAGACCATCATACCATTATAGACTGAGTACAAATAAATGACTATCCAGAGACATCAGACTTCAACCCAGTCCAGCAAAGCCCATATGTGGAAGTATAAACTGGTGCAGACACTAAAACAAAACAAAACAAAAACCTACCATATGATGTAGCTATGCTGCTCCTGAACATATGCCCTAAGAGCTCTACATCCTTCTATATGCACATATGTTTTCATGGATGCACTATTGATAAGAGAAAGGAAATGGAATCAGTCTAGATATACATCAGCTGGTGGATGGATAAAGAAATGTGGTTTGTGTACACAATGAAATTTTATTCAACTGTAAAATGAAATGAAGTCTGTAGGAAAGAGGACAGAACTGAAAAATATGCTAAACGAGATAACCCAGGTCTGGAAAGAGAAATACCACATGCTTTCTCTAATATGTGGATCTTAGCTTTGAATTCTAGATTTGGATGTCTAACTTGAAGTGCCTACTGAAGTCGGGAAACTAGAAATAGCCCATGAGAAGGGGAGGAAAAATTTCTACAGTGTATGAGATGCTTATATGAAAATGGAGAAGGAAATATTTGGGTTAAAAGTTTAAGCAGGGATAGCGTGGAGAGGTCAGAATGCAGAAGAGGATTAAAAAAGCCATAAGAATGTATACCCCTCCCGGAAACCCTCTATTCCGTAAGGTAATTAAATAACACAATTTTAAAAATCTGAGTGTTTGTTCCCACTTGGATGGACAATGCTTTCTCCAGAAAGCATGGGTAACTAAATGAAAATCTTAGCACCACATATGAGATAACTTTGTATGGGTTATTGGTCAGGAAAAGTCCTAGATGTCTTTAAAACAACACAAACTGTTGCCACAGCTCCTGATAACTCACCGTAAATAAATAAGACCCTATTGCTGGAGACACAATACAGTTTGTCTGCAGGACATAAAAACTCAAGCGGGTACTGGCCTGAAACCTTCCTCCCTTCTGGCTCATTTTCATAGTGCAGTCTGCTGGAGGGAAAAAGTCATCAGTATCACTCAACTCGTAATTCCTACATGATACAATACTCATATGCTAGGGAAGATATGTCCACTGGTACAATAGTGGCATGAAGGTTACAGGGTAACCCACTGCTTTATGATTAGATTTGAGTCCTGCTCTAAAGAAGGGAATTCAAGTCCACTTAAATCCCATTTTATTTAAAACCTAATGCTCAGGAGGTCCTAGAGCTAAACCTATTACTGTCTTACTAAACGTGCATGCTAACTAACTGTCTTCTAAGTATTTATGCTTATACTCAGGAATTGTACCCAGGTTTTCATTCTTGGCCAATGAAGCTTCATTTACAATGGGTAGCAATTAAAAAGAAACTCACAAGTGGTCAAAGCCATGATAATACGTCACTGTTGGGTGCACAGCCCTGTGTGGGACATCTGTATAAATGTGCGAATGTCTCCGTGAATACCGTGGAAGTAGTGACACAGAGATTTTGAGAGTGTGATGGGAAGACTGCTGTGAGCTACTGGCTTCGGCACATGATGTGGTGATGAGCTCATGAGCTCACTGCAGTCAGGGTTACCTACGCAAGGCTCTCAGAGGATCAAACCAACAGTACCAGCCAGCGTTCCAGCACCTGGCCATGATGGTTTATAAAGAAATAATAAAGAAAGAACATTAATGTAGACAGGGATGTGTGTGTGGGAATACCCAGGGTGCTTGGGAAGGGAGAGTTAAGAACGGGTATGAACAAAAGATACTCTATACGTGTGTGAACTTGTCAAAAGAAAACATCAACTATAAAAAGAAATACACACTATACTATAAGAGGCTAGGAAATAATTACCTCCTTACTCTGTGAGCTAACCACTCTTGGATACATATCTTCTGAAAAAGGTAACTTTAGATAGGAGGAAGAAGAAAGCAAAGGGCTCACAGTTTCTTTGAATCATGTCAAAAGTGCATACGCACCTTCCATAAGACACAGGACCTGCCTAAAAGTCAACAGTGTCACCATAAGGTGTATGGAAATAACGTGTGGTCCTTTGAATCATTCACAATCTAAACTAGAACAGACAGAAACTGGGAAGAGTTGCTTTAGTGACTGCAGAAATGAATACTCTCTTCATAAGATTATTAAGTACAGCGTAATTAGTGATGAATGCAGTTTTTAGTGATATATTTGCATCTCTTTCCTCTGTGAATTTAACTAGGAATTAATATTTTTAGATTTATTTATTCTTATGATTGTTTCCCCTGAATGAATGTATGCGCACCATGTGTGTGTCTGGTGGCTGTCGATGCCTAGAACTGAAGTTGTAACAGTTGTGAGCCAGGCCCTCCTCAAGGGCAGTAAATATTTTTAACCACTGAGCCATCACTCTAGCCCCATCCAGCAATTTTAGTCATGAAATTAACCCATCTCTGAAGCATTTGAAGCTAGTTTCATTTGCATGGTTGGTGTGTAGCATTGAGCTTACTATAATGGTAAAACTAGATCTGGAGTAAGTACAAATATATTTGGTCTCAGCTGTCCTTTTACAGCCCAGAAGAACTACAGCCCAGTGATGGTACTGGGAATTGGATTTTTTGTTTGTTTGCTTATTTGTTCTTTGTGACAGAGTCTAGCAATGTTACTCAGGATCTTTTGGAACTTGTGGACGATCCACCTGCCTTTGCCTCAGAATGCTGAAGATACAGATGTTTGAAACTATACATGGCAGGATTTTTTGTTGAGTAAAATATTTTTACCCCAGAAATATTCTTAGAGTTGAATGGATAATACCTCCTATGCCATGTGTCTAGATAATGAGGGTGAGCACATGTTGAACTACTCTAGGAGTTAAGGCATCATATGTACTGTTCCCCGGCCATTAATCTATTTTTAATCTTTGTTTGGACCTAATGATCCAGTTGTTTGTACCAGCCCTAAGAGAACAAATTATATAAAAAGTACTATCTACGATTACTTAATAATGATGGGTAGGGACTGTGAGGCACGACGTTGCTCAAGTTGCATATATGATAGTATATTCTTAAGGCTGAACATTGCCTTTACATCAAGTGCTCAAGTTTGAGCCAGCCTTCAAGTACCTTTGGATTCCCATGTTGCACATTTACTTGTATCTCACAATGTAAAAGCACGGAGATGTGTTGATCGCAGACCCACCTCCCTCTAAAGATGTACAGAAGAATCCATCTATAAAGGCAGAGAATAGCTCTCCTGGTGGTTGGGTGCTCTTAGAATGAGTTCAGATGAGGTGACTCCAGTATGGGAAAATGCTGGGAGATGTTCCTATCATTATAGCTTGACAGGCCCTGTAATATTTGGCTTGCAAGTTTTTTGTTTTTTGTTTTTGTCTTAGCCTGCCAAGTTTTTGAGTAATATATATATCACATAATCTTATAATGGTAAATAAAGTAATTTCTATTTTAGAAAAGCCAGGTTTTATGCTGGGCACTTATTGGCTCTATGGCATAGGAAGAAGTCATTTTTCCCTATCTTCTCTAACTTGAGGATAAAACAGGGCCAATCCAGCAGGAATACTTGCAAAACAAGTGGAGAGACCGTGAACTAGCAGAGCTCAGTGTCTGATGTTGCTTAGTCTCCATCAACTCCTAGTAGAAAAAAAGCATTTGGCTCTGCCTTTTTCAAGGATTATCAGAAAGAAATTTCTCTCCTCACGTTCAGCCTAGGCTGTGAGCCCTGAGAGCGGCACCATCTTTCCTTCCTTACACCCTGAGCCTAAACCCAAGGCCCTGGCTCTGACCGTGGATAGCTCTCTTAGAGGGGTTACTATAAATAGCACCTTCCCTCCTTGCGTCTTGGCTTCATGCACTGCAGGGCTGGATCACTGACAGTGGCATTCACTTAGGACTGGATATAGGTATTGTTTGTTGGTCATCAATCATTAAAGCTTAGTATTTTTTTTTACCCAAATAGTTTTTTTTTAACAACCCCGTTAGAACTATCCATTCCATCTTCATCAATTTCTTGGGTAGCAAGGCATATTATTGTGTTATATAAATTAAATCAGAACTTAAGCATGAACATGATAACAATGAAAGTATCTCGTGTAAAGAACACATTTTGCTCATAAATGAAGAAAAGTTTATAAATGCTGGAGAAACAACATAAGCAGTATTGGTTTGGTGTATGAAGTAGAAGTGGCTAGAAAAGAGTGAATAAGGACACTTCTTGCTTGTATCAAAGAAGACCACTCTTTCCGGCAAAAACACAATGATGGTTCCAGCCATATTTTCTGACCATTCCAAGTCAGGTTTTTGATTCATTGCCAGGTAATGGTC
The DNA here is from genome assembly GCA_028658305.1 of Pachyuromys duprasi. NCBI lineage: Eukaryota > Metazoa > Chordata > Mammalia > Rodentia > Muridae > Pachyuromys > Pachyuromys duprasi. The sequence goes on from CM053760.1 coordinate 41,118,371, forward strand.
ATAAGGCCTTAAAAAAAGGAAAGTATTTATCTTCTCTTGCATCCAACTCTACATTGCTTCCCAATGCTTGCTTTAAACACTAACGAAGGACTTAGGCAAAACTCACTCATATCTTACCTAGTAATGATCTAAATTGGTAGAGGTTGAACATGGTGACTGAAGGCCATGTTTATCTGAGATTAAGTGGATGAAATTTCTGGACATGGTATCAGTTCCCTAAATGATAATGCTGCTAGATCACATAGAGTTGACTGGAGTGATCAATTGGAGTGGGGCCCTCTCTGACTCTGGTGCCTGACTTTGGATCACATTCTCCTAGCTGGTGCTTTGTCTTGACTCAGTGGGAGAGAATGTACCTAGTTGTGCAGTGACTCAATGTGCCAGGGCAGGTTGGTACCCATGGCAGACTTTCACTTCTCTGAGGAGGAGAGGGGACAATGGAAGGGCAGAGGGTGTGAGGGAGTACTTGGAGGAGAGAGGGGGCTTCAATCAGGATGTAAAGTGAATAAACAAATTAATGGAGAAAAAAAACCCACATCATTTTATTCTATTAGACAAACCCTTTCTTTTTGCTCCTGAGAAGTGGACCTTTGGAATCCAGGTGAATACTCTGCTGCTGGGTTAAATCCCTAGCCTTCCAAATGGTACTTTAATTGGCTTGTTGGAAAAAGAGGTTCTCCAATCTCCATAGCCTGAAATGGAGAATACTGAACATAGCTGACCCTGTTCATAATCACACTGAAATGACTATTCTGTAAGCCCAGTGGCTTCTACTTAGGTGGACAGTGTTGTTCGTTTTCAGCCGAAATAGTTTTTCTTTTTAAATTCTATAGTCTTAACTCTTTTACCTACTTTGTCATCACAGTCCTTGTGAGGCTAATGACTTAAGTGCTATATAAGCAACCTCCTCCCCAGCTTTGCTCTTCTGTGGGATGAAATATGAGAGTATCTGTTATCGAACCAATTTAATCAGCTCTGAGATTTATACATAGCCCACATGTCCATAATATAGAACAGTGTCCAGTGTTCTCAGCAGACTGAATACATGTAGTGAATGGGTCATCGTATGTAGTTCCAATGTCCTCAGCAAACTGCACATGTCTATTGCCTGGGTCCCAGTGGGCACTTCTAGAATTCTTCATAGTCTGTGTACAATGCAGCAACTATGCCCCATGTCAGCCTTCTGAAGTTTTGCTCTCACATATTGCACTGTATGCTGTAAATTCAGGTGTATTCCTTCATAAATCTTGTTATGCTGTTTGTGCTGTGTTATATGAAAACCTGTAGTAGTATATAACACAATCTATTTAAAAACTCCTAAGTAAATTAAATGATTCTAAAGTTAATGGCTAATAATGTAAAACTTTTGTGGTTAAATTAGCCATAGGATTAGATGATGGCAAGAGTAAAGAACACACACACACAAATACACACATGCATACACACACACACACCATACAAGAAATATAGAAAAAGACAACATTCATAAAATTTTATAAAAATATTTAAGTTCTTGTTTTTTTATTTAAAGAACTGTGCACTGGAAATTGTTAAAGTCATAGAAGAAACATGATGTCAACCTTTAATCAGAGATCCACTTTCAAAGAAAAGGCCCTGGCCCTGTATCAAAAGCTTGACGAATGAATCTACAGTGACATATTTTATGTTAAGACCAAATGTTATGGACATATGTCATTTTGTTTAATTACCCTCTTCAACCAACTTCTCCATTAACTAGCTATCTTCATATCAGGCAAGAAGGGTTTTATGGCATGTTAGAAAGATGACGTAATAGAAGCCTGAATGTGTGAGTGAGTATGAATGTATGTGAGTAGGAGGTGATGTTAGGTTCTATACTAAGACATCATACAATGCCCAAGTCAAGTGAATTTAGATTTACTAGATTAAAAAAAACCCCACATAAGTGTATATTGTTCAGCACTGGAAAAATTACTGCTCAAAAGCTAGACATGTTTAAGAGCATTGGACTTTGAAACCAACACTTTTAGCAACAGAAGGTAAAACTGCACAGAGGGCAATTCTGCTTTCATTGTACAATTTCCCCCTGATTTTTAAAGCAATTTTACTCCTTTAATATAAAAGCACCAATGAAGAATATATATGCATCCTTATTCTTCTGGTTTAAAAGTCAGGCTCTGTTCTAGTCCCACCTCAACCTTGCTTTCTGAAATTTACCCCTTGAGAGATCATCTACCAGACCACTCATTATATTTGGATCACTCTGTGTGATTAATAGCACATCACAGAAATGGGGACAAGTCATTTCCAAGATTAGATTTTAAAGAATCTTTGGTTCTTCATTGGTCTTTTTATCTTTCTATCTGTGTCTCCCATTTCATTGTGGGGAAAGGTAGTTGCCATGACACGAAACACCTATGGGACAGCTCATGTGCAAAACTGATACTCATGACAAATTCTTCCAAAATCAATTAGACACTTTTTCTTCTGGATGTATTTCTGGTCTTTTTATTATGTTTCATTGGTCTGTGTCCCTCTGTCTATGGCACACATCACACAGCCTTGCCTACTATAGCTATACAGTAAAGTTATTAAAAAGTTTAAGCAATGTATGTTCATTATATTCTTCCTCCTCCTAAATCCCCCCAGATCCTCTAAACCACCTTACCACCCAATTTCATGTTCTCTCTCTCTTTCTCCCTCTCAAAATATGCAGTAAATCTTAAAATTCTATTCATTGAGTCCTTCCACTTTCTAAAACAAACAAACAAACAAACAAACCTGTTAGCTCTTGAGTGCCCAATCTCAATGGAACAGCTACATCATCCTCCCCAATGCTCAGAGAATATAAAGTAAGGTATAGTCGAAACAAGAACCAGTGGATGGGAAGGAGTGCTGTGCAAAGCTGTCTTCTGCATTGACACGATGTCTGTACCCTTGAACTCACAAAGCAGTGATAATGTCCAAAAGCCTGGATCCATCAACATCCTGCCATGGATATGGGAGTGTCTAAAGAGGTCCCACCCACTCAACAATGAGCTATAGTCAGTTAATGTTTGTAGAGAGAGGACCAGTAACAGTCCTCAGTGGTGAAGCCATTGCTAAATTGCCCTTCTTTAAGTAAATAACCCTCACCTATGCTCATGTAGGCAAACTAAATAAATGCAAAGTGTCACAATTATACAAACAAAAAGGCCTTAAAAATTGAATGGGACTTCTGGAAAGAAGCAGGGTTTTAGTGGAAGAATAGGTTAAGAAAGAAGATAATGGGAAGGAATATTATAAAGGTATATTATACATATTAATGAACTTGTGAAAGAATAAATAAATAAACGGTCTTGGCTGTTCCAGATCCCTGATTCTCATACAAAATTTGGAATAATTCAAATCTATAAAATATCATGTATGTATTTTGATAATCATAGTAGATTCAATTTGTAGATCAATAATACCTTTGCTACCTTGATTATTCCAATCTATAAATACTACATATCTCTGCATTTATTAGTTCTTCCTTGGTTTCTTTTCACTTATAAACTCTGTGCAGGTTTGTTAAACTCACACCTAATTTCTTCTCTCTCTTTTTAAAGGTAATATAAATAATATGTCTTTATTTTCACTATCCACATAATCATTAGTTTTAGAAATACAATCAATGTTGAATAGTTTTCTTATACAGTGTGATTTGCTGATAACATGCTTTTCTCCTGGAAATGCTTTGGTAGATTCCCTTTATTTTCCTTCAGCTGAAACAAACAAACAAACAATTTTGTTTCTTTTTTACATCTATATGTTGTTTGTTTACTTTTCCTGCTTTATTGTGTTAGCTGGAACTTCCAGGTTTATTTGAATTAGAGTTGAATAAGAGATAGAATCATTATCACGTTGTTAGCCTTGGGAGTAAAGTATTGTGTAGTTTACAACTAAATAATGTTAAATAAAGTTCTTAAAGACAGTCCACCAAGTTAAAGAAGTTACAGTCTGCTTTGATTTTACTTTTTATACCATTAGTAAATATTGTTATGGAAACTTTCAAATTTTGATTTGAAAGTTCTAGGATTTGTCTATCTTACTGGTGCTGTCATCTATTGGTTATCATCTTTCATTTAGCTTCAGGTCTTCCTGGACTTCACATACAAATGTGGAGCCTGGACATCTTTACATCGTGTCATGAAACTCTTAGTCTCAGTTAAACTTACTGCCACTTGGCTTCCAGTGACATCCATACAAAGTTGGCCTCAACAGAGCTTTCATTCACTGGCAACACAGATTACCACAGTTGGTTTATTGCTGCTGGCCTTTACTACATGGGGTGTGAAGTAAAGGAGGAAAAATTATGACAATTAGAGATGAGTGATGTGAGATGAAGGGTAAAAAACAAATCACTTATTGTCCGATCTCCTGATGTAAGGAATGCTGAGTAGATTGTCTCTACCAGCAGAGAAGGGAAATATAGGCTCACAGTGAGCCATGCACATGACTTCAAAGACATGAACACACCAGTTGGCAATAAATATTTATAAATGAGACTGAGGTATTTAGACCATTAGCCTGCCACATATGCCTTCCACACAATGAAATATGAAGCCTAAATCATGATAAAGACAGGCAGAACAAATAATCGAGGGGCTAAATTTAGGCTTGGGTAAATGTTCAGATGCGTTTTAAAATATGGATCTATGCACACAGGCATTTCAGGCAAAGTCAAGGTTTAAAATAGTTACCACGGCTCTGTATTTCCTTTGTTTCTTTTATATTTCTCTCCACTCTTACTCTCTTGCTTTATAATCTTTTATAATATCCAATGTAAGCTGAAGTATTCATATTTTGTCAGACTATGTGATGTGTTTGTTAAAATGAGGAAGAAGGCAATAAAGGAACATAGCCGATTTCAAACATGCTAGCCAGATTTCAAACATTGTTCAGAGTCAAAACTAAAACTTTCCCAGCTTAGTGTGTTCTAGTAGAATTTCACCTTATAGTGATCATTCTGTACATTTGTCTATGATGATCATGGATGAGTTTCAGAACAGAATATAAGTTCTTAAGTTAAAAGGATTTAGGTGAAATGTAGGTTTTGTTACAGATTCTAGAGTCAGGCCTGAGATAGAGAGAAGCAGGAACTAATGAGAACAGGTAATTTACACTGAATGGTTAAGCCTGATATTTCTTCCAAATAAAATGGATAGATTTCTTAGGAACTCTAAGCATCCCTCTATAACTGTGGTGGGGAGTCGTTGCCTCTTTATCTGGGACACTGGCCAACTTCGTTCGTTATTTAGATGGAACATCTAGAGTCATGATTAGGTTATAGGCAAGTAAGCTGTCTTAGTTAGGTTTCCATTGCTATGATAAACACCGTGACAAGAAGCAAATTTTGAAGGAAAGGTTTTATGTTATCTTATAATCCATTATGAAAGGAAATAAGGATGGGAATTCAAGGAAGAAACCTGGAAGCAGGAGCTGTAAAAACTCATGGAGAAAAACACTGATTACTGGTTTGCCAGACTAAATTTCTTATACACTCAGGACTACCTGACTAGAGATGGCATCACCTAATATAGAAGGAATTTCTTGTGTCTGTATGGAGGCATTGCCTGTTAGTTAAAAGCAAATGGTATATTAACTGAGACAGGAAATAGGAGTGAGTGTTTCAACAGAGAGTGAAGGGACTCTGAGATAAAGCCAGGAGGTGGGAGATTTCACCTCAGGATTCTGGAGAAGATGGAAGTATGAAATTGTCTGGAGATGACCAGCCACATGGGAGAACTTAGAAGGGAATAAACAGGATATTGATTATGAGAAAGTGGGGGAACATGCCTAGTTACATTGGCTTAGGCTTTTGTAAATATATTTAAACCTCATAGTCATAATTTCTAGTGCTGGGATGAAGGAGGAAAACATGTATTTACCCCCAAAGTAGTCTGGGCCCTTCCACATCAATCATCAATAAACAAAATGCTCCACACACTTCTTTATATGTTGTTCTGGTGGGAGAATTTCGTCCATAGAGATTCCCTCTTCCTAGATAGATTTATGTAAGGTTGATAGGAATGAACCATTTTTAACTTGACTCACAAATACAACACTATTAAACCATACCTTTCTTTTATTGTTTGTGCCCCAACATTATATGAATATTAACATCACAATATGAAACATAAATAATTTAAAAAGTCCCAGTCTTAAAAATTCAAATGTTTTAAAATTTAAATCTCTTTAAATATCCAAAGTCACTTTAAAAGTTCAAAGTCTCTCAACTGTTGGTTCTTGTTAAATAAGCAAACAGCTTTCTTACTCTAAGAGGGAAGATCCAGGGCAAAGCAGCAATGAAATCAACTCAAACCCCAAATTTGAGAGTGCGGTGTTGATAAAAAGTCCAGTATTTGACATCTGGGACCCATTCATGATCCTCTGTTCTCCAAAGAGTCTGAGCATCTCCCTACTCCAAGCAGAGCACACACTTGCTCTGTAGGTTTACCTTGTTCCATTCCACACCTGTCTGTCCTTGGCAGTTGTCCCACAGTCCTCAATTCTCTCACATGTTGAGATCTGCACAGGTTACACCTTCACCACTGACCTCTTGGCCTCTCTTTAGATAATTCTACCCTGCCACATGGTGCTTCAGCTTCTCCCCAGGACCCCTTCAATCCTAGAGCTTCCACTGCAACCAAGGATGCATCTTCACTAGTAGCTTCCCTTATGCTCTCACACTGCCAAGTCTTAGCTACATTATATGACCCCCTCACGCCTGAAAACCCAGAACCATGTAACATTGCCAACTACAGCTGCTGGAATGAAGAACAAACTTGGGTCTTTTTGATCGTAGTTTCCTATGTACTGAATATGAAAAAATATTCCCAAAGATTTTTTTCCCCAGTGATGCTGGTCTCTTCTTAACCAACTAATTTCAACTCCAGCTAACCAACATCAATCATCCAAAAAAGCAAAGGTTTCACTTTAGAGACACTGTTGTCTTCTTAATCATTGCTGATCATTTAGCTCAAGTTGAGAGAGCCAATGATTCTTAATTCAAAATGTCACATGAATGGCACCAATAGTCTTTAAAAAATTCTCAAACTTCCCCTCTGAAACTTCATAAGCCAGGCCTCCATTGTCTGTGTTGCTCTCATGATTAGTCTCCAAATACTCACAACAGCTCATTAATCTCTAAACAGTCAACCGATTTTCCAGCCTAAAGTTTCAAATTCCTTCCATATCCCTTGTCAAAACAACATGGTCAGATCTGTCACAGCGAATGCTGTTACCAATTTATATCTTAGTTAGGTTTCCATTGCTGTGATAAAATCATGACCAAAGCAACTTGGGAATAAAGGGTTTGATTCATCTCACAGTTTACAGTCTACCATGAAGGGAAGCCAGGGCAGGAACTTAAGACAGGGAACTGGAGGCAGGAACTGAAGCAGAGACCAGGGTGGAAGATGCTTACATGCTTGCTCTTTCTGGATTGTCACCCCTAGACAACTTGCCCAGGGATGGTCCTACACATAGTGGGCCAGCCTTTGACAGCAGTCAACATAACGCTCTACAAGATTGCCTCCAGATTTTTTCTGGTGAAGGCATTTCCCCAATACATATTACTCCCCAGATATTACTAAGTTCAGGTGTCAGAATTTGTAATTCTATGTTTGTGTTAAGCTGACAAAATCAACTGGCACACAAGCATACGGTTTCGAGTTAGTTTGGAATTGAGTCTCACTTTTATAAACTTGCACCAGTTATTTGGAATTTCAGCACCTTTAAAATCAAAATGATATTGAGATTTCAGTCTTTTGTGTGGATTCACTGGAGAAGGTGATAGCTTCCTTATAAGAGCCTGAGTGACAGAGGTGTGTGACTCAGTGCTTCCTTGAAAGACTTAGAAGACAAGTTGCAAACATTGCTTTTCCTGTTTTGCCTTTTTCTATCCTACTATGATATCATTCAATTATATCTTTAATTTTTTAATATGTAAAAATGGGTCTTTGTCCTGTTCCCAGTCTGCCCCTGAACTCTTAGACACTTGTCAACATCCTGCGTCAGGCTCCTTAGCTAGAGGAATTAGCTAAGGATAACTAGTGCCACACCTAGCTTTTCTCAAGGTTTTGAAATACATTTTTCCTTTTGTTTTATAGTATTAATTTTTCTTAAAATATAGATACATTATTTTACCCCTTCTCTGTCCTCCCTCTACCCCTTACATGCATTCACTCATGCACCATTTCAAATTTATAGTCTCTTTACTTGGTTCTTATTGTATATGTGGTCCATTTTGTGATACTTATAAGTATAAATTATGTCAGGGATTACCACTTTGTTTTGGATAATCAGGCAGGTGATTCATCCCTGAAGAAGAAGATTGATCCAGTTCTCAGCATTCCTTAGTTTCCTGTGGTTCTTTATCTACAGACGGAGTCCTGTAAGATTGTCTTCTTTTATGTTCACATATTTATTAGTGTTGTGCTTGTTCTTGTCTTGTGTAGGCAACCATTTTGTTGAGGTAACAATGAATCCTCCTTTCCAGGAGACACATCCTCACAGTAGATTTTCTGGTACTCTGGCTATAACAATTTTCCTGTCCCATCTTCTATAATGTTCTCTGAGACTTAGGTACAGGAGTTGTATTATAGATATATCAATTGGGACTTGGCACAACATGATCATTTGTTCTTTGAAGCTTTAAAGTGGTTGTGTTTTCTGGTAATGTTCTCCTTTGCAAGAAGATGTACCTTTAATGAGGAGTGAGGAGTAACACTTACCCGTGGGTATAAGGATAAATATTTGGAATATAGTTACAGATTGTGCTGGTCAAGTAAAGTGGCAATAATAGAGTCTCCTTAACATACGTGACCTCATTAGGTTAGTTTTCTAGTAGTAGGCATGATCTCCCTCATATTGAGTGGGCCTTATGCCAAATTAGACAGGTGTTGTTTAGTGCCAATACATGAGTGCTCTTATTTTACCCTTATGGTGGTATGCCATGCAGGTGGTTATTGTGTTTCATAGATGTCACAGCTGGGTACAACTTTTGGTTAGTTCCTGTAGAAGCTGACGTAGCACCTTTCAGTTCTATAAAAGCTAGTCCTCATGGAAGAGGCTCTCTAGTCAGATCCAGCTTAGATCATCTCAGTTATTTGCCCAAAGTGCATGGTGTCATCATGTCTGAGTTACTGCTGAGGAGAGATCACGAACAAATCAACTTTTATTAAAGAAAGCATTTAATTGTGGCCTTACTTACAGTTTGGTAGGGCTAGTCCATGGTCATTACGGTGGGAAGTGAATAGATATGGCACTGGAGTAGTAGCTTAGAGATTTACACTTTCATCCAAAGGCAACAGGCAAAGAAAGGGTTGGAGGAGCAAAGTTGGGAAGACGGGGCCTGATTGGATTTGGTGTGAATTTTTGAAACCCCAAAGCTCACCCTGTTGCCAGATATACTCCAGCAAAGCCACACTTCCTAAAGCTTCCCAAACAGTTCTACTGAGGACCAAGCGTCCAGACATATGAGCCTATGGGGTTCATTTTTATTCCATCTAGAAGTAAGCACCTATACCTTCAGACTGATGTACACAGCCAAGGGCAACAGCAATATTATTTATTGTTATGTGAGTCTCTTGAACTTCTGTAACCAACAAGTTGAAGGGAAGTTTCTCATGCTGGTATTGGAGTTATTGTTAGTTTCTGAGTTTTATGGGGAACATTGTCAGCCTCCATGGAATAACTGCATTTAAACAATATATATATATATGTATATATATACTTATATGTATTATATTTTCTTTATGTAAATAAATAATAATTTGTTTTCTTAAACTTTAAGGTATCTTTAATATTACTTTGCCTTCCTTCCTCTCTCTTCTGTATTGACCCCTTTTCCTTCTCCCCAATAAAATCTCTCCAATTTTTCTAATTTCTTCTCTCAAATCATTTGTATTCATCTGTCCCTCTTCCTAGTGCTTCTCCCTCTTCATGGTCACTTTTTTACTTTCCTGGATTCTGTAGTTACTCCAGGTTATAGACTTAAATCTGAAGATTTCAAGCTAGGAACTGCAGCTGAGATAGAACATGTGAAATCTATCTTTTTGGATTTGGGTTACCTCATCCAATATAATATTTTCTAGTTTCATCCATTTACCTTCATCTTTCATTTTTCTTTGCTGTTGGAAAATGTTGCATAGTGTATACTATTACATTTCATTATACATTGGTCATTTGAAGGACATTTATGCTGTTCCATTCTGTAGCCATTGTCATTAGAACAGCAATAAAAATGGCTGAGGAAGTATCTATAGGGTAGGGTGTTGAATCCCTTGTATATCTGTATCATATACTAGATTTATTTTTTAGCATTTTGATAGTACTCCATACTGATTTCCAGAGTGGCTGCTCCACTTCGCATCTACCAACATTGAATGATAGTTCCTTTCCCCGCACAGCCTTTCAAGCATTCGTGGTTGGTTGTTTTGTTCATCTTTGCAGTTCTGGCTGGGGAAGGATAAGACTTCGAAGTTGTTCGACTTGCATTTCCCAATCGCTAAAGATGGTTGAAGGGATCCAATACTGTTCAGGCAGGATGTGTGTCCTGGCCAAAGCCTGAGATTGTGCATGGAATGTGCAGGAATGTCCACTCTAGCACAGGACAGGGCACTAGATATGGGACTCACAACAGAAGTGGGGATTAGAAATGAGGGAGGGGCTACAGCTGGGATACAAAGTAAATAAACTAATATAAAAAATAGTAATTAAAAAAGGAAAAGAAAAATATTATATAAAGTAAAACATGTTTCAAAAATCATTACCATAATATTCTATGCATAATAAACAATAATTCTTATTCCTTTAATTTTAAATTCCACTCGCATATTGTTTTTAGTATATATATTTTTTGCAAGTGGTCAGATCTGAAATCAGTATTCTAAATCCTACCTTGAAGATAAGCTTAGAAAATTAGTTTTTTAAATAAAGTTTTAAAGCTAGAATTTAGGTTTTTAAGACTTGTATTAATAAATGCAATTTAGCAAAGTGAAGAATTTAAAGTGATAATATCTTAGGGAAATGTTTTAAAATGATATTTTGGGGGCAACAATAGCATTGTTGATCATTTGCAAAGAGAATGTTGTTTGTTTTTTGCTTTATATAATAAAATAATGCTTTGTTTGGTTTTGTTTCTGTCTTTTTAAAATGTTTGCTATTTACTTTTTTAAGGTGGTACATGAAATCCAAGCATAGTTTACTAGAGTGTCCACCAACTAAAATGGAGAAAGTTGGGCTACAGATACAGTTCAGTGCTTAGGAACATTGGCTGTCATTCCAGAGGATATGAGTTCAACTCCTAGCAACCACATGGCAGCTCACAACTGTCCATAACTCCAGTTCTAGAAGATCTGACACCATCACATGGACACACATGCAGGTAAAATACCATTGAGTATGAAATAAAAAGAAATTAATTTAAAAAAAGAAATGGGGAAAGTTGGATAACAACTATCAGAAGATGTGAGTGATGCCCAAATACTACTAGTTTCAAAAGCAAAGAAAAGTAGCAAAATTTAGAAAGCATCAGAAAAAGTCTAGAAAATGCGTCTGAGAAATAGGCTCATCGTGGAGAGCTCCCTGGCCCCAGAGTGAGGGAGCACCGACAGAGCAGAAATATCTAAAAGTACACATCTTCCCACCAATCTTTTTTTATTATTATTTTAAATTTCTTTCAATGAAATGAAAAAAAAGGTTCTTTATTTTCTAATTTTTATATTATTCACAGGTTATTTACTTTGTATCCCAGCCACAGCCCCCTTCCTCATATCCTCCAAATCCCACTAACCCTCCCCCTTCTCCTTCCTGCCCCTTTCCAAGTCTACTGCTAGGGGAGGTCCTCCTCCCCTTCTATCTGACCCTAGCTTATCAGGTATCTTGAGGACTGGGTTGCCATGTCCTCCTCTGTGGCCTAGCAAGGCTGTTCCCATCTCGGGGGCGGGGGCAGGGGTAAAGGAGCCAGTCATTGAGTTTATGTCAGAAATAGTTCCTGTTCCCCTTACTAGGGAAACCCACTTGGATACTGAGCTACCATGGGCTACATCCGAGCAGGGGTTCTAGGTTATATCCATACATGGTCCTTGGTTGGAGAAACAGTCTCATAAAAGACCCCTGTGCCCTGATATATTTGGTCCTTGTGGAGCTCCTGTCCTCTCCAGGTCATATTACATCCCCCTTTTATTGTATGATTCCCTGCACTCTGCTGAAGGTTTGGTTATGACCCTCCTCATCTGCTTTGATACACTGCTAGGTAGAGTCTTTCAGATACTCTCTCTGGTAGGCTCCTGTCCTGTTACTTGTTTTCTCCTACTTCCCATATCCATCTCATTTGTCTTTCTAAGTGAGAGTTGATCATCTTACTCTGGGTCCTCTTTCTTGTTTATCTTCTTTAGGTGTACATATTTTAGTATGTTTATCCTATCTTATAGGTCTATATAAGTGAGTATATACCATGTGTGTCTTTCTGCTTCTGGGATACCTCCCTCAGGATGATCTTTTCTAAATCCCACCATTTGCCTGAAAATTTCATGATTTCCTTGTTTTTAATTACTGAGTAGTATTCCATTGTGTAAAAGTACCACGATTTCTGTATCTATTCCTCTGTTGATGGACATCTGGGTTGTTTTCAGTTTCTGGCTATTACGAATAAAGCTGCTACAAACATGGTTGAGCTAATGTCCTTGTGTACTTGAGCTTCTTTTGGATATATGCCTAGGAGTGGACCTTGAGGAAGCACTATTCCTAATTGTCTGAGAAAGCACCAGGTTGATTTCCAAAGTAGAAATCCCACCAGCAATGGAGCAGGGTACCCAATTCTCCACAAGCTCTCCAGCATGTGTTGTCACTTGAGGTTTTAACTTTTGCCATTCTGATGGGTGTGGGTGTAAGGTAAAATCTCAAGGTCATTTTGATTTGCATCTCTCTCACGGCTAAGGATGCTGAACATCTCTTTAGGCATTTCTCTGCCATTCTATATTCCTCTACAGAGAATTCTCTGTATCTCCCTACCCCATTTTTTAATTGGGTTGCTTGATTTATTGCTTTTTAATTTCTTTAGTTCTTTATATATTCTGGATATCAGCCCTCTGTCAGATATAGGGTTGGTGAAGATCGTTTTGTTCTGATGACAATGTCTTTTGCTTTACAGAAGCTTTTCAGTTTCATGAGGTCCCATTTATCTTTTGTTGCTCTTAGAGCCCGTGCTGTTGGTGTTCTGTTCAGGAAGTTGTCACCTGTGCCAATGAGTTCCAGGCTCTTTTTCTTCTAACCGATTTAGTGTATCTGGTTTTATGTTGAGATCTTTGATCCACTTGGACTTTGGTTTTGTGCAGGGTTTATTTTAAATTTTTATATTTATTACGATTTATTCACTTTGTATCCCAGCTGTAGCCCCCTCCCTCGTTCCCTCTTAATCCCTCCCTCCTTCCCTTTTCTCCTCCCATGCCTCTCCCTCAGTCTACTGATAGGGGAGGTCCTCCTCCCCTTCCATCTGATCCTAGCCTATCAGGTCTCAACAGGACTGTCTGCATTGTCCTCCTCTGTGGCCTGGTAAGGCTGCCCCCATTTCAGGGGGAGGTGTTCAAAGAGCTGGCCACTGAGTTCATGTCAGAGACAGCCCTTGTTTTCATTACTAAGGAATCCACTTGAAGACCGAGCTGCTAAGGGCTACATTTATGCAGGGGTTCTATGTTATCACCATGCATGGTCCTTGGTTAGAATACCAGCCTCAGAATAGACCCCTGTGCCCAGATTTTTTGGTTATGCTGCTCTTCTTGTGGAGCTCCAGTCCCCTCCAGGTCTTTCAATCTCCCCTTTCTTTCATAAGATTTCCTGCACTCTGCTCAAATTTGACTCTGAGTCTCAGCATCTGCTTTAAAACCCTGCTGTATAGAGTCTTTCAGAGGCCCTCTGTGGTAGACTCCTGTCTTGTTCCTTGTTTCACCCTCTTTGATGTCTATCCTGTTTGTCTTTCTGAATGAGGTTTGAGCATCTTACCCAAGATCCTCCTTCTTGCTTAGCTTCTTTAGGTGTAAAGATTTTAGTATGTTTATCCTATATTGTATGTCTAATATCCACTTATAAGCGAGTATATACCATGTGTGTCTTTCTGCTTCTGAGATAGCTCACTCTGGATGATCTTTTCTAGTGCCCACCATTTGCCTGCAAATTTCATGATTTCCTTGAAGAGTGAGGACTCAGTGAAGTGGTGGCCCTAACAGACAAACACTGCCTCCTAATGCTAGTGGTATTGGTACTCCAAAGGGTCCTCTGCTGGTGCAGAGACCCTCTGCGAGTCACACTCTTGAGACATCCTGGGCAAGTACCACAGGCATACTCATTTACATTTGCTAGGTTCTGGAGAACTCTGAGTCAGAACTGCTGAAAACCGGGTTAGAGGTCATTGAATATATTAGGAAAGAAAATTTTAAAATTCACAGCAGTGAAGGAAAATAAAAGCACAGTGTACTTTTGGAACACAAGTATGAAAGTTTCGGAGAGTGCTGTCACTGTATCTGCCTACATTACAAAAAATAAGAGAGATCTCAAATAAATAACTTCACAATTGCTTTATGACTTTAGAAAAGCAAGAACAATATAAACATCAGAGGAAAATATATATGGTAATGATTTTGTATGTTCATTTTATATCCTATTACTTTTGATATATCAATAACATTGTAAGACAAAATCAGGGAAACAATCCCATTCACAATTGGCCCCAAAATTACTTTAAAAAAACCCACAGCAAAAGATGTAAAAGAAATCTATAATAAGAAATTTCAAACACTATAGAAAGAAATATATGGACTGGAAAAATTAATATTGTGAAATGGTTATTCCACCGAAAGTAATCTGCAGAGTCAATGAAATTTCAATGAACATTACAATGTCATTCTACACAAAACTACAAAAAAGCGATCTTAATGTTTATGTGAAAGCAGAGAAGACCAGAGACAGCCAAAGTAACTCTGAGCAATAAAAATATTGCTGGAGGTCTTATCATACCTGATTTCAAGCTATACTTCAGAGCCTAGAAAAGGAAGTAACCACTGTACATGTATACCAACAGATGTGCAAGTCAGTGGAATAGCATAGAAAATCCAGATGAAAAACCCACAGAGCTATAGCTTTTAGGATTTTTATAAAGATGCCAAAAATATAATGAAAAAAGATAGCATCTTTAGCAAACATGCTGGAGAAATTAGGTAAGTACATGCACAAAATAAAACTAGATTCTTATCTCACTGTGCACGTAAAGAACTCAAAATGTTTCCAACGGCTTTAATGCAACACCTAAAACTCTGAAATTGTTAAGCAAAAAGTAGGGAAAGCATTTCAAGATGTAGGACTTTTTCAATAGGTCTCTAGGAAATAATTGATATCTGGGACCTCAGAAGTTAAACTCTGTATATACAGCAAAGCTGATAGTAAATCCAGTGAAAGCAGAACTCCCGGAATAGCAGAAAATCTTTGCTAGTTATGCAACAGACAAAATTTAAACATAGAATATATAAATAACTGAACATCTAAAGAACAAGATATCAAACAACTTAATCAATAAATGGGCTAATGAAATAAATGAATGGATTATTCCCAAAAGAGAAAACAGGGTGATGAAAAGATGGCTCAGTGTGGTTAAGGATACTTGCTCTGCAAACATGAGCACCCGAGTTCAAATCCTCAGCGGGTAAAAAGCTACACATGGCTGTGAGTTCTAGGCACACACAGCCATGTGTAGCTTTTTACCTGCTTAGAGGTTTCCAAAAGCTCACTCTAACCAGTCCACTTGAAACAGCTAGCCTTCAGCTCAGTGGCAGACTCAAAGAGGCAAGGAGTAAAAGAGGCAGATACTTGACATCTTTCTCAGCTTCACATAGATTCACACAGGTATTAGTGCCCACATACTCATTTCCATTCACTAAACACAAAATTTCCCATACACACAGAGGAGTAAGTTCATATGACCAATAAACCACAAAAATCAGTTCAATACTATCAGCTATCAGAATCAAGTTGAGCCAGCAAATCAAAATAAGATTCTGTTTCACATCAATAAAAATGGCAGACATTTAGAAATTAAATAATAAGAAATATTGAGGATGTGGGGAAAAGAGAACTCTTTTATACAGCTAGCTGGAAATTAACCAAGTCTAGGTACTATGGAGGCTTCTTAAAAATCTAACAAATCTTTCATATGACTGTGTTTTTCTATTCCTGGCTATACACTCAAAGGACTCTAGGTTGATAGAGATAGTTACATTAAAAATATTGTTTAACCACTATCCATAATATCTAAATTGTGAAAC
This sequence comes from Pachyuromys duprasi, assembly GCA_028658305.1. Lineage (NCBI taxonomy): Eukaryota > Metazoa > Chordata > Mammalia > Rodentia > Muridae > Pachyuromys > Pachyuromys duprasi. The sequence goes on from CM053760.1 coordinate 41,134,690, forward strand.
AAACTTATTAGCCAACTACACAGAAACCATAGAGGTAACAAGGTACACAAACTCAGTGGAATCTTATTTTTCAGTCATAAAGAAGAATGAAGTCATGTGGTTTGCAGGGAAATAGATGAAATTGGAGACGGTCATCATAGGTGAGTCAAGACAGCCTCAGAAAAACAAATATCATCTTCTTCCATATGTAGCTCCTAGATTATTCACACACGTATATGTGTCTAACCATATGTAATGTGTATATGACATAGAAGCAGAGCTGCGTAGAAGGACAAAGGGAACTAACAGAACGTGGGAGTGAAGAAGAGGGAGAGTAGGGAAGTGTGAGGGGGCATATGATTAATGTAGAATGTGTAGTTAGACAAAACTTAAAATGCATTTAATTAACTTAAATGAAAATAATTACAACTGAGCTTTGTAAGGACAGCTGAAACACCCTGGAGGCAATCCAAGTGTGGAATAAGCAGAGCTACTAACATCTGACCTGGAATCCAAGTAATTACACAGAGTAGCTTGTCCAGTAGGAGATGAAATGTGTCAGCATCTAGACTGGTAGTGTGCCATGCACTCAGAGGAAAATGCTCATATCTTGGAACTAGCCAATGAGTCTGAGTGAAAGGGAAATTAAACATTTGTAGTTTCCTATCCCCAAGCTATACTGTTCTCAACTACCTGCTGAAGATTATTTCTTTTTTTAAGTGTGTAATTAAGCATTTTATTCTGGCGACTGGCAAGGTTTTCGTAGACACATGCGTAAGTAAATCCAGAGGGTTTGTTTATTACTTTTTAAGGTAAATGAAAATGGATTTAACATCAGACTCTAAAACCAAACAGAAAACACTGTGAATATACAACACCTTGAAGACAGTGTAACACTTACATAATGGCTGTTATTTCTTTCCATGACTAGTTAGACTCTTAGATCCCTGCCAAGTTTTGGCATGTGCTCATGAAATAGCAATTTTGCTTGTTCAACGGAAGTTTACGTGATGTTGGGGGCTGGAGAGGTGATTTAGCAATGAGGAGAACTGATTTACATTTCAAGGACTTAGGTTGGATTCCCAGCACCTATGTGCGATGGCTCATAACTATCTATAAATCCAGTTCTAGGAGACCCAAGGGACTCTGTGATGTCCATGGGCACCAGGAATGCATGTGGCTCATGGGTATATATGCAGACAAAATACCACTACAAATAAAATAATTTTTTAAAGTTTACTTAGGTGCTGGAGAGATGGCTCAGTGGTTAAGAGCATTGGCTGCTCTTCCAGAAGACCCAGGATCAATTCCCAGCACCCACATGGCAGCTCACAACTGTCTATAACTTCTATTCCAGGTGATCTGACCCCCTCGTACATGCAGGCAAAACACCAATGTAAATAAAATTTAAAAAAGAAAATTCGTATATGCCTGGAGGTGGCGGCGCCTGCCTTTATCTCGGCACTTAGGAGGCAGAGGCAGGTGGATCTCTGTGAGTTTGAGGCCAGCCTGGTCTACAGAGTGAGTTCCAGGACAACCAGGGCTATACAAAGAAATTGTGTCTCAAAAATAAAACATAGCCTAAAATAAAAGTGTACTTAATGTTTACTATGTGGCAACTGCTGCTCTAGACTCAGAAGTCACTGCAGTGAAAAGACTTGACATATTATTTGCCTTTAAGAAATTTATATTTTAGCAGAGGTGCACGGTCCTATTAATATGGTGTACACAAGCTAACAAACTGAAACAGAATAAGAATATATAGTTCCTGTCAGACTTTAATATAAGGCTTGAAAACAAGCAAAAGAGAACATGGTTGTTCTCAAGGCATTACCTGAACACACACACAGTATTCGGCTTGGATTGTTTATTGATGAGGCTATATTATAACTCCGTAGAGCTAGAATTTAAATTGTAGAAAATCCCTGGGCACAACAAATGCAAATGAATTTTCCAAGTAAAGACTATAAATCTCATTGAAACAATTGTAATACCTTACTAGATCACTCACTAATGAACTAAAAGGGATTTGGGGTCACTAATAGAATTTGGGTATCCCCAAACTCAATGGAGTCTTTGCCTGGCAAAGTGGTGTGTAGCAGTACTGAGGCCCAGAAAGGGAAGGGCAAGGATTCACAGCTTCACATACCCACCTATTGGCAATCTATGCAGTGGGAGACATCACAGGACCTGTATGGCAATCCCAGAGAGGGTAGACATAAAAAAGTCTCACATACGAGATGGAATTGTCTTGGGCTCATGTGCTAATAGGACTGATGTGTATATAGGATGTTCAGACTGCAGCAGGTTGGGGAGGTAGAGGAAATGGGACTTCTTATGATCCCCTTCTCCTGGTCCTTAAGCACAGCGCTCAATCTGAGGAGTGAGTGAGGCATGAAAAGGAGAAGCCCAGACAAGACCACTAAGACTCATAACTGAGTAGAGACTATGCTGGCTGGTGTAGAAAATGAGAGGCTTCCTGTCGAAAGGAAAACGTGATTTTGACAGGATTGTATTGGGTGCGAGCAATGAGGAGATCAGACATTCAGAGATGGAGCTAAATGCTCTAGCCCTGGAAAGAAGGAGGGGGGATTGCCACAGAGGGATGCTCATTTTATACAAGCTTTATGCTATGTTTTTCCTACTTTTCTCTTTCTCTTTATCCCTTTGTTCAAGGGAGGCTTGAACTGGATAGTTTGGGATGGCATGATTAGGGATATTTTCTCTGCATTTAGGATTGGTTTTGACATTGGAGTTTGGGGAAAATTCCCACTTGCAGAGAGGGGCCAAGCCAATTGCAGATGACTGGAGTCCTATCACTCTCTGGTTTGGAGCCCTGCAAACATAACAAGGCACAGTCAGAAGCCATTTCTTTCAGCCTTATTCCAGTAACGTCTCTGGAAGGCTGGAATTCAGTATTCACATTCTTCATTATCATATTGGGAAGTGAGGCAAGGACTTGTTTTCAAACCTCAGACAAAATGCAGACAAAGAAAAAAATTATTATAGATTCTTGAAACATCCCAGGACTTCTGTAGAAGAGGTGACTATCCACAGCCTTCCCATGAGAAGAACTGCACATCTATGCAAGAGTGATGTCTCCTTTGATGAAAATTACAGCAGTATATGACCACAGCTCATTCTTGGAGACAGTGATCCTGGCTTGAGCCTCAGTTTCCCACAGTCTGTAGGAATGGAAATTGGTGCTCTTGTTCCTCAGACATGAGTTCTCATGTTAAGAGGACAACTGCACTATATCACAACTGATGGGAATTAATGGAATATGACCCAAAATGTGGCTGCTCCTGCTGAAAAACAGTGTTTCCAAACATGGACAAGGACAAATACTGATATTCAAATGCATGATGCCTATGGAATCTGGTTGCTGTCCTGGTTAGTTTTTGACAGAAGCTAGAATCATTTGGGAAGATGAAGCCTCAGTTAAGAAAATTCCTCCATCAGACTGACCTGTCAAGATAAGCATGTGTGGGCATTTTCTTGATTTATTGGTATTAGAGGGCCCAGCCTATTGTGGGCTGTGCTGTCCCTGAGCAGGTACCATAGGTGATTTAAGAATGCAAATTGTACACACTGTGAAGAAGGTAGTAAGCAGCATTTTCCCCATGATCTCTGCTTCACTTCCTACCTCTAGTTTCTTACCTTCTTTTCCTGCTCTAATTTCCCTCCATGATGGACTATAAGCTGCAAGCTTAAATAGATCCTTTTATCCCCAAGTCGCTTTTGGTCATAGAGTTTTTAATCATATCAAGAGAAAGCAAACTACGACAATAGCTATGTTGTTAGAGGACCTGGGGCACAGTTTGTGAGCAGAAGCAATGCTCTGACTTTCATGACATACCTAAATTTGAACCATCCAGACCAACACAAATATTCTTTTTTACATGGTAGAAGAGGTACATATTCTGTGCTAAAATATTAAAAAGTGCTTACGAATAATAGCAAGTTCCAATTAAACTTACATGTCAACTTTTTGCATTTTCAATATTTTATCAGTTGGAAATCCTTTAAAATTGCCACACCATCAAGCAGATTGTCAGATACAGAAGGTATCCAAACAATCCCATTGAAGTAAACATTTTCTGACAGAGTGCCTTCAGTCTTTATACCTTTCACTGGGCACACTGAAAAAAAATTGCATGTCAGGGCATGGAGACCACAAACTTCAAGTGGTTCTTCTGACTCTAACTTTTAAGAGACGGAAAGCCACAACCTGAATTCAAGAACAATGAATGAGCCCATTACTTAAAATGGAAACATTACAGATAAATATAGCAATATGAACCTTCCATTTTCAACAAGCTTTATTAATTATGTGAATTAACAAAGTCAGTCTTCAAGTGCACATCTATAACTTTCATTGGCCACATGGATTATGGTTCCCACTAGGAGATTTTAACTCAAAATAAATTCATGTGTATGTCTGTGTGCTAACATATGCTCATCATTCAGACATGTGCAATGCACTCCTTCCTCTGTGAGAAATAACATGGGAGTGACTGAAATCTAAAACACATGTTGTTGCCATAATAAGATAGGGTACCAAAGAAGACTTTACTGATGTGATTTTTAGCAAAGGTCTAGTATTGTCTAAGCAATTGTCTGTTATATGTCAACGTACTAGTACAGGGACATGAACACTATGAATGGGTTTGACTTAGAAGCATAAAACTTTCATTATTATACAGACACAAGTTTTATACCAATTACAAACTGAAGGTGCCAGAATGCACAGTGTTTTTTGTGCATCACAGTCAGTCATAGAAAGGTATATTAGAAATTCTTTGCAAGATCCTGGTAACAGGGACATGACAAGCACTCCCTCTTCCGCCCATATGAAACATGTCTAGCCAATATTATTGATTCTTGCTTACTGGTATATGTCTGAGTTACACAGGTGAATGTTTCTGTTTGCACTAAGTTAATTGACTCTTTGCAATAATGTCTCAAGCCTACCATGATAACACCAAAGAAAGATATCTAAAGGTTGTCTTTAGAAATGAGATGACAAATGGCTGCTCTTTGTTGCTGTTTGGTGAAGTTTCCCTGGGGGATGTAAAGTCTGGAAGTTCGTAGTGAAGCAGATTCAAGCACATGAAAAAGAGGGACTTCTTTAGGAAGTGAGGTGAAGGCCACAGCAGGGTTATAACTCTAGGGCTGTAGATTTAGTGGTTCATCTACTTTTCTCTACAAAGCTAATGTAGCTAAAATAATTCCCACTGACAGTTTGTGCTTCTCCAAGATAAGCAAAGAAACTGACACTATGCTTGGTGCCTGTGTTAATCTACTCTTGTAAGCGGGTTTAACAGGCGATGAGAGAGACAGGCTGATTGATGAATTAAGTGTTCTAATTTTTTCACTTGACTTGATGGAATGCCAACAAGACTCCACCGCGAGGCTCTGCAGCAGACAGCATCTGGAGGAATGCATAGCCACCAGAGACTGTGCTGGTTTAGGTGGTTTTCAAACTGACTTATGTCCCAGAAGCCAAGTAATTTCATGGGAACCACTGCCATGTGCAATGGAAACAATTCTCAGGGAAACAGTGGAACCCTGGACCTTGAAACCAATTTCACCTTTTCTCCCCTCAGCCCCACCCCTCTCAGTGTCCACTGAGGCAGACTTGCATGCTCCATGACACATTATTTGGGTTTTAAAGGCCATTCATCTTCTATGAAGATCTCGAGGCATGCTGACTTAGACCCAGGAAATGATATCACATTCTTTTGTTCCTTTCTCATGTTTTCTTTCTTTTAGATGTCTTATCTCTGACTCTTGACCCTTTTGTTTTAAAAGATTGGTGTGTGTGTTTTTCCAAATTACATAATCATAATATATGTACTCTTTAAGTTAGTTCAGCCTTACCCTTGGGAGAAAGACATTCTCATTTTGTTGTATACACGATCTTTGCTGGCTGGGAGCTTGTCTCATTGTCCATCACCTCTATAATCCTGGTTTTCCTCTGTAAAAACCCTTTCCACATTACCTTGCCTGGGAAGATTTTGACACATGTGTGAGGGGTTGTCTTTCCCTAGTCTTATTGAGAATGAAACTCTTTAAAAAAAATGTTTAATGAACTTGCCCTTTACAAGGAATTCTACTCACCTTCTAAAAGCAGTGCTCATGCAGACCTTTGGCCTGGACCAGTGAGCTAGCTACACAGTCAAAGGTCTCAACAGAGAGAATTCTGATGCTTAATGGAGTGAATATACTTATAGAGCATAAATTGTCTGTGTATCTGCCTAACCTAACTTGTCTAGGGCATCACTGTCCTAGAGAGGCACTGTCCTGGAGGGAACATTCATTCCAGGAAGAGAATGTTAGTGGAAAAGAAATCTCTGATTATGATATTGTGATCGCTCTCTCCTCCCCCTCCCTGCCTCCCTTTCCCATCTCCCCCTTTCCATTCATTTTCACCCATGGTTGGCTTAAACCAGGTATTTAAAATCCTGTTGGTTGACAGTGAATTTTAAAATTTTATCTTTTCAAATTTAAAGTTCTTACAAGATGAAATAAGGTGAGTAATGGTTGATCAAATTAACCCTGGATAAATATAACCTATTAATTGGCGATAGATTTGTCTGGTATTTCCCTTTATTGACTTCATTTTCATCTTATTCGTAATATGTAATAGAAAAATAAAATATAAAACAAATTTAGGAATTTCCCTCCTCTGCTTCCATAGAAAGCTTACCTGCAAATGCAGGCAGCCTGAGAGTTGTTTTAGTATACTCTGCCATGTATAGCTGAGCTTTGGCTGCTCAGTGCATCTGAAAGCTGGCATGTGGGGAGCTGGTTCACCGTTAGGTTCTCACTGTGATCAGAGCCCTGGGTTACTGTGGGTACCGCCTCTTGTTACTGCAGGAGTCTCTGTAGACAGAGAAAACACACCTTGTGGTTTGAGGAGAATCCAAATATGGTGTTCTACTGTTTTGTTTTGTTTTCTTTTCTTTTTCCCTCTGTGAGCACACCCTTAGAGCTGAAACTGCTACAGTGATTCTTTTCCTCACACCCCAGAACCTGAGTGTGGTATGTTGTTGAGTAGGCATCCTTCAGGGTTTTCACTTGAAAGATGAATCCTTGGGCAGAATTGCCTTCCCCTGCATGGCTTTCTCCTTCTAATTTGTTTTCCCCACAGGGAAAGAATGCGTAATGCTGGTGCTCTATTGCATGTTTCTGATCAAATGGAAGACCGCAGTCTTTATCCATGTTTAAGTCTGGAGGAAAAATACTAAAACAAATCTAGTAAAAATTCTTCCCTAAACTCCTCAGATTTGTGGCTAGTGCCCTCCTGAAAGAATAATGAAGTTGTTCATTAAGTGTTTGGTATGCTGCTAGGAACCGGCTCTGGTTCCATGGCATGGCTATGAGGGTAGAGAAAAAGCTACAGACCCCTGCCAGAAAACGGGCGTGACTGACCTTTCCCATGAGCAGATGTGCCAGCTGCTGACATCTCCGCCCAACTGTCTGCCCCAGTTTCAGAAATGACACCATTCAAGTGAAATTCCTTTGGGTTTGGAAGGCCTTATAGGCGATCAGTACTCTGTATTACCTTGTCTGTGTCGTAACTGTTGTTGCATATGCGCCCATGTAATCACTGAGTTCAGCACACACTAATGAGTGATATTTAGCTTTCTGAAATTATGGGATATGGTGCTGTTTGCTTTTTTTATGGTGATGAATCTGGGTTTGTTGTTATATAGTCATCCACAGATTTTGAAACACACTTCCCTAGAGGGCATGGCAGTTATTCCTTTTTTACTATTTGTACAGAAGCTTTCAAAAGGGCATCCATGCAGTGCTCTACGGTGGCTCTAGAACTCTATAGATGCAAGGCAAAGCACTCACTCCTAATTATTATGTACACACAGAGCACACTAAAATCCCTTAACATTACAGAGCTCATTCTGATTTGTAGAAACATTTGCCCACTTTTGTTTCACATGGTGAATTTCATTTCCAATTCAAATTAAAATGCTTGAACTTCCATTGATAAACTCCCAAGTGTCACCCCAAAGCATAGACACATTAGAGAGCCCTATAAAGCAGAAACAGGATGAAATAAATAAAATAACAGCTTCAAACAGCATCTTCTTTTTATTGAGTTGCTGATACAGAAGTAAAATCTAGCTTTGCTAGAGTAGGGTATTTGAGTATATTTTTAAGTCTCCAGTTTGGTTATTGCTAGGTGTTTGAAGTATATTGCATTCCTCTTGGGTGTTGTAGTGAAAAAGTATAGACAATGAATCTTTGAAATGGGAAGATTTATCTTTCATCCTCTTGTCCTTTTAACAATGTTTTGTGCTTCTATCCATTAGAGACTAGTTCTGGTGACCTACTTAGACATTTGGGATGTGTTATAGAATGAATGCCAACTGCCTTGCTGACAAAGCCAGAAGATGTACAAGTCCAAAAGACACCATTGGTAGTAGCGGGCATACAGAATGTCCTTTATGGAAGTTCGCTCTCCAAAATAAGCGAGTTTTTTTTGCGAATTCCCAGACTGTAAGGCTGTTCTTTCTTGAATGTTATCTACAGTTCAGAGAAAATTCAGCTAAAGCTGAAACCCAAGTTCACTCAGGAAATGTGGCAGTAAGATGTGAGACATGTTCCTGGTCCTGAGCCAGCTTCATAGGCACCAGCAACTTAAAGGTTGGAAATGTGGTTTCCATAAGAATGTTCTCAAGGAAATATGTGTGTCGTGGATAATTGAAATCTATGCAGTCTTGAGCAGACTTCGACAAAGCCCTAGAATGCTATCTGAGCACTGCAGAATGTACAAACAATGAATGTGGTCAGAATCCCATAGTCCTTCCTAAGCCGGCTTCTGTGTTCAGTGACACAGAGAGCCAGATGATGTCATTTGCTTGAGTGGCTCCTATTCCTGACTTTTTTAAGCTTGAGAGTTGAAATTAGGCAAATTATAACACAAATGCTTTAAAACTGAATCATTATCTTTTAAAGCATTAAGTAGTTTTTAAAATATATGTAGATCATGCATGTTCTTTCACATACATACTTGATCCCAACAAACCATTTCAGTCTAAAAACTATCAGTTTAAGTCTCTCTCAGGGATGCAGAAATTTCTGCATTCAGAACACAATGTGGTAAAGAGGCTGCTTTACTATGCACACTTCTAATAACTACAAAAGCACAAACTTAATAAACAAAATAGACAAACAAACAACTTGGGCTGTATTTGCAATACAGATCAAGTGGTACCTCCAGGCTGGGTTGGGTGCAGTGTGGGATTCACCAGCTTGCTTGCTGGCTTCTTGGATACATGTGATGCAGTACAAAGCCTCCCTCCCCCCTTTTGTTATTTATGAGAGAGAGGGTAATCTGATTGTAGCTGGAGTTTGGCTTTAGAACAATTAGATGTGTTGAACCTCAGAAAACCTCAGATAGTGAGATTAGTTTCTCTATAAGTATTCAAAGGTTTATGGACATGAAGCTCATCTGAACTCTCAAAACCTGTGGCGTCCGCCAAGTTGGCTGGAAGAACTGACAAGTTTGGGCTTTTTCCCAAGCCTTCCATCACTTTCACTCTGATCCCTGCCAGAAGTCAAACAAGAAAAAGCCTTTCTTGTCGTGTTTTGACACCTCCTGCTCTAGTGCCTGCTGTAAACTCTACATCCAAACATTGCAGCAGATCAACCGAACATTGAGAATATACATGGGCAAAGGTTCAGAGGGTGACTGAGAGTCTGAAAAAGGGCCACTCAACCTCATGTAAATAATGTGCTCCTAGAGTAAATGAAGGAGTGACTGATCCAGCCCTAGCTGTGCTGGCAGAGTGCTCTTCTGTGGGCTGGATGTCTTCAGTAGCATAACACTGCATGCAAAACCTGACCAATTTAATAGGTATGCTCTAGGACCACCCAAAATGATGCCTATAGCTGAAAATTTCTTTCTTTTGATGAAAGAAAAGGAAGATGCATCAAGTTAATTGCTTAGAGGTAAACGTACATCTTCCTATAGAAGCAAAATTTACTTTTTTAATTCAACTTTGTTGTCTATGCACATAAGATTTTTTTCTGTCACTCTTTCCATTTAGTATTTAACATTAGTTTGTCTCTTTTGATAACTTAATCTGTAGTTTGTGGCTCAGAGGTCATTAAACGGGTGAGGCAAATATTGCTACATGTTCATTCCACCCTCAAGAACGTTGTGTATAATCTTACCATCATTTCAATTATGGCAGAAGTAACAGGTTATCCTCATCCAGGCTATTCAGCGCCAAGATCGATGCACTGTACATTTTGTCTGGGTATTACTTTTCAACGTTTTTAACACCGTAGGCTATAATTGATACGCTCATAGAATCAGTAAAATAAGCCACAGTAGGGTAGAAAGTGTCAGTGACCTTATGCTGCACAGGTAGGGAGAGGTAGTAATTTTGCTTCATAAATGTGTCTACGTGTGCTTGCATCTCAGTCGATGTGTGAAATGTTTCTTCTCATGGATTATAGTAAAAAACAAAACAAAACAAAAACCCCTTGACAGTAATCAATTGAGCCATGCAAGTGATAACCTTGAGACATCAATTGTTGGTGCTAGGTGACAGAGGTCTTCTGGATGGCTCATCATGTTGGGATTAATGGCTTTCTAAGAAGAAGCCAATCCTGCTTGCTTTCTCAGCAAGGGAGGGAAACTTTGAAATATACATCCCTGAGATCTTGGATATAACAACCTCCAGTTCTGCAAGCCAAACAATTTCTGTTCCTTAAAAATTCCCTAATCTATAGCAATCTGTCACAGCTATAAAAATGATACAGACTCTCTCCCGCTTCCCTCTGTTCCATGCAAGCATCCTTGGAACTTGGGAAGCAGAGATACCAGCTGAGACAAGGACAAGAAGGATAAAACCAAACTTAGCCATAAACTATATGAACTGGGACAGTTTATTTTGCCTTGGTTTTCTCACCTGTACAGTGGGAGAAATCGTGACTATGAATGGATAATACCAAGCCTGACACTACCATATAGCAATTGTGGAAATATGGAAGTCACTTTCTTCTCCCTTTGAGAACTGTATGGATATTTCTACCAGCACTCTTCTACCTTGGTTTATTTATTGTTTCCTTACTCATTTTCCTTAACCTAAGTTCATGAAGATCAGAACTGTCTTCCACAAATGTTTTGTATTTTTTAATACCCAATACAGTGGTAGGCATATAATAGGTATTCAATCAGTAAAGAGTGGACTTGATCTGATGATTACAAACCAGAATTACTTACTGAAAAGTTATTGTCTACCCTTTGTATTCCTGACAATAATGCTGAGAGGTTTAGTTCTTACTGTCTCTACCCTACAGATGAGATAATGGATTCTCAGACCTTAATTAATTTGCCTGAGGGTACAAAGCTCTGAAAGAAGAGAACCAGACTCTGTAGCCAGTTAGTTCACTGAATATGTGTCAAGCTATAGGCCACACCTCTGACTGGAATTTTCTTATTTTGGGGTAAGTCCTTGGTCAATCCTGATGCTATTTCCATGGTTCCCCACTCTACATACAAAACAATCAGTCTGGACAGGCCCAAACATCTGGCCAATGGGAACTGGACAAGGCTCCATCTGGAAGCTATCAGCACCTCTCATGGGTCAGCTGCAAGGGATTCTATTTCAAATGACCCAATACATTTCCTCTGCTTCCCCTTCGCAGACAAATTCGTTGGCTACAGTGTTTTGATAGATTAGGGGTAAAGGTCTTTTCTAATGGCAACTTAATTTCAAATTAGTGGGTCCCCAAATGCCATTTGTTCTTGTCAAAGATTGTGGTTACTTTTTCCAGCCACATCTCTTTTTGAAGCACTCAGATTGCTTCCGTGGACTCCAGATAGCTCACGTTGGTCTTGACCATGAAAATATTTTACATTTTTTTCTAATCATTTAAACAATATTAAAGAACATTGCCTCACAAGAAACCACTCTTAGAGAATAAGAATTTGATGGTGCATGTTCACTCTGATTCCTACAACATGACCATGGGCCTGAAAAATAGAGAGCCAGCAACTGTCATGCTTCCTTGGTAAGCCATTTCACTCGCATCCTTCCATTTCACACCTCCTGCAGGCAATACTAAGGTGGAGGGCTTTGGTAGCATCACGGTAAATTCTTTGATTCTTGTTTTTCTTTCACAACTCAAGGTTGCCAGTTCAGTCAGTCAACCTTAGCTAAGGACTTAATACAACATCCTTAGACCCTTTTTCCCTTGAAGACTTAAAAAGCCATCAGGGCCAGCAAGATGGATAAAGGGGTAAAGTCACTTGCCATCAAGACTGATGACTGCCTTGGATTGCCAGAACCCATATGATAAAGAGGAGAACCTACTCTGACAAGATGTTCTCTGATCTTCACATTGGTACCTTAGCACATGAGTGGACTTAGACATGTGCGCGCGCACACACACACACACACATACACACTTGCACGCACATACACAACAAATGAAAATTTTGAATAAGAAGTAGGTAAATTTCTGGCTGCACGTTCAGTAGTAACACTTACCTTGACACTTTACATTTTAATATTTAGCAAAAATACATTATTTTTCCTGAATAACAGGATAACAGAATCAACAAATCAATAAACCAGATGACTTTTCTAAGCAACCAAAGACTACCTTCAGAAATTTCCAAAAATCTCCTGCTGTAACAGGGAAGGAGAAATACTTTAAGGACCAGGTGTTTCATCTTTGTAGGAACAGTTAACATTTCAGTGCATGTTTTTTTTTCCACATGCTTTTTCTTCTTAGCAAAATATAATGTAATTCTGAAAACCAAAATCTACTCACTTTTATATATGTACATACGTAAAAAGATTTGGTTGGTCATCCAAATGACAAGTTATAAAAGTATCTATCTTATCAAGAGAACCATGTACTTTAAAAACAGACACATATTTAATTCAACTGATCCTTGGAAATGCTGTTCTAGTCTACATACACTATAATAAAGTGTACTTTAAATTTTCTTTCAGAAAGATGTATTTGTTTTTCATTTATGTGTGTGAGTGCTTTGCCTGCCTTTATGGCTGTGAACCACAAGTATGTTGTGACTATGAAGGCCAAAGGAAGACATGGATCCTCTGGGATTGCAGTTGCTTATCTTTGTGTGGGTTCTGAGAATTGAACCTGGGTCCTCAGGAGTAGCAGCCAATGTTCTTAACCTCTGAGCCATCTCTGTGCACCAAAAGTGTACTTAAAAAAATAATAAGAGAATTAGTCACATGGCTACATGATATTGAGACAAAAATATTTGGTGAGTTTTTAATGTGTTCAAGTTTAATTGCAATATATAAGGCAATAATGTATTGTCTTGGTTTATCAAATATGATTTAATGAGGAGAGATATCTGCATTTCTCACATTTTAAAAGTAGGCTCAGTATGTGTTGGGGTCAGTAGTTCAGAGTACAGATCTGGCCTGGCATTTAGATGTGAGTCATAGTCTTTAGTTACAATTTTCCTGAGCAATATAGCCAATGGTCCCTGGGTAAAGTGCCTCAAGATTATTGAAACTTAACAAGAAAATATCACTTCTAGCAAATTTCTTGATTGAGAAATAATTTTAGATACATGCCTAAGACATTAAATGATCCTCAGACTTCAATAAATGTCATCTCTCATTCCATCTACTCATTCACTCATTCAGCATTTATTGAGTGACTACTAGTTGTCAGATACTTTGCTAGGGACCAAGTAATCAATGGTGAACTAAGAAGGCGTTGGTGTCCTTAGGGAAACCATGCCTAAGCGACTGTGGGCTCACAAATGTAATATTGCTATCGATCACTGGGTACACCTGGATGACAAAGCAAAGTAGGGGAACTAAAAGAGCAGTGTGGCAGTGGTTGAGTACCTTTTTATGGATGAACAAGTCACTAAATAAGATGTATAACCGTTCATTAAATGTTTACATAGATGTTCATCAAGTAAGCCAGAGATGCCACTTTTATAGGAGAGATTAAAATATATATTCACATAAAGTACTCTACCTGAATGGCTGTATAGCATTATTCTTGAATACTAAAAGTAAATAACAATGAGTAGGTAGAGTGTAGTATTTCCATACAACAGTTATTATGGCAGGAAGGAAAAAATGAAGTCTTGCTATATGCTACCTATGAATGCAATTTGAAAGCACTGCACTAAGAGAGAAAAGCTAGACACAAAAAACTGCAGATGGTACCTTTCCTTTTCATTGGTGTCTGGAAATGACAAGTTCATAAACACGGAATGTAAATAGGTGGTTGTGTGGACTGTGGCTGGTAAGTTGGGAGAAATGAGTAATGACTGCTAATAGGTACAGTCTCTTCTGGAAAGATGAGAGTAGTACAGTTCTATGAATATGCTAAAAATATTGACTGGTACACATTGAATGGCTCAATTATATCTCCTAATTTTTGAGCAATACTTTTTTAATTAAAAGTAGAAAATAAAACAAAACAAATTGGGAGTAATCCTGGGAACTTTAGTTATCAAAGATGAGTTTCTTAATCTAAGCCTGTGGGTTATGGAGGGGGTTGGTTTTCTACATAGTGTGTTTCTTGAAACTCTTTTTTCCTCTGGAAAAAATAAGGTAAAGCTAATTAATTATTACAGTAGTTAATTTGTTTTATTATGCATCATTTTACCTGCCCCAACACAAAAAATTGTCAATCAGTAGGTGACATTTCATCTATGCTTATTTCTCATATTCTTCTCCTGTAACAAGTAAAGGAGATGAGTGTGTGTGGGGGGGATTATGTAACTTTAAAATATATCAAAATGTAAACAGTGGTCAATAATTTATGTCAGACTTTTGGAAGGTATTCAGCAGCGTTAGGTTGTCATTGATGCTTCTCCGGCAGTTTCCACTGGCCACTTACAATCATGGAAAGCAAGATGCTTCTTTGTTATTTTGATTACATCTTTGATCGTTTTTTCTGAAGTTACACATAAAAGGCCCTGAAACCACATTTATCATTCTTTTTTTTAAATTGCATTTAATTAATTAATTAATTAATTAATTAATAATTGTGTATGTGTGTGTATGAGTGTGAGCCATGGTGTATGCATGTGGAGGTTTGAAGACAACTTCAGGGATTTGGTTCTATCTTTCCACAGGGTTGGGTATGAGAATCTGTCTCAAGTTGTCAGGCCTAGAGAATTATCTGATAAGCCACCTCACTGGCCCTTTTAGTTCTTCTTCTTCCTCTTCTTTTTTTTTTTTTTGATTTCAAGTATAATGCTTGAAATCACATGTTATCAAAACACAATACGGTGAACACAAAGGGGGAAATAACTACCATCTAAAAGCTCAGGAACAAACCAGAAGGCCGTCCCAGCAGTAACCAAGCTTTCCGGGTTCTTTTAAATTTATCTTCAACTGAAGTAGGATATAGATCTTGAACTTTTTAAATCTCTGGCATGGGGTAGGAATTTTCTGAGGAGTTGCGTCTGACTCTTGCCAAGAACTCCTAGGGATGTGCTCTGCATTTGAACTTAAAGTCAGATTCTCTTTGAACTACTTTAGGAGTTTTTTATGCTGTTTTTTTTTTACAAGAAGAAAAATGTAAATTGATTTTCCTTATGCTTGAGAAATTCAAATAGTAGAAATTTATACAAAATTGATACTGCAAGTTATATGCCATCATTAAAGCATGCTTATCTAAAGTTAATAGCAACATGCTCTGCAATGGAATTTTATTGTATCTGAGAAAAACTGTCCTTGAATTTTGCAAGGAGCATTTGCTGAATGCTTACTGCATCTTATTTTAAGACAGCGTCTGGAATTCTAGTTGTCCGAGTGTCCCAAGTCCTCACTCTGTTTATTATGTCAGAAAGCATGGATTTTAGGGTAAAAATATAGTTGACATCTCTGACTTGATTGACAAGAGCAGAACTAATATGAAAGGCTGGCTCTTGATGCCAAGACCAGTCTCAGAGAAGAGCAAAAGAGAGAAGGCTAATTGTTCTCGGGTCTTAACAATTATGAAAAATTCATCAAGCAAAAAAAAAAAAATACAAAAGTGAGAGAGTCACTGAGAAGAGAAGTGAGATAAATAGCGAGAGTCACAGACTAGGAGAATCACACTCTTGAGGGTTGAGAACAGCAGCTTCACCTCAGGTAGAGAGCACTAGGCCAGCGCTGTTTCCTTCTTCCTAAACTAGGTGCTTGGGGCACAAACACTGAGCTTTATTATCAGTTGAGTGCAAGAAGAGGTCACGTGGAGATAAGGAAAATGAGGCAGACCATGAGCTTGCTTGTAGCTTTGTAAGTTTCTTCCTTGGAGACTTCTGTGCAGTGTTAGCATGGTGGGTCTAGGCTTTTACGTGTTTGTCACCCTCAGAAGGAACAGCCCCAGGATGAAATCAGGGCAGGCTGGTAGAAGAGAAGACTGTGTATGTGTCAGTGTGGGTTTACCAGCTCTGCGGACTGTGCATGACAGTATGCCAATGGTGGAGAGGAAGCATTAGGAACTTAAGGTTGATGCAGACCCCACCTTAGTGTGGGGCAAGAACCACCCAGGAGCATCCTGCTGGGTGTTGCTGGGAGCCTAAAAGCTGTTGTCAGAACTAAAGTTTATTTAAATTTAAGAAAGAAAATGATTTGCGTCAATAATTTTAGTGTAGTATTTATATAAAGCTCATTAGTTTAATTACTAGAATCTGTCAACCAAAGACTGGATTAAGAAATTGTAGTACATTTACACAGTGGAATACTACTCAGATGTTAAAAACAAGGAAATCATGAAATTTGCAAGCAAATGGATGGAACTAGAAAAGACCATCCTGAGTGATCTCACTCAGATGCAGAAAGACATGCCTGGTATATACTCACTTATAAGCAGATATTAGCCATGTAATACAGGATAACCATACTACAATCTGGAGACCTAATAATCCAGAGAGCTAAATAACAAGGAGGGTTCAAGGGAAGATGCTTAATTCTCATTCAGAAGGGCAAATAAAATAGACAGAAGCAGTTGAAGAGAGGGAACAGGATGAGAGCCTACCACAGATGTTCTCTTAAAGACGCCACCCATAGGGGATGGAAGCAGATGCTAAGACTCACAGTCAAACTTTTGGAGGAGTACAGGGAATCATAGGAAAGAGTAGGGGAATAAAGGGACCCTGGGGAAACAGGAGCTCCATAAGAAGACCTACAGTGCTAACAAATCTGGGCCCAGGGAGGCACGCAGAGACTGATGCACCAACCAAGAACCAAGCATGGAGAGCACCTAAACTCCTACTCAGATGTAGCCCATCGGTATCTTAGTCTCCATGTGGGTCCTTTCGTAAGGGGAGCAGAGGCTCTTTCTGACATGGACTCTCTTGCCATCTGTTTGATCACTTCCCCCTGGTGGGGTGGGATGGGGGCTTGCCAGGCCACTGAGGAAGAGGATGCAGGCAGTCCTAATGAGACTTGATAGGCTGGGGTCAGATTATAGGGGATGAGGATGCCCCCTTTCTGAGGAATAGGGGGAGAGATGGGGAAGAGGGAGGAAGGGTGAGACTGAAGGAGATGAGAGAGGGGGTAACAATTGGGACATAAAGTGAAAAAAATATTAAAATAAATTTAAATTAAAAAACAAATAGAAAAGAAATTGAGGAAAAAACATAAAATTCTTTCAGAAGACATCAAAGAAGATAAACAGATTCACAAATTTCAGCAAATATAAAAGGAAACT
>CM053760.1:41152462-41172922 GCA_028658305.1 Pachyuromys duprasi
TCTGTGTCCAACTGAAGACCCTAGTAAGGGAAACAGGGACTGTTTCAGTCATGAACTCGATGGCTGGCTCTTTGACCCTCCCTTGTACATGCCAGGGAGTAACAGCCTGGCTAGATCCCAGGTGAGGACATTGCAGCCAGCCCTGAGGAGACAAGATGATCTGGGGTTGGATGGAAGGGGAGGAGGTCCTCCCCTGTTGGTGGACTGGAGGGGGCGGGGAGGAGATGAGGGAGGGACGGGGAGAGTGGGAGGGAATGAGGAAGGGGGCTATGCCTGGGATGCAAAGTACCTAACCTGTGATTGATATAAAAATAAATAACTTACATTTAAAAAAAAAGAAGAGGAGGGTGCCATAAGGGAGGAGGCTGAGCAGGAAGAGGAAGAAGAGATGGTCTGTCCTGTGCCTTTAAAAAAAATAAATAAAAATAAAAGACTGGAAAAAAACAAATATAACAGATAAGAGAATATATTTACTATGGGGAAAGTATTAACATTGTGATTTAAAAGTAAAAACCAGCAAGAAAAAAAAAGAAAACTCCAGAGCAGAGGGGATACAGTCAAAAATTTGCAGTGCAAAGGAGAAAGCCAGGGCTCCAGGAAGCTACCCACAGTCCAGTAACCATGAACAGGCTGCCAGTGAAAAGGAATAGCTTCCTAAGAGGTTGCATCCTTCATGACAGCTAAAATTGGAAAGTCTGACAAAACCAAGTATCATTGCCTGTGTAAAATTACTCTTGATGCTCTGCCTAGGAAAACCCATAATTTATTTACATCCTGGAAGATTCTCTAGCAACACTTAATAAAATTGATTACGTGTCTTATGTTTCGGAATTCCCTTCCTGGGAATAGAACTTTTAAAACCTTGGTTCATTAAAGGTCCTGTTCAGGGTTGTTTATTGCTTCCTTCTGGTAGCAGTGATTCGGAGAAGTCTGGAAAGAGGTAAGAAAATGTAACCACGTGACAGAGGGCTGCATGGTGTGCTAGAGCTTTGTAGGCAGTGGGAGGGTGAGGAATAGAGAAAGAATGATATACAGCATGGTGTAACTGAAAAGCTACAAACGTTCTAAAATGCTAGTTTTCAATGACACAGCAAAGTCACAAGAAGGGGGATCTGTCTGTGTTACTCACTGTTTGGGGACACAGCCTTTGGTATCGGCAAACTGGTTTCAGATCTGGGCCTGATCAGTTACTTATATCACTTCAGCCTGTGGGTGGAGCACAGAAGCCAAGGTCCCCACTCAGTGTGAAGATCACACACTAGCAATACAAATGGAGTTCATAGCTCACTACTACACAAAGGAAGTGCTCAGTAAACACAGTTTAAAACCAAAAATTGGCTTTATTTGCAATGGCCATGGTAAAAATAGTCAAGCGTCAAGGTTCACATTTTATTCATCCAGTCTAGACGATGTCTTTAGGACTTCTTTGTACTTTTAAAAGGCATTGAGGGCTTCAAAGAATTGTTCAAGTGCATGCTACTAAGCAACATATATCAAATTGCAGGTTAAAGCTGAGCGGCTTAGGTGTTATTATCAGTTCAGCTAACATAATAACAAAAAATCAACTATATACTCATAAAATGAAACATTTTAATGAAAATTAATTTCACAAGACAAAATAAATAGCGATAAAAAATGGCTTTGTTTTACAGTTTTGCAAGTCTCCTGTCAGAACTCAGCTGGAGTCTTGTCTGCTTAGGCATCTAATCTGTTCTTATACATGTTAATGTACCCATATTTGCTGATATCATCAGCACAACTTAAACTCTTGAAGTATTGAAAGCTCTTCAGCTCACTGTAGTATTCTGATATTTTATTGTAGCCTAGGGTGTATCATTAGAAAATGCTGTTAGGTGATGCTGAGACTCACAGCAAACCTTGGGCGAAGCACAGGGAAGTGTTGTGGAAAAGTGCAGGGAAGGATAGGAAGGGAGACTCCACAAGTCCAATAGAAGCAAGAAACCAAGGCCCAGAAGAGCTTGAGGAGACTGAAGCACCAACCAAAGACTCCGCATGGACTGGACCGAGGCCCCTGGCACAGATGTAGCCATAGCCATTGGGCAGGTTGGGATTCATGTGGGTCCCTCCAAAGGGCAGTGGGGGTTGACTCTGACATGGGGGCTGTCTCTGACATGGACTCTATTGCATGCTTATTGATCACTTCCCTTCAGGGTGTCTGCCTTGCCAGACAACAGGGGAAGAAAATGCACTCAGCTCCTATTGGACTTGAGGAGGTGAGATGAGTTGCTGGGGGTGTCCCCTTTTCTGAGGAATAGGGGAGAGGGGTGGGGGAAGAGAGAGGGAGGAAAGGTAAGACCGAGAGTAAAGAAGGAGGGAGTTATAATCAGGATGCAAGGTGAATAAATAAATAAATAAATAAATAAATAAATAAAATTTTAAAACAAGAAACAAAATGCTGTTAGGTAACTGCTTTTGTATCAAAAGAATGAATCTTGAAATTCAGAAATACATGAGTTTTGGTGAAGGAAGACTGTACCACCAGTCCTTGACATTCAGTGAACAACAGGGTCAACATCAACGGTCTGTCTTTTTAAAGAAATCTATCCTTGTATTTTGTGGAACAGTTTGAAGAGTATTGGTGTCTTTGAAGGTCTAGTAGAATTCTGTGCTGAAAGGATCCGTCCCTGGGCTTCTTTTGGAAAGGAAACTTTTGATGACAGCTTCTATATCCTTAGGGGATATAGAACTATTTAATTTATTTACCTGGTCTTGATTCAGCTTTTATAAGTGGAATCAATCCAGAAACTTGTCCATTTCATTTACATTTTCAAAATTTGTGGCATATGGGGTTTTGAAGTAAGACCTAATGATTATTTGGATATCTTCAGTGTCTGTTGTTATGTCCCCCTTTTCATTTTTGATTTTGTTGCTCAACCATGTTTGTAGCAGTTTTATCCATAATAACCAGGATCTGAAAACAACCCAGATGTCCCTCAGTTGAGGAATGGATACAGAAATTGTGGTACGTTTACACAATGGAATACTACTCAGCAATTAAAAACAAGTAAAGCATGAAATTTGCAGGCAAATGGTGGGAACTAGAAAAGACCATCCTGAGTGAACTATCCCAGAAGCAGAAAGACACACATGGTATATACTCGCTTATAAGTGGATATTAGACATATAATATAGGATAAACATACTAAAATCTGTACACCGAAAGAAGCTAAGCAAAAAGGAGGACCCTGGGTAAGATGCTCAGACCTCATTCAGAAAGGCAAACGGGATAGACATCAGAAGAGGGAGAAAACAGGGAACAGGACAAGAGCCTACCACAGAGGGCCTCTGAAAGTCTCCATCCAGCAGGGTATCAAAGCAGATGCTGAGGCTCATAGCCAAACTCTGGGCAGAGTTCAGGGAATCTTATGAAAGAAGGGGGAAATAGAAAGACCTGGAGGGGACTGGAGCTCCACAAGGAGAGTAACAGAACCAAAAAATCTGGGCCCAGGGGGTCTTTTCTGAAACTGATACTACAACCAAGGACCATGCATAGAGATAACCTAGATCCCCTGTACTCAGGGCTGCTCAGTGTCCAAGTGGTTTACCTAGTAAGGGGAACAGGTGCTGTCTCTGACATGAACTCAGTGGCTGGCTCTTTGATCACCTCCCCCTGAGGGTCAGGTAGCCTCACCAGGCCACAGAGGAAGACAATGAAACTAGTCCTGATGAGACCTGAAAGGCTAGGGTCAGAGGGAAGGGTAGGAGTACCTCCCCTATCAGTGGACTGGGGAAGGAGCATGGGAGAAGAGGGAGGGAGGGCAGAATTAGGAGGGGATGAGGGAGGGGGCTACAGCTGGGATACAAACTGAATAAATTGTAATAAACAAATAAATAAGTGAAAAAAAGAGAAAAAACCTAGGAAAAAAAAGGAATAAAAAAATAAAGAAATCTATCCTTAGCCGGGCATGGTGGCTCATGCCTTTAATCCCAGCACTTGGGAAGGAAGAGACAGAAAGATCTCTGTGACTTCAAGGCCAGACTGGTCAACAAATTGAATCCAGGACAACCAGGCTTACACATAGAAACTGTGTCTGGATCCCACAATGCTCCCCTGCAATGCCCCCCCCCAAAAGAAAAAAGAAATCTATTCTTGTCATCCAAACTGAAGAGGATAGCCATTAACCTTTAATTCTTCCCTACTGGCAGATCATTCTTCAATGTCATGTTAAGCACACAATAATAAAAAGAGACACATAGAGAATAATGAGCACGTTCAACATGCTTTATTTATTTATTTATTTATTTATTTATTTATTTTAGTTTTTACACTTTATTCATTTCATGTCCTGATTGTAGCCCCCTCCTCCTGGTCCCACCCTCGCTTCCTTTTCACCTAATCCATCTCCTCCCCTGCCATTTGCCCCTGCCTTATCAAGTCTCATCAGGACTGCCTGGATCCTTTTCCTCTGTGGCCTGGCAAGGCTGGATCACCAGAGGGAAGTGATCAAAGAGCAGGCAACTGAGTTCATGAATGAGGCAGCCTCAGCTCCCCTTACTCAGGAACCCACATGGAGACTGAGATGCCTATTGGCTACATCTGAGCACGGGGTCTTGGTCCTCTCCATGCATGGTTCTTGGTTGGTGCATCACCTTTAGTCATCAGGGAAATGCAAATCAAAATGACTCTGAGATTCCATCTTACACCAATCCGAATCACTAAGATCAAAACCTCAAGTGATAGCACATGCTAGCAAAGATGTGGAAAAAGGGGAACCCTCCTCCATTGCTGGTGGGAATGCAAACTTGTACAACCACTTTGGAAATCAATTTGGCACTTTCTCAGAAAATTTGGAATAGCACTACCGTAAGATCCAGCTATAGCACTCTTGGGTATATGCCCAAAAGATGCTCCACCATACAAGGACATTTGTTCAACTATGCTCAGAGCAGTTTTATTTGTAATATCTAGAATCTGGGAACAACCTAGATGTCCCTCTGCAGAGGAATGGATACAGAAATTGTGGCATATTTACATAATGGAATACTACTCAGCTATTAAAAACAAGGAAATCATGAAATTTGCAGGCAAATGGATGGAACTAGAAAGGACCATCCTTAGTGAGGTAACCCAGAACCAGAAAGGCACACATGAATATATTCACTTATAAGCAGATAGTAGCCATATAATATAGGATAACCATACTAAGATCTACAGACCTAAAGAAGCTAAATAACACAGAGGACCCTCGGGAGGATGCTTAAATCTCATTCAGAATGGCAAACAGGATAGACACCAGAAGCAGTGGAAGAGAGGGAACAGGATAGGAACCTACCATACAGGTCCTCTGAAAGGCTCCACTCAACAGGGGATCAAAGCAGATGCTGAGAATCACAGCCAAACTTTTGGCAGAGTCCAAGGCATCTTATGAAAAAGGAGTTGTAAGTGGAAGGACATGGAGGGGACAGGAGATCCACAAGGAGACCAGCAAAAGTAAAAAATCTGAGTCCAGAGCCCTCCAGAGAGTGATGCACAGACTGAGGACCATGCATAGAGAAGATGTAGACCCTCTGCTCAGATGTAGCCAATAAGCAGCTCAATCTCTATGTGGGTGACCAAGTAAGGGGAGGTGGGGCTGCCTTTGTCATAGGAAAGAATGGGAGAAGGAGTTCCACAAGCAGACCAAAAAGCTAAAAAATGCTTTCTTCCTAATTCCTGTCTTTAAGTCAATGCTGAAGTTATCACCAATTGCTTCCTTTATGAATGCGTACTCATTGTTCAGATTCAGCATTCCACAGGCTCTGTATCTCATGAATATGTATGTTCTACTTCACACTTACCTTGTTTTCATTCTGCCTTCACAGCCTTCCTTCTCATGTTCTCCATTCATCCTCATAATTATTGGCTGTTTGGTATAAGTTATAAATCAGTTTTTATGGATCCATCATCATATTTCTGCTTACAGCTACCTTACCACATTAACATTACATTAGATATCCCAAAGGGAGGGCATAGATATCATGATTTCTAACAGGTTTATTTCAAGGTCAGACCAACAGGCCCATGAGCTTACTCTTGTGAAACCAAGCCTAATATGTCCTATTTCTCCAAACCAGAAGTTCTCCAGGAATATGTCACAATCTTCTCTGAAATATAAATTGAAATAGTTGATTTTTTAGATTAGGAGGTAATGTGTTTCCTGTACTGCTTAATTATAACACACACACACACAATTAAATTCTTCCCTGTCTCTCTACCCACCTCCATGCACACATATAATGAGAAAATCTTAGGAGCAACATTGACTTCCATTTACTTTTCTTACTGGAAATTTTTAATTTGGAACTTCACTGCATTTTCAAACTTGACTCTGACATGAGTATAAAGCGTCTGTCAGTGGCCCTGCAGTGCCCACCAAAAGACCGGCAAAACAGGGAGGGATGCTAGAACGCTTCCTGGAAGGGTAGAGAAGTAGGATTTGAGGAAGCATACTCCACTGAGAATATTTGCAAAGACTGAGCTCAGAGTGAATTTTCCTGAGTGCATAGAAAGGCAATGGACAAGAGTGCCTGCACTCACGGTCTATTCAAGAAAACCAGTGAAAGACTAGAAGTTCCAACATTACCCTGTGCTGCTTATCTTTAAAACAGTTTTTGACCCAATGATTTAGCTCTTGTGCCATATAGCATCCACTTGGAAGGCAGATTGGAGCACACTGGAGATTAGCTGCATGTGGGAACGAGGGGCTAAAGGTGATTGTTCTCCTCATCCGCCTCATCTCTTGACTCCGAGGGACAGCAGTGTACACTCTGGATATTTGTGCTCTTCTTGCCAAGGAACACGTGTTGTATTAATATAAATATAACATACAATTAATATATCATATATAATATTATCATGTAAACATATTACTTGTCCATTTGTTACAGCTTTCCATGTGGCTTGCTATTTTAAGTTTTAATTTTATTAGGTCTTCTTTGAACATTTGAAAACCTAATATTTTAATTTATCTTCCTGCATTTTTATATTATGAAAGCCCTCCATATTAATATCATTTGCCATATACATAAGCTTTAAATTTTTATATTTGGAAATGTACATCATTTTAAAAATTAGGAATTGGGTACAGTATCTAAAATGATAGTTTACTTGTTCTTTTCAAGTTATTATATTCTGTTCAAGAAGGTAGTAAATATTAATTTTCCCTCTTTATTTTGTGACTTTATTGTTTAAAATACATGCAGGATTGTGCTAAATCCTCTTTCCAACCTATTGATGTTACTAGTTAATCATTACAGCGGGAAAAGATGACGAAGTATGATGGGAAGCGGTCCTCATTACAAACCTATTCATCAGTCTTTGCGTGTGGTTCCCATGTCTTTGGGTACATATTGTTGTTGGTAGAATTCTTAATTCTTGTTCTTGTGAAATCTATGTTGCATCACTTGTTTCCTGGACTTAGTTATTTCAAAGTGGAACCAAGGTTTTAGAACTTATAAACACTAACTAATGTCAGGGTCTTTGTGTATTTTCCATAATTTTTGTTTCATTGGCTTGATTTTGCTCAGATTTTTTGAAGATTTTTTTCTGCACTAGCATCTCCCTTTTCTCACCATGTTTCACATAGTTATAAAATAAAATATTGTTCACACAAAATTTAGCTGCATGAAGAAAAAATACCACTGACTTGGTAAATACAACTCCTCTCCATAAGAGAGGCCTTTTCTCTCTGGGGTTGAGTCATTCATGGAATTAGTAGGCTGATGGATTGGTGGGTTAGTGGGCATTTGGAGAGCGGTCTGCTATTGAAACCAATAAGGCAACGTTTCTGTGCATTTGTTCCTGGCTTTGTAACACTGTGAGTTCTGCTAGCAAGAAGCCCACTACCGTGTGCTGCCCTCAACTTTGGTCCAGATTTCTGAGCAGAAATGAATCCCTTCATAAATTATTCAGTTGGTGGTATGTTGTTAGCAATAGAACACAAAATAAGGTGGGAACAGAACATACACATTCACACACACACATGGGCACACACACAGACATCCAGAAATGCATGCACAGAAAGGAACACGGATACACACATGCACAGTCCCAGTCTCATTTATTTTCTCTACCCCTTGAGTATTCTGGGTTCTGGGAATGGTGATTTTGCTTTATAAAGGGACTAGGAAGTTTTGGACTATGTGAAATTGTTTAACATAACATGTACGGTTTCTACATACATATACTTTTGTGTTGACACAGCCAGTTTGAGGATAGTGATTATTTTAGTAGTTTTTCAGTATCCATATTAATAAGTAGGGTTTAATTTTATCCTCATAAGATGTTTTGACAGCCTTGCAGCAAGAACCACCGCAAAACTTCCTAGATGATTGTAATGAGCTTCACTTATAAAATTTATTGATGAGCTTTAGAGCAATGCAGGCTTCGCATGTTTTCATAAACTTCTTTTAAGAATGTTCTGATGAGTCCTTGGCCGTCATGATATCAAACCAATGCACTACGTAGGAAGGTGTGTCTCCAGACCTGTGTTATCAGGCCTCTTTGGCATCGTGCTCTTGACAGGCAGATGCTACTATCTGCCTACTGGCGATGTTGGGGCAGCCCCCATCACAGAGCAACAGCTTTGGAGAGTTGAAGGCTCCCTGTTTCCATAGATGGAAGAGATTGTCTTCATCCCTCTCTGGTTCCAACCTTCTCTAATTCCTATGCCTCCTGTAGCCAGCTTCCTCTGATGTTACCTGATGTTATCATCAAAAGTCCCTCCACCCCCTAAGGGAGACCTCATCATCATCATGGTTCTTCCACTGAACTCAGGCACAGTAATGTCTTCTAGCGTAGTAACTTTCTGGGATACTTTAATTTCACTAACATTATATTAAGCATTATATTATGTTCAGAACACTGATAGCATGGCTCTATGCTAACTGTGAAGCTGAAGTATTTAGCTGGTTGAGAGGATAAGGTGATACAGCCTGATTCAGTATACTCAACTCTTGATAACTTGGGGAGATGGATCTCTCACTCCTGTTGTCCACTTTCACTGTGAAACAGGGAAAGGAAGCTTCTTAAAGTTCCTTCTTGGATTTGGTACTTGCTGCCAACAGAAATGCTAGGCTGCAAAACTCTGAGGGCCAGTATTCTGCTTTTACTGTACAATTCTGATTTTGTGTGATCAGTGTGCCGGCAGATAAACCATTCATCTGTGGTTTCCTCAGCTTTTCCCCTGGGTCTGGGTTTTCAGAGGCATTGGGTAGGTAGGAGGAAGGGCATGAGGACTATGCACAAATTCAAAAAGCTTCTACTTCTGGAATGACGGGTATTCTTTTCTAATGCTCCTTCCTTCCACTGATGTCAGCTTGAGCTGGATTCACAGCACAAGTGACTCAGGGCCTCACTTCTTTCCCCCATAGACCTTTGAAGCTGCATACTGTAGGTAGTACACAGCAGGCACTAACTGAGCCAGCACTTCTTGTGGCTTCCTGGACTTTTCTTTAGAATCATTAGTGGTACCGTTTTCTATATTTCTGAGTTCATCCAGGGAAGAAGCCTTCTGTTCAGTCTTACCATTACTCAATCTAACCCCATGTTCTAGAAAGTGCCAGGGATTTCCTATCTTCTGTCCCCACAAAGATGCCAGCTGTCTCACTAAATAAATATGTCTACCTTTTCAAATTTATGTGTGCCAAATTTAGTTAGATTTCAATGGCCATTGCAGGAGCATCTATGTAATACCCTGTTTTACATCAGCATCCCGGCTTTCTTTGTGAAAAAAGTGGAATAAATACTTAGGTCTGGCTGTATGCTCAAAAATTATCAGTTTCAAGACACAAGAAATTGACATTGTTGTATGGTAGCAATTTTATATTCTTCAGCCTAAACAGAATTTTAAAATGAACAAGACAATGTAAGTATTTGAATTGTGAACTTGTAATTTCCTTTTGTTTTTCCATGCACTCTGTACATGTTCACCTTTTGATGCCAACAGTCTTATGCATACGGTCTTGGGGAGCAAGTGGGAGAGGAGTAGCGTTGTCTCTAAGGTTTTGGTGTGATTTTCAGCAGGAGTGGGAGAAGTAAGGTAGGCATGAGGATTGATTGTGATACTGGTGTTCAGTGAGGAGAGATCAGCAGTGCTGCCAGACATCCTGTGACACATAGAAGGGTCTTCCATGGCAAAGAGGCATGTGGTCCCGAAGGCTAAAACTGTGGGTGAGAATTCCATCCTAGGGAAATCAGTCAACTTGGGTGTTATATTGTTTACTGTTTTAGTTACTTTTCTTACTGCTCAGAGAATAAGTTGACAAAGGTCACTAAAAAAGGAAGGAAGGTTTTATTTTGGTTCCAAGCTACAATCTACCACGGTAGGGAAGTAATGGCAGCAGGAGCTTGAAGAAGCTGGTCTCATTGCATGTGCAGTCAGTCACCAAAGAGCCATGAACGCCTTGCTTAAGTGCCTTCCTCCTTTTTAGACCGTTCAAGATTCCAGCCTTTGGAGAGGAACAGCCACGGTGGGTGGTTCTTTCCATGTCAGTTCAGATAGTCAAGATAATACTCCACATACAAGCTCAGAGGCCTGTCTCCTGGTGACTATAGATCTCATCAAATTGACAGTTGAAATTAACCATCGCAGTTATTTTGCATTACTATGCCCAAAATTCTGACACAGGCAACCTACAAGAGAAGAGCTTTATTTGGATTGACAGCTTCAGAGTTCCAAGGCTCATCGTGTCAAGGAAGGCATAGTGTGGTCACAGTGGTCAGAAGCTGCTGGGGAGGCTATAACCAGGATGCAGAGGATTACACAAGAAGCAAGTAGGGAGGACATATGGGAAAGGGCCCAACCCCAGTGACTTCTCCTTTTTTAGCTGGACCATACCTCCAAAAGGCTACAGAGCTCCCCAAAAACGACCACCTAAGGACCAGCTATTGAAAGCACCATATTGAAATCATAGTAGGAATAGCAATGCTTTAGATAATTATCCAGAAAGAATAGATTCTTTACCCAAGGCAAATGCCTCTTTCCCCATTCAGGCTAGCGACATACTATGATATCAGGAGGAAGTTTCTTCTCCATCTCGTAAGAGATGATTCTGAATGTAAGTACAGTATTAATGGATTACACACCGCTGCTGGGCTAGTTTGTAAAATCTTTCTGAATAGAGTGTGAAATCAGTATTTAGTTCCATCCATTCTTGGTGATTGCTTAGTCACTAATGACAAACAATTTCTGGAATGACACTTTCCATGAAACTTGGGTGTCCAGGGAGGATCTAAGGGGCCAGGAGGACAGACACTTCCTCCCTCTAGGAAGCATGGCAAATGTTTCAGCTCTGATTTAACCTTCGTAGGCCCATCAGCTGTTCATAATCTGACAAAAGTTCACCTAGGGTAGGGTGCTCGTTGGTGACACAGCACCTCTAACTCATAGTGTAACTGGTAACTTTTCATTCATCCTTCCTGTTTCCACAGCAGTTTCTGACACTCGTCTGGACAATTGTAAGTGCCTTACGTTTCATTGCTTATCCGAAAAGAACCTAAAAGCTTTAAGGTAAGAAAAATTATAAATGCAAAAACCCCATTTAAGTTTAAATATTCAAGTGAACTTGTTTCCCAACTATTTGCATAAATATTTCCTAGTTTTTCTAATGTTTATATATTTTCTAAATATTTAAAAGTCATTAATAAAGCATTAGACTGCTTAAAATGAACTGAAATTTTCTTTCCTTTTCTTTCTTTCTTAGTATATATTATGAATATATGTAGGTATGTCTTTGTTTATTTTAGGTTTTGTGCAGTATTGCAGGAGAGGAGGGGTGCAGAATGGAGAAACAGAGTGAGGCAGATGATCCCTAAAAGATGCCAGCTCTTGGTTTTAGGGTAGACTTCTATTGCCGTGGGGAGATTCCAATGTTAAGTGCCATAGTTATCCAGTGGTGAACTTGGTCAAACCCATTAAACTTCTTAAATGAGTTATGTAAGTCACTTATTCAACACAGTTATCATTAAAAATTAAATTATGTAAAATTAAAATTATTTAAAGAGAAAGGTAATAAATACTCAAAGCATGCCATTGTCTAATTTTATTATTTGACTTTACTATTTGCTTACTCCAAGGAGACTTTGCTTTCTAGTAATGAGCCCCAGTACCCTTGTGAAGACAGGGTGGCAGGTTAAATTCAGCCACCTATAACATAAGTACCAGCAAATACTGCACACTGAGCTTCTTTCTTCCCTATTCTCAGCCTGTTCCCCACTGTTAACTACCTTTTGACATACCAATGATAACAGCCATAATAAAATTGGCCAAATTATGTTTGGGAAGCAACTGAGACACCTTCTACGAGAGTCAGCAATAGGGATGAAGTTTTCAGGTCTGTACCAGCTTGATTTCTCCATGTTTTATGACTCAAATATGCGGTATTTTCAGCAATATGGTCTTACTATCAAGTTCTGGGGGGTAACTAAGAGAATTGGCAAAAGAATATTTCGGGATCCATGGGACCTCACTGGCCAACAACTCCAAAAGAAGCAACCCATTCTGGGCCCTAGACTTTTTGTAAGCATCTGAGCATTAATGGCTCATAAACAGTAAACACAAATACCAGGACTCAGCTATTTTAATAGGTTTCCATATGACTTTTATGAAAAAGTCATATTTTAGTCTTATTTGTCCCTCCCTACATCACTTTATATAACCTGCCTTCCTGTCTCCTACTTCAATTTAACCCTGCCTGTTCCAGAATTCCATCTAACCCTCTATTCTAGAGCATTATATTTTTCCTCCCTTGGGAGGCCCTCCATTTGGCTCCTTAATAATTTGTTGACCTCTATGGATATTCCAAATGAAACACACATAGCTCAACATTCACATTTAGCTTCTGGCCAATATCCACAAATAAGGAAAGATATATGTAGCATTTGTCTTTCTGGATTTGTATTTTCTCATTAAGAATGACTGTTTCCAGCTCTACTATTTACCTGCAAATTCCATATTTCTTTTCTTTTCCTTTTCTTATTGTTTTATTTTGTATTTCAAGATGAGGTTTCTCTATGTATCTCTTGCCTGGTTGTCCTGGAACTCCTCTTGTGGACCAGGCTGTACTCACAGAGCTCCTCCCGACTCGGCCTCAGGAGTGTTGAGCATGTGCCACACACCCAGCTTAATTTCATTTTCTTAATAGCTGTGAAATATTTCATTGTGTAAATGGACCACATATTCGTTATCAATTCTTCATCAGCTGATGGACATCTAGGCTGTTCTCCATAAAATAAACCCATACCTGATACCATTAGTGAGCAAAGAACCTTTGTACAGACAGGGCATGTACCCTAGAAGAGAACTTATCACTATTATTCTGCTACAAGGACATAGGATTATATTGACTCCTAATGACATCACTGTTACATATACATTAATGCATCAGAGAAGCTTCTATTTTCAGTAGATGAAAATTAATACAGAGTGCCACAATTGCCTAAGGTGTGGAGAATCAAAGACTGTAGAATTGTTAGTCCTAAATAGAAAGTATATATTACAGCCACTCCTCCAAATGCTCAGGGATTATTGAAGAAGTGGGAAGGGGCAGAATATATATGTATATATATGTATACACACACACATATATACATGCATATATTTATTTGTATGTGTCTCCAAAATAAAACCCAAAATGCTCTTCCTGTGGGACAGTAACTGTCATTTTTGTCTTTTTTTCAGACACACCCTATTACATCACACAGTGGTTCATAAATGAAATTAAAAGTAATTGAAACAAACATTCAACAGAAAACACTGACACTATTGAATGCAGTTGCAGAAAATGTCATTTATAACAGATCTGTTCTACTCAGGGAGAGTCCAACCCTATCAACTTTTGACACTATCATTTGTTTGGACTGACACTCATTAACATGTATGCATGTTGTATCATAAATCTTAGAGTCTTTAAACTTGCTGTGTTTATTTTCTAATCTTTATTTTTTAATTTTTAATAGATTTTTAAAATTATTTTTTTAATATTGGTTACATTTTATTAACTTTGTATCCCAGCTGTATCCCACTCCCTTATTCCCTCCCAATCCCACCTTCCCTCCCTTATCTCCTCCCTTTCCAAGTCCACTGATGGGGGAGGACCTCCTCCCCTTTCCTCTGACCTGTATTTATCAGGTCTCTTCAGGACTGCCTGCAATGTCCTCCTCTGTGGCCTGGCAGGGCTGCTCCTCCCTTTGGGGGTTGGGGGAGGTCAAAGAGCCTACCATTGAGTTCATGTCAGAAATAGTCCCTGTTCCTCTTACTAGGGAACACATTTGGATACTGACCTACTTTTATGTTCTAATCTTAAAAGGGGTGATATTTGAAGTTGAGGCCTCTGAGAGAAAATCAAATTTAGATAAAGTTTCAAAGCACTTCCCTAATGATAGGGCTACTTTTCCCTTGTAGAAGAGCAACCAGAGAAGAGGTCTTTCTCCCTGTTCACCATGTGAGGCAGACTGCAGCCCTTATCTGGAAACTGGGTCAGCTAGCATCTTAATCTTGGATTCCTACTGTCTTGTCTATTGCTTAAACTTCCCAGTCCATGGTATTTTATTATAGCAACAGGAGCTGGCCCCAACAGCATGTGATACACCTATTCCTATAATAAATGTTATCTGTGATTCTCAGCCTGGCGGCTGTCCCAAGGCAAAACTAACTTTCCCAGTCACGGTCTTATTTACAATTAAAAACATAAAGCAAAAACCTAAACCGAATCAACTGTGGACTTGGTACCAGCAAACCCAGGCACAAGGCAGCGCTTGTGGTTGTGTACTGATGATGTTCATGGGAAACACTAAGGGCTTCTTAGCCTGAAGATTCTGCCTCAGGAAAATCCAGCTGAACTCAGGATGCTTTTTAAACGCATGGAAAGGTACAGTGTAAAACTGAAAGTGATTTTCTTTATCAGATTTAAGAATGTAAGTATCGCATGATGACATTATTTTGAAAAGTTGGTATATTACTGTGCACAAAGCAGGGCACACATATACTCATATACTTCACCTTTTGTTTTCCTTCCCCCCCCCCTTTTTTTTTTTGAGGACTGAAGAATGATAGGCTCTTAAGCATACCAGGCAAGCACTCTACTATTAAGCAATGTTCCAGGCTTGTTTTTTTAAACTTTGTATTGGCCACACCTTGGTGCTTCTCCTCCTCCGAGTAGCCCAAGTACTTGACAAATCCGTTGTAATAATTGCTCAAACTGTACCCTTGTTTCCTGCATCTTTCTTCCCCGTGTGGTGTGCTGTATTGGTTCCCTGCTCACTTCCTCTTGGACCAGCTGTGTGGCCCTCTGTGTACAGACCCAGAATCTACACCGAAACTTTTCCAAGCTCATTCTAAAGGGAAGTGAAATGATTCTTTCAGTAGCAGTTTCTTACAGGGAAGAGGGATATCCCCAAAGGACCCTTCTTTCCTCTGAAGCTGATGCTGGAAAAGCTATTGTCAGGAGGCAAAAATGACATCTAACCCGATGATTGCTATGCTAAAGGTTTTGTGGTTTCCATTCTAATGAGATGAAAGTGTTTTGAAAAATTATGCCCTATTAGGTCTCCAGGAACTCAGGAAGCCCTTTAGGTGGCTAGGAAGTAGGCCTGGAACTTGAAGCAACAAATGCTGGGATGAACTCAAACATTCTGAGTTTTCCTGTGCTTAATATGTTAGTTACATTGCTATGTTGATATGTAATGTCACAGATGGGGATATTAGTCATGAAAGAACAAAGAAGCCAAGTTCATAGCCAAATGAAAGTTAAAAGGCAAGGGCGAAAAGTGAACTTACCCCACAGACAGGTTTTTCTTATTGAAAACATCTTATACACCATGGAGCACCTTCCCAATATCCATGTGTTGGCAAGAGCAGATGGGGAAGGCTGTAAATCTCAAAACTGGCATTGTTCCCACTGAAGAACTAAAGCAAGGAGTGTGGTGAAATCAAATTCAGCAATGAATGGATGATCCTAATTTAACAATGGGCAGCCTTCCCACAAATTCTCATGCAAACCAGTGGTGGCTTCCTCTTTTTTTAATTAACTACACAGCCTTTTCCAACCAGAAGATTTAAATGTTTACTTCTGTTTTTTTTTTCTTTGCATCATTTGCATTTCTTTCTATGCTAAAAGAAAATTAACCCCTTAAATCTAGAAGGCCTTCCTTTTGACGAAACAAACTAAATGTGATAGTGATCTGGGGCGGGATGGGAGAACACAAAAATACTGCTCTGCAAACAGTGAGCATTCAATGATTGTTCACTGCAAACAACCATGTTTGCAGTTCATCATGTTGATTTTCAAAATGTGCCCCTAAAGCAATTAGCCATTCTGCCAGAGATACTAGTCCTTAGAAAGTAAGGAGTAGTTCAAGGTCTACAGGCAAATAGTGCTACTTTGACCTGAAAATTCTCTAAATCCTGAGGAAAAAAGCAGAGCATATGCTAAACACTGTGGAGCAGTGTAAAAGGTAAACTCCTCTCTACTTGAAAAATCACAGAGAATTCTTCTCCTCCTCAACTTTCAGATGAGATGTAGGAGGGAGAAAGAAGAGAGGAGGATTTCACCTACTCAGGGTTTCTATTGTTGATTCATTTTGACAGGTGCTTTCTACTCTTCTTAGGCACCTGGGCTATGACTAAGAGTGGATATGAAAGCTGACTCTAACTCCAAAAGCTATATTTGGAGGGTGTAGCTACAGAGAAGAAGGGCTGGCTTGGGTCTCTAAATGGTTGTAGTACAGGATAATTAGATGGAATTGTACACGGAAAAAAATTGTTAGAGTTACCAAAAATATTTCCTAACGAGAAGCCTGTTGTGCTCTAAGTAGTCAAAGGGATGCAATGAATATTTCATCTCTTGAAACACTTAACAGAGCAAGGGATGCAGGAATAGAAAATATGTCTTAAAGCTTTTGTGTATGTGTGTGGGTAAAGAGCAGAGAGCTGGAGATCAGGCATCTTTTGGCCTTTGCATCTGCCTCAACTAATAGGGCAGACAGAGCTAGTCCCACAGAAGGGATTTCCTCACAGGGAGATGTGCAAGTCACATCACTGGGAGAAAACAAGTCTTTGAATGCAAAATAGAGGATGAATCGTGCTCCTTCGCATTGTGTGGCAAATGCTCTCCACGCTTCTGCTCCCTCCTTTCCTTTAGTAAGTCAGGTTTTGAGTCTTTTCAGTTTTGAAAAATTCACAGAAGTTGAGAATTCACTAGTTTCAATTAGAGATTATTTATAGGAATAAAAGAATAGCACTGTTGATATTTTTTTTGAGAAATAAAGTGATTAAGAGTATCTTTGGTAACCAGTGGAAAATTAATTAACTAAAGGAAGAGTTATCTTTATAGAGGAAGAAAATAAATAACTTTTGGAAAAAAGAAAGGAAAGGAGGAAGGGAGGAAGAAAAGAGGAAACAGAGGAGAGGGAATAGATGGCAGTAAATTTTCATTTCTGTTTTGTATAAAACCAAAGCAATACGGAGATTAAATGAGAATTGAACATGCCTCCATTAACTCATTTCTCTTCACTGTTTCACTTCATTGCTGGCTATTTAGTTCTTAACTTGCAGTGGTAGGATAGTTCCCCCCAAAGAAACAAGTAGCCCAGATACCATGGGATATTTTCTGTGACAGTTTGCAAATTTGATTTTGCTAGATTCTATTTGTGATTCCATAGGCCTGGGTAGCTCTCAGGTGATGCTGATGGAACACATCACATCCTTGATGCTCTCAATCCCCTTTTGTTCATGGGTACATACTGGCAAGAGGGATTCTTTTGTTTAATATACACAGAATATGCTTTAAATAACATTGTATTTCATTTTCTTCTTATATTTCATAAGGCTCTATTGCAACTCTGATGGTATTTCAAAATCCCTTCAATCTGTTGGTCTCCAGTCCTTGCTGACTCTAAGGAGAAAGACATACTAACTTTAGAAAAATATAAATGTCCAGTCTTTAACCAAACCCATTTAGTAGTCTCAGCAAATGAAACCAAAGCATCATCCCACCCCACTGAATCCTCATTAGAAAATTTTTCATATTTATAGAGGAGTTGAAAGAATAGCACATTGACAACCAAAATGCCTACCAATAGTGAAGGGATAGCTTAAAAATTACCCATGTACCCCTGTAGAAGATCCATCAATTCTTAACGTTTTGGCAGGCTTAAATTTTTAAATATATATATTTTTACTTTATCTAGCACAGTAGTTCTCCACTGGAATAATTTCTCAGTATATTTAACAATGTCTGAAGACATGTATGGTTATTACTTTAGACAGGAAGGGTTAGTTTGTGCTGCTGGTATCTAATAGGTAGAGGCCACTGTTTTGTTAAGTCCCTAAACTAAAGAGTTCTTTAGTTCAAATTGTTTGTAAAACAAACAAGCAAAAAAAGAGGTCAAGAAACTCTTAAATCTCCTGTTTAATACTGAAGTTGCTTAAAGAAAATTTCAGTCCTGAATACTTTAGCACCTCTAAAATTAAGGGTGTTCTCCCATGGAACCACAATGCTGAAAAGTGCGATCCACAATTCCTTAACATCTGACAGTAAATTCACATTCAGCTTTTCTCAGATGTACTCTCGATGCTTTTAGAATTCTTTTTAAACTCTTTTTATTCTTTTGAGAATTTCATACATGAGCACTGTATTTATATCATCTCACTCCTTCCTCTTCCCTACCATTCCTCTCATGTCCCCTTCTACTCCCTCTCAAATTAATCACCTCCTTTTCTTTAAATATTTTTACTACGTATATGTGTATATGTGCATGTATACATATGTATGTGATTATGCATATATACATATTTATATATAAACATAGCTTGCTGAATCCATTTAGTGTTGCTCATTATGTGTATATGTTTGGAGCTGACTGCCTGATATCGAGTCACTGATCAGGGAGTTTGTGCCTGGAGAAGACCTATTTTTGCCATTCTCAACACCCACTCATTTTTCATCTTAGGGTGAGACCTGTGAGATTCCCCCTCCCCCCCCCCGTTGGTATATCTACTGGTATCTTGTTTAGTTGACCACAATCTCACAGCAGAATCAAATTTTCTGGATGCATGTTTGATAAATTTCGTTTATTTCATCTTTGAAAATTTTGGTAAGTCTGTCAAACCTTTAAAAAAAGCTATCAAAAACAATCTAATATTTCATTATTGTGGCTTGATTTGATTGTTTCCTCTTGTTTTGGGTTTAAGACATTTCAGTGCCCTTCATATTTCCTGTTCCTATGAAGTAGTTGTTAAGTTATAGAAAAAGTCTCAACTAGATTCAATTAAAACATTTCATTGAGAATATCCAGGATGGAGCTGTGCACTTCATACTGTGTCCTGGCGGGAGCTTCAGGACTCTAGCTTCTCCTCTAGCTGCACAGCTGAATTTAGCTTCATGGTCATAAGATGCTCTCTCAGCGTTTTGATGTCCAGTTTCTACTTTCTGTGTAGTGGATTCTTTTTGAAGTGACTTTCAGACATCATGTACGTTCCAGGAGCCAACAGACTTCTCTGCAGCTGTAGGAGTTGTTGGTGTCCCTTGCCTTAATTACTGGGAGATGTAGACACTTGTTATTTCTTAATTTATTAAAGATTTTTGAGCCGGAATTGTTTGTTTTTTTCTCAAGGGGAATGAACTGCAATTTCATTGGTAAGGTGAATGCTTAATTCTTTCATTTAACCCCCTATTTTCAGAATAGATTTCAGTACAAAGTCTGTATTATAGGAACTTGGAAAGTAATTCTTTATTGCAGAATATATTTTAAAATGTTATAAAATAGAAGGTAATAGCTGGTCATTTGGTGGTACATGCCTGTAATCCCAGCACTTGGGGAGGCAAAGGCAGGTGGATCTGTGAGTTCAAGGCCAGCCTGGTCTACAAAGTGAGTCTAGGACAGCCAAAGCTACAAAGAGAAAACCTATCTTGGAAAAGAAGAAGCAGAAGCAGCAACAACAGAAGAAGGAGGAGGAGGAGGAGAAGCCCTAAATTTCAGAATTAGAGAAGAAAAGGAGAAAAGTCACATTTGTTTTTTCCTTAGTACATTAAGAAAGTTGAAATGCACACTGTGCATTCAAGTGTTTTTTGGTGTATTTGAATGTTAACTTATTTCAAAAATTTAAGAAGGATCTTGCCTTCCTGAAGATACATGTGGAGCATGAATTGTTAGAAGGAAGGTAAAATGAACATCCTCAAGCTGAATTCAATTCCATCATAGTATGTGATGTTTGAACAGCCCGCTCAACTTCCTAACCGCATGGATGATAGGTCATGTGTGAAAGCCAAGCTTTTCTTAAACAATAGTTGAGCAAATATTCATCTAGGTTTCAGGGACAGGCAACAGGGAGAATAGTCAAAAAAAAATTAGCAAACAAACAAACAAACCAAAAACCTGCTGTGTTCGGAAGTCATAGTTTTTCATGGAGCAATGTGAATACAGCATAAGGAGCAACAGAAAGGGTTTTTCGTCCTCTTTCG
>CM053760.1:41173022-41271075 GCA_028658305.1 Pachyuromys duprasi
ACTTCATTTTTCAGAAAATCTTACACTGTTGTTCTTGGTTCAAAGCAGAGCTGGAGTCGGGGTGGGGGGGGGGAGGACATGGGGTGATTCTGTGCTAGCAGGACTTTGGTGGAGATGTTTCCTTGGAGCCCTGGAGCTTGAGGAGTAGCTTTGTGGGGAAGAATGTGCATTCTATCCTGTTACTCATGCTCACCAAGGCCATACATAGTGTGGGTGTGATGATAGAGAGATAGAGCAAGAACAAAAAAAGGAATGAGAAAATGTGGGCGTAGAAGCACAGACTTTCACTTTGCAAACAATTGTTCAATGGGTCCTTAATATTTAGCCAAGTACGCCCCCAAGAACGCAGTAATCCATTTTCTCTTTTAAAGAGGTGCCATAAAATCTAGCAATTCTAACATTACAATACCAACTTCTGGGGCAGTCTTGATTTGGCCTGCAGGTGTTGGTAAACTGGTTCACGATTTTGGTGACCCAGCAAGGCTGCTCTCTAACTCTTCCCATCACCCTTGGCTTTCAGTGGCTGAGGAGAAGCAGGTCACCAACTATCACACAGCCACAGTCTTAAAGACAAACAAATGCATAAGCAGTTGGGTAAAGGATTTCTCAGTTTTCTGAGCTCTTCCTTTCCTTGTTTGTTAGAGAACACACAAATGCAGGTATCAGAGAGCTGCTCCTGGGAAGATGCTGCTTTGGAGAGACTCTCCTGGGATTAGATGATTCTGCTGGTGAAAAAATGCTTCACACACACACATACACACACACACACATAGAGAGAGAAAGAGAGAGAGAGAGAGAGAGAGAGAGAGAGAGGAGAGAAGAGAGAGAGAGACTAGAGGACAATTTGGGAGAGTCTTTTCTCTTTTCACCATACAGATTCTGGGTATCAAACCCAAGCCATTAGCTTTGGTGGAAAGCAACTTTACCCACTGATCCATCTTGCTTACCCAAAATTGCAGTTTTAGATCACCTTGTCTTCTAGAAAATAATTCACATTTATTGTATAAATTAAGATATTTTAAAGACATCAGGGTTCTGGAGTGTCAAAATGGCTGACTTTATTATTTAACTTTATTATTTATTTTTATTTATTTGTGTGTATGTGTGTACAGACTAGGACAAGCACCACAGCACAAATGTGGACACTGTGAAACAACTTTTGATTATGTGTATATCACCTATGTATTCATTTATTATGCCCCATGTATTATATAAACACTTGAGTTTAGGGTCATACTATGCAGATGAAAAGAGTAATAATCCAAGGGGAAAATCATGAAAATATAACAAAATACAAAAATTGTGTGGAAGGACTAGGTTAATAATTTTTTTTTCTATAGGTTTCACAGTAAGTTCCATCAGAAAGGACTGAAGATTTTCAACAATTTACATTGCTAACCAATTATAAAGATTTCCAGGTAAGTCTTTTTTTTGTTTTTTTCTGTCAATCCTATTACTTTTTAATTTAGTAGGTTATATTATTCATTAATTCAAATATGTGTACCTGGTATCCTGCCACAATTTCAGGATTAAAAGAAAAACCACACTGATAGCTTCCTGGGGAATTTCTGTCACATGAGGAAGACTGATGTATAAGCTTGTAAGGTTATCAGTATACTGAAGGATTAAGGAAGCCAGGGAAGAAAGACTAAGAAGGAAAAAAGGAAAGAAGGGGAGGAGAAAAAAAAGGAAAGAAGAAGTGCAAAACTAGACTTGTATTTATCAGTGGTTGATGCTCTGGCAGAGGAGAAACATATGGTAGTCCCTCCTGCAGGTGGTTTAGGAAACATGGAATGTGAATTTCCAATCAGGCTGTTCTGAGAGAGTGCAAACAGCTAT
Source organism: Pachyuromys duprasi (assembly GCA_028658305.1). Taxonomy (NCBI): domain Eukaryota; kingdom Metazoa; phylum Chordata; class Mammalia; order Rodentia; family Muridae; genus Pachyuromys; species Pachyuromys duprasi. Next base: position 41,174,862 of record CM053760.1, read on the forward strand.
CTATTAAGTCTCCTTCTGACTGTTCACAGGAAGAGCCTGCACTAGCCTGTGTTATTATATTATTTGTAGTTCTCTTGAAGAAATGTTGGTTTTTATAATTTCCTTGACATGTTCTTGAAATAAGGAGATATGGTTAGGATCTCTATAAAAATGGGGGCATCATTATCGGAGGAACCTCTGTGACAGAATGCCTAAGTAACTCACTAAAAGTGACAGGTACCAGCAGGTGAGAAACAGAGCCTTCTGAGGCTAAGGCAAAAACAAAACAAAACAACAACAACAAAAAAACCAAAAAAAAAAAAACAAAACCAACCAAACAAAAAACCAAAACCAACCAACCAAAAACCCACAGAAACAAACCAAAACAAAAAACCAGAAAAGACCCTCAAAAGATAGATCAATGTATGAATCATTTTAAGGAATTCAAGCTATAAAAATTAGAATTATAGTGAAGCATTTGAAACCATTTTATAGAAGACATTCAACTGTTCTCATCTCCATCATATCCATCATAATAGGAAGCCAGTGTCCTAACTTAAAGATCTACAATGCACACCCATTTTCGTGTTATGTTCTTTTCTGGTTAAGGTTCCAAGAGCTTTTTTTAAGTGAGACTAGGAGCACAGTGGCAACAACACTCAATCACAGAGCCCCCAAGGATTTCTGGAAATTCTTTCTGTGTGCTTTAGAAAGCTATAATTGAGTAACTAGCAAGGTACTTCTCATTTCAATTCATTAGTTGTTGGCTTTCAATTGAGAGTGTTCCAAGCATTCCTCTACCTAAACCACTAGGGAACACAATGCAGTCAGGAAACTCTGGTGTAATTTGTGAGCAGACAGGAATTTTCATCTACTGTTGCCTCCTTTTCATCTTGACCATGCTTGTTCCTTGTTTTCTAGCCCTTCCTCCTTTCATTGCTCCTTCCTTCCCTTTTCCCTCTTAATCTTTCATTCATGGCCTCTTAAAAAAAAGGACAATGTGATTATTTTATGTAAACATTTAAAAATGAAAACACAGGACTCCTAAATAGACATAGATCAAAAACTTCCTAAGCTTCCAGGTACAGCACTGACTATTGGTTCATTGTGAATAGACTAGAAATTTCATTTGAGGGCAAGGCATCTTCTCTGGGACTTATAGCACTGATGAAGCTATCCAACTTTCAGGTTTGTTCAACACAGTCGACAATAAAGTACAAGAATGCTCTCATGTTGATAACCCTTTTGTTTTTAACCATTTCCATCTAATATGAGAAAACTATAGTTTATTAATTAAAAAATGGCATGGAAAGCCATGCCATTAGGTACGAGATTTAGTACCTAATGAGATAGTGTTCCAAGACATAAAATGGGCCATTGATGACTGTCTTTTCATTTCTGGTGGTGGCTCATATTTTAGTGCATGCTTTCCTGCTTTTCCTCATGTCTGGAGGCCTAGTAACTTCAGATCCAGCAGCTTAAGCGTTCTTAAGATTTCATGTAAAAAACAAAACAAAACAAAAAAACCTTTCTACTTGCTCTTCTATATCCTAATTTTGAAAACTTCTCTTGCCTAGACTATTTTAGAAAGTTATTTCAATAGCTTTCTGGTACCTCATTTCTATGCTTGCTCCTCACACTAAGGAGAACCGTTCCAGAGGCAATAGAGACTGGGGTATTTTTCTCTGAAACTGATCCTGAATGTTCGTTGTCCCAGCAGGCTTTACATTTCTGTAGTATGCACTCTGTTAAGTAGCACAGATATTTCTCTTATTTGTTGACCAGCTGCCTTTCCTTGCGAGAGCACAACACCTCCAAGGGGCAGAATTTATTTATAGTTGTGCCAAGTGACCTCAGGGGAGCAAGCAGTACAAAGTCAGTCAACAAATATATACTAAACAAGTGAAATAATGTTGCCGTTTAATTCCACAGTCTACACTTCCACCCTTCTGTCTCCTTTGATACTAAGCTCTAGCATAAGGCTTCTTACAAGCACTGGGCATGAAAGGCGATTTCCATCTTAAGCCTGACTCATTTTCCCCCTTTCCTCTGCTGTTGGAAGCTTTCATGCGGACATCTGCCGAGCAGCTTTCTACATTTCCTGTAGGTTTCTTCTCAAATTATGGCATCAATGCCTTTCTGATTACCTGGTATAAAACAATTCCCACTGTACACTACTCTTTCGTTGGCCAGCATCCTCCCCTATGCAGTATTATGTTGAACTTGTATATTGATCCTTTTCAGACTGCCTGATTGATTGATTGCTTATTACCTACAGAAACTTCTACCTTTAGAGGATATGCTTGCAGGGAATAATTTTGTTCTGTTGACTACTGGGTTCCAGTGTGTCACAGAATATTGTTTAGTCAGTATTATTGAGTGAAAGAAATGGACAGACAGTGAATACGTGGAAGAATAAGTGGATGACACTGTAGATTTTATAGTCATTAGTCTTTGCTATTACATCTGTTTCAAATGTTCTTCCCAGTTTCATGCTTGATTTCTAATGTGTGGTGTTACTTTTATATCATGATAGTTAACTTTAGTTTTTATTTTTTGCATACATAAAAGATACCGTGACATTTTCTTCCAATATTTTTTGTTTTGCTTTTTGCTTTTGACATGCCTAGATTGATTATGTCAGTTGTAAATAGATTATTTCCTAAAGAACAGTTTGTTATGTCTTCCTCTCTATCTGTCTATTTATAGATGATTTTAGATAATTTATCTTTCATGGGTTTTTAGGGTATTGGTTTGATAATTATAATTTTAAGATATTGTGTTGATACTTATGTTATGATATGTTTTTAACAGTATATGGAAAAACCATCTATATTTATTCAAGTTTTGTTTCTTTCTAATTTTAAGGTAAATGTTAGAACAAGATTAAGACCTTGACTTAAATGGGTTGAACATCTTATTAATTAGAAAAGCAGAACTCACCACAATATTCTAACATATTCTGTGAAGTGGTCTAATATAAAATAGTGATTTGGTAAAGACAAAGCCTACCATTTTTTTTCTATAGTGTTTAGTAAATACTAGGGGAATGAAATATTGTCACCTTAAACTATTCTTCCCACATATCAGTCAGTAGGTTTTTGTTTGTTTGTTTGTTTGTTTTTATCCATTAGTGGATCCTGTTGGTAGATTCCTTATCCAGGAGTCTGCTGAGGATTTTTACCCATTTCTTCGGCATTCATTTAGTGAGGAGGTTTCATCTTCCCCATTTGCTTATTTAATTTTTCTCTGATAGCATGGATTCTTGGGTATTTGTTTCAGGAATTGCAAACTAACACTGTACTGTATGAAGTCAATTCTTAATTATTCAAGATTTGTTTTATAGTTTGAATAGTGTGGACTTAGATTTTCTCCATTGGATATCATTTTAGACTATATGTTGTTTACATTACTGTCTTAAAGATAGGTAGTATAAGAATTAGAGAATGACAGTTTTGTAGTGTGACTCTTCTTTTGCTATTCCCCTTTTTGATATACAGTCTAATTATGTAATTCAAGTTGACGGTAATCCTTCTCACTCATCTCCTAAATTCTAGGGTTAGAAGTGTGTACCACCATTCCTAGCCTGTTTGGGATCTTTTAATAGATACCTTTAGTAAAATTGAGTGTGAGACATAGAGATTTCTTACAAACAGTAATAACGATGTAAAAAGTCAGAACTCTGTTGCTGTTGTTTACATTTGGAGTTAGTTGCAATATGCCTACTCTTCTGATTTCTTTTCCACATGCATTCTGATGTACCCTGACAGTGCTAGAGGGCCCTGAAGAAAAGGGTTATATAACCCTGTGAACAATTTCACTGAAATGCTGAAGTATTCCCACTTTGTAGATACACTTTACAGATTAGCCACCTGGGGAGAGAAAAGGGAGTTCCCTAAACTCAGAGACTGAGTCAACCTGAGGTAAAAGCAGAGTTGTTTTCTTTTAGCTTCAATGCAAACTGCCAAAGGATGTAGATATATCTCAAAAAGACTGTGCTGAGTAAGTCAATGAATTCAACCTGAAATGGACAGAATGTAGATGCAAGAACAACAAAGGAAATTTTGTTAAAAATCAAACAAATGGTCTGGGGAATGTTTTTTCTATAAATAGAAATTTAACTTAGACTAGCCCATAGATGTTACAAACATTATAACTTGTCCATATATTCCATATTCTACTGCTAACTTATATAGGGGGGTATTTCATTTAATTGAAAATAGTTTTTTTTTGTCCTACAAGATATTCTGATTAAATCCCATCCCCCAGCTTCTTCCAGATCCTCCCACTTCCCCAACTACAAAAATCCATATGCTTTCTTACTCTCTCTAATTAGAAATTACCATATTATATAATAAAATTTTAAGATGTTGAATATGGAAATTGAAGAAGATATCAGAAGATGGAATGATCTCCCATGCTCATGGATCAGTAGGATTAATATGCTAAAAATGGCCACCCTACAAAAAGCAATCTACAGATTAAATATAATTCCATCAAAATTCCAACATAATTCTTCACTTTAATTAAAAAAGGCAACTCTTTCAGTTTCATATGGAAACACAAATTTAAAAAAAGCATAGGATAGGATAGCTAAAAATAATCCTGAATAACAAGAGAATTGCTAGAGTTATAACTATCTCCGATATCAGACTATACTATTGAACTATCAAAATTGAACTATCAAAAAACAACAAAAACAAAACAAAACAAACAACAATAACAACAACAATAAAACCTCAGCATAATATTGGCATAAAAACAGATATTTTGATCAACGAAGTCAAACTGAAGGCCCAAACATAAATTCCCATACCTATGGATAGCTGATTTTTTTTCTTTTTACATAAAGGAGGCAGAGATAAACACTGGATAAAGAAGGGCATCTTCAACAGATGGTGCTGGTCAAACTGGATGGCTGCATGTAGAAGGTAGTAAATAGATCCATACGTATCACCCTGCACAAAACTCAACTGCAAATGGATCAGAGGGACAGGCACACTAAATCTTATTGAAGAGAAAGTTCAAAATAGTTATGAACTCATTAGTACAAGAAATGACTTTTTGAATAGAACATCATTAGCACAGGCAGACACTAAGAACAACAATTGATAATGGGACCTCATGAAGTCAAAAAGCTTCTGTATGTCAAATCTCAACATCATCTGAGTCAAGCTTTAAAATGGAGAAAGATTTTTACAAATTACATCCAATATTCAAATATTCAATATCCAAATATTTAATATATAAGGAAATAAAAAACCTAGGCATCAAAAGACAAATAGCATAATTTTAAAAATGCAGTAATGATAATAACAGAGAGGTCTCAAAAGAGGAAACACAAATGGCTGAGAAACATTTGAGAGATGTTCGGCATCATTAGTCATTAGAAACTGAATACCACCGAAGTTTTAAATGGAAATTATATTTTCTTGAGAATTCCTTTTATTTAATTTTAATTTTTTAATATTAGTTATAGTTTATTAACTTTGTATCTCAGCTGTAGCCCACTCCCTCATTCCCTCCCAATCCCCTCCCTCCCTCATCTTCTCCCTGCTCCTTTCCAAGTCCACTGATAGTGGAAGACCTCCTCCCCTTTCATCTGACCCTGTTTTATCAGGTATCTTCAGGCCTGGCTGCAAAGTCCTCCTCTGTGGCCTAGCAGGGCTGCTCCTTCCTCAGGTGGGGATGTGGGAGGTCAAAGAGCCAGCCATTGAGTTCATGTCAGAAATAGTCCCTGTTCCCCCTACTAGGGAACCCATTTTCATACATGAATACTATATACACATCACTCTTGCCCCTCCCTCTCTGTCTTCAACTCCTCTCTTTCCTCCAAAATTATGTCTATGTCTCTCTCTATCTATATCATCTATCTATATCTATATGTATGTCTATGTCTTGATCTATGTCTATTTCTGTCTGTACACATATCCTATGAAGTCCATTTAAGTTTGCTCAAATGAGCATGTGTCCATGGCTGAGCACATGAGACTGACCAGGTGGAAGTCCATCTCTGGAGGTAAGTGATTCTCTTCCTCTAAGCAGCCATTGTTCTTCATGTAGTGGTGAATCAAGTAGAAGTTTTCCTGCCCACACTGGTATGTCAATTGATATTGTTGTTATGTTAATCTTCCTTAGGTAACAACATTTTGAGAATTATGTATTCATTTCTCTTTCATGTCTATGGGACACAATCTATCAGCCAGGATACTGGGCCTTGGGCTCTTAAAATCATCCTCTCTTCTGTGTTTTTCTTGAGCCTTAAGTTTAGGGGCTGCTTAGGAGGGATATGTATCAGTTGAGCTTGGGCATCCCATAGCCACTTATTCTCTGCATTTTAAATAGTTGTGGATATCTGTAATAGTTTCCATCTGTTGACAAAAGAAGTTTCTTTGATGAGGAGCGAAAACTACACTTCTCTGTAACTATGAGGGTCGGTATTCAGAAAATAAAAATCATATTCATTTTGGATTTGAACAGTAGAAAGTAGTTTCCTCAGGTCTATGACCCTTCTTCCACAAGTCATCAGCTAGGTCTATTCCAGCTTGATTCTTCTAAGTTCCACATCCAAAGTGCATAGTGTCATCATCAATGGGGCCTTATTTTCAGATTCTGGAAGGCAACCAAGGACAACAATACTCTACATTACTCTTGGGTCTCTTGGACTTTCCTGCCACAAAGCTGAGAGGAGATTTCTCACGCATGGCATGAAGGGCTTTGTTAACTAGCCCATGATTCTTAGAGGAGAACTGTTACCCTTAGTGGTGTAACTTCTCTAGACTGTATCTAGGAATATACAGACAGATACTCTGTTGTATATGACAAATTGAAATTCCGTGTTTTCTAAAGCCAAGATATTTGTCCTGTTGATTTTTAAAGTGAAGGCATACCTTAGGAGTACATGAAGACTTCTTAGCTTCCATTTAGTTGATGATCACAATTTCACTTCATAATCTGTTCTCTCATGTGATCATACCAAATCCAAACTAGTTTCACTTTAGTAGTAAGTAGGTTTTTAAAACACCTCAACTTTAATTTAACCCACATCTTTACAAGCTTCCAATAGCTTATTTTTAGACATATGCTTTCTATTTGGCTCACAGGTCCCTTTCTTAGACATTTAAAATAGATGTTTTATTCAAATATGAAATACTGTAGTTTGTTGACTTAATTGGTGAAAGTACATAGATTTCCTCAAAAGCTAAGCTCAATGAAATTGCATGGCCTTTTCACTGTAGAAGAGTGAGGCAGGAGAGGAAGTCAGTTTGAGAAAGAACAATTTGAAAATGCTTTAACAGTGGAGGAAGAGGCCACAACCCAAGGAACATAGGCAGTGCTAGAAACTGGGAAAGATAGAGATGTGGGTTCCCCTTGTGGCTTTTGAAGAAATTCAGCTTCACCAACACATTTTTTTTGTTTTTTTTTTTTTTAATTTTAGCTAATTGGGACCTGTTTGGACTTTTGATCTTCTGAGATGTAAGATGGTAAATTTATAGTATTTTAAGCCTCTGGGTTTTTGAAAATGTGTTACAGCCAAATTGGGTAATGGATACAATTTTAAATAAGTTCTCTTAGTGCAAACAAGTATATGCTAAGATGATTATGAGTTTGTGAATTAATGAAATGAATGATATTTGAATATTTGAAACCCTCATTGGAGAATATGCGTTATTCAAAGAAAGGAAGGATATACTGCAAAGTTTAGAAAGTAGAACTTCTAAAAGTTGAGTGAAAAGTGGTCCTTACTCCATAACATGAAGTTTTGAAAGGAAATATAACTTTAGAAGGTTGGAAAGTTCTCAAAAGATGTAATTATGACTGTATAATCCTATAGACTGAATTGTATGAAGCCACAGAAGGCATGCTTATCAAATATGTAGATGGCATGAAGCCTGGCAAGAGAACAAACACATTGTATGTCAGAACCAGAACTGAAACAACAAAAAAAAATCTCGTCAGTCTGTAGCAATGGGATGAATCTCTAAAAAGATAGAAGTTAACAGGGATTAACATAAGATCCTACACTTTGGTCCAAAAACCCTACTGCCCAAATACAGTTGGAAGCAGGGTAGCATTGTCGAATGTGATAAAATGACGGCTGAGTTTTAATAAACTGAAAAGTTAAAAAGATATGATAATGAAATAATAGGAGCAATCAAAAGAGTTTTCCACCATCATCTGCCGGTCAGATCATATATAGAATTGGCTAGTTCTGAATCTGTTAAAGGAAAGGAATTAGAAAGCCAAATGTACATTACACTAAGTAATAATGAAACATAACTGAAGAAGAGATAATTCCAAATTAAATATGAGGAGTCGAGTGAGATTCTCATCATCTAATTGGAGTGTTAGAAATCAGACGTCCTAGGCTGGTTGTAATTGGACCTGAATAGTAGAAAGCATGCCAGTGGGTACCCAGGAAGACAGATTACAGGACAACGTAAGAGTGGACTTGCAGGCAGAGTTGTCGAAAATTTAGGAGGGCTTTGGAGTGGGCTCCTTACCAGTAGGAAGATTCAGACACAAATTATACCACTGCTTTGTGTAGAATACTGTGAAAGATATTCAAACAGTGCAAGGAAATGGAGATCACATTACAGCTTCTGAAGTTGTGCTTGAGACTATGCTGAGAAATAATGAGCATAGCAGACTTATTTCAGTTAATTATTTAAAGAACAAGATTAAATTTTTAGACAGTGTGCCTGTATCTTGGTAATAACAAACCGTATTGTTTCTGAATATAAAGTCATCCTTGGAAACATAGAAAATATTAAGTTTCAAAGAAGTTGGACAGGTTTAATTCCTTCTTATGTGGCTCTTAGAAGTGGAGATACTCAACTTGTAGGGAGCTGGGTGCTCAGGAGACTGTCTACAATCTCACTGATGGAGTACCATGAACAAGATGCTAACAGTGCTTAATGCCTAACCCATGGCATGAGGAACCATTCTCTTAGAAATGACAGGTTTTCTTTGCAGACTCCCCAGCACTGCTCTTTCCACACAGTGAGAACGTTCTGCTTTTTGCAAGGCTGCTACTCAGCCACGGAGCTCTCAGTCTTTCAAAGTATTCTCAAACTAGTGCATCCCAGGAAAGTCTTTGTTGACACTCTTAGATCTACACATCCTCCTTTGCCTTTCAAATCTCCTCTTAGGTCTTCTCAGAATGAGAGCTTTTATCTTTCTCTTTCTACCCATCCTGTTTTATTTCATCACTCTTCACTTACATTGCTAAAAATCTCCCATATCCCAAGATGTCATGTAAAACTATATATATTTTTTGAAAATCAAAGGAAAGTTGGGGTGGTGGATAAAAAAGGTGGATAGAAGAAAAAAGGATGCTTTGAATTTTTGACTCAAGGTCATTTGGAAAGGTTACTTTTACTACCTGAGAAAGCGTAAGAATTTTTTTTTTAATCCAGCTAACAGAAATGAGCTCAGAGAACATACAATGTGAAGAAGAAACATAAACAGCTGAAAGGAAGGACACAAAATCGCATAATGTGAAGATTATTTATTCATGAGTACATCTTCTCTTTGCCATTGAGATTGTAAGTTATATTTGTGTGTCTGTTCGACTACATTGTCAGACCTACTTTTCAATCAAACACTTGTCTAGATGAGATGGTATTGGCATATTTTAGGTATAACTAAACTTTAATTCATCCATCTCTGGGTGAAACACACTAACTGTGAGAAGAGTGAGTTTTCCCTGTCAGCTGGAAATTTGCCTAGGGAGAAACTCCTGGGCCCATCATGCCTTTTGGCCTGTTAGTAGTCTCATCTCTTTCCTGGCTATGTGTCTGATTGCATCAAGTGTGTTGTTTCTTAAACAAAAGAGAGGAACCCAGTAAATAATCACCGAGCAGAAGAACACACTAGGTAATTATAATAGTAACTCAGGTTGACTTATGCCCTTTTATTTGGCTCCAGATTGAGTATGCAGTGTGTTGTTCTCAGCACCTCACAGGACTTACCTTGCCTGGCCCCCTAGTCAATGAGCTGACTTCTAGTCACTTTCTCAGAAGCCATTTCCATCATGTTTATATTTACACTCACACCATGTTTGCCCATTTGTTTCATCTCTCTGGACGATCTTGACCAACACACAGCTATAAATTTCTTCAATTTCTTATCTCATTTATCCCAATTCATCTCAACTATTTCTACTGTGGAAAATTTACCTTTCTTTGATTTAAACCATAGCATGCTTTCTCAAACTTTCTGTAATCAAGTGATTTAAATGTCTGTTTTCACTTGGTTTAATATCAGGAAATTATTTCTTCAAATAATTTTGAAGAAAAATTTTCTCATAGATCTGTATATACCATGAAAAGGAAATGAAAAACTCTACGAAAGCTTCAACCTGGTTAGGATCACATGAAATAACATAATGTAATGCAGAATCTCAGGAAAATTTCGCATATTACACTTGTTCTTTATTCTCAATTATATGTACATATTATTTACCTCACTTTGGAGCCTTTTAGATCCCAGAGGATACAAAACATGAGTCAACTTGGTGAACTCCAGCATGCATCTCTCAGGGCTTGTTATGTCAAGTTAGACTGCTTTGAATCTTTGTATTATAGAAGTTCACAGACTGGTGGAGAAGATACTCATGCAAATACTCTGCCTGGTGGAACTAGATAAATGGTTGGAAAGAGTTTAAAAAAAAAAGACATGTTGTAAGATTATAATGTAAATAATCATTTCTCAGTAGAGAAATCAGAATAGGTTTGGAGAGTGGTAGAAATATGTGTTGATCCTTAAATGAAAGAGGAGAACCCAACAAATAATTACCCAACGGAAAAATATACTATGTAATTATGATAATAACTCATGGTGATTTATGCCTATTGTGTTTGGCTCCAGCTTGCTTATTGAAGGTGTTGAATGTTGTTCTCAGTACTTCACTATGGTCTTGATGAATTCTCTAAGAAGGGGCACTATTAATACTACATTTTGTAAAAGAGGTAACAGAGGCTTTAGAAGTAAATATTAAAGCAAAGAGTTTAATTCATATTGTGTAACTCCAAAGACTACATTCCTATTCCATTCTGAAACAGTAGTTAGTATCTTTTAACTCAAGAAGAATTAGCAGATTCAGTGACTGAAAGTGGGAATGTGTGGAATGAGTTTTTAATGTGACTGCAGAACAGCATGATTAGATACTAACATAAAGCATTATGACATCCCAGATGTTCAGAAATACACCTCCTGGTGCCGCACACCTAATACAGAGAATTAAATGATGAAATTATTTAAATAGGCTGTTGAAGTAATTAGGAATAATGAAGAGATTTTCCCAGAGGACAGAATTCATTGGTTTGCAAATACAAGCTCAATGTGGATGTCATTGGCTCTGGGGGTATCTACCAATGCTGTGTGACCCAAAATCCCTGGAAGTATTACTGGTCTATGTAAGATATGGGCAAGATGCAAAAGGTTAGGCTGTGTATAAATGGTACAGATAAATAGTTCTACACTAATATAAAAACTAAAAGATGATTGTGGGAATAATACACCCCCACATGTGCACATATACAAATACAGGCATACACATATACATATATACATACACTGCATACACACATATATTCACATATATACATGTACAGATGCAGAACACATGTTAGTAGAGGCCTTGCCTCTTAATTGAATAAGAAAAGAAAGGTTCATGTCACCAATGAACTGAGGCTACCAATAGACATCTCATACTTGAAAGTAAGAAATTAAGTTGTTAGAATTTAGAATAACTAGATTAAAATTAATCTTTCACATTCCAAATTAGTTTAACATCAGACCACATGACACCAACAATAAAAATATTACCTCTGGAGGGAAATTATACTTTCAAAACTTTATCTCTTTACTAAGACAGTTGACTTTCCACAACAAGTAGTTGCCATACATTTCATAGGACAGAATAATTCATCAAATGGTAGGAAAAGCCCAACTAGACATCCTTTGCCACCAAGTGAAACCTCCAGTACCAGGAATGGGTTACATTTAATTCGGCCAAAGAGTCCTCCTGAAAACCTCCAAACAACTCACGTTATTGCCTAGGCTCTTAGTTGTTCTCTGCTGAGGGTAAGGCCCTAATGCTTAAGACAATAGTTACAAATCTCATTGAACGTGATGAAGTTGAATTTATGCCTAACTGAACCTTCATCCCTTCTGACTGGTGTTTGTGGCACTGAAGAGTACTCTGCATGCTATTAGAAGAGAAAGGTAACCATCAACCCACAAACCATGCAGTCTACAATGGTGACCTACCTATACGGCATGCTGGTACAATGGTAGCACAAACACTGTGGGAGTAGCCAGCCACTCTCTGATTGGACTTTAGGCCTGCTTCATTAGATGAAACCTAGACCTGACACTGCTGGGTGGCCAAGAACCTGAGACTACATATGCCATGTGTCTAAGGGAAAACCAAATAGTACTATTCTGTTAAAGGAGCATAGCAATAAATTATTCCCAGTGACATTTTACCATATCCATGGATCAGCTTCTTGTTCAACCATCATCAGAGAATCTTTCTCCAGCAGTAGATGCGAACTAAATACTGAGAATCTTTACATCTGGACAATGTTCAGAGAAGCAGAGACTTTGGGATATTCAGTCCTAAGTAGGATATCTTTATCAAAGTCCTCTTCCTTCGTGCTCAGAGCGCTATGTAGAAAAGAAGGCAGAAAGGTTGCAAGAACCAGAGGGGACGGATGACAGCAATGAAACTCTTTTCCAGACACAACAGAACTGATACAAATATGAGCTCACAGACACTGTGGCAGCATGGATAGGGCCTGCCAGGTCTAAGTCAAGTGGAGTCTGAGCACTGAGAGAAGAAAAGGACAGAAACTCCCAGCCTTAGCAAAGAAGTCATCTCCAATTGCCAAGGAAAAAATGGTTTTCTCCAATCGAGTCTCACTGGCTGTATAAATCACACCAGAGTAAGACTATCTCAGCAGTAGGCGACCGATATAAAATGAACCCAATAGTCATTAAAAAAATTTTGTCTCATATTTCTTTGGACATTATTATTTTTTATCTCACTAGTCTTTTGCTTATATATTGTGGTTTACAATTTTGTATTTTTTTTGTTGTATGTGCATGTACACGTGTGTTATCTCTGTGGGCATGCATTTCTTGTGCTGTGTTTTTGTTTTATTTTGTTTTTTAATCTGTTTCATTTCTGAAGAGAGAGAAATAATCCATGAAGTTGGGATGAGTGGAGAGGTGGGGAGAATTTGGGAAGAGATAAAGGAGGGAAAACTGATCAGAATATATTGTGTGAAAAAATTATTTTCTACAAAAATAAAATAATAGGAATAATCAGTGATTGTATGATAACATAATGTGTTAAATTTAGGAAATCATTGGGTGACTGTGGAGGTAAGAAGATGGTCTGGCCAGTGCCTAATGACACATATGTATGAAAAGGCCTTAATGAAGCTCATTACTTTAACTGCTAACTTCCAACTTTAATTAAAATGAATTTATAATGAAAGTTTTCGTCATAGAAATTAATTTAAAATGCAAAGAAAATCCAACCAAGAATATTAAACCCAAGATGAATTGAGATTTATAAATAATTATCATTAGGTGTTCTAAAAGCAGGTGGCAAATTGAGTGAGAAATTAATTTTACAGAAGTATTTAAAATATAAATTACCACAGATGAACACAAAACAGAACCCAGTGAACAAACTAATAGCAAAACAATGTAGTTAAATAGAGAACTAAAGAACTAAGACATAGCTTAGTTCTGGAAAATAAGCAGACTGAAGAACACAGGGGCAGGTAAGCAAAGGAAGTTAAAGACAAAGGTCTAATAAAAGAAAGCCAGATCACTAGAAAAAGCAATGCAGCACAGTGCACTCACGCAACAGGGTACTTCCATTTTTAAATAACAGTGAAAAGACGTGTCCAAAGTTGTTGGAAGGTGTCAATTGCAGATTCAAATAGTGTTCAAAACTCAGAATATAAAAACAGAAGAGCAAAATTAGAAATAAAGCATTGCAAGCATAGTATTGCAAAATTAACTGAAATTAAAGAATATAAAACTCTTAACAGTTCATTGAAGCTGGGGAGGAGGGCACACATTATTCTTAATATCAAATACTTTCATCACCTTCAAGGCCAAAAAACCACAAATAAAACAAATCTATATTACTATGAGAGAAGCCAGAAGCTCTTAGAATGGCCTCTCCAAAGGACTGGCAGAAGACAGCTTTCATCTTTTCATTATATAGCGAATAGAATCTTTTCTAAAGATGACTTAAGGTAATGTACCTACAAATTATGTTTTCATGTTGATAAATGTCTAATAAACATATTTTACAAGACAGCCAGAACTATGTTGTGAGACCCTGCCTTAAACAACAAAACAAAAAATATTGCAGACATAAAAACAATCACCCTCACTTACATAAATAACAAGTGAAAAATGGAAAAAGGAAAAGTAAAAAAATAAAGGCAATTATTCAAGCAAAACTTCCAAAACCGAAAACCTTATTTCAGGTGGAAGAAAAAGAAGTCTTTGTATGGTAAGTTTTCCATGTTAACTTTAATAGTGAAAAATAGGTAGGTTCCCCTAAAGAGTGAACAGGAGCCATAACTAGGTCATTTAAAAAATAGTTAATGTAGAAAAAGGCAACAAAACAAGAAATGATACATAGTAAAAATGTTGTACATTAAGTAGTAAAATGATAGATGAGTGTGCAAGTGTGCAATCAATTCAAATATAAGCATAGCAAATGTGTTGGTTTCAACCCCAAGGCTATCAGTGGAGGGAAAGGAAAATGAGGTGAGTATGACTCCAGTCTGTAGTACAACTTTCCTCCCTGTCCAGGTAGATCAAAGGTAGGGAAAGGAGAGTGGTCATCTGGCTTCTACATTTTCCTGTTGACTCAGTCTAGACCCCCAGTCTGCGGTTAGCGTCACCCATGTTAGTGTTGGTCATCCTTTGAACATAAGCCTCTCAGGAAATGGCCCCAATGATATACCCAGAAGTGTGTTATCTGGGTGATTCCAAGTCAGTTTATCAAAGATGAACCATCACAACTTCCTATGATGTTCTACGATTTCATGAGCTCTGATTCAAAATGAATCCTTCTTCCTTTGAGTTATGTCTGTGGGGATTTTGGTCACAATGGCATGGAGGTTACGAACAACAGTAGGGAAGGTAAGTGAGTTGATAACTTGTACACTGTTGTGACAACACACAAATTCATATTGTTACAGAATAAGCTATTGGAGAGCAGACTAATTACATGTAACAACAAATAAGAGATGGGTTAACATAGGAAACATGAAGAAAATAATCACAGTGGTGGAATATAGTCTTTAACATTTTGATGTTACATTTGCTTATTTGTGTGTGTGTACATGTCATGACACACTTGTGGAGGTCAGAAGACACTTGGAGGAGTTGGTTCTCTCCTATCGTGTGGTCCCTGGATATTGAACTCAAATTGTCAGACTTAGTAGCAACTGCCTTTCCATGTTATGCCAGCCTAAAAATATTCTTAAGACTTACACTATAAAAAACAAACAAACACAAACTATATGATCATGGGACCAAAGCTTTAAGACATTTAAGTCAAATATTAACTAAAGTTTAAAATATGGAGCATGTATATATATATGTATATACATATATATAATTTTAAAGTGGCTTTTAAATATCTTGGAGCAAACAATGTATCAGAAAGAAATTTAAGCTATTTGATTCTCAACAATAATAAAAACATCAAAACTGTGGGATTCAGATTAAATGGAACTTAGAGATAAAGTCATATTTAAATTATTTGCACCCAAAAGAAATGTTAAAAGATGATGAACTCCTGAGAAATAATGACTTATACCTAGATCCAGTGGCTTTGGACAGGAAACCTATTTCACTTTCTCTCTCTCATGAGCCAGGAGTTCAGTGTGTGGGGTTGCTGATCCTAGGTCAGTTCTCCTCTTAAGGTTGTTGTAAAGGTGTTGGGGAGAGATCTATGTCATCCAAAGGTTTTACTGGGCATGGGAGGATTGGTTTCTCACCATCTCATTCCTGTGGCCCATTCTTTTTTGCTACTTAACTTCTCTCAGGGTAATGGACCATCCTAATTGTCCTATGCCTGGAAGTATATTGTGAATGCAAGACTTTCTGTGGAATGGGGAGGCCATTGAGCCTTTTGACCTGCTCTTAGAATTTACATATCAGCACACTATTATAATCTATTCATTAAAGCAATTTAAGAATTCTATTGACAATTAAAATGATGACTTCACTTGAAAGGAAATGTCTTTAAATATTTGTTGACACCTTTTAAAATTGTCCCATGAAATATACAATTGAAAATTTTAAAAAATTAAAAAATAAGCACAAAGTAGAAGAATAATTTTGTTAGCCTTTTAATTTCTTATTTTTGTATGTGTATAGGTGCGTTTTTTTTCTGCATGAATTATCTATGCTCTCTCTCTCTCTCTCTCTCTGTGTGTGTGTGTGTGTGTGTGTGTGTGTTACCTGAGGAGACCAGAAAGATATGTCAGATTCCCTGGGACTGGATTTGCAGATAGTTAGGAGCTGGCATTGGGGTCTGGGAATGAAACCCAGATGCTCTGGAAAAACATCAGTACTAAGGAGCCATCTTTCCAGATCCTTTACAACTATATAAATTACACATAGAATTGTAAGAAATCTTCTACCAGACCTTCAGTTCTTTGAGATTTGCATCCTGTTATCCAGGTTTGACACAAATGTGGAAAACCACAGTCTTTGGATTATTCAGTCTCCTCTTTGGAACCTCATGGTCAGAGTTTAGGGAATTCCATTACATAACTGCTTTCATGGAGCTGATACATCAAAATTTCCCTTATCTGTGCTCTGGATCTGATGTGTGACCTTCATGAAATGACTTTCCCGTCACCTACCTACCCCTGAAAAAAAATCAGGTTGTAATGTATCTTTCTTTTCATAGCTCAGGCTTTGTGCCATATTTAACATGGCTAAATTTAAGGCCATAAATATTTACTTCTCTCTTTTCCCTTCTAAGTTCTTTAATTCTTACAATTAGGTCTTTGATCTATATTAGAACTATATCTGTGTATGCTGGGAAGAAGGTGAAGAAACTGGTTTTGTTTTTGTTTCTACTTTTATTGTGTATAATTCTTGAAAATCTCTATTCTTTTTCTGTTGAACGATGCCAACATTCTTTCTGAAAGTAAGTTGACCGCGGGCATCTGGATTCTTGAGGGTAACCTCAGCTGTGTCCTACAGCCTTTTCTAGCCACCCACATCAGTACTGCATTGTCTCGATTACCACCGCATTGAAGGCAGAGTGACTACAGCCACTGCTTTTGAGAGTTCAGACTGAGCTCCTCTACTTTTCTTTCCCCTTTTTCAGATTGCCTTGGGTATTTCAGATCTCTAGAGATTCCATGTGCACTTTAGAATCAGCTCCTGAATTTCTGCAAACAAGTCTACCAGGATTATGTTAAATCTAGAGATCATCTTTGGGGCATTTGCTATCTTACCAGCACAGTCTTTTAATCATGAATGAGTGATGTTTTCCCATTTCCTTCAGTCTTTAATTTCTTCCAACAACAACAACAAAAAAAATGTTTTTGCAAAGGAGGTTATAGCAGATTACAAGGAGCTCCCTTCTCTCACAGTGATTCTCTGCCTGGTTGTGGCAAGGGATAAGTACTGGGATCTTGTGAAAGAGCTGTCAGGTCTACCTACTTCTTTGACATGTGTGGGAAACCTCCCCTCCGAGACTAGATGTCAGGGCACAAGCTCCTTATGCAGAGAGTGAAGCTGAAGCACAGTTAAGTCACTCTTGACAACACAAGACTCCTGGCACTTAATGGATCCTGAGTATGTTATAATAAATGTAAAACAATGTAAAATAGCATGCTGTATATACCTGTTAAGGTATAAGAAAATGAATTATAGGTTTTAAATTAGGTTTTCATTATAAAACAAGTAAACAATAAAGGATGGCTTAGATGTGAATGATATTCTTTTTTGTTTTTTTTTTTGTTGTTTTACAAATGTATTGTCTGACATCTCTCTAATAAAAAAATGTGATTTTAGATTGACAATATCCCTTTGAATACAAAATGGAAAGAACACACAGACATCTGCACTAAGCCCCGGTGACTCTTGGCTGAAGGAAGGTTGGATGAGGGAATCATTCAAAGCAGACATTAGAGGTAGCAATGGCCTCCTTTTGTGACTTAAATCAACATCTTGGCTCAGTAAAATTCTTAAATACAACCTGAAACTTTGGGAAATAGTTTCATAGTATCTCAGGGGTAAGAAAGGTTTTACATAGTTTTCTTCTCTCTGCCCCTCTCCCCTTATGGAATGGTTAGGTTTCCTGCATTTGGTTTATTTGTGCCCTTTGAGATTAAAATTCTGCATCTACTGCAATCATCTCGGAGATCAGTCTATCTCGGGATTGGCATCTTCTTTAGTTGAAACATACCCAATTGTAATTTGCAAGTGAGTGCCACTCCTCTAAGGCAATAAACCAAGCAAATAAATGGTAAAAACCTGAAAAATGGGAGAAACCGTTTCACTGGTGGGTGGTCTGCCCTGTTAGCCCTAGCTCTGGTTCTCACATAAACGAGATTTGAATGGCGAAGCTTTAAATATTTGGTCTTGTTTTTTTAAAACAATACAAGTATAGCTAATACGTGAAAGTTTAATACTGCCTTAAGTCAAACAGTCTAAAATTTAAGTGTTCCATTAGACTGAGTGGGATTGAAGCGGAGACTACCTAAAATCACATAATGTAACCAATTGGTGTTGGAATTTAGGGAGCACATGAACCTCGCTTGGTAAGATGGTCAGGGAAGGCCTGGGGCTTTGGCTGATGCATCCTCTCCATAGCTGAACCATGCTTGCTAAACTAAGTCTATTGGAAAGAGCACGACTTCTTCCCATGAAGGCTGCCACCTGCCAACAAAACATTATAATTGCTTATGTTTGGGACTAAAATGACACACGTAGAACTAGACTCCAGGCCACTAATTTACTTTTCTCCCTTTCCTGACCTTATTGCTGGAATGCAGCTCTAGCTGCCACCCTGGATTACAAGATGGGAACTATACCCTCATGTTACCACAGAGGGAGGAAAGACTCAGTGTTCACAAGGACTTTTGCAGCAGAAATGGCACATCAGAACAGATTCTTCCTGGGTCAATCTTAGCACTCCTCAGGTGTGACCACCATTTTCTTACCAATTCTGTTAAACAGTCCTGATATATACAGTTGTATACAGCATGCACATGTATATAGTATTCATGTATTTCAAACTTGAACTACTTGGCTTTTCAAGTTCATTGACTTCAGATATAGTTTTGGCTTTGTGGCTGAGGGTGTCAGTCACATAAGCCACAAGCACTGTATGAACTTGAGAGAAATTATTCACTCTGTGCCTTTCCTTCTTACTCACTTAGAAAGGAATGCTTAGTACTTGGTTTTAACATGATTTTAGCACTTCTTTAAGCACAATTTTATTTTATAGTTCTCCACCATCTATTGTATTCTAAGGATGCTCCTCTCCTCCTTATATATATATTTGGTTTCTAAAACTTGCTTCCATCCAGGTATTCTTTTTGTAACACCCTGCATTTTTTTCTATCTATTCTGAGTATCTAGCAAATTCCTCCAATTTGAACTCGCACCCTCCAATTAAAGCTGGAAAAGCTATCTTTCTTCTTGTAAAAATGGCTACTGGTGGAAATATATTCTGGAATTGGAGCTATCTGTACTACACACTGCTTAGGACTCCCTGAGCCAGCACTGAATGAGGTTGCTCTGCAGTGACTGGTTCTGACAGGGTTTCTTTTTCAGGAAAGGAAAAGTCTGATGGCATCATTAAAGGAGAAAGATAGTGCCTCTCACTCACTAAAGGACAGTACTGAATATCTAGGCACAATTGGTCTTCTAAATAACTCTCATTCAGAAAATATGTAGGGGCCAGATTAGAGGCAGTGGTCAAGTAGCTATGGTTTAAGTCCTAATACTTAGTTGTTAGAACCATGCTGCCTATTTAGTATTCTAGACCCAGTTGATCACTAGCATTTTCACCTATAGGAAGAAGTTAGGTATGATTCCCTTACTGGTTGTAAAGCATGTAGTCCTTCATGATTGAGAGTACAATTTAGTCATTGTAACTAAACAGTGAAGTTTTAGAGCAGGGCTTTATCAGAGATTCCTTAAACACCAAATATCACAAACGCCAAAAAAAAAAAAAAAATAGTGTAAGCCATTGTGGAAAAACTAGATGCCAGCAGACTTCTCTTTCCTGAAAAAGAACCCCCATCAGAACCAGGTTTAAGCAATAAATACAATAATCACCTATAAGAATTCTATGACATTTCAAGGCATCTTTGCAATGTATTATATGAATTGTCAAAGGATAATAAATGTTTTGTGTGAAGATTCTTATAGAACCAACAAACTTTGAGATACCGTGCTGTAACCATGTGTCTTAGTTTGCTTTCTCTCACTGTGATGAAAACACCACAATCAAAAGCAACTTGATGGGAAAAGGACTTATTGGGCTTAAGGTTAGTCCATTGTCAATGGAAGGTAAGGCAGGAACTCAAGGCAGGAACATAGAGGCAGGAATTAAAGCAGAGACCATGGAGGAATGCTGCTTACCCATGGATTGCTTAAACTGTTTTCTTGTACAACCTAAGACCATCTTTTCAGGGGTTACATCATCCGCAGTGAGTTGGAATCACCCACAACAATCATTAATTAATAAAATGCCCCACAGACTTGCCTATTGGTAAGCTTGATGGAAGGTAATTCCTTACCTGAGATTCCTGCTTCTAAAGTATGTCTAATATGTGTCAAATTGAGAAACAAAACAAAACAAAAAACAGCTCAAATGATACTTTGTTAAGTTGGTACATAAACACATAGCTCTTAAAATTTCATTTATTGTTTGTAACAACATACCACGTTAATATTAAGAAAATAATGTAAAACATATATAACTTTAAAAATCCAAGTCTTTAGAAAATTTCAAACACTTTAAAAAGTTCAATTCATTTAAAAGATCTTAAATAAAAAAATCTAGTCAATTAACTGTGGGCTCCTGTTTAAAAGAAAAAAAAAAAACAGTTACATACTTCTTACCTGAAGAAGAAAGAACTAGAGTACAGCCACAGTCAAATCAAAACAGAGCCACATTTTAGAGTGTAGATGTTTAAAACTCAACATCTCGGACACACTCATGATTCTTTGGGCTCCAAAGTACAAGCATCAGCTGCAGCTGTCCTGGGTGGTCATCCCACAGTTCAGGCATCTCTAGAGAGCTGGAGTCTGTACTAAACCTCACAGTGTACCTTCATCAGTAGCCTTTCCTAGGTTTTCTTTTTGGTCAAATCTTAACTTTTCTCTAATACCCTTTTGTACCTTCACCTTCACCACTAGCCTCTCCTAGACTTTAGACTTAAGCTAAGGCTTAAGACCATGACTCCTTCATGTGTTCAAAACCGGAATGATATAAAAGACATTATCAAGTTCAGCTGCCTATATGAGGTACAAGTTTGGCCCCTTCTGGACCACAAGCTTCTGTGTGTTGACCCTGAGAAAATGCTTTCCAGATTCTGCTTCAATGATGCTGGTCTCTTCTTAGTCACAGCTGGTCTATCATCAGCCCTAGCCAACAAGAACAATTGTCCCAGTAAGTGTACAGCCTTACCAGGCCACAGAGGAGGACAATGCAACCAGTCCTGATGAGACCTGAGATAGACTAGGGTCAGACGGAAGGGGAGGAGGACCTCCCCTATCAGTGGACTTGGAGAGGAGAATGGGAGGAGATGAGTGAGGGAGGTGGGCTTGTGAGGAGATGAGGGAGGGGCCCATAGCCAGGAGACAAATTAAATCAATTGTAATAAATGACAAAATAATAATAAATAAAATAATATTTTTTGAATTTGATAACAAAAAGTTTCACTTTAGTAGTGATGTTCTTATTTTAATCACAACCAACTCTTCAGCTGATCTGAAACCACAGTCTTAATTTAAATACATGACACTAATGACCCTAATAGACTTTAAGGGCCTTGGAAACTAAGTAAATTAAGCATCATATAGATTCATTCTCTGCACTGTTGCTCTCAGCATTATCCTTCATGTTCCCACAATTGCTTATTACCGTTTTCTAGCCCAAAGTTTCCAAATTTCTTCTATAATCCTTCTGAAAGTATAACAAGTATGTTGCAGCAGCAGTCCATTTCTGGGGCCAATTTCTGTTTCAGTTTGCTATCTGTCATGATAATAAAATATCACAACCAAGAGCAACTTGGGGAGGAAAGGCTTTATTTGGTTTACAGGTTACTGTCTACTATCACCAGGAGAATCTAAGACAGGAACATAGGCAGGATCCTAGAGGCAGGAACTGAAGCAAAGATCATGAAGGAATCCTGATTCTTGGTTAGTTCCTCACAGCTTGCTTACTTAGCCTGTTTTCTTATATAGCTCAGGGCTGCTTGCTCAGGGCTCATATCAGTGCCAATCACTAATTAAGAAAATGTCTTACTTGACATAAATGTCAGACTTGAGCAAAAGTCAGTATTATGTCAACACTTCCACAGTTGAGTTCCCTCTTCCTGGAGTGTTAAGTTAACAAAAAAACAATCAACACCCCACAGTTATCTTCTGTGGTAAAAGGCATCTGAGGTACTCAGTTTTCAGGCCAGACAGATTGCTTCTGAGACCTCTACTTAGTCTAGAACTGAGCTTTCAGTAATGTACTTAGTCTTGGGGGTATTTAGGAAGGCTCTTTGGCCTAGCCTTCTTTAAGGCACCCTGGGATGTCACCCACAAGCCTATAGATTTCTTTTCTCCTTCCAGCTTCCAGGTCCCCCCCCCCCATTGTAATGTCCCTGTCACTAAAGTCCCTTCAGTGTTTTTAAAGTCTCCTCTGAGAAACTGACAACAAACAAGGACAAGAAGCATGTTTCTAACAAGATAACGGGGTTTCCTCCATGCTGTGCAAAGCCCTTGACCGAAATGAATCCAGATTTTGGGAGTGTGTGAATGAATGCCCTGGAGGAGCTGCAGAGAACAAAAACAAGTTAATGTCTCACAAAATTAGCCCATGACACACTGTTTATGTAATCACTTATCATCCTAAAAAATATGTAGATGAAGCTCCTTCAGCTTAAATCTCAGAAGCTCACTAGACTTCTTAGCAGACTTATTCTTCATCTTCAGACCCCTTGCTGCTTCCAGTAGGCTACACTGCCTTCCCACTAATCCCTTCCTCTATTGCTAAAGCAGCCTAGCTTCCCAAAGGAACTTTCTTCATTCTGTGTTTGAATAATCTTAGCTCCTAGTGGCTTAGGCTGTCAGCAGCAAAGACCTCATCTTCCCTTACATACAAACCAGATCCCAGGGGTAATTCCTGGCACAGAAACCTGGCTAGTGCGGTCATGGCCTGGACCAGAAGGGAAATACTCTAATTCTTATATGAAATTCATCAGCTGTTAAGTATGTCCAATTTTCTCCCTAATAGTCTCATTAGGGATCTGGAACCTGTCTTCAAAAAGGCGACATCATTCACTACTGGCTTTTTGAGGGATTACAGTATACATAGAATGGGGAATGATGGCCAATTGTGGTCACATTCTTAATTTAAGGAGAAAAGAAGAAAACTAAGCTGTAGGCCTGTTTTCTTAAGATAAGGAAATTCTAAGAATCGGTTTGTTTACTTATATTTTTTATGGTTCCAAATTCAACATTTGCATTAACATAACAATTCAGAGTAAAGTCAAAACATTTAAATTACATTTCTATGTAACACAAGAAGGCTCTGCTCATATGTGCTAAAATAGGAAAGAAAATGAATGGAATTTTCTCATGATTTCATCAGGTGTATTTCTGGCAGACATTTTGTAGGTATGGTGATGATGCTAGAAAAATATTTTGTAGTCATATACATTTTGTTCTGTTAACAGTGGAAATCCGTTGATGGGTGGAAGAGGAGATGAGGAAGTGGAGGGAACATGAAGTCCTGAGTGCATGGGTATTGTTGATAGAAGCATGACCAAGTCAAGGACCCCATTGTCTTAGACTTGTGGGACGGTACTACAGTGGGAATTAGAATGTAGTTAAAAGTAGCATTAATGTAGTTGAGAGATGAATGGTTCTCAGTACATATGCAGTGCTCATTACATATTCCATACATCGCTGCATTTTAAGTCTTTCTTGTGGCTAAATAAATCATGTAACTTATGTCACTTCTATTGTTGTTTCTGACTGAGGCAGTAAAAAGCTATCCAACTTCCTTTCCTCCCTTCCACCAGCAATCACAGAATATGTGAGAAGATTAGGCAACACCAAGGGTGGATCCTGACTTACCAGTTGAAGGAGAGCACACAGCCTGAATCAGATTTGATTAAATCTATAGAAAGCACCTTTTACTCTAAGCCATTAAAATTTCCAGGCTTGATATCCAAAGCAGCTAGTGTTAATTACTTTTGAATCTGTATTTTGAAAGCAGAACAACGATTAGAGATTAAAAACTGTAAGAGTTAAAGGTTGGTGTTAAGAATGGTTTGGAATTTCTTCCTATGTTTGTTATAAAATATTCTTATCTACCCACTACAGCCAGTTTTGAAAAAAATAAAAACAACGAAACCAAACCAAAAAAAAATGGTAACAAAAAAGAGATAAATGATGACGCTGGACTATTACCCAGATAGATGACAATGGCTATGACATTTAGCAGGATGAAAAGCTAAGAGAGAAAGGGGAAGGTATTCAGTTTGTAGTGCCTGAAGAACATCAAGTGAGGGATGTGCTCATAGCAGAGAGGCAAGCAAGCAAGCAGCAGCAATGATGGCTGTAGCAGAATGCTTATTTTCTACAAGTTAAACCATAAACTGTCTACTTGATATTAACAGGGACATCACAGATCATGAGAATTTGTGGTAATCTGAATTATGTGTGGGAAATGACTCTATAAAGATCCATCTATGTATGTATGTATGTATGTATGTATGTGTATATGTATCATTATTTATCTACCTACCTATCTTTCTTTCATCTATAAATACCATTTATGTATCTATCTATCTATGTATCTATGTATCTGCTTATGTATCTATCTATCTCTATCTAGCAGCTATCTCTTCTATCATCTATCTATATATATCAATCTAATTGAAGACGATGTCATAAATATGAGAGGGAGTGAAGTAGGTCACATGAGGAGTTGGGCTGGAGAGTGAGTGGAGTGGAAATGATGCAAATGCAGTACTCCTCATCAGTAGTATTACAGTCAGGAGTCAGCCGTCATATAGCTGGAAATTGGACTGCTTTTGACTTGAAGATGTTGATTAAGAAAAGGTAGAAAGTCTACCATGAATAGAAGTGGGAGACATGGGTGGGAGGTGAATTTGTCACTTAAGTTGTGCTGGAGCGACACTAGGAATCATTCCTCTGGATCAAGTGGAATGAGAGAAAAGGGTCAAAGAGAAAGCTCTGAGGGCAAAATGTGAGGAAATAAGGTTGTCAGGCAAAAAACAAGATGTAGATATGCAAGGGAAAGTAGGATGACGTAGTGATGATGTCAAGGGAGGTCAGAAATTAACTTGAGCTGGCCAGCGATACCGTATTCTAAAAGTAGTATTTTTCACAAGATAAGCGTCATCTCTAAACTGCCTGGCATCACCGATGTGAATTAATTTCTAGGGATATAATGTCATATATAAAGAGTAATGAATAGGGAGACTTTTGGTTATGAAGGAATACAGCTAGCTATTTAGTTTGTCAGATGATTTTGCTCAGACATCACCTGAAAACAAACAAAATGTTCTCCAGTCCATATTTTGTAGACCTTACAGTGGTTTCTGGGAAACACAAAACAAAACAAACCATTTAAAAAATTGTCTTATCCAGTCTGTAGTCAGCCCTAAACACATTTACATACAAGTCACATTAAATGGACACAGTAAGTTACATACATGTGTATTATTTTTACATTGCTGTAATAAAGCTCCATGACCAAGGCAACTTATAGAAGAAAGGTTTTATTTGGGCTTATGGTTACAGAAGGATGAGTGCCCATCTTGATAGCAAGGCATAGAAGCAAGCAGTAGCAATATTTCCTGGGGCAAAGATGCTGAGTTCACATCTTGAAACCTCAAGAACAAACTGAAAAAGACACAGACTATAAACTCTCAAAGTCCACACACTTTCTCCAAATCCATACTTCCTTAAATAGTACCATCAACTGGGAACAAAATTTTCAAATATATGAGCCTATGGGGTAAATTCCCATCTATCTATCTATCTATCTATCTATCTATCTATCTATCTATCTATCTATCTATCTATCTATCTATCTATCTATCTATTTTGGCTCAGTTTCAGAGGTTTCAAAGCCTGTGATTGTCCCTATTCCTTTTTATGCCTGTGGGGAAGCAGCAATCAGGGCAGCTCTACCCTTCCGAGCAAACTTCTCTCACCTCATGGCTAGGAAGTACATGAGAGGAAGGAAAGGCTAAAATGTTTACCACTTTCCAATAGTTGGGGGCTGCATCTTTAACCTAGTGGTCCTTGAGGAACATTCCGGTTGCAAACTGTAGTCTATTCTTAAGTCTATACATTATAAGTACTAGACTTGGGATATATGTGTTATCAGATAGGTAGGCCAGGGAAATATGTATTGAACAAGCCTTGGGTGTGAGTATGAGGACTTTCATCTTCAACATAAGGAACAATTGGAGGTTTTTGAACAGAGAAGTAAAGAAGGAAACTTGCATTGGAGAAATTTCTCCAGAAGAAATATCTATGTTTTTGTTTGAAGTTAAAATGATAGATGTAAAGCCAAGCATAGAGGACTATTCCAAGTGTGGACAGTTTAGCTTATAATGTCCCACACTCCTTGGATATAATATTTGGCTTTGGATATGAATAGATCAATAGCTTCCAGGCTATTGGTCAAGGCTGAAAACCTCAAGTGATTAGGTAAGGAAGATAAATATTTGTTAATCATCTGGGTAGGACTACTGTTGCATTTATTTTAAAGACGCTGTTTTGGGAAAGGTTGAAGTCCAAGTGGAGACATGTTGTTGGAAGGCAGAGGCATGGGAGTTACTGATTAATCAGTGTATACACAGACTACAGGAATGAGATGGGTAACAGCAATTCAGAAGACAAAAAGCAAGAATGGGAGACTCAGGTCTATGGGTCTGCTATCCCTAAGGGCTGGAGAACAGAGTGCTGCTTAGGGAAATGTTTGGCATAAGAGAAGGACACAGAATGGGCAAACTTCCAGGTAGAGTTTTGTGCAGAGGTAAATGGCCACATTGCTGAAGTGCTGGAGAGAATCCCATGGGAAGAAAGCCTCCCTGCATCTTTATTTTCTTGGGGCAGTTTCTGAGCAGTAGCAGAGATAGATTGCTAAGGGTCAGAACTGCCATGTGCTTCTTTCTGGAAATGGCCTTCTGAGATGACAAGAGGTGACCTTCAAAGCAGTTCCCCACAGAAAACTGCCTGTTCTGCTGTGAGGCAGTTGGATGCAGAGTCCTTGGCTGGGAGCTTCTGGGGAGCCAAGCAGATGGCAGTGCTGATTCCTGCAGCTGCAAACAGCTTCATTTCACTTTGTTTCCAGGAGCCAGAGGAGTCGGGAATGGTAACAGCTGTCTACCTGTAGGGACTCAAATGATGTCTGTGCCATCAAACCCTTGTATGCAGAGTAGTGACTTAGCAGTTATCCAGGAGTTTCCTGGTGCCCTGAGGAGCTATCAAAAGACCTCCATGTTGTATCCGTGGTGGGGCTTCTGCTCAGTCAAAATAGAGTAAATAGGCCCTCCACAAGCAAAAGGCATATAAAACACAAGTGTTGGTTTGATCTCTCTCTCTCTCTCTTTTTCAACATTGTTTATTTTAGTGGGCATATGCATATGTGAATACACACATGTGAGCTATATATGCATGCATGTGCTACATGCATCTGGAGGTCAGAGAACAATTTACAGGGGTCATTTCTCTTTGTCCACCATGTGGATCTTGGGTCTCAAACTTGGGTTGCCAGGTTTGGCAGCACTTGCCTTTAGCTACTGAGCTATATCTCATGGGCCCCTACTCTTCTTCATGAAAGCAAATGTAATTACATAATTTGGAACCTTCTATTTTAACATCTGCTCAAGGAAATAGTTTTCTTTTTGCTTGAAATCTAGAGCTGGATATGTGGTGTTTCCAGGAAGAGATGTTCAACATTAGCTTAAGTCATTGTCAAGCTCAAGTCCTGCCCAGGCTTTTGTAGAATTCCTATAAATATTTGAAGCAAACAACGGTTTATGGGAAGTCCTTGGTTTGCACATCATGCCAGAGGAGACAGAAGATGAGTTAGGTGTTAGATAACAAATGAAGAAGTTATTTTACTCTAGAGTTTACTCTTGAAAAAAACAATTTTCTGTCAGAAACTAGATTGAAATTATTTTCTACTTATTACCAGTAGTCTCCTCTAGAAAAGCAGCAGCAGCAGCAGCAGCAGCAGCAGCAGCAGCAGAAGCGGCACAGGGGTAGTGTTGACCCTCTGCCATCTACCTCAGCAACTTCCCTGAAATTATTCCCAGCTTGGGGGTAAGAAATGCTATTTAGAGGATCCAGGAGATCTTCCTGTAAACTCATTTAATTTTCAGTTCTTACAATGAGCAATGGGTGGCGTTTGTAGAGATTAATGCACCTTGAGTGCTTGATGATGGAGATCACAGGACATGCTTTTGTTCATTGTATAGTTAGTTCTACACCCAGAGTACATCAGCATTTAAAAACATACAGTGACGACAACTTAACAAGTATCATCACAGGATGTGTGCGTCTTCTGCTCTGCATGGTGGTGTAGCTTGCTTATTCCCTTGAACTCAATTAAGTGATTAACTGGGGTTAGAGAATCAAAAGTTGCTTTATTATACATTTATATGTGTGCCACTTTACCTGGGGGTGACTTTCTAAGAGACAGAACTGGTCCGTTCTCTCTCTCTCTGTGTGTCTCTGTCCCTCTTTTTCTCTTCCCGTTCTTCCCCTCCCCTTCACACTCATTATTACTATATTTCTTTCACTACATCTCAGACTCCAAGAGGAAAGGCCCTCATCTTGGCACAGTGCCTGTTCACAAAGTACACATGCAAATTCAAGCAAAAAGAAAAGCAAAACTACCTCTGACAGCAACCACCAAATACTTCCTGTCATTAAGACACATAGGATGGATCTTTGATGAGTTAATTCATAAAACAGTACCTGTTAGTTAGTTAACTAAACAAAAAGTATCCTGTTTCCATATATTTTCAGTGGCCTAAATGGAGGAAATATTAACTGGGTGTGAGGCTTAAACTTTTCTCTAATTTGTTTCCTATCACTGGAAACAAACAAAAACTTCCAGCCTTATTTTTGGGTAATAATTGATGGTGCTTCTTGGTATACTTGGGTTGATAAGGCAGAGTCCTGATAATTGAAGTAAAAGGGGCCTGGGTTATACAGGACCCTGCTATTGGAGCCATGAGCAAAGTCAGGAGATTAATCCACTCTATAGAGATGGCCTTTGTAAAGGTAACTTTGATGATTTTTTGAGCTCCTTTAAAAAAAAAGGATTTAATGATTTAATTTTATCTGTATGACTAAATGCTCATATGTATGCAAGTGCTTGTCTCTGTTGCCCATAGAAGTCAGAAGTAAATGTCATATCCCCTAGACCTGGAGTTACAGATGATTGTAAGACACCATTTGTGTGCTGGGAACCAAACCCAGGTCTTCTGCATGAGTTGTCAGAGGTCTTAATGACCAAGCCCAACATGGGCTCATATTAAAATTCATGAATAATTCTGATATCTTAGGCTCCAGTTTGGCAGCTAGCACTTAGAAAGAAGGAAATCTCAGCCAAGAGTACAATTCTAAAGGCAGGTGAAGGTCACTGGTGTGGTGATAATATTTTCCCACAATGCAAAGTAGTTCCTGGTGCTTGAGGTGTGCTGAGGTTGGATGTGGTTTACTCTCCAGAGACTCTAATGGTGGAAGCTTCTTCCTCAATATGGCTGTGCTGAGGTGGTAGAATGTTAAAGAGGTGCTTGTACTGTTGCATAGCACTATTCTCAGGAAGACTTCTGCAGTTCCCACAAGACTCCACTCAGTCTCAGTCAGGGTGAGTGCTTATAAAAAATGATTCATATTCACAACTAGCATCTTTAAGCCCTTTTATTACCTGTATATTCCTTCTTTTACAGACATCATGATGAATCAATAATATTATAAAGCCAAGGGATCCATTCCAGGGTCTAAATGAAACTAAAACTAATTTTACTTTCAGCCTCAAAATCAGTTAATTAAATAAACTTCCTTTAGTTTGGACAATTCAGCCTCTGGTATTTTGTTATAACAATAGGATATGAATTATTGTTGGTGAAGAAGAGGTGACAGGAAGTAAATTCCATTTAATTCCTGGAGTTTCTGGTAGTGTCAAGAAAGAGGAGGCCACATGAGTTAAACCAGATCCCAAATGGACATGAAATAGTGTAATTCAACTGAAAATACTCAGAGACACATAGCAATATGGAAAACAATCAAGTACCAGAAATTTGCCTTTGTCTAGGCCCTTAAGAATTTCAGGAACATGTGTGCACATGTGTGTGTTTGTGTGTGTTTTGGAGGTGGTACAACAAGCTGACATTTGATTTCCCATGTGCCAGTTGAGTGAGATGATGAACAAGTGGAGGTTTTGATATGGGCTTAGTCCATATTCCATCATCTAAACTTAACATAGAAGTTTCTTTTCCAGAATCTCAGATAGCCATCAATATAATGGGGGAAACTTTATTAATATCTTTTTAAGGAAGGGTTTTAGGAACAAGGAGCAAAGACTCTCATTGTCCTGCATATCTTGCTTGGCCAATACTGAGGCTCTGCTGAATGAATAAAACTGTTCCTGGGGCAGCCCAGTCAGTGAGAAGTGATCAAAAAGCAGGTAATTGAGTCTGTCAGAGACAAGCTCTGCTCCCCTTACAAGAAGATCTACATGAACTCCAAGCTGCCAACTAGCTACAGCTGTGTAGGTGCCTAAGTCTATTCCATGCATGGTCCTTGCTTGGGTGCTTCAGTCTCTAGACCACAGGGGAAGAGGAAGCACTGAGTCCTGATGTGACTTGATGTTCTGGGGTGGGTTGGTGGTGGTGGGGCTCACATTTTTTGAGGAGTAAGGGAAGGGAAAGAGAAAGAGAAAGGGTGGGACTGGGAGGAGAAAAAAAGAGGGGTCTACAATCAGGATGTAATGTGAATAAACAAACAAATAAAAAATAAAATAAAATAAAACTCCTTTTCTACTACTGTGTCAAACTCTTAAAGATGTTTGAACTTTATTTTTCTAACTAAATGAAACCATGCTGCTATTCAGTGCCAGATTTAAAACTTGTCTGAACTCCCATCCCTTAAACATATAATCTATATTTAAGAACACTGTCTTGATGCTGGCTGGCTGCTGTTTTTCTTGCTCCCTACCCCCAACCCGATACAATTATTATATCTTGCTAAACTTGCCAATTCCACAAATACATTTCTTACAAATTTACTTTGGAGACCATATTCACTCTCTTGGACTACTCTTGTTTTATCTCTCTTTTCAGTCCTGTAAATAGCAGGGAAGACTGTATTACATCATTTGAAAATTGAAAAGCCAA
Organism: Pachyuromys duprasi; assembly: GCA_028658305.1. Classification (NCBI taxonomy): domain Eukaryota; kingdom Metazoa; phylum Chordata; class Mammalia; order Rodentia; family Muridae; genus Pachyuromys; species Pachyuromys duprasi. The sequence continues at coordinate 41,206,538 of CM053760.1, forward strand.
CTCAACCACTGTAACAGTGTGGCCGTAGACATGAGATGATATTAAATATGAAAACATTTGAACTTTTTGGGTGCCAGAGCTTCATGCTTTGGTTTGTAACAGAGTAGACATTCCACAATCATGTAAAAGGCCCATCCACAAACAAAGTGAAGAAACAGATGCACTTTGCCCCAAATAGGTGTGGGAAAATGTGTAGTGTTGGCATAGCATGGGTTTCATGCCCAAACTTTATAACCATCTTATGTCTTGTGCTCAGTAAACCATAATCACACCACATGTCATTCATGTAACCTCAGATGCTTACTGGGGTTGGGAGGAGAATATGGTTAACCCTAAGCATAAAGTTCTGGCTTCAACCTCCCAGTGAGTCCTGCCTTTTCACCATTTGCTCCTCTTGAAAAGGAACCATCCTGTGGAGAGTACACAAACTCACAGAAAAATTCGCCATCACTAGGTTCCAACCGAAGATTAAGTTGTGTTTAAAATAAGAGTAGGCTACCACATAATTATGTAACTGAATTTTATATCAGAAGTATTCAATGTCCATCCATAGTGCAGTGGAAAAACATAATTATGGTCAAATTATAGTGTGTGTATATATTTTAGTTCAATGTCGAAGGCCTTAAAAGAATGCTCCTGGATAATTTTCTTCATATTGTTATATGTTGTTTATAGAATATTTAGTCACAATAATAAGAAATAGCTGGCTTGCTTCTAATGAAAGCAACTATGTACAAAAAGCCAGGAGGCAGCCGCACAAGCTGGAGTGGTCTTCATATCTTAGTATATTGTCTCATGATACACTAACAGATGAGAGAATTTGTTAATTCTTCTCTTTTTATTGCAAGCTGAATGACCAGGGCTGGAGGACAAATGACATGAACGTTTCGAAGGTACAATCTGGGACACAGGCCATGTAGATCTCCCTTCCAGAAGGCTTTGTTCTGCCCGCGGATTCTTCTTTAACTCCCCTTGCAAACTGCTTATTCCTTTTCAAACAGTATGTGAGTTGTTGTCAATAATACCACTGGCCACAATGGACCACTCTCTAAAGTTCAGTGGCTTAGCCCAACCGAGAGTTAATCCTTACTTGCACATATACACTGTGTGTCATGTGGGGTGGCATCCATCTGGGGGAGACACTGCCCTGAGGACATGGTCAGAGGATACCTAGTCTGCCTTGAACTGAAAGGGATACTTCTTATTTCTCTTTATTATGGACCCGCCACAACTTGTCCCGTGGCTCTAACTTAGCAACCACGGAGGTAGGGAATCATGAAATATTTGAAAATACTATGCCCTATAGTATGGGTATGGTCTGCTGCATGTCCCTTAAGGGTCCACTGTGACAGGAGGCTGGCTTGGTCCCGACATGGGGAGGGGTTGAGACAGCCCCCACCCCAAGGCCTGTGCCATTCCACTTAGATTTCAGCTCCTTTGAAACACGACCTAATTCATAAATACCCTGTTGTGTATTTTCATTTTAAAAAATGGCAAAAGCTTCCTTAAACAATCTACTAATGTCATATTTGTCATCTATTTGTAGGTTTTTAACTTCCACTGTGTGGGAGGTGTTAAGTGAAATTTAGTGTGCCCAGCTATTGTTACAAGTCACAGGACTGGCAGGTGAAGGAACAATGAGAAGACAGCAGGATTTAAAAGCAGAGCAGTAGAAATACGAAGCAAGCACAGGCAAAAGTCCACATAAACCAAATATCAAGGAGACAAGGAGGTCCCATGAAGCTTGGATTTAAGAGTGTATTTTTCAGACTGTATAGGAAAACCACTTTAGCGTTGCTTCTTTACTCCTGTGTCCAACCCATGGCTTCACTTTATCTCCTCGGGAGCTCAGACTCTGAACCTGGCCATTCAACTGCTTGATGTGCTCATTGGCCACACAGCTGTCTCTCTACCTTACACAGTTAAGCAGAATCCAGCATCTCTTTCCAAAGTGGCTCCTACTGGAATGTCTGTCTTGATTACTGGTTCCTACTTATCAGGCCCTAGGCCTATAAGACTTTATAGGAGCGTTCCCTATTCACTCACACTAAGGCACCTTATGTATACCATTTCTAGTCTTGGTTTATTTGACTGGCAGCTTGTTTGGATTAGTGGAGCATGTTTGTTTAGCCTCTTCTCTACATCATTTTAAAAACCTTTATTATTTTTTATTTACTGTACAGCCTGATTGTAGCCCCACTCCTTCTTCTTTCCCAGTCCCACCATCCCACCCCGCACCCATATCTCTTTATCCTCAGAGAAGAGGAGGCTCCCCTATGGGTATCAACACTCCCTGGTACATGGAGTCGCAGCAGGACTAGGGATATCCTCCCCCACTGAGGCCTGACAAGGCAGCCCAGCTGTGGGAAAGGGATCCCAAGGAAGGCAACAGAGGTTGAGCCCATGATTGCTCTTTGGTTGGTGGTGCAGTCTCTGTGAGCCCCCATGACCCCAGGTTAGTTGACTCTGTAGGTCTTCTTGTAGTGTCCTTGACCCCTCTGGTTCCCTCAGTCCTTTACCATTGGAAAGCAGGTCCTTGTCAGCTTAGCTACAGAAGACTATAGAAACCATAGCATTGAGTTGTAGTCTGTTCTACCTGACACTGGCAGATTGGTGTTCATCCAGTGTTGCATCCGTAGCATCTAGGACTGTGTAAAAACACTTACAGTGCTCTCTGTATTCTTCTCTAATCTCCATAAAAATGCTATGGTTACTTGTGCCCACCTTGTACAGTGCACATAATTTTTTTCCTAAGTACACTGTATGCTATGTGGATTGTTCTTCTGTTCATCTTGGCATATTTCACACCTTTTAGCCATGAGTCTGGTGTCTGTGAAACATTAATGAATATATTTTTAATTGACAAAGTAGGTGTTCTGAAGATATTTGAATGAAGCAGGAAGGTGCTAGGAATAAAATGCTTCCAGGATTGAAGTCCCGAGCTAGGGAAAGAAGTTTACATGCTTTTATGTTTGGATGATGCCGATATTAAATCAATGTGATGAAAACCAGTGAAGCTCAGTTATTTCACTTGGAGGAGTTAACTTCACTGTGAATCTTTATTGTCCCTATACTTGTGTGTATGCAATTGACAATTTTATATACAGAAATATAACCTCTCACACACATCTAACACATGGCATATGTGGTACAAATTACAGGCATTCCTTTTCTTATTTCCAATAAAGTATTGTTGTTTTCCTCCCATAAGTTCTAGGAATATCAGAAAATTAAAAATTTTTGTGTCCCTCATAGAACCTTCTTGCCTGCACTCATCCCTCTTTCATTCACTATGGAGATTTTAAAATGTGAATGAAAGTTAGCTAAGGCTGCTCTTTCTCCTCTCTCTTTTGTGGTCCTTGCTATTTTAAACTGCTAATCTTTATAGATAAAAGAAATCAAGGGAACAGTGAAAATTGAGAACCCTATCTCTCGTGTGACACTCATATGTGCTAGGCATGATGTACATAAGACAATGTGATAAAGGCACTTTCTACAAGACAACTATTCCACAAAAAGAACCACCCACAGTGTCCCCTTTTACCTTCCAGATCAGTCATGCTCTCAAAATATTACACGAAAAGTTGTAGTAATAAGAGTTGTATGTTTTAAATAAGTTTCATTGAAACATTACTGCAATAATTCTATTTTATTAGTAGTCATTGATATTAGAATCTTATTACTCATAATTTACAACTTATACTGTATTTTATAAAGCAGCAGTACACTTCTGCTCAGGTCTAGCTACAGTTCCAGGCATCCACTGGGTCTTATACTATGATCCCTTCAAAGAAAGGGTTACTTCTGTAATTGATTTGGGAAGCAGAGTTGGGCAAAGGGTCATCTGCAATAATATCAGAAGAACAGAAAATGTATGGACCCGTCAAAGGTAACTTTTCCACGAAGTGAGAGCCAGGGTCTTGGGTCTAGGGACTCTGTTTTGGGCCTACTTAGCCCTTCTGGAACACAATTCTGTGACTTTCAGCCACATATTTATCTGTATTTTTTCTTTTTAAGAATATGAGAATATTTAAGAATGTTCTTTTTAAGAATATGCTTCATATTTCTTTGCTTTATTCCAATATGAACATACAGCAAAAGTACTTAGGACAGAAAGCACCAAGGTAATTTGATGATGGTTTTGTGTGCTACGAAAGCATCTGAAATGTAAAGGGCAACTAAAGTTATTAGGATTGCAACATTTAAAATTCAAAGACTGCTCATCACAAATTAGAGCTTCTAACTAATGTATCTCATATTATCCAAGCCTCTGAATAGATGGCTTTAACTTTAAAGTAATCAGAGAATATGCAGAAAGAAATAATTGAAAATATGTAAGAATGAAAGATGTTATTGATACAAATTATTAAAGGAATCTGTAATAAAATAAACTGGAAAAGTGAAAAAGAATACTGTCTTTGTCTTAGAACTGAGGAGTGGTAGTGATATTTTAAAGGTTTTCCCACATTTTCTTAAAAATTATCTTTGGAATTCTTCAAATGCAGGGATATTTATTTTGTTTACAGGTGTATCCCAAGTACTAACACACAACACATCTCAGTAAGTGGGGCTATATCTGTTCTAAAAGAACCTATCAAGACAGTGTATATACGGTGCTTTGAATTTCTTAGAAACCTGTGCTTTACACATGAGCTTAGTGTGTCACTAAGCCCCATTCTGGGTAGATGTTTGCAGGAACACCCTCCAAGTGAATTGTCTGGTGCATCATAGCACTAGGGGCCCATCAGGCTAAGGAGATGATTCTGTGGTTCGAAAGTATGAGGTTGGTTCTGAAAGACCAATGCCTGGAAGGAGAATACTGTCAGTCTCTTGTGCTATTTTTCTAGAGATGGCTGTGGCCTGAAGTGCTGAGGAATCAAAGGAGAAGAGCAATGGTGTCCCATTTACCAGTTCATTTTCTCCTTGCATCGGAGTTTGGATCAGTAGCTTCTGTAAATTCCCCAGGCACATGAGTAGCATGACGGAGAAGAACCATCCAAAGATGATGAATACATGACACCAAAACAGACCTCAGGATCGAGGCAGCAGACTTGTTTGCACACAGTCAGAATCTCAGCAGCGACAGCGAAATGCCCACTTGTAAAATTACCTTGTTTGTTTCTGTGTGTAGAACACAGAAAGGAAACAAGTCATTTTCCTGACTCATGAGCTCACTGCCTTATCTAACATCAGTTACACGCTGCAAAAACTCTCTTTACCCCCTGCCTGGTGACTCCCATTAGTGCACAATGTAATTTCACAGACACTGCTTGGGGAACTTTCTGGAAGCATTTTTAGGCTGAAATAGTGAAGTAGAGGGTGGCATGGGTCTGGTTAATTTCAGAATATTGAAGTGTTGGAATTACAATGCGATGACAGGATTCATCAGAAGGATTTATTTCTTTGGGCCTGTGGCCTAATGAATTGGAAAATATTTTCCTATGTCTTCTACTTCAGCCCTAAATTAAAGTGACACTTTTTATTAAAAAATGTCATTTTTACGTATTAATATATGAATTATGGTATGGTACACACGACAGTAATGTCATCTGGGTGAAGCATGTAGTGATCTCTTGCGCTGATTTTCATTTCATTTAGAAGTGAGAACATAGAATGAAAAAGTATCTATGGAAAGCTTTAGTGTGTGTATATGTTATCCAAATACACAGTGTAAATGCATAGGGATTTTATGTGATGGCTTGTATATACATCTGCCTGGGCTGTGAGGATATAACTGCCCGAATGTGTACTGTTTTGTAGAACAAAGGGAGGCGTAAAATAAAACCAGGTCCATTTTTACTTCAGGCTCAGTCTCACAGTACTAAAATCACACCAACAGGCATATTTCACAGAACTTGCTGGGCAGCTGACTAGGAAACCCTAAGTTAAGGCTAATCTTGGGTAACGCAATCAATGGACAATGTGGAGAAAGGCATCTACCCTCATCACCTAGAGCATTTGGGAGTTCTAGAGTCATTCTTGCTACACCCTGATAGAACAACACTGCAGCAGAGACTACACTGATTGCAGTTAAATGACCTCGCAAAGTGTACAGGTCCCTCTCAGTAAACACAACTAGATATGCTGTGGCAAATATAAACTGTCAGTTATCTGTTGGCATTCAAGCCCATAAGAATTAAATGTAGAAGTTAATCCCTAGTGAGAAAGAAAGGGTGGAGATTTAGGTTAGTGGGAGGTATGGAGAATCCTGGAGAGGTTGGGGTGAGCAAAAACTGTGATAAGAATATGTTGTATGAAAAAAAATCTATTTTCAAAAAGTATGTAAAAAAGAATAACTAGTAGATAAAAGGAAACTAAATTCTTTAGAGTGGTAACTTTTGATGAACATGAACACTCAACAACATATATTGTATTATATATATATATATATATATATATATATATATATATATAAACAAGCATGTTACTATTTCATTACTATACTTGAGTTACCTCTCTAAACACACTTATATCCATATCTAGGTATATGCTCACTTAGCTCAATTTTATGAATTCAGAAATAAATAATTTGGAGTTTGACAGACGTTAAAACAAGCACTAATATAAAAAAGAAAATCTTATTTTATTATCTCTATTGAATGCATTATGACAAGATTTCACTGACACCAATGATGTCAATTTTATTAATAAAAGCATTGAAAATCAGTAGTGATGAATATTAATACAATGCAATACTCAAATTAATAATTATAGAACAGATGGCCCATATTTTGAAATTAACCATAGCACTAATGGGTGACTGTGTTAATTATATTCGCTTTCACTGGGCCTTTTTTTTTTTTTTTTGCTAGACAGTACCTTTTATTTCTGCCCTTACATGGCTGAGGGAATGGCTTCTCTGATGTTTCATTTATAAGGACATCATGCCAGTCGTGAGTATCCTAACAAGAAATCTATATTAGTGAATGACACTAATTTCATTCACCTTTCGCACTTCTTGTCTGCTAATACTGTCATTTCAGGATTACATCTCAACATGGGTTTTAAAGCACAAAGTCCATGTAGACTATAGTATTTCAAACTACCAACTCCTCAGGCTGTCTGTAAGCTTTGTCGCCCCTGATCCTGTCTGCTGCATGTGTCTACTGGGTAGAGTGCTTCCAATCTGACACTTGATATGGCTGGAAAACTCCCCACTTTGCTTTTTCAGGCTCTCTTCCAATCTACTGTCCCTGTAGCATTTGTGAAGTTGGAGACATTAATTTCTCCTCCGTTAACATAATAATAACCCTTCTATCAGTTCCATGTCCAGCGGTTATTTAAGGCCTACAAAACGCTCAAGTCCTGTAAGTCTATACCACCATGGTGTTTCGAAAGGAATGGCCCCCAGGCTCATACATTTGAATGCCTGTTCATCAGGCAAGGGCTAGGAGGTAAAGCCTTGTTGGAGTAGGTGTGGCCTTGTTTGGAGAAAGTGTGTCACTGGGGTGGGCTTTGAGGTTTCAAATGTTCAGCCCAGGCCTGGATGTAGATCTCTCAGCCACCACAGGAGTACCATGTCTGTCTGCATACCACCATGCTTCCTGCCATGATGATAGCAGACTAAACCTCTGAAACAGTAACCCATACCCAATTATGTTTTCCTTTGTAAGAGTTTCCATTGCTATGGTGTCTTCTCATAGCAATAGAACATGAAGACAAGTAGAAACTGTCACAAGCATTCCTTCCTCTCTACCCCTTGCAGCACCTTGACTGAGCACCACTGAGTATTTTTCATCTGCTGTGTTGCTATATCCTTTGCTCCCCACGCTTCTTTGCTGTCTTGCTTAACATCCCAGGGAGGAAAATCTATTGCAATCTACCCTCCACCCTTTCCCCACAGCTCTTGCCTTCCTCTTCCACAGAAGCACTTTGCCGTCCAGCCGCTCTGGACAGTTCACATAGATGCCTTTGCTTAGAATATATCTTTTTCTTTGTTATTTGATGGGAGTATTTTCCTAGCACTTGATTGAAATGTTCATACTAAGTATACATTTCCTAGGCTCTCCCATTGAGCAGCCATTATCCATTTTCTTAGGTTCATAGCAGTGCATCTCTTATGCTACACTTTCATTCTTTACTAAATAAAGGATATTCCAGAGCAGGGAGCATATTTGGAGAGGAGGAAAGTAATAGTAATTTTTATCGCATTGCCCAGCAATCAACAGTTGTTTGAGTGAACAAATAGTCTTTTAGCTCCTTTCAGTTTTTGAGATGGTAAAGGTGGTGAGAGAAACATGGTGTATAGTAAATACAGGGTGTTTAGTTTGTTTTTTTGTTTGGTTTGGTTTGGGTTTTTTTCAAGTAATGAAACAGCTCAGCCAAGGTTCTTTGCGTGCTAAAAGATTAATCAAATTCTTTCATGACTCCAAATCACCATGCTGAATCATTATCACCCTGGCCTTTAGCTGAAAGTCCCAGTCCATGTACAGAGTATAATTTCAAAGAATTAGTCTAAATTTAATGAGCAAATTGTATTTAGTGTAACAAATTTGGAGGACTGTTGAGATTCCAGAACAGTTTTTGTATTTGTAATGTTTTAAAGTTTTTTTAATTGTTGAAATATATATGGCTAATAATAAGATGAAAGCATGCGTGAATTTTATCTTATTAAGGGACTTATAAAACTAGTTATGAAAAGGTTACAAAACTACCAGTTCATTTCTCCAAATATAATTTCACTTGAAGAAAAGTTATTTCCATCTTTTAGTGTCATTATTTGAAATACAAAACAAATGAATGTTAAGCTAATATAACAATGAAATAGAAGAAATTGCAAAGATTCTTAGCATTATTTTTAGAATACCAATGACCTGAAAGCATGCCCGTGTCCATTGCTTCATTCTGTGTGTGGTAAGGGATGTGTAGAAACAAGAGAAATCTAAAAGAAACTAACCATATCTCTTTCTAAAAGACAGTTAACATGGGAGAGAAACAAGTGTAATAATATTGGAAGGACAGAATTGTTTGCTTGTTTGTTTTTGTCAGAGGAAACTACTTACAACTTAAATGCCATTTTCACGTGGCTTTTTTTTTTAATTAGAAGCAGACAGAAATTTCTCATGACAGTAGTAATTTCGGTTCCATTCATCTGGTAAGTTAGAGTAGCATGACCAGTCCAGGTGTCCCAGACACTGGATAGAGAGAATTTTGAGATGAGCAACTTTGCACACTGTCATATAGGAAGAAAATTTAGATACCTTTGAAAGTAACTTCATTGAACCATAATAGTACAAACACCTTCATCTTATTTCAATATCACTTTCTCTTTCTTTCCTCTCTTTCCAGTAGCATAAGAGGAGGCATAAAAATTGTAAGAGCCAGAGGGATAGATGACTCTGTGAAAACAGTATCTTCCAGGTACAACAGTACTGACACAATATAAGTTCAAGTTCACAGAGACCATATTAGCACACACAGGGCCTGCAAAGGTTCAAGCCAGACCAGGTCACTGCATTCACACCAATATCTCCAATTGATATTCACTTGCAAAGGAAAAATTCATTTTCTTCAGTGGAGTAGTACTGATTATATTAACCACACTTAAGGGCAGGTCTCATGCCCAGGAGTAGATGTCAAAACAAAACAAACTCAACTGAATTTTTGTAGCTATTTTGTCTCACATCGCTTAGTTTAAGCATTTTATTTTTTACCTTACTGGTCATTTGTTTGTTTATTTTGGTTTCCAACTTTTTGTTTTTTTGTTGGTTTTGCGTGTGTGTATATGTGTTTCTTGTGTGGTATCTCTTTTTAAATTAGTGTGTGTGTATGTGTGTGTGCGCACATTCTGAAGAGGGAAAGATAGATCATGGAGTTATGTGGATGAGGAGGTGGAAAGGATCTGAGAGAAGTCAGGAATGGAAACTGTGATTCAGAATATATTGTATGAATTGTTTTTTCAATTAAAGGAAGAAAAAGATCTTGAGGCTGGAAAGATACCTCAATTGGTAAAGTGCTTGATTTGCAATATGAGGACCAGAATCCAGTTCCCAGAACCCCTATTAAAATTCCAGCTGGTCTCTGAGAGGCTCCACCCAGCAGTGGGTGGTAACAGATGCTGAAACTCACAACCAAACATTGGGCGAATTATAGAAAGTCTTGTGGAAAGGTAGGAAGAAGGGTAGAAGGACCTGGAGGTGATAGGAGCTCCCCAAGAAGACCAACAAAGCCAATTCACCAGGGCCTAGAGGGACTTGTGGAGACTGAAGCACCAACCAAGGACCATGCATGGACTGGGCCTAGGCCCCGTACACAGATGTAACCAATGGACAGCTTGGGTTTCATGTGCGTATCCTAGTAAGGGGAGCAGGGCTGTCTCTAACATGGACTCTATTGTCTGTTTTTTGATCACTTCACCCTAGTAGAGCTGCCTCACCAGACCACAGGGGAAGAAGACGCACCCAGTTCTGATGTGACTTGATGAGCCTGGATGGGTTGTTGGTGTTGGGGAGCTCTGCTTTTCTGAGGAATGGAGGAAAGGAGAGGGAAAAAGAGAGGGAGGGTGGGATGTGGAGGAGAAGAGAGAGGGGCTACAATAGGGCTGTAAAGTGAATATATATATCTGCACTTGAAATCTCAATGTAAAAATGTAGAGATGATAGGAAGATACTGTGGGATCACCGACAGCTATCCCAGCCTTCTCATGAGTTGAAGGCTACTGAGAGACCGTTTCACAAAAAGGTTGATCTTTTGGGGGAACAACACTCAAGGTTATTTTTTCTGCATCCGTAATGCCCCCAAACACACACACATACTCTTTACATTTTTATTGTTTTATTTATATGGAAGTTTTATTGGCATGTATATTTGTGTATCAGCTGTGAAACACTGAGGTCAGAATAGGCTATTAGATCCTCTGGAACTGGAGCTGTGAACTGCCATGTACTCTAACCTGGATTCTTTGGAAGAGCAGCCAGTGCTCTTCATTACTAAGCTATCTCTCTGGCCCCTATGTATTTTAAATAAGCATTTTAAATTAGTTCTTTGAGAATGTTGTAGACTATGTTTTCATCACATTCACCCTCTCCCCTAACTCTTCCCAAGTCCCTACCCTTGCCCTTTCCACCCGACTTTATGGTCCCAATTTATGTTGTTCAAATATTCTTGGGTATGTGGCCTGCAGCTGGGGTGTGGCAGGCTTGTCAGGGTCTGCACTCTTTGAGGCCTGGCCCTTTCTCTTTCAGCAGCTGTTGTGGTTCCTGTTTCTTTGTCTCTACAGAGCTCTGGTTATCCTGGAGCTCACAATGTACACTAGGCTAGCCTCAAACTGAGGGAGATCTACCTAACTTTGCCTCCTGAATGCTGGGATTAGAGGTGTGTGCCACCAAGTCCAACCTGATGGTCCTTCTTAACCAGAACACAGACTTCATTCTCTACCATGGCTATTTTTCTTCTGTATGTTCTTCCTGAACCTAATTTTGGGGATATTCATTTTTTTAATAATTTCATAACTGGGTATTGTATTTACATAATTTTCCTGCTCTGGATCCTTCCTCCAACTTCTCCTGTGCCCCCACTCCTGTTTAGTATTTCACTGTTTGTAGTTTCCTCAAACCCTGTTGTGCTCACCCAACCCAGTGTCCCTAGTGTTGGGATCCGTAAGCAGGCATCTTTGCAGCCAGCCCCCAGGGCCCTGTCAAACTGGATATCAGGTATCTGTGAGGCCACCTATGGACCACCTGGAATCACCTGCATGTGTTCTGGGTCAAAGAGGACTTGCACCACCTCCTCTCTTTCTCTCTCTATCATCTATCCTTCACAGAGACAGTCTCTGTGACCCCTCCCCCTTCCCTTAATAAAACCTCCCATGTGCAACCAGTCCTGTGGCAATATTTTATGAACCTTCCACTATGCTGCACAGCCCTAACGTTGGTGCATTGGTCAAAAAGGTGCTTTCGGTGACCACATTTTGTGGTGGTTGCTTTTGGTGTCAGCGCCACCACCCGAGCTTCTGGAAGCCTATTTCATTTCAAATCTGCCCTTGGCCACTTTCCAGCAATCAGATCACTACCTCCTACCTGCAACACCGGCTGGATTGCTAAGTTCCCCTCATTGGTCAACATAAACAACTCTCTTGATAGGGGAAGAATGACCTTTGAGTGTCTGGCAACTTCCTGGTACCTTTTAAGATGAAGGGACCCCCAACCATGACCTTCACTGGCCACAGTTGACCCTTTTTGCTGACCTCCATTTAGAGCTTCTCCTTTCCTTGGGTGAGATTTTTCTCCCCTCCTAGCACGGTTTTGTCCACCCCCCTCTTGCTCCTCTATGAAAATCCTAGTGCTAGGTAAACTACTACAGGCAGCTGTGCCCTTGGTCTCTGGCCAACGCTGTTGAGTTGTTGAATCAGGTAGTACCAGTACCTCTCTACTGAGTACTTCTCTACTGAGCCAAACCTTGCCTTTAGGCTGCCTCTGGCAGACCACTGACTCCTACCGTCCCAATGGGAACTGCCCATTCGTCTGTTCCTCCAGCATCCCCACTGGGATGTCTTCTGGAGAATTTTAAAACCCTACACATGGAGCCTGACTTAAAGGCCTCTAAGCTCATATGCCTCGTAATAAAACTTGTCCCACATATTCCTTAGATAATGGTTCAAATTGGTTGATTAATAGCATATTAAATCCCATTATTTTATGGGATCTTTTTAATTACTGTCAGCTATCTGGTAAATGGAAGGACGTATCTTAAGTTCAAGCATTCTCTCTCCTCTGCTCTAAAACTTCTCTCTATTCTTCCTGTTCTCCCACCCAACTTCCTCTACCTATAAAGTCTCAACCTCAAGATTTCTCTACCTTTGACTCCACGGATGAACCTCTGCCTCGCCGTTCTCAACCTCCGTCTTCTCTGCCTCCAGCTTCTCCTTCCTCCTCTGCTTCCTCCTCTTCCCTTTTGGCTTCTCTAGCATCCTCACCCTCCTCACCAGCAACAGGTCATCCTAGTCATCCTACTTTGGCACCTACTTTCACCCCACCAACAGCTATAAGCCCTCTTGCTACCTGCTTTCTCTAAACCAGTCTCAATTCTTCCCTTGCAAGAGGTGGCCAGCGTGGATGGCTTAGTTAGGGTGCATGTTCCCTTCTCATTAACTGAGCTTTCTCAAGTAGAAAAGAGATTGGATGGGGGAGGGGACTACAGTTGGGATACAAAGTGAATAAACTGTAATTAATAAAATTATAATAAAAAATTTAAAAAACACAGGCCATATCTGAAGAGGGAGAAGACAGGGAACAGGACAGGAGCCTACCACAGAGGGCCTTGGAAAGATTCTACCCAGCTGGGTATCAAAGCAGATACTGGGATTCATAACCAAACTTTGGGCAGACTGCAGGGAATCTTAGGAAAGAAGAGGGAGATGGAAAGACCTGGAGGGCACAGGAACTCCACAAGTAGACCAATAGAGCCATAAAATCTGGGCCCTGGGTGGCCTGCAGAGACTGATGAATCAACCAAGGACCATGCATGGAGAGTACCTAGACCCCATGCTCAGATGTAACTTATGGGCAGCTCAGTCTCCATGGGGGTACATGAGTAAGGGGAGCAGGGGCTGTCTCTGACATGACATGGTTGCATGCTTTATGATGACCTTCACTGGGGAGGTGGCTTTAAGGCCACAGAGAAAGAAGATCCAGACAGCCCTGATGAGACCTGATAGGCTAGTGTCAGATCGTAGGAGAGGAGGAACTCCTCTCAGTGGACTAGGTGAGGGGTATAGAGGGAGGGTGGGACAAGAAGAAGATGAGGGAGGGGGCTACAGCTGGGATAGAAAATGAATAAATCAATAATAATAATAATAATAGTAATAATAATAAAGGCCAGGCCCAGTTCTCCCACAACCCCTTCCCCCCACCAAAAAAAGAAAAAAAGAGACTAGGCTTCTATAACTCTAATTCTTCTACTTTCATTAAAGAATTTCAATATCTAATTCAATCTTATAGTCTCACCTTCCATGATATACATATGATTCTTAACAATAACCTATTACCTGGGGAGTGCAGGAAAGTTTAGGAACAGGCTAGAACACACGCAGATGAGGTTCACCAAATAAACAGAGGACACCTGGTTGGGGCTGAGGCGGTGCAAGACCAGGATCCAAAATGGTATTATAATACCCCGGAAGGCATTTTAGCTAGAGATCACTACACACCTGTCTCCTGGCTGGTCTCTGCATGGCTGCTCTCAAGCCAGTTAATTATGAGACCATCCAGTGGGTTATTCAGGACAAGAAAGAAAGCCCTTCTCAATTTCTAGAGTACCTTACAAAGGCCCTCTTACAACATACTAATCTAGACCTGAACGTACAGTGGGTAGGCAACTCCTGATGACATATTTTTTCTCCCAGAGTTACCTTGACATCAGGGCTAAGCATAATGCTTGGAGAGAGGACCTCTGATTCCACAGGCAGAAGTCCTAGCACTGGCCTTTAAGGTGTGCCATGGGAGAGATGAGAAAGCCTGAAAGCAAAAATACCAAATGCCGGCCAAGGCCATCTGACCAGCCTCAGTAACTACCCAGTCTCCCTTGCCTCCTAAGGTACGAGGACCATGGGGTCCCAGTTTCAAATGTGGTCAAGAAGGTTACTGGGCCCAGTTTTGTCCTAACCCACAAGCTACAGGGGCCATGTCCAAAATGCCACTAAGAGGGACACTGGGGTGTTGACTACCATTCTTCCATGATATGGGGACATCACTCCCAGATAGCCCTCTGGACAATATCCTAGGCCTGGCTATGGATGACTGAAGGTGCCCGGGTTCCCTTGACCGAACTACTGCCATCACTAGCAGGGAGCCACTGGTAATTATCATGGTATCGGGCGGTCCATCTCCTTCCTTGTGGACACTGAAGCCACTTAGTCCTGACAGAGTATTGGGGACCAACCCCTCCTTCTAGTTCCTCTGTTGTCAGGGTAGGGCAACAGCCTTGCCAATACCACTCAATTATATATAATTATATATAATTATATTTGTTTCCTTGACTCATTCATTCTTAGTGATGCCAACCTGTCCAGTCCTCTTATTGGGAAGGGACTTTTTAGCCAACGTGGGAGCCTCTATCTCCTCTACTTTACCTATTCGCTGGACCCCAAGCTCATCAGCATCCTCTCTCCTCTTTCTCTTAGCTACCCTACCTACCAATTGTGACACATCACTTCCTTTACCAGCCTCTCAAGTGGACCCTCAAGTCTGGGATGTCCAAAGCCCCTTTGTTGCTAGGTACCATTACCCTGTAGTCATTTAGTTACAGGATCCCACCTGGTATATCACCCAAGCTCAATACCCACTTCCTTTCGAGAGTCCCAGGGGACTTAAGCCTATTATCATTGACCTTCTAAGAAAAAAACAAAGAAAAACTCCTTTGCTCCACTTCCTCTCCTTTTAACACTCCTGTAACTGCAGTTACAAAGCCCAGTGGAACTTTTCACCTGGTTCCAGACCTCCGGCTTCTCAATTCTGCAGTTGTCCCCCTCACTGTGCTGTAGCTAACCCCTATACTCTCCTCTCCACTATCCCCTCAGGCACCTCCCACTTCTCAGTTCTGGATCTCAAGGATGCGTTTTTCTCTGTTCCTCCTGGATGGCCAGTCACAAAATACCTTTGCCTTTACCTGGACTGACCCTGACGCCCTTGTGACACTCAGCTTACCAGGACTATTCTACTCCAGGGATTCTGGGACAGCCCATACCTGTTTGGCCAAGCCTTAGCCTCTGATGTACACTCCTTATCTCTCCCTAAATCTAAACTTATACAAAACATAGGGATGGGCTCCTCTTCAGCTCCAACAGGCTCTTCTTGAGGCCCCCCAAGCCCTACATCTCCCAGACTTAACCCCTTCCGTTCTCCTTCTATGTAACAGAGAAAGAAGGATATGCCCTTGTAGCCTTCGGTCACCAACTGGGACCCTCCTTTGCATCTTTAGCATACCTATCAAAAATATTAGAGCTGACAGTTTAAGGATGGGCACCCTGCATTTGTGCCTTAGTGGCTGCAGAGCTCTTTATTCTAGAGTCCAAAAAAATCTAACTTTTGGGTCACCTATTACTGTCTTCTCTTCTCACAATCTGTCTCACCTTTTAACATATAAAGGCTTAAAAACTCCCTCCAGAGTTCTTCCCCTCCAAGTGGCACTAAGAGAGGACTCTACTCTTACTTTCCAACCATGCCCACCTCTTAGTATTTCAAACCTTCTTCCTTGACCTGACTCTCACTACACCCCATCTCATTCTTGCATTGAAACTTTAGAGGAGCTATTGCCCAACCCCTCAAACATACAGGAGGGCACATTGCCTCAGGCAGTCTATACCTGATATAGAGATGGCAGCTCCTTTGTACATGAGGGAGCTCAAAAAGTAGGCTACAGTGTCAGATACCTAGGTAGTTGAGGCACAAACGCTCCCTGCCCACACCACTAATCAACATGCCAAACTAATAGCTCTTACCCATGCTTCCAATTGGCCAAGGGACAATCCCTGAACACCTACACAGACTCTAAATATGCCTATGATATTCTTCTCTCCCATGCTGCCATCTGGAGAGAGCATGGGTTACTTACAGCAAAGGGAGGATCTGTAACCAATGCAGGCCAAATTATGGCCATGCTAGAAGCCTCCCACCTTCCCTCAGCCATCGGAATAGTCCACTGTCGGTCCCACCAGAAAGACAACTCCATAGTTTCCAAAGGAAATAACCAGGCTGATGAGGCAGCTAAGGCCGTGGCCCTTAAAGGCCTAGACTGGTCTTATCTGCCACAGGACATCCTTATGCTACAACCTACATCTCCCCTGTCATCTCCTGACACTCGTCAGATTCTTTCCTATCTACACCAGCTCTTTCATCCTAACAGTGGAGCCTTGTCTAACTTTGTCAAGACCCACCTAGAACCCCTGAGGACTTGCATTTCCTGAAGACTATTACTGCCTCTTGTAAAATCTGCCAGACTTCAGATCCTAACTCCCCTTTCCCTACCCACCAGGCTAGAGGTTCTCTTCTTGGGACTGACTGGCAACTTGATTTTACCCACATGCCAGCAGTCAAACGTGTCTGGTACCTCCTGGTCTTGGTGGACACATTCTCAGGATCAGTGGAGGTGCCCCCCTCCACACTAACAAAGGAGCTTAGACAGTTTCAGATCTCCTTCTCTGAGAGAATATCCCATGTTTTGGAATCCCTCCCTCCCCTCCAGTCAGACAATGGTCCTGAGTTCACTTCGCAGGTTTCCTTTTAATATTCCTTGGTATTTTCATATCCCATACCATCCCCAGTCCTCAGAAAAGATAGCACGAACTAACTGATCCTTAAAACATACTCTTGTAAAATGATCACAATAGCTTCACCTTGATTGAATAAAACTCCTCCCCCTGCCCCTTTTCAGGCTATGAGCTCTCCACCAAAAATCTCTGTCCATCTGGCCGTTTGAGCTCATTTATGGGAGACCACTCCTAACTTCTGGTCTTTCAGCTAAATACTCACCTGTCCCTGATCACCTACTTACTCCCTTACTCTGTCATCTCTGTTCTCTTCTATGGAACTTTAATGACCACTGTTTACCATGGCCACACAGTAACCCCTATCCATCTCCTATTAACACTGGGGACCAGGTCCTTCTCTCCCCTCCTGATCAAAGCCCCTCATCTCTTTCTTCTAAATGGCAAGGCCCTTTCAAGGTGACTCTTGTGACCCCCCCCCACAGCTGATAAGCTCCAGGGCTTCCCTCACTGGATTCATCTATCTCATCCTAAGTCTTTTACACCCCCTTTTCAAGATAATGCCCCCTCCTACATATCAACTCTAACAGGACTCTGTTCCCTCAAGCTCCAGAAGACACCAAGATTATCCACCTTGCCTCCGGTTCCAGAGAAATGAGGCCTCACTGCAGCAGCTGTGTTTGACCCTACTGGATTGGATATACATTTTCTTCCTCTTCCTCTTGCCTATTTCTGTCCAAGAATTTTTGTTTGCCTCCTCTTTATAAAACTATAATCCTTGATACCGTATCTCAACCCCAATGCCCTACTGCTAATAATACCTCTAATAATACTGCTAATAATTCTTTGTGGTGCTCAGGTCTACCATCTTCTGCATGCTGGTTGATCAGGCCCTCCTCTTCCCTGAGCTGGGGTAATAGATGAAAAGGAGCCCCTACCAATCCCAGTCATAGACTCAATAGCTGCTCAGCAGGATGAGAAGGCAATTCAGATCTTGCTCTTCCTGGCTGTTGCAGGAATCACGGCAGCTGTTGGGATGGGACAGCAAAACCAGCCACTTCACTAACTTTGTATTATCAGGTTTCTTCCCAGTTCATCAGGGATCTCCAGCAAGTGGTTCAGACAAAACTAACTCTCTAAGGTCGGATCAACACACTGGCAGCAGTAGTACTTCAAAACCGATGAGGATTGGCTCTCCTCACAGGTAAAGAAGGTGGCCTTTGCATCTCCCTCCAGAAGGAATGCTGTTTTTATGTCAACCAGTTAGGTATAGTAAAAGACAAAATCCAACAACTCAAGATAGATTTACAAAAGTGAAAGGAACAGCTCAAGGCCTCTAGCTCTTGGACCTTTGAGAACCCCATATAGAAATAGGTTCTGCCCTGCCTCACAGCTCTTCTGCTCATCTTTCTGCTTTTGCTCTTTTCACCCTGCTTTATTAACTTCTCTACATTCCTCCAACAACAAATGCAAAAATTCTCTAACCGAACTCTTAATTGGTTACTTTTACAGAATTATCAGTCTGCCCACAGAACTGGATGGCAATGACCTTCCAGTCAACCCTGATGGTGGGGAATGGCTACACCCTGAGTATGACAACACCTCTAATCAGCAGGAAGTGGCTTGAAGAGCAAAAGTTTCCCCTATGCCCTCCCCACCATCACCCACTTCCTAGCTCCTCACTTTTTAATAAAACAAAAAGGGAGGAATGTTGGGATCCATAAGCAGAAATCTCTATGGCCAGCTCCAAGGAACCTGAAAAATGGGGATTTCAGGCATCTGTGAGGCCACAGACCACTCGTGGACCACCTGAATCACCTTATAAGAGAACTTGCGTCACTTTCTCTCTCTCTCTCTCTCTCTCTCTCTCTCTCTCTCTCTCTCTCTCTCTCTCTCTCTCTCTCTCTCTCTCTCTCCTACCCTGCCCAGAGATGGTCTCTGTGACCTTCTCCCCCTTCCCTTAATAAAACCTTCCACATAGAACCATCCACATGGTATGATTTATGAACCCACTGTGTAACTCCATTGTACAATCCTAACACCTAGCCTGTCTTCCCCTTTTGTCATAACTCGGATTTTTTCACCTTGTTCTTCACTAACATTACTTGTCAAAATCTCCTTAATAGTTAATGCCACCTAACATTGTTTTTCTGTCTTTTTCTTTCATTTCCACTGTTTCTTACACAGGAGTGGTACACTCCTGCCTTTTCTATGGACTCTGCTGGAATCCATGTCGTTCAACCTCAGCAAACCTCACTAGTATCCTGCATCCAACAATTTTCACTTCCTAGAATCTATCACAATTTAGTATTAAGGTAGAGTGTGGCTTCTCAATTGAAAATATTGTCCAAAAGACAGTATCAACTGATATTGTGTGAAAAGATAATATCAACTGATAACCTAATATGAGGAATTAATTCACAGATTATCTCATAGTTGCTTTTTACAAAGATTCCCACCCCCAGTAGAAAAACTAACATAGACTGTCTGGCTTACACAACAGACATTTATTCCTCATAGTTGTGGAGGGTGGGAAGGCAGCTAAAGACCCTGATAAGAAAGGCTTTTCAGTTTGTAAAAGTCTGGTCACTGTTTGTATTCTCATATGGTGAAGGGGTAGAGACAAAGAGGAAGCCAGTTCTCTTGTGTTTCTCTTTATAAAGACTGAATCCCATTCTTCCGAACTCTACCCCCATGAACCTAAGACCTTACCAATACCAACACATTGGAGATTACATCTGATCGTGTGGGATTTTGGGTAGGTACAATATATGTACAGCCACTTTAGTCAGCAGCGTACTTTGCAGTGTTCCCCAGTTCATGGTACTCAAACTACTCTATGCAAGTGGCCGGTCAGGGATCAATTTTAAATCCTCAAATTGAGTTTAAAATTAAAAATAAAAGATCATCTTCCAGTTACCTAGTTGAAAATGTTATTGAAAAGTCTATTCTCCTTCTAGAATGTTTTTGGAATCTTTGTCAGAAATCAATTTGCTGTGTGTAGAATTAGTTCTAGGTTTTCTCTTATGCTCCATTGTCCTTTGGTGTTGATCACTATGCCTAGTTTATGTTATCTTGGTCAGGAAAGTCCTGTAGCATCCTGAGACCAGTTATTGTGATGTCATCAGGTTTGTTCCTTTGCTCAAGATTATTTTTGCCTATTTGGAGTATTTTCTGGTTCCGTATTATTTTCTCATCATTGTTTTTGTGATGTCTGTAGAGACTGGTGTAGTCCACTGATGTGGACTGTAGTGAGGTTGGGAACTGTCGGGATAGTAGGAATCCTGCTCCATCTACAACAACTCTCCTTCTACTCTAGGAGCATGCTAGGCTTTCTGTCATTGCATGAGCGTGCCTTCGGTTTCCTTCATCATCATTTTATGACTTTCAGGATAAATTTATTTCTATGTATATTATTGATTTTGTAGCTCTTATTGTAGACATAAAGTACTGTGTAATGCAAATGCTGATTTCTGTACACATTCCCTCCCCCCCCCCGCCCACATATATACCTTGGTTTGTTCACAGGAAATTTTTAATTAATACATAAAAATGTTAGTGATTTTTGCACACAGGTTTGTATTTACAAATTCTGTGAATTTCAGAATTCTAACAGTCAGTATATAGTTTCTCTATATCTAGAATCGCATTACTACAAATAAACGCTGCCAGCCCTCCATTCCTATTTGCATGTATTTTTTTTTCTCTTTCTTAATTGTTCTGGCTGAGATGTACAATTTAGGGCTGAGAACTCCCTAGTCTCTTGTTCTCTGCACTTTGACTAGTTCTCAGTCTCATTGTTAATTGCATCAAATTCAAAACACTAACCAACAAAAAAAAAAAAAACCAAATAACTCAAATAAAAATGCTTCATCAAAAGGATCACAAATGACCAAGAAACACTTTAAAAGACAATTCAACATCCTTAGCCACTAGGGAAATGCAAATTAAAATTACTTTGAGATTTTTATCTTACCCCCGTCGGAATAGTCAAGACAAAAATATAACAAAACAAAAACAAGTGGCAGCAGATGCTGTGG
Source organism: Pachyuromys duprasi (assembly GCA_028658305.1). Taxonomy (NCBI): domain Eukaryota; kingdom Metazoa; phylum Chordata; class Mammalia; order Rodentia; family Muridae; genus Pachyuromys; species Pachyuromys duprasi. Next base: position 41,227,778 of record CM053760.1, read on the forward strand.
AAGATGGAGAGAAAAGGGAACACTTATTGCTGGTGGGAATGGAAACTGGTGCAGCCACAATGGGAATTGGTGTGGAAGGTTCCTCAAAAAGTTAAAAACAGGTTAACCGCAGGATCCAGATACACAATTGTGGGACAGCTTTATTCACTTGTAATTCCCCTTGCTGATGACGCAAAGATCCCCAACTCTAGGGTCATTACGATGGTCCAGTTTGTGCCAGTCTGCACCAGATAAGTGCACTGGGAAAGGTGGAGTGCAGAGGAGAAGGGCACTGTGTCATGCTGCAAAAATCAGTCCTGAGAACAGTCAAGAAGCAGTGCAATCTAATGGACTTGACATGACAAGAGGGTGAAATAGCCTTTGCTTCCTTAGGTTGGTTGTGTTATGGACTGACAGATAATTGAGATCTATTTTTCAAAGTACAATAGGAATTGTGTGTTGTACCTGGATAAAAATAAAAGATTGTTTGGCTGTCGGACCTCCTTACTAGGTATAAAATGAGATGGGAACTGGCGGTTAGGTCAAAGGCCTTTGGTTTCACTAGAACATTGGTTCTCAACTTTCCTAAGGCAGTGGCACTTCAATGCAGTTCCTTTGTTGCAGTGACCCTCAACAATCAAATTATTTTATTTCTGCACCATAACTGTAATTTTGTTACTGTTATGTATCATAATGTAAATATCTGATATGCAGGATATCTGATATGTGACCCCCCCCCCAAAGGGGTCATGACCCACGGGCTGAGAACCCTTGCACTAGATAGTAAAACTTTGACCTTGTTTTCAGATCTTACACCACATACACAATCTGCTCCTTAAAATGTATAATATTTTCACTAAGTTTTTGAGAATTTCAAGCAAAGCATGCGATGTATTTGATTGTATACCTCAATTTCTTCACCTAGTTTCTTCTGGATCCATACCATCATCTCCCAACTTCAAGCTCTCTCTTTATTATTATTTAAAATAAACCACTAAGTCTAAATCATGCTGTTCATGTACTCTTGGATGTGAGGCCATCCACTGGAGCGTAATTCACCTACCAGGGACCATGCTTTTAAGAAAAATTGACCCTTACACTTCCATCAGCTTTCTCTGAGCCTCTTCCATGCTAAAATGTCCATTGGCTTCAGTTTGCTTAGGTTTTGTGAAGGCAACTCCAGCGGCTCTGTGAGTACAGTGGTCCTGTCCTGTCCAGACGGCGTTGTTTCACACCAGTTCTCCCTGACATCAGGCTCTTGCAGTCTTTCCACTCTGTCTTCTTAGCTTTGGTTCTCGAGCTTTGGGAAAGAGGAGAAGATGCAGATGCCCAATGTATGTCAACAACAAATTCTCTACATTTTGACTAGTTGTGAATTTCTGCATTGACTGTTTCCCATGGCACGCAGACGCTTCTCTGATATGTCTTGAGATCTGTGCTAACCTGTGGATATAGAGATGAGACTACAAAGGGAAGCTTGATACAATGTTCATTTAACAAAATAATAGCAGTAGGCTCATTTTTAGGGCCCATGAGCTTACTGGCCATCATTTCTTGGCCAGATTTACCATACCAGGCATGAGTTTTCACCTGTGGAGTAGGCCTTAAAATCCAACCCCAAACATGCTGTTACTCCCAAAACATTATGTAACTATTGCATCCATGGGCATGCCTTTCCATGCTGTTTGCAGCTTGTAGGGCACCTAGCTTGGTAAGACTCAATCAACAGCAAGGAACCTTTTTATGGTTTGAAAACTAACAAGGCATGGGATAACACCTCTTGAGTTTTTGGTCTGGGTTGTGTTGGAGACCCACCAAATACTACAGGACACTGCCATTGCTCTTGTTGCCCATTAAAACTTGGTGGTAAGACCCCGTTGCTGAAGGTACCACACACTTTGGTTACATACTTTATAACCAAATCAAGTTGTTTTACAAACTTGGGTTTACTTGTTCACTTTTATCCAGCTCACTTGCAGAGATGAAAGTCTGGAAAAAGTGTCTGAAGTCTTTCAAGAGCGAATTATACTGAAATTTTGTGGGGCAGGATGCAGGAGCAATTTTCTCCTCATAGGTAGCAACAAGTAACATGCTTTAATGATCTCACTTAATATTTTATGACATACAACTTCTAAGTAGGATGTGTTTTCATCTAGGGTAGTTCTAGAAAAGAGGGAGGGGATTCTCAATGGCTCACAGTGTGAGACTTCTTCTCCCTGACCCATATTCCCTGATGTGATTAGGTTAACTTTAACCCAATTGTAGAACGCCACTCATGAAAGGCACTGACAGTGATGGGAACTCTGGTAATAGCTTTGCTTCCTTACAGCTTCCTCCAAATCCTTCTTGTTGCCCATTCCATATCACTTCTGCAGCATGGTAAGAAGACCCTGACATTGTTGACATTTATGAATACCTTCTTTCAGCCAGTTTTATTTTTATACTGAACTTGTGTTCAATTTTAAAGCATCTCCCCATCCATGAGTCTAGTTTTACTCCTCAAGAGCCTCTTTGCCAGCAGCAGAACAGGCAGACTCTGCGCTTTGGAATTCCTCAGCTCATTCACATCCTATCACCTCCTTCTGTTCCTTGTGACACAAATGATAACGAAAAGGTACTGCATGGGGAAAACGATTTGCTTCTTAGCTGTCCCTGTCTGAAGTGCTCCCTAGATCACTAGAACACTAACTGAATTGAGGCCACCGTCATATGGTGCTAGGGTCTTAACTAGTTGACCTATCTCTTCCCACAAAGTTGCGGGTGCCTTCCAAACTTGTAATCTCTTCTAAGTCTCCATTTTAAATTCCTGTATGCTATGGCAGAACATTCACTTACATGTTTTTGAAGATGGGTTGAGCCACACCTGCTCTACCCAGGTATTCTCACGTATCTTCACCCTACCACATTCTGAAGTGCAGACAGTACCTACTGCTCCTCCTACTTGTATCAGTTGTCTAGACTACCTCTGAGTCATGGGCATCTGTAGTTTAGTGAGAGAGTCTAGCCTTTTTTAAAAAAATATTACAGTTAATCCCCTTTGTATCCAACCTGTAGCTACCTCCCTCTTCACATCCCAATCCCAATCCCATCCTCTCTCCCTCTTCTCCACCAATGCCCCTCCTCAAGTCCCTGCATAGGGGAGGTCCTCCTCCCCTTCCATCTGATGCTAGCCTATCAGGTCTCATCAGGAGTGGCTGCATTGTCTTCCTTTGTGGCCTGGTAAGGCTGCACCCCCCTGAGAGGGAGCTGACCAAACAGCAGGCCAATCAGTCTATGTCAGGGACTGTCCCTGTTCACATTACTAGGGAACTCGCTTGGACACTGAGCTGCCATGAGTTACATCTGTGCAGGGGTTCTAGGTTATCTCCATGAATGGTCCATGGTTAGAGTATCAGTCTTAGAATAGACCCCAATGTCCAGATCTTTTAGTTCTGTTGCTCTCCTTGTGGAGCTCCTGTCCTCTCCAGGTCTTACTATCTCCCCCTTCTTGCACTCTGCCCAAAGTTTGGCCATGAATCTTAGCATCTGCTCTGATACCCTGCAGAGTAGAGTCTTTCAGAGGCCCTCTGTGGTAGGCTCCTGTCCTGTTCCCTGTTTTCCCCCTCTTCTGGTGTCCATCCTTTTTGCCTTTCTGAATGAAGATTGAGCATCTTACACAGAATCTTCTTTCTTGATTAGCTTCTTTAGGTGTACAGATTTTAGTATGTTTATCCTGTATTATATGTCTAATATCTACTTATGAGTGAGTATATACCCTGTGTGTCTTTCTGTTTCTGGGATAGCTCACTCAGGATGATTCCTTCCAGGTCCCACCATTTGCCTGCAAATTTCATGATTTCCTTGTTTTTTATTGCTGAGCAGTATTCTATTATTTAGATGTACCACAATTTCTGTATCCATTCCTCAGTCGAGGGACATCTGGATTGTTTCCAGCTTCTGGTTATTACAAATAAAGCTGCTACAAACATGGTTGAACAAGTGTCCATATTGTATACTTTAGCCTCGTTTGGATATATGCCTAGGAGTGGTATAACTGGATCTCGAGGAAGTGCTATTCCTAGTTGTCTGAGAAAGCGCCAGATTGATTTCCAGAGTGGTTGTATAAATTTACATTCCCACCAGCAGTGGAGGAGGGTTCCCCTTTCTCCACAACCTCTCCAGCATGTGTTGTCACTTGAGTTTTTGATCTTAGCCATTCTGATGGATGTAGGGTGAAATCTCAGGGTTGTTTTGATTTTCATTTTCCTGATGACAACAAATGGTGTTGGTCTAACTGGATGTCTACATGTGAAAAAAAGCAAATAGATCCATACTTATCACCCTGCACAAAACTAAAGTCCAAGTGGATCAAAGACCTCAACATAAAGCCAGACTCACTAAACCTCTCAGAAGAAAAAGTAGGGAAGAGTCTTGAACTCATTGGCACAAGAGACAACTTCCTAAACAGAACACCAACAGCACAGGCTCTAAGAACAACAATCAATAATTGGGACCTCATTAAACTGAAAAGCTCTGTAAAGGAAAGGGCATTGTTGCCAGAACAAAACGACTTCCTACAGATTGGGAAAATATCTTCACCAACCATGTATATGACAGAGGGCTAATATCCAGAATATAGAAAGAACTCAAGAGGTTAAACAGGGAAAAATCAAGTAATCCAATTTAAAAATGGGGTACAGAGCTAAACAGAGAATTCTCTGTAGAGGAATACCGAATGGTAGAGAAACATTTAAAGAAATGCTCAATGTCCTTAGTCATCACAGAGTTCAGTCTTTATCTTCAGTCTCCAGTCCTTGGGGTATGAGTCATTGTATACTCTATTGTTCAGCTGGGGACCTGTCCAGCTGGCTGGAGCTACAAATCCTCTTGCCTCTCACAGACCACCTCCATGTCTGAGCCTGTACCTCCAGCAGCCCACTACTTGGATTACAGAATAAAGGAGGTAAGGGAAGCAGGGAAATGTCACAGTGCTCTGCATTCTGCTGGACTCACTTCAGAGAAATGACTTCTCTTCCTCTATACTGAAATCTTACCGTTCTCTTTTTATAGACCCTTTGGGCTGATTCAGGATGGCTGGATTCTGCTTAGCCAGCCCTGTGGGGACTATCTAATCTAGTGTATCCCTCTGGAATGTAACTGTTCTTAAAACAGCATTAGGATAAGCTCACAACTTTAGCTAAAAGTTTTAGACAAGAGGAAACATTCCATTCCGTAACCTGTTGTGATGGCCAAGAATCAGACACCTCTCTGCAGCCCATTTCATGAGCCACTGGCCTTGCTAGTTTATTGAAATACGACCAAGCAACATTCAACAGAAACTGTTCTCTTTCCTTCTCCAAAGAGCTGAGTGAAGCACTGGAAAGGATGACCTGTGGTTTCAGGGAGGGAAGAGGCAATTCTGAGTCAGCAAAGTAAAAAGAGCTACTGGCAGCCAGCCGCTCTTCAGCTGACGACTGTCCGAGAATCTCCTTCATGTTTTCTGAGACAGTGAATATCCAATGTTGCCATAAAAATATCAATCTTATGTGGGTGCCAGGGAAATATAGATGGTTATACCAAGAGCAAAAGTTATAATTGGACTGTCATAGAACTGGAAAAATAAAGCTAAAGGAAAATATTCTTTAATTTTACTTTTCAAAGTTTTAAGCTTTATTTTTAAATTTAAATGTATGTTTTGATGTTCTCCTTTCCCTTTACTCCCCCTAATGCCTCTCATGTACCCACTTCTTGATCCCCCTTAAATCATGGTGTATTTTCCTTTAATTGTGAAATGTGTGTGTATGTATATATGCCTAGCTATATGAATATAGCTTGCTCAGTGAAGTTAATGTTAGTTGTATGAATATGATTTTAAAGCTGACCATTTGATTTTAGATATTTGATAGGGATCTCTTCCCTGGGGAAGACTATGTTTACCCCTCTCAGAATCCCTTAGTTCCTTTGTAGTAAAATAATTTTTCTTCTTAAGAATTCTGAATATTGTAGTTTTCCAGAAAATGAAGTAAACCCTGTATTGTGTAGGATCACAGCCATTCCTCCTGTCAGAGGAATGGTATTAACGAGGCACAGCATTGGTTAGCAACTGTGTTAGTTAACTTGTTATCACTGCAACCAAATGCCCCAGAGAAGCAGTTCAAGATGGAAGAATTTGTTTTGATCCGTGCCTTCAAGTGTTTCAACCGATGGCCCTTTGGCTCCATTTCTTTAAACCAGAAGTAAAGCTGAGCACCATGACCTTCAGTATGTAAGACTTTTCCTATTTAAAACATAACAGACAAGAAGAGGTGCTCAATAAATATCACACACTGAGTAATTGTTCAGTTCATTGATACAGGTAAATAAGAAATTTGTTAAGATACACTAGCACTTTATTTACTAGCTGTTGAGAACAGAGCAGCCAAGCATCTGTGGAATAGGATGTTGACTTCTCTGGTCATATAACAATGAATGGTATAGCTGAGTCATATTGTAGAGAGATTTTTAAGAATTCTCAACTTAACATCCTTCCAGTCATAATGAGTAATGGACATGTTGAACATCTATTCCAACGAAATACTATTCATTCAGAAAAAGGAAATTTGTAGGTAACTCATGAAATTTGTAGGTAAAGTGATTGAAAAATACAATTTTCAATCACATACACACAGTGAGGTAACTAATATCTAGAAAGACAAATGCCACCTATTTTCTGTTATTTGTGGTTCCTACCTCTGTGTCATTAGATGCAAGCAACCACAAAAACGAGAAAAATAAAATAAAATGAGATCATGGAGCCAGGAATCTCTAAAGAGGGGCATAGTGAGATACAGGTGACATGAATGAGGAGATGGAAAAATGGGAGAATGGAAGTGAGGGAAATACAGATGGAGAGAGGGGGAGAGGAGTAAATAACACTAACATTTGAAAAGAGGCCAGAGGGAACAAGAATATTTTATTTTTACCTAAAATTACACACACACACAGATATTTATTTCTCTGTGTATACTTGTATGCATACATAGTGACACAGTTTAAATTACATTATGCCACTTACAGTAATAACATTCCTTACAAAAACCATAGACTAACCAAGAGCCAAGCACCAGAGAAACCTCCTAAGTGTTGGTCAGAAGGATCAAGAGATCTCAAAACAGTGTAGGCTACTGGCATTGTCCTTGGTTGCCTCCTAGCATTATAAATCATTTGCTGAAGACAGCCCACATTTCAGACACAGGACTTAAAGGAATTGAGGTGTAACTGATCTGGATGCTTTCTCCTAGAGGATGATCTCTCATCGCATCATAAGGAGAAAGCTACCCAAGGAGCACAACCTCTAACCATCTTTCCATGCTTCCTGAGCTGTCTTACTCTCCTGCCTTTATGCTTTGTTGACCATACCGGAACATAAACTTAAACTGTAAAAATAAAGCCCTTTCCTTGTAAAAAATAATATGATGCTCTATCTGAGATCTTCGTTGAAGACCACAATTAGCTGTGTGAGTTGTAGTACTTTATTTTACATTTTATTTGTTATTCTGCTCAAAATATTGCTCACTTATTTATGCCAAATGTTGAAAACACTTGAGAAAAGAGCAGCATAAACAAATTTCTGCCTAAAAGATTCTGTCTTTTAGAGAAAAGTGAAAGGCTAATAGATTAGAAAATATCACTATTCCAAAGGGGCAGGGGGTAGGAGGACATTTGAGAGGGAAAAGTCTCCATCTCTGCGTTGAGCTTGAAGTGTCATTTGAACTGAGATGTAATGCTGAGGCAAAGTGCAAAGGCTACAGACAGAGAAAGCAGTAAGTTTTTACTTTTGTGTAGGTCTGATTTTCACTGCTGGTGGAGCCCAATTTTGGCAAAATACCATAAAGAAGGGTTCTAGACTGAAATCCTTGATGGAATTCTTTTAAATCAATTCTTGTAGAAAAACGATTACACTTTTTTTTTAACTTGAAAAGTAACCATTGTAACTGATGTGTAGGATGCAAGGCGGAAATGCTCTCTATATCAGTCTCAAGGAGAAAAGCAATTAATTACCCTGACCCTTGATCTTTTTGTTTTTATCCTAAAGTTAGTTTTTTGGCTTAGAAACCACACATGCAGTTCCATGGAGGTGCTACGGTGAAGCTGTAGTCAGTCATGCTGCAAAGACTAATGATAGGATCCCAGGCCATCATGCTTCCCAAGACCTAACCTATGATCTAAGCCATGAATTACATAGCAACTCAGATAGAAGGAGCCAGCTTCCAAGTGTCCGAGTCTCAGGCACATTTTCAAACTTTCGGACTAAGAGTTACTCTTAGATTTTAACTTTGGCTAATATATTAATATATTAGTTCAATAATATTAATAATAGAAAAATTCTAGTATAAAATGTTTAACAGGACAAAAAGAAGAAGAAGAAAAAGCTTCCTGGAGCAGAGTCAAATTGTTCCTTACAAAATAAAATTTGGATTAATAATTTTAAAATAATCAAATGCATATAAATTAGAATCAGTTCATTTAAATTAAACTATGCAACACAATTTTTAAAGTTTTCTTGGTTGATTTTTGCCAGTTTCAACTGTTTATATATGATTGCAAGGTACAGATTTCTCATTTCCAGAGCTGTAAGAATCTATGTTCAGTAGTCTGTGTGTTAATTAGAGCATGGTAATAATAATGGCAATAATTATTTATGATTCAAATGATTAAAAGGTAAATAATATACATCAGAATAATTATTAAACACAAAATAAAGTCTTGTTGCAACAATACCCCTTAAGAATATGGATGCCTGAGTGAGGTATCCCAGAAGCAGAAAGACACACAAGGTATATACTCACTTATAAGTGGATACTAGACCTATAAGATAAGATAGGATAAACATACTAAAATCTGTACACCTAAAGAAGCTAAACAAGAAGGAGGATCCAGGGTAAGAAGATCAATCCTTACTTAGAAAGACAAATAGGCTGGACAGTGGAAGTAGGAGAAAACGAGAACCAGGACAGGAGCCTACCATAGAGGGCCTCTGAAAGACTCTATCTAGCAGTGTATCAAAGCACATGCTGAGACTCAACCAAACTTTGGGCAGAGTTCTGGGAATCATATGAAAGAAGAGAGAGTTAGTAAGACCTGGAGAGAACAGGAGCTCCACAAGGACCAAATATATCTGGGCACAGGGGTTTGTCTGAGACTGATTCTCCAACCAGGAACCATGCATGGATATAACCTAGAACCCCTGCTTGGATGTAGCCCATGGCAGCTCAGTATCCAAGTGGCTTCCCTAGAAAGGGGAACAGGGACTGTCTCTAGCATGAACTGTATGGCTAGCTCTTTGACCTCCCCAGGACCCCTGTGGGAGGAGCAGCCTAACTAGGCCACAGAGATGGACATTGAAGCTAGCCCTGATGAGACCTGATAAGCTAGGGCCAGATGGAAGGGGAGAAGGACCTCCCGTATAAGTGGACTTAGAGAGGGGCAAGGAGGAGATGAGGGAGCGGGGGTGGGATTGGGAGGGAATGAGGGAAGGGGGCTACAGCTGGGACACACATTAAAAATCTATAATTAATATAAACAATTTTAAAATTATATCAAAAAGAATAAAGACACACAGTAAGCTATTAATAAAAAAGGTATATTGATGCATGTTCAAGTATATATGTCTATAGCATCTTAAAAAATGTTCTTTTTTTTTGTTCTCTACTTTTTTCATTGAGAAAAAGTCTCACTCTATAAACCGAAGGCTGAACTGAAAACCACTGTGTAGCTCTCAGTGGACCCAAACTCATGGCAGCTGTCCTGCCAGAGGATTGCTAATGTAAGCTACCATCATTAAAACTGTTATTTTAAATTTTCTTTTAATCTTAAGAAACTTTGTAAGTAGAAATGGAAAGATTGGCAAGTTTTGTTTTGTTTTGTTTTGAGTTTCTTCTAAGTTAAACATTGGTGATCCAACACCAATAGCATATTAAGTATTTACATTATATTGAAAATTATATTTTTCAATCACTTTACCTACAAATTTCATGAGTTACCTACAAATTTCCTTTTTCTGAATGAATAGTATTTTCATTTGTACAAAGTGAAGACTTGAAAACCAGATAACAATTTTGGCAAGTTATTATGTAGTTATCAACATCATTTATGTTCTCAACACCTAGAACTACATTTTGAATCTTCTTTAGAGATTTAAATCTTGGATGCAACTGGTTAAATTCAGATGGGTGAAAGTTCTGTCTTTTTGATTCAGTTAACAAAAGGCAATTGTGAGAAGTGATGGGAAAGGAGTCAGCCTGATGGCTGGACTTGATCCCAGGTCTGTTCTCAGGAAGATCAATTTAGGGAAGACACAGAGACATTAAGAATGTAGCAATTGATTCCATTAAAGAGGATTCAGGCCTGACCAGCCCTTGGAAAATTTTCATACACGCATCCAGTAATAGTACTGTCTTTCCTAGTACTTGACTCACTAAGAATGAAGCATTGAGTAGCTAAAAATCATCATAATAACAAACACGATCCCAAATTCCATAGGTCAATCTCACTAATAGTTCCAGTTGTAAAGTGTTAGAAAGAATTCTTGCAAGTTAGATACACTCATAAGTTCAAGAAAAATGGCCACAAAATTTCTCAGGAATATTTTATGTGACAACCAAATGTTAGCAGAATGAGTTTTTACACACTCGTTAGGGAACTACGTGAGTCCCATGATCTGTGACTCCAGTTAAAGAACTAAAGAGCCAGTCCGCCTGCTTTCCTGCCAGCCACACCACTCACTGCATCAGCTAGGGACTTTGTGGAGTCACAAAAACTGGAGCTACAGGAAGGGATCCCAGAACCAGTCTGCTCACTGGCCGGTGTTTCCACCCACAGCTCAAACTACAGACATGTGACTGTGATTCCAAATAGAAATTTGCAGAGCCAGTTTACATGCCTCTCCTCCAGCTATCTCACCCACCCCCCCACCCCCGCTCTGGGACTGTGTGGGATTCTGCAACCAGACCGTAGGTAAGGACTTGGGGCACTGTGTAGGGACCCCGGAGCTAGCCTGCTATCCTACTTCCAGGATGCTCTAGGACCATGTGGTATCGCACACATACATAGAATCTCAAATAGGAATTTCAAGAGTGTTATCCATCTCATCCACATCTATATTAGGATGATGTAGCATCATGAGCTCTTCTCCCACCAAGCATGGTCTATTCCAAGTGTGAACCACAGCCCTTGTGACACAAGACTCAACTTTAGAAACTGCAAGCCCTCCACAGACATTTGAACATCATCACCTAGAATCTGCTAAGTCTACAGGGATTCTTCTTCTGGGTTCAGTAGTTGAACATATCCCTAGAAGAGCTGTTATTGCCCCAAGACTGAACTTAAAGCAATATTCAGCTGATCCATAACCTGACAAGTTAGGGTGTCAGCAGAGATACAGACACCCACTCAACAGAGGTGAGAGCAGACATCCATATCACAGAACAATACCAACAACTGAACTCCAGATTTCTAGGTCCTATCCCAGAAACACAGCATGAATAACCAAGGCACATTGTCTTCTCCAGAAATTAACACCAGCATCATGTTGTTCCCTGACAAAAGCGATTTAATTTATCCACAAGACAATGATTTAAAATAGTAATAATAAACACAAAGAGGGTATGAACAAATGTCTGAACAAAGACCATGAAAGCACGGTTGAATAAAACAGTGAAAACAATTCAAGATATGAATATAGTTTTTTGTTTGTTTGTTTGTTTGTTTGTTTTTAGTATTCAAAGTTCTTTGTTTATTCTAGCACTAATTATTGGTCAGAATTATAGCTGGTAAAAAGCTTTTCTTTCAGTCTGTAGGCTACTCTTCTTCTCTTGAGTTCTGGTATCTTTGCTGTGCAGAAGCATTTTAGCTCTGTGAGATCCCTTGTATTGAATGCCTGGGCTAGGGGTGGCCTGCTCAGAAAGTTTCTTTCTGTGACGATGAGTTTAAACATATTCCATACTTTCTCCTCTATCATAGTCAGGGTACCATGTCTTTTGTTGAGGTCCTTTAACCATTCGGAGTTGAGTTTTGTGCATGGTGAGTGATAAGGATCTAGTTTCTTTCTTCTACATGTAGCTATCCAGTTTGATGAGCACCATTTGTTGAAAACTCTGTCTTTTCTTTAATGTGTATTATTGGCCTCTGTACTGTTTACTCTTCTACTGCTGTGGTAAAGCATGATCCAAGTAACATATAGAAGAGAGTTTAACTTTAGTGTTCCAGGGGTCTAAAATCCATATGATGGGGAAAGGGTAGAAGCATTTGACAGTCATATTGGCTGTAGAATGCCATGAGCTGACAATCACCTCTTGAACCACAGCATGAAGCAAGGGGGTTTGGGGGAGTTGGATCACAAGCACAAGCACTGAGAATGGCCTCAAATCCCTTCTAACAAGGCCACACCTCATAAATTTCCACTGCCAACTTGGGACCCTGTGTTCAAATATATGACCCTATGAGTGACATTCTCATTCATAGCTTCTTGGTCAAAACTCGAGAAGCAATAAGAGTGTGGTTTTTATGTGGGTCCTCAATTCTATTTTATTGATCAAGATATCTTTTTTATTTTACTTTTTTATTAAAAATAGATTCTTTTCTCATACAATATATTTTGACCATTGTTTCTTTTCTCTCAACTCCTCCTAGCTTACCCCAATTTTTCTCTCCCCAGATCCAGCCTCTCCCCTCATTTCTCTTCAGAAAAGAGCAGACCTCCAAAAGATACCAACCGAACATGACAAAACAAGATACAATAGGACAAAGCAAAAGCCCTCATATTGAGGTTGGACAAGGCAACCCAATAGGAAGAAAAGAGCAAGGACGAGTCAGAGACACATGGCTCCCACAGTTAGGAGTCCCACAAAAAATACCTTGATGCCACTACCATGTTGTTTTTATTACCATTGCTTTGTAACATAACTTGAAATGTAGGATAGTGATCCTTTTAGGATTTTTATTTTTGTTGTTTTTCAGTATCGTTTTGGTTGTCCTGTTTTGTTTTTGTTTGTCTGTTTGTTTGTGTGTATGGGATTCAATATTAAATTTAAGATTATATTTCAATTTATGTGAATAACTGTATTGGAAATTTGGTGGCGATTGTATTGAATCTGTACATTGCTTTTGGAAGAATGGATAGTTTTACAATATTAATCTTGCCAATCCATGAATACAGGAGGTATTTCCATCTTCTAGTATCTTTTTCAATTTATTTTTGAGTGTATTAAGGTTTTCTTTTCTCTTTTTTTATTTCTTTAATATTAGTTACAGTTTATTAACTTTGTATCCCAGCTGTAGCCGGCTCCCTCATTCCGTCCCAATCCCACCCTCCCTCCCTCATTTCCTCCCTGCCTGTTTCCAAGTCCACTGACAGAGGAGATCCTCCTCTCTTTCCATCTGACCCTAGCTTATCAGGTTTCTTCAGGACTGGTTACAATGTCCTCTTCTGGTTTTCATTGTATAAATCTTTCACTTCTGATTTTATTTTATTTATTTTTATTCCCTGGTATTTTTAAAAGTAATTGTGACTTGTATTGTTTCCTTGATTTATTTATGTCTATCTGCTGATTGTATGTGGGAAAGTTCATAAATTTTTGTGTGCTTTGATGAATGTATTTACCAGCTGAAGAAATGTTCTTTGGAATCATTTAAGTATAGAACCATATTATCTGCCAATAAATAAACTTTGACTACTTTTCTTGTTTGTATCCACATAGTCTTATAGGGAAAAAAGTTTCTTTTATTACAGTTTTTTTAAAAAGTAAAAAAAAAAATCATATGTATGGTTGATTGGACTGCATATAAGTCTGTGTACTGCATGTAGGTCTGGTGCCCACAGACATAAGAGGTCAGAAGAGGGTATTGGATCCTCTGGAACTAGAGTTACAGGTGGTTGTGAACAACTACATGGGTGCTGGGAACCAAACCTGCATCCTCTGTAGGAACAGCCTATGTTCTTAACTCTCTCTTTCTCTCTCTCTCTCTCTCTCTCTCTCTCTCTCTCTCTCTCTCTCTCTCTCTCTCAATGTGTGTGTGTGTGTGTGTGTGTGTGCAGGTTACACTGTGAGCACACACAAAATCCTAAAGAGGATCAGCAGAGTTCATGGAGTATCATGGTTAGCCTGTCTGCAAGGCCAAAGTTAGAAGCTCAAAGGCCTTAAGTCTTTGGTTTTGGAAAATCTGTTTGAGATCCTGCTGCTACAGTCAAGCAGCAGGGTCAGATTTTAGCTGACACTCAAAAAACTGAGTAGAGCTGTAGAAGTGATAAACATGGTGACCAGAAGAAGAATAGACAGGACTGGGTCCAGACAGAGAAAGAGGTGTCCAAACACAGCAATTTGAACAAGCTAACAGTGGGGATGGAGCAGAGCAGAATTTGCTGAGAAAATTAGGTATTCTCTGTATGAAGTCTTCCTCTATATGACCCCAAGGTGAGGGTGCTGCATGCTTTCCTTAGTCTATTATGACTGATAGGTTCTCAGACCTGATTTTGCTGATATTTTAATGCCACCATGTGCTCATACAATCCTAATTGACTTTGATAAATTCTCTACGTGGCATCTTTTTTGCTTTTAGGAATAAGTTATCAGTGTTTGACACATGGGTGGTGTTGGACAGATGATGTTTGCATTAGTTGCTTTTCTGTTGCTGTAATAAAACACCATGACCAAGGAAACTAATAAATTAAAGAGTTTATTTTGGCTTAAAGTCCCAAAAGACTAAAGTCCACAATAGTAGAGACATTATGGCAACAGGGTCAGTAAACTGAGAGATAACACCTTGAACAGCAAATAGAAGTAAAAACAGGCTTTCAATCTCAAAGCCAACCCCTGGGGACATACTTCCTGCAGCAAGGCCATACATCCTAAACCTCTCTAAATAATACCAAAACTTGGAAGCAAGTATTAAAATATCCTGGCCACAGGGGATGTTGCCATTGAAACTACTACATCTTGCTTACATGTTCAATAAGGCACAGAGTCGTCGCACTTCTGCGTTAGCACTCAAGGTGAGGTCAAATGATACTTGTTAAAAGGAGTCCTTTGGGATAAGGCTGTAGCCTGAAAACCACTGCTTTATACACTATGGATAACTTAGAGCAGGACACTAACTGATCTCAACAGTAAAATGCTAACATTGAAGAAGGGTGGAAGAAAGACATATGGGAACTTTTTATGCTTATAAGTTTTGGACCAAATATGCCTCTAGCATATTCTAAGTTTTGCCTGAAGATTTTCTATGTGTTTAATAAGCTACAGCCTAATATCTTTCTTCCTCTTAGGAGCAACTGGATCTAAGCCAATCAAAATGGCCAACTTCAATAAGACAGACAGAAGCTGTAATCAGTTTGGCCAGATTTTGTATCTTTCTTCTGCTTTCTGTAACTTAATTCCTTCTCTCAGGCTTTAAGTAGCTGGTGGTTAGTTTTAATTGTCAATTTGATAGAGCCTAGACTCGCTTAGTAAGAAACTAGAATCATTTAGAAAGAGACTCTCAAAGAGAGATTGTTTACATTGGCTTATTCTGTGGGCAAGTCTGTAGGAGGTTGTCTTAATTAGGTTAATTGTTGTGGAAAGACCCAGCCCACTATGGGAGGCAGCATTTCCCATGCAGTGGATCCTGAACTGTATAATGGAGAAATTAAAGTGAACATATATTATCAAGAAAGAGGTGAGCCTTAATGAATTGATTTTTCTGTTCTTTACTACTGATATGATGTGACTAGCCACTTTAAGTTTCTGCCACCGTGAGTTCCCCCAAAATAATGGAGTGTAAACTGGAATTGTGAATTAAAATAAGTTTTTCCTATGAGTTTCTTTTTTAGCAAAATACTTTACGACAGCAACAGAAGTGAAACTAGCATGACATAGATACAGGCAGTAAGGCCCTTACTGTAATAGACTTGACTACTTGGCTTTTATGACTTGAACTATATTTGTGGAAGGAATATGGAAACATTTGGTATATTGGGCTGGAAATGCAGTTAACTGCTGTGAGCAGAGCTTAATGGGCTTCTCTAGTGGGATCATGGAAGATGATGCTGAGAGCAACATGAAGAGCTGAGAACAACAAGTAGGGGCTTGAGAAAGACTTTCGCAGGAACAGGGGCTATTTTTTGAGTTATTTCATGTTATTTTATTAGGAGTGTGTCTACCAATCCTTTTAGGGCTGAAGAAACAGCTGTGATTGTCAAGATGGGACAAGAACCACTGGAGTGAAGCCTCCTGTGATCATGGAAGAAGAAGAAAGTGTTTTCACAGGGTCAGCATGTAGAAATTGTTACAGCTGTGGTCAAAGGAGCCAGACATCACAGTGAAATGATAAAAGAACTTAGCAATGCAAGTATTTTGCCTCTTGTACTGGTTTGGAAGGCATGACTTTTACAAGACTGAGGGGTATCCTGTTTATCGTCAACTTGGCACAAGCTAGAGTTACTTGGGAAGGGGGACTCTCAACTGAGAAAACGCCTTCTTAAGATTTCCCTATGCACAGCCAGATGTGGTGGCATGCACCTTTAATCCCAGCACTTGGGGAGGCAGAGGCAGGCAGATCTCTGTGAGTTCCGGTTCAGCCTGGTCTACAAAGTGAGTCCAGGACAGCCAAGGCTACACAGAGAAATCCTGTAAAGAAAAACAAACAAGCAAAGAAACAAACGAAAAGAAAAGAGCGAGAGAGGGGATTTTCCAATAGACAAGCCTGTAACACATTTTCTTAATTAGCCATTGATGTAGGTGGGTGCAGCTCCCTGAGGCTGTGCCACCCCTTGGCCCATGATCCTTAATCGTTTAACAAAGTAAGTTGAGTAAGTCACTAGGAGCATGCCAGTGAGCAGTGTTTCTCCATGGCTTCTGTTTCAGTTCCATCATGCACATTTTTTTGGATTTTGAACGTTGAACCCTGTTTTTCACTATAGAAAAATAAAATGAGATCTGGAGGACAAGAAGTGCAAGATTATAGCTTTAAAGTGATAGGTTTGTATGTCAAGTTTACATGGGAGCAGAGTATGAAAGTTAGCTTGAATTGCTAGCTTTATACAAGAATCACTTGGACAGCATATCAAGGAGGGATTCTCTACATTGGATTGATTTATGAGAGATTGTCTCTACTAGCGGAATAGAAGTGGAAAGATCCAGTCCATGCAGTCAACACCTTCTCTAGGCAGAGTCCTAATGTATAAGAGATCAGAAAATGACACTACTGAACCAAACATAAACAAGCAAGATATGTTCTTGTTTTTTACTATTGATGTGATGTAACTAACTGATTTCAGTTTCTGCCATCTAGATTTTGTCACTGTAATGGGACGTATTCTGGTTAACTTCTGGGTATTTGCTCATTACCCTCATGCAGGTATTTATTAGCCAAGGTTTCTGACAGTTTTTGTGAAGTGAAAAATTTGGTTACATGGCAAAATCACCCAAACTGAAAACACACACCTGTTCATGACCCATCCCAATACTCTCTGGTTTTCACTTGATTAGTTCCTTTAACTTGCAGAAGGTTCTAAAAGATGATCACATAGAATCATGGATAAGATTTCAGTGGTTACACAAACTTGATCTCCACCTTAGAGTTCATAGTTCCGATGGAGATAGCATTACTCAACCAGAAAACTCCCAGTCGAATAAAAACGTGATGAGACATCACCTCAGGGTGCTGGCCGTAGCTGAGGACTGGAACCAATTAAAGGATCTTCTTTTGGAGATGTAGCACTTAGGCTGAAGGTCATTAAATGTCAGTCAGGTGAAGGGAGGGCATAAAATGTAACATGCAAGAATGTTCATAAGAGAAAAACAGTGGCCTAATTAGAAGCTCACGGGAAGTGATTGATTTAGAAAATATGAAGCAAGAAGTAGGAACACATGAAGGTAAATAGGCCAATAGGACAAAATGGAGAAATATGACCTGACACTGTTTCTGAGGACTCAAGGCTTTGAAGAGGAGAAGGACCTGGTTGAATTCCCTTTTCACCAGTATCACTGTCTAAAGTGTGAGTATGGAACATAAAATGTAGGGAGAAAAATTATTTGCAAAAGAGGAAGTGGTGGTTTGCTGGGTCAGAGCAAACATGGATTACAGAAAACCAGGCTGCCAAATCTATCTGCCCTATCAGTTCAGTAGCATGTGGGGATGGTGCAGATAAGAGTCAGTGAAAGTCCAGCTTCAGCTCAGTTATGATACTCACAGAAAGCCACATATGTCTGACATGTTCAAGTCTTTGTGAGGAACTATGACACTGAACCAATGCTGCCCTAGAAACATGCCCTTAGCTCCAGACTTCTGAAGGCATTAATTTTCACAAATGAGGTCATATACTGTAATCCACCTTCTGCCCATCAATGTATTTAAGTGATGGGGAAGTGAACTTGTTTGGCTTAAAAAATTTAAGCAAATGGTTTAAACTTGCAATATAGTGACAAATTTATAGGTGGTTTTGATGTTGTATTCTCTTGGTGTTAGACTGGTTTTTAAATAATTTATTTTTCCAGACACTAATATTTCTTCCAGAACCATAACAATAATTAATAAAGTTAGACAGGTTGTAAAAACGTATGTTTTGTAAGAGATTGGAGGCAGGGAATCTAACTTCCTCTCTATTTATCTAAATGGTTTTTGTAGCTGGAAGGATGTTCCATGGAATATACATAAGAAAATCTGATACAAGAGCATCTTGAATGAGAGTATGATAAAGCATTTGGTAGCTGGAGGATCTAACATGCTGGTCCTAAATCTTCTGTTAACATTTGAGTGCTAGAGAGATGGCTGGGTCCTTCTCACATGTTTCTCTAATTCATGCTACACAGCTTGCCCTTAGAACACTAATGTGTGATATGTAGTTCAAAAAAGAGAAAAATAAAACACATTACAAATTTTCATAGAGAAGACAACAAGAGTATTTGCTCCAAAGCTGGGTGGACAGCAGACAAGAGGAGAAAAGAGAAAGTGTTGGTCTACCGGAGATATCTCACTCACAGCGTACCATGCATTTCTAAGAATATGGAAGAGATAAGGAACATATTCAGAGTCATGATCAGGTATTCATATTTTTTCAGGGCAATTGTGTGGGCACCAATGCCTCTAAACACCTATCTCTAGTCTCTTTCCACCTCCATTTGATTCTGCTGGAATCCAAGGGAGAAATCAGGTACATTGCAGGGCCTGTGTCCTTGATGTTGGTGCCCAGTTTGTTATGTTGGCTTGGCTCAGGCTAGAAGCTATGGAAGTGTAATGTCCACAAATAGGCCAGTCTGCATGCCACACCCTTCTGTCCACTCCACATCCAGGCCTTCCTATTTCTTTCTTCTGCTCTCCTCTGCTATAACTTTTAAAAATTAATTCAGAAATGCGTGAAAGCCTGCAGTAGACTCCATAGTGACATATATAAGTGGGTGTTGTCCTGGGCTGTCATGCAATTTTTCCTCTTATATCCTTCTCAGGGACTCATACATTTGCTGTATGAAGGTAACTTGAGAACACAAGACAGAGGTAGTAGCTTTACTTTGTAAGAAAGATTATTGATACCTAGTAGTGTTGTGAATTTTTTTTTTACCACTATAACCAGGATCTCCATAGTCCTAAACAGAGAAGTAGTGATTGGACAAAGTCACAGTAAAGGCAGCGTTGCCTGACCCAAAATGTTGGAGTTCACAGTTACAGCATCAAGCACATCTCTAAATACTTCACAGCTCTGTAAACATTTAATCTTCATAATTTCCATGCTGGGTGGTATGCTTGTATCCTTGATTTTTTGAGAAAATAGTTACCAAGAGGTAAAAGGCTTTGCTCCATATCTTACAAATAGCATGTGGCAGAGCAGCTGAGTAAGCAAGCATGGGACTTCTGGCCCTGGAGCCGGCACTTTCAACTGCTAAAGTGTATCTGAACACACACACACAATGGAAGAGATGCCCTTTGCCACGTTCTCTCTTTTCAGCTATTAATTACTGTTTTATGATAAATTGCAAGAAGCCCTTTCTTTCTTCCATTTAAACTAGATAAGTATGAGTCATTATGATATGGTAAAGGATGAAGGGAACACAAAAAGGGAGGAAAATGGTCAAAATTAGGAGTCCTCTGGGTCAGAAGCTCCCATAGCTATAGCTGTGTCTAAATCACAGTGACCTGCGGGGGGGGGGGGCTTGTCATAGCATATAGTTTGATGGTCTTACCTCAGTGGGTCTGTGATGGGTCACAAGAACCTTCCTCCCTACCAGGTACACGGGTGATGCTGACACCGTCGTTGGAGAAACAGTAGCCTAAGAAGGTGCCTGTCACTTTCAAACCTATTACAAGAATGTTCTGGAGCTTATCTGAGCATAACCCTTGGAGCAGCCTCCACTTCTCTTCCTGCCCCTGAAATCTTAGGTTTCGCGAGGGCCTTTTTGCTCCTTATTAATGTGTAAGTGGGAGATTTCTCAGAAATATGAGTCTGTTGGGGGTTCTCAAATGTGTCCAAGACCATTTCAACAGTTTGTTCTGAACTGTGTCTCTTTTATATTTGGTTCTGCTCAGGTGGACCAGATGAGTCTGACTGATTTTTACAGGAGGTCCATCCATGCTTTCTTTTCCTTTCCTTGAGTTTCATATTTCTTGATAAATGTTGAACTCAGCTGTGGACCTTCTTACATAGTTCCCAGATTTTGCAAATGAGTCTTATAACTCAGTTCCTCATCTCATTCTCATCAATCTTGGTGTTAAATGGGGTTTATCCTTCCAAAAACATAACAGGAAAGTCTTCTCAACTTTGTTATTCCCATAGACTCCATTTAAAGCACCATAAAA
The DNA here is from genome assembly GCA_028658305.1 of Pachyuromys duprasi. Lineage (NCBI taxonomy): Eukaryota > Metazoa > Chordata > Mammalia > Rodentia > Muridae > Pachyuromys > Pachyuromys duprasi. The sequence continues at coordinate 41,248,538 of CM053760.1, forward strand.
GGAAGAATTAGATGAGAAAGCCACTCAACAAGTGGTTGAAAGATTAAATCCCCACCATGTGTTTCTTTATGTCATGCACCCATGACTGGTGTCCAAAAGGGCCCTTTCTAGTCAGTCAAACTTGGGGCTATTAGCAGGTTAGTTTCTTATTTAAATCCAATTGAATTCTATATGCTGGACTTTCTTGTGAAAGTTTCTTCTGAAATTTTTTCACTGAACCAGTGTGTCTATGTGGTGTTAATACTCTCCTGCTTGTGGTTTCCATGCAGAAACCTCTCCCAAAGAAAAAATTGAAAATAAACTGTTGATGATGAAGAATGGAAGACAAAATTTAGCACATGTGATTCACAAAGTAGATACATTCTCTTGTAGTCAACGGCCTATGAGACTGTGGCGCGGTAGCAAGGCAAACACACTTGATGGTCAGCTATCTCTCACAGTTTCTTTATAGACATACTCTTTGCAATTTACGGCTCAGTTTTCATTTTTATTTTAGGTTCATTTCATGAATAGTGGCTAATTCTCTTTTTAAATTTTATTTATTATTTATTACAATGTATTCACTTTGTATCCTGGCTATAGCCCCCTCCATGTGTCCTCCCAGGCCTATCCTCACTCCCTCTTCTTCCCCTTATGCCCCACCCCTAGTCCACTGATAGGGGAGGTCCCTAGACTAGCAGACCTTATCAGGAATGGCTGCCTCGTCTTCCCCTGTGATTCTCTTTAAGGGGAAAGTTAAAACTTAACATACAAAGAGGAATTTTAACATTCTAAAGGGAAATTGCAATCACAGAAAATCAGCAGTGTCCTGCACTATAGGTCATGAAAATGAAAGCTTTTGATTATTTGGCAACATAAAAGCCTTCATGACTTTAGCCAGATACTTCAGAGCACATTGTAGTCCTTAGCAGCAGCTTGACTATATCCTTGTGAAAGCCTAAAAACTTAAACTGTTTCAAGTTCATGTGTTAGTTTATATGTGAGTACCTGCTGTGAGGTCTATGTTATGGCAATCACTATTAGAATACAGAAAAAATAAAAATAAAATACTTGTCTTGTTCTCTTAAGAATCTTGTCAGCTATACCACTCTTGGGAATATGCTCAAAGGACTCTACCTCCTTTGGTAGAGATATTTGCCCATTCATATTCATTCCCGCTCTACTCATAATAGCCAGAAATTAGAAACAGCTTAGATGCATGAACTGATGAATGGATAACTAAATTCAGGTACATTTGCACAAGGGAATATTATTCGGGTGTTAAGAAAAACAAAATTGTAAAAAATTGTAGATAAGTGGGAATGGAGCTAGAGAAAAACTTCCTGAGTGAGGTAACTTAGAACTAAAATGACAAATATTCTGTGTTTTCTCTTATATGAGAATGTTAGTATTTAAACGTTTGATATGTGTGCTATATTCTAAATTACCACAGAGGGTAGGTATAGCGAACCTTGAAGAAACCCCAAGACCAAGTATTCAGCACAAAGGATATTTATTGTCCCAGAGGGTGAGAGGACAGGGAATAAGATACAAAGAAAGGAGATAATGGAAGACAGAGAAAAGGAAGTGAACAGGGGATGGGGGAAGGGGTAATGGCCCTAGTGTGGGACAAAGAACTGTCTTTTTATAAAGGTAAAAGGGGAAACCCCATGTTAGGATGAGGGTTTGATTTAATTGGGCATGATAAGTAGGTGAGCCAAAGGGGCCTTAATTGCTGAATTTCAATATTTTGATAGTTAGACCTTGGTAGTCAGCCTCAGGAGGAAGAAGTGGCCAACTAAGTTTGTGGCTAACTTTTTGTAATATAACGGTTTTTTGCAAGCTGAAGAAAATCTAGGAAAAGGGAATGTAGGAAACTTGTGAAAGCCATGCACACCATGCTTTAGCTGGCTAGAGTCCCTTAATTAGATACCTAGTGGCATCGGGGGGGGGGGATCTCTAAAGGAAGAGGAAATAGAATATATTGCTTTGGAGAGAAAAAGGGGATACTAAAATAGGAGGATTGAATAGAGAGGCAATGGGAGAAGATAAAGGAGGAAATATAGGAAGGGACAACAGTAAAGGCCATATGGAAGCCTACTACTGTAGAAGACTCCTAAACTATACATATATGAAAGGAATCTAAATGGAATAGCCATATAATAGGATAAATAATGCCATGACTATACATCTTATGCCACCAAGTAAGCCTCAAGTGCCAGAAATGGGTTAATCTTGTAGATGTGTTGGTCAAAGGGTTTCTTTCCCATGGAAGCCACAAACACCACAGGTTATTACCAAGACTTTTGTTCCTCTCCACAGCCACGTGGTTAGGCCCTGTTGTTGAAGACATCACTACAGAAGTTGAGCAGGTGCTTAAGTAGAAGCTTTACCCTTACTATCCAGCCTTCATAGTACCGAAGGTACTATCCATTCTTCTAGAAGAGAAAGGTAATCATCAATACCACCCAGCTACGAACCCTGTGACTTATAACAGTGACCTGCCTGCAGGATATATTGATGCAATAGTGTTACAAATGTCACCTTATGATCAGATTTAAATCCCACTCTATGAGATGGAATCCATACTGGTTATATTGTCAAAAACCTGAGACTAGACCAGTCATGGGCCTAATACTATTATTGGGTTAAAGGGACATAGCAACAAAATGGCTCCCAGTGACATTTATGGCACACACACACACACACACACACACACACACATATATATATATCACATATAACACACATACACACACATATATGTATATGTTATGCCCATAGATCAGTACCTCAATCAACTTTAACCAGAGAAGTTTCTTCTTACAGTAGGTAAAAATTAACAGAGACCCACAACTGGACAATAAACAGAGAGCGAGAGACCTTGGAACACTCAGTGCTAAATGGAATGTTTTCAGCAAATGCCGTCCCTCAAGGCTCAAGGATCTAAGCGCAAGAAGAAGCAGAAAAGTTGTAAGAGACAGAAGTGATGATGATTCCAAGGAAACATCTTCTAGACACAATAGGACTGATATACACACTAACTCACAGAGACTATGGCACACAAGACCCAACTCTGAGAGTGTTAAGCCCCTAAACAAGAATCTATCTGCAGTTGATACCCACTGACAAAGGGAAAAATCAATTTTCTCTGGTGGCGTGTCACTGGGTATATCAGCCGTAATCTCCTCTCCAGCAAACCTGATGCCCTGGAGTAGTTTGCTAACAAAAATATAAAAGAGCTTCTATAGATTTTATTTCGTTTTTATCTTATTTGAGCACTTCTTTTGTCTTATTGGTCTTTTGCTTGTTTAAGTTTTATTTTTGTGTTTTTATGGGTTCTTTTTGAGAGAGAGATAAAGAGTATGACGTTGGGTGGGTAGGGAAGTAGGCAGGATGTAGAAGGAGTTGGAGGAGGGGAAAACCTGATCAACATATATTGTCTGAAAAAAATTTTAAATAAAAATCTTGTAATTTAAAAAAGTATAACATAATTAAAAACAATAGTGCAAGAATAGACATCAGGGCTAGAATAGTTCCCAAGCTAAAACAGAAAAGAGTGAAGGAAAGAGGCTTTATTTCAATTTCCAAGTTGGCTTAGTTTCTGTTTTGGCAGGAAGGAGGGAAATAGAATTGAAACTGGAAAAAAAATATGCACGTTAGTCAAAATGTGCGTGGCTTGTGTTGTGACAGGAGTCCCTAGCCTGGCACTACCGAAATGTATTGGAGATGAATGAAGAACGCCAAGTAGATAAGATGGTGTTAATTAATGGAGCCTGAATAATTGAGGCTGAAGACCAGACTCAGCATTTGAATTTCTACAGGCAAAAAGAGCCACTGTAGAACTCTCAGCCAAGAGATGACAAGATGAAAACTGCTTTAGGAAATAGATGAAGGAATGATATTTGTCACTGGATAGAGATTGGGAGGACAGTCTGGTTGTACTCTCCTGCTACTGAGAGCTTGGTCACAGGAAGGGCTCTGAGGAAGCAGACCGAGTTCCTCCTCTGTCTGCATTTCATACTGTGGGAGCCCGTTATTATCTATGGTTTCTATTGCAATAATAAATACCATGAACAAAAGCAATTTGGGGAGGAAAGGGTTTAGTTTATTTACACTTCCATATAATATTTGGAAATCAGGGCAGGAACTCAAGCACGGCTGGAAGTTGGAGTCAGCGGCTAATTCAGAGATGCTACTTACTAGTTTGCTTTTCCATGGCTTGCTCAGTCTGCTTTCTCATACACTCAGGGCCACAGGGATGGTACTGTGCACAGTGATCTGGGCCCTCCCACATCAATCATTAATCAAGAAGATGAACCACAGGCTTCCCCATAAACCAATCTGATAGGAGGCCCTCCCCCTAACTGACCACAGCTTGATTTAAGTTGACATAAAACCACCTAGCACAGGTCTTCTCCTCCTTCCAGCTCTCCATGTGGCTGATGTCTCTGCCTCTCTACTATCTCTTCTCTTCTGTTGCTTCCTTCCCCGGCTTCCACTCTTGTACACAACTGATAATATCATGGTAAAAAAGAGAGAGAGAGAAAAAAAAAGCATCTTAAGATAAGAAAGGTCATCTGATGAAATGTCGTACTTGGCAATTCATAGAATCAAAGAAAGTGCAGGCAGAAATTGAGACAATTGGCGCAACTGACTCAGCCTGGCCATTGTTTTGAGGAGACTTGAGGGAATTATGGGATCTTTACCTCTGATTTAGTGACTAGGGTAATTTGTGAGGATATGATATGATTGGTGTTAGGTAAGAGAATATCTCAATAGCCTCCACAGTAGTCAGTGTTACCACCTCAGCAACCTTATTTCTTCCTTCACCATTTGTGGCTTAGAGGAACTCAAGTTTTCTGAAATAAACAAAACACAGAAGACTGCTTCATTTTCTTCTCAAGAACTTTTGTTTTATTTTGTGTAGGAGAAAATAACGTTAGCCTAAGTGGCTTATTTCAAAACATATGTGTGCAACTGACTCGCTCTCCTCTGTCTCTCTGCTCTGGCTTACTGGAACCGAGGAGACCTTGGCCTGACAGAGCCCAGGGTCTGGCTTGTGTGATAGAAACGCTCTCTGACTGTACAAGGCAAATGCAAGCAACACTCCTGCACCCTAGTTGTTCAGGACCCTGGGTAATTTTCAAATCTTTTGTGTTACTGGTAATGATTTGGCAATGCAAACAACTTGTTTTAAACATTATCCCAGGTCATCTTACCCTTGTTAGGGTTATAGGTTGAATACCAAAACCAAATTACAACAACAACAAAAACCCCAACCCACCAACAACAACCCGAATCAAACCAAGCAACCAACCAACCAAACATACAAACAAGACACTTCATGTCGAATGTCATGCAGACTATTTAGATATGAGTGAAAATATAACATGTGTGCTTCATAGAGGGAAGGCTTCAGGACTTTATAAAATTATAAGTCTCTATGTTCTAGCCAGAGTTACTCCCTCCCACAATCTCAATATTGCTTCTTAAAGCAAGGCATAAGACAGCATCCCGGTCACAAGATGCTAATTTTACAGCACAGTCACAAAAATTATCTAAGTAATCAAAATGCTTTACAAAGATAAAATAATATATCTTTAAATCGGTCTGGTACCTCTCCTGGCATTATCTACATTCTAACAGCACTAGGGCATGTAAATAGAATATTACTGATGACTCAGCTTTAGAGGATAAACACATGCTTTGCTATTAAGGATTGTGGAATTTTAAGCATGACTGTAGGCTCTCAAGAAAACAATGCAGAATGTCAACATGTTTTAGAGATTTTGCCACTTAAAGATGAAATAATAATTAGAAATAGTAAAAAGGGGGACAACCAGAAATAAACGAGACAAGTTTCATTGAATAAGAATCAACTCTAGAATATAGGCTTAAATGACTCAGAGCCCCACAGTTTCATTAAATCTCCTCTACTACTTTCCATTTGTGAGTAAATGCTAATTATCTCTTTGTACATGTTCTTTGAACTGGCAAAATCAGTAAACTAGCAAAGGAGGTTTCATAAACAATTGACATTAGAAGTGATCCTGAAAAGGACTTGAGGAGAGGAAGTAGAGCAGGTGTAACCAAACAAAGCAGCTATGAGAAGAGGCAAATGACACAAAAACTATTTCACAAGCACATTCCTGAAGAAGAAACATTCAAAGTGACGTTCACCATCACATTGTTTGGAAATTTTGATAAAAATAGTTCCTCTGGCTTCCTGTGTCACATCTCATATTTAAGTAGAAACAAACTTTTCTAAGCAAAGATAGCAACTGAATGGAACTTGATTAGAGAGGAAGGTTGGCCTCTGGGTATAAACATGAGCGCTGTGTCACATGCAGAACAATGTTGCTTTATGGATTTAGAAAAATCCTCAAAATTTTAAAACAAACAAACAAACAGACAAGAAACAGAAGTCTACATGAAACCACAAAAGATGGTAGATGAGAGAATGAGAAGGCTATGGCAGTTGCAAGAACAGTGAAAGAGTTCCAGAAGGGTTAGTCACACTCAGTTATCGGGCTGTTTTGGAGTTAATGCTGTCATTTATTCATTATAAAATAAGAAAGTTCATCTTGTCTTAGATGAAGAAGAAAATAGCCATTTTCTAGAGTTTCCTGTGGTAGGCAGCTTTTATTCAAATTAGAAACTTTGTTATCATTCTTGGCTTTTCTTTTCATTTGAGAGCAACATTCAAATAATATTCAATGGGCTCATTCCATTATGTTGTGGCTTAAATGGGAAATGTCCATCATGGGCTCACATTTTTATCACTGGGTCCCCGCCTAGTGGTGCTGTTTGGGAATGTGTAGAACCCTTAAAAGGCAGAGGCTTGCTGAAGCAAGTGGGTCACTGTGGGCAGGTATTGGGGTTATTTTATAGCACAGTTCTGCTTCCTAGATACGGTGCATGCTGAGTACAAATGCAATGTGGCCTGCTAGCTTCCTGCGGACATCCATCTCCTGCCTGCTTCCATATCTTCCGTGTAATGATTGACCATAGTATTCCACTGAATAAAAAGACACATAGAATTTCAAAGGGTAAAAGAGCCAGAAACTTTGATAGATCATGAAGGCTATCTGACAACCCATTGACGCTGAGCGCAGGCTTATGTGAAATCTCCTCTAGTGGCCAGGAAGCCAGTGGATGGGACTCAGGTTGTTAACCCAAGTTCATCCAAAGCCGTATGGCTTTTAACTATTTCTTTCACCAGATTTAAAAATAAAAAACTATTTGAGAAAAGGGTTGAGTTTCTAAGAACAAAATGAAACACAACTACGCATTCTGAATAAAAAAAAAAAGTGTCCAGTTTGTTACGTTACTGATGACACATTGTTTTTCAGCAGAGGCATGGTGAGAATCCAGCCCCAGGCCTCCCAGGCCTCTTTCAGTTTTGTGCCTTCAGGAAATGGACACTCACACTCAGGGAGGGAGGTCTTAAACAATGACATCTTCTTGGTTCATCTCCCAGAAACACAGCAAAGAGGAAGAAGGAACCATGTTGAGAACGAGTGTCAGTACAGGTGCTTCTGTAGAAGGGCGTTGTCCCAGGCTGGAGTTACAGGCTCAGCTACACCTTCCCTAGAACGCAGTGGATTCCGTAGGGAAAATCCGCAGCACTGCTTCTTGTTGCTTTCGACCAGGCAGTTTCTGAAGCAGGAGGAGACTGTTTTGTTGGTAAAGTAGGCTTCCAAAAGAGTACACAGTACATCACGCAACTCACCTTTAATAACAGATAGAGTCAGAGTGCCCAAGGACCAATGGCAGCTGAATGAAGCTCCTCTTCCTCACTGAAAGGGATAATTTAGTAAGGCCTCATGAAAGGTGCTCATGTGGCATTTTCCAGAGTTGCTCCATCATCTCTGAGAAGGAGTAGACCTTGACCATGATCTCCGTGTGCTCCTTTGGAGCTTCTGTGAAATTCTAGCACAGGAAATCTTTGGTATGTGGCCTTTACCCTTCAGTCTCGAATGGTACAGAAACGACTTGGATTCTGTTAACGGAGGATTCCACTTAGATAATCAAAACTTTAAACCACTTATGAGGCAAAAGCTGGTTCAAGTTGTGAGAGTATTCTGCCGCGTTTCTGTTAATGGCAGTTGAAGTGCACTGGCCTTAAACAGACTAAAAAAAAAAACCGTTGTCTTCTCCAATGATGAGTTCAAGTAGGGCAAATGCAGAGTTTACAACAGGCAATTTTGGAAACAATATGCTTTCTGATGCTGTGACTGCTTTCTATTAAGTCTCTTGTTCATTAGTCTATTTTATATCAGACTAGATTTCTTTTCACTGTTTTACTGAACTCCTTACATCTTTCGCTCTACTAACAGGCACCTCAGGAAGTAATTCATTGCTGGGATTCAGGAATGACTACACTGGATCACTAATTAGACATCCTGGGAAACAAATGAGGAACAGACTGTGAGAGCCTGCTCTGGCGGGAGCGGTGGAAGGTTTCGGTCTCCATTCTCTTACTCTAGACGCAGCATTCTTTCCCCTGTCGCTGCTTCAGTAAGGAGGGGCGACTTAAACAAGATCTAACGTTTACTTGAAACCAATAGTTTACAGTAAAGGGTTCCTAGGATAAATGCAGGCTCACTGGTAAATATTGGTTTAATCTTCAGGGAAAATTAAAAGCTTGTGGTTTTGGACTGACGGCAGAAGTGAATGCAAAAGGACTACGCCGAGGTTGCTAAAATCCCTCCTCTCTTCCAGCTGCAGGCAAGAAAACCAGAACTCACTCACTCATTTTCTCCCAAGGACAGGATTACCCCAAACCTAGGAGGCCCAAGTAAAACTGCACCAGCCTTGCTCAATACTGTCCTTAGAGCTGCTACATATTAAGCTTTCCTCATAACTTACCCACCCAAGGGCCTATTAGAACTGAAATCATGGTAATTTGTGTTACCGTGCGTGGAGGCTGTGTCTCATAAACGGAGCATAATAGTATGCTGTGTGGCTCCGGTTACTGCCGGATTATAGTTCACGTGGGCATGTTTAGTTGAGGAGTGTTAAGTTGCTTTCTTTGACATATACTTTTGCTGGAGCTTTTAAAAACATTTTTACCGATCTCAGCTTGCTAATTGTGCTTGTCTTGTTCAATTTTCCCATCATAAATAAGAGTCATGTCTCCTATCAGCGTGTGATTGCTTCTACTGTAGCTCTTTTCCACTCGCTTTTTTTCTGGAGCCCACTCACTTCTCTTGAACAAGTGTGAACTAGAACATCAGTTCTGCTAAAAGGCACATGTTTTAAACGGGATTCGCCTTTAAGGACCCAGAAGCAAGGGGCATCCACCCCTCCCCCCGCCAGGCTACTTCTTTGCCTCTGGCTTTCTCTGATCTCAGACAAGATCCATGGTGGGCTCAGAGACCCAATGTAACACTTTGGGGTTTGCGCTTAGAGCTTTCTTCCCTGAAGCTGTGCTTTTACCGTGTGAGGAGTGCTGCAAAACCAGTATGGTGTAGCCCTGTATTGCAGGCTGCAGTTTTCTCTTCTGGTTGCTTTATCCAGACTTTAGTCTCATGTGTGCGAGGTCCAGCTAAGTATTCTGCCTGGCTTGAGTGGCTCCTGCGTGCAGAAGATACAAATATAGGAACTAAGCAGATACCCAAGCCTTGGGTAAGAGATAGTATCAGAAACCATGAAAAGGCGAGTAGTCAAAAACAAACACAAACAAACAAAACAACCTTAGAAAAATCTTAACTAGTTTTCTGCCACTGAAAGGTAGGAGGAGGGTTGTCTAGTAGAACAAGAAATAATATTTGTGTCATGTTTCCTGTATATAAATTGTTCTGAATGTGGTTCTTCTATACAGCTCTTTGTTCTTTTAGCTTTGTTATTTTGTATGTAAATAACATATAAAACATATATAACATGTATTGTTGTATGTAAATAAACTATTGTGTACGTTACTTTTCACAGACTTTAGAGTAGAAAATGGATGATTTTCTTAAATTATTCTACACTCTCTTTCTCTCTCAAGAGAAAAAAAAATAACCCATCATAGTGAAAACTATACAACAGCAAAAGCAGGGTGGCCACTTCTTCCTGTTCAGTTTTGATAATAACTAAAACAAAGCTGTGAAGGAAGCTCTACTCCCCCGAGACTCTTCATAGCAAACAGCTTGGATTTGTTAAAGAGGACACCTTCGTGGCCAGAGCACACATGTGGAAGGAAGGCAGTTATGCAGAGGTCGTATACCTGGGGTATAAGTTATGGAGTATAGGATAATGGAGTCATGCTAAGATTTCATTTTCAGGGCATGAACTGTTCAAACCAAGCTTAAGAACATTGTTGAGATATTTTCAGGGACTCAACACTAAAAACAAAGAGAGCTCCAAAATATACTGCAATGCTATCCCTGGTGTAGAATGTCAAGGAAAATTGGGAAGAGTAGCATCCAGTAAAACCCTGACTCCCTCCCCCCTAAACATGGAGGAGTAGGTGACTCCCCAAGGGAAGGACATTGGTGTGGATCTATGACTGTGAGGGTAAGACTTGTGTGTGGCTGCCTTCACACAGGACTTAAGGTCAGCCCTAGGGTGTGTCACATGCTTGCATCCGTCTTTAAGTAAGGATGGGATGGATTGGCAGGTGGAATATTCACACAAATGGTGAACACATTGGATTGTAAAGGTGAACCGAAGACTGAACATTTACCACAGGCAACTTGAGGTAAATATTCAGTGGAGGGGGGTGGGCAGGGTGCTTTCAAAATAAGTAAATAAGTGATTATTTACTGATTGTGACGGGGGAAGTAATTGTTGGCCTAAGTATTTCCATGGGGTGCTCTCACCTGCTGATATGCTCTAGCTAGTTTGACTTCCATAGCTCTGCCCCATGCCCCAGTAGCTCTAGAGAGGAAGGAATATTAATAAAGAATTCAGTTAAGGCATTAAACATGTATAAACAAATAAGGAAATCAGAGAAGGGAAGTGGCTGTACTAAAGTTACCATTTTCAGTGAAGGAAACTTATTAAGGTGTACAGGTTTTCTTGGGGAATGAATCTGGTTTTGAACTTGCTGAGTTCAAGTTGCTTGAAGGAGACCTTTCTTTCTAATTCCAAGCTGTAACAAATACCCTGTCTTTTCTGGTACCTTTCATTTGAAACAAACTCGGGCCCTGGAGAGAATTGTGTCTTTACGAAAACTGAGGGAATTTATTATAAAAAGAGTACGTTTTGTTGGTACTCTTGATTTATTTCACTAGAAATCCTTCCTTGAAGCGATACCCACCTTCCCCTTTTAGAAAGGACACTATTCCTTGTCCCCCCCACTTCCTTCCTTGGCTTTGCACATTCCTTCCCTCCCAACTTCTCTCCCTGCCACCTCTCCTCTCCTCTTCTTGATCTCTTCTTTTTCTCTTTTGAATTGTTGTTCTCTAATCTGTCCTCTTCCGTTTTAGCCCTTTGATCTTCCTCAACCTCACCTAGCTTCTCTTCCTTCATCCCTGTCCTATACTTTACTGAACAAGCACAGTGGCCCTGCTTGTGGGTCTATGACGAGCTCAGGAGTCAGTGTCCAGCTGAGACTTCTCATTTGATGGACTGCTTTTCTCTGGAATTAGGGGTCCTCTTTGGGCTGGGTTCTAGAAGGGAGTAAGCTCCAGATATTTGGCAACATTTTCCTGCTGAACTTGAAAAGAACACGCACCACTCACTGTGGCTCTCAGGGGAGGGCTGGAAGGCTTTAAAAGCTGCCTGTTTAAGAGATTGTAAAGGAGTTCATTTGTGAGAAGGCTCCAGACCTGTGTTACAAAAAGTCCAAATGCTGAATGCTCACAGCACCAGTGTCCTTGGTCAGAAAGTGAAGTCAACCTGGTGCCATTGTGGAGCACAGCTCCTCTGGGTTTGACATATCCTAACTACCTCTCAAACTATCCACTCACCAGAGACAACAAGCAGATAAGATCAAATTTTCCAAAGCAGATAACAATGTCTTTTAAAAGAATAATAACATTAGGAAAAACAGTATTTGTTAGGTATCTATTATATCCATTTAATAAACCAATTCAGCCTGATTTTTTTAAGTCAATACCTAATTTACCCAAACTCATCTCTAAAAGATTCATATGTGGGTTTTTTTTTTTAAATCACATTCTATACATCAAAAGTTTCTGGCATAAAGGGTGAAAGATTTGCTCAGGACAGCACAGTGGGAAGAGATGGGGAAAGAGATTTGAACACATGTCTTCCCTGTCCTATCTCCTCCCGATATCTGAGACAGTGAGAGCAAAGCAATGACACCTTGAAGCCATGGCTTCACAAAATTGGGTGTTGTCTGGTCTAACTCAAGTCTGCTTTGGAAGGCTGCTCCCTATTTGAAAGAGGTGTGGGATGCAGATGTTTAAAATAAAGAGCAGAGTTTTATGTTTTTTAAACTTCTTCCTTTAGATGTGTAACCTCTCTGATAATCCTCTGCTCTTTCCAGACAATACAAGACTTCACCACTTCCTCTGGAAAGCCCACTGTAACCGGCCTGCAGATTGGCTAGCCCTAGCCTATGGGGATAATCCTTTTGTAGGGACTGCTTGGCTTTCAGAGAGCCACATACTTCAAATAAGCTCCAGTTTTGAAACTCTGACATACCCTATGCAGAATTTAACAGCTGATAAGGAGTCTCTAAAAAACACTGTCATCTAACTGGACCTTTTTTTCCTGACAGCAGGAAGGGTGACACAGCCAGCCAAATAGAGTTCAGACCTCGGTAGCCTATGACACAGGGACTATGTTATGAGAAGGGGCTTAAGCATTCTACAGGTGATGGAAACCAGACCCCAGTGGCCTGTCACACCCTGTGCCTTCAAGGGTGAAAGGTTTTGGTAGGGTGACTAGCAGACATTGTGAGGTACTCACCAGCTTGAGAGTGTCCTTGCAGGCTAAGAGGCTAGCCCTGCATAGCCACTGTGCCCTTGTTCCTGCTCCTGGTGCCTATTATATACGTTTCTAATGCTATAAAACATAAGTAAATCCAAAGTACAATAATAGAAGACTATGAACCTCACTTTTGCATGATGTCTTAGTTAGGGATTTGTAAAATTAACTTTTATTTACCGGACTTAGTTGTAGTTTCTGAAGCTTACTGAGTCCTTGTGCTAACCAAGGCCTAGTTCCGGAAGCTTCTTCCCTCTGTACATTATTATCTAGGCCAAGAATGTTTTCAGCCTCTGAGACTTAATACTAAGTAAACGCACCCTTTCTGAATTATGGCTGGCTGGTTCAACTCAGCTGTTCTCAATTAAACTCCTCTCCAAGTTGACCGATTCAAACTGGCTTCTCCCAGCTTCATAGAATTCTCTGCTTAGATCTGTACCTGGTTTTTAGTTTGGTTGATTATTTTCTTGATGTCCAGTTTTTAAACTTTTTCATATATTTTAGATATTGGTCCTCTATCAGATATGTAGTTGGTAAAAATCTTTTATGTAGGCTGCCACCTTGCCTGAATGATGAAGTTCTTTGCCTAAAGAAGCTTTTTTGTTTGTTTGTTTCTTGGAGCTCCATTTAGTAACTGTTGTTCTTAGGAACTGTTTTGTTTGTGCTCATTTAGAAAGTCCTTTCCAGTGTCAGTGATATAAAGACTGTTCTCCACATTTTCTTCTGTCATATTCAGCGTGTCTGAGCTTATGTTGAGTGAGTCTTTGATCCATGTGGACTTTAGTTTGGTCAAGAATTTTGAGCTCTCCGTAAGCTACCTTATATTCCTAATATCTCCAAAACTTTTATTGTGAGGGTGTGTTAGATTTTTGTCAAAGGCCTTTTCTGCATCTAATGAAATGACCATGTGAGTTTTGTCTTTTAGTCTGTTTATTTGGTGAATTTCATGTATCAATTTTAGTTATGTTGAACTAGCCCTACATCTTTGTAATGAAGCGAACTTGATCATGGTGGATGATCTTTTTAATATGTTCTTGGACTTTGGTTCGCAAGGATTTTATTGAAAACTTATGCATCTATGTCCCTAAGGAAAATTGGAGTGTAATTTTCTTTTCTTTTCTTTCTTTTTTTTGTTGGCTCTTTATGTGGTTTAATTATCAGGATAACTGTGGTCTCATAAAATGAATTGGGCATTATTCCCTTTGTTTATAGTTAGTGGAATAATTTGAGGAATATTGACATTGATTCTTTTTTAAAATTCTAGTAGAATTCTGTACAGAAAGCATCTGCCCTTGGGTTTTTGTTTGTTTGTTTTTGTTTTTGTTTTGGGGGAACGGGTTTATTTTAACTCACAATTCCAGATTATTGTCCATTTTTGCATGAAGGTCAAGGCAGCTGGTCACATCCATAGTCAACACACAGAGAGAATAAACACTTGCATGTTTGCTTATGCTCAGCCATTCTCTATACATATACAGCTCAAGTGCTGTGAATGGTGCTTCCTACAGTGGGTAGTTCTTCTCAGTTCAAAAACCCTTGGGTTTTTGTTTAGTTTTGTTTTCTCATTAAGGGACTTAATTATTGCCTCTATTTCACTATGGTTGTAGATCTGTTTAAATTGCTTATCTGATCTTGATTTAAACTTTCGAAGGTTTCAATATATATATATAATTGATTTATGTTAGATTTTACTACTTTAATTGGGTGTAAGTTCTTAATTACATACTTATAATTTTTTGGATTTCTTTGTGTCTGTTATTTTTCTCTCTCCATATTTAATGTTGTTAATTTGAATATTCTTTCTATGTCTTTTAGTTAATTTGAATAACAGGTTGTCGATCTTTTTGGTTTTATCAAAGAAACAGCTCATTGTTTTATTGATATTTTGCATTGATTTTGTTGTTCTTGTTTCTGCTTTACTGATTTCTGCCCTAAGTCTGTTTATTCATTTGTTTATTTATTTATTTCACTCTACTTCTTTAGGACTTTCTTTCTTGCTTGCTTGCTTTCTCTAGAACATTCAAGTATGCTGTTAAGTTATTAATATGTGACCTCATCATTTTTTAAATGTAGCCATTTAGTGTTATGCTTTCATTGTGTCTCATAAGTTTGAGTACATTGTGTTTTCATTTTAATTCAATTGTAAAAGTTTTAAATTTTTTCTTTGACCCATTTTTCATCCAGTAGTGATTTTCTTGTTCAGTTTCCAT
The DNA here is from genome assembly GCA_028658305.1 of Pachyuromys duprasi. NCBI lineage: Eukaryota > Metazoa > Chordata > Mammalia > Rodentia > Muridae > Pachyuromys > Pachyuromys duprasi. Next base: position 41,263,615 of record CM053760.1, read on the forward strand.
GGGTTTGTAAGTCTTCTGTTGTTTCTGTTTTTGTTGATATCCAGCTTTAAGAAATGATGGTCAGAATACAGGATGTTGTTTCAATCTTTTTTTTTTTTTGTATTTGTTGAGACTGTGTTCAAGTATGCAGTCAGTTTTGAAGAAAGTTCTATGAGGTGCTGAGAAGCAGATATAATTATTTTGTATTTGTTTGAAATGTTCTGTATATATCTGTTAGTTTTTTTTGTTGCATTTGGTTTATAATACTGTTAGCTCTGTTTAGTTTTTGTCTGGATGACCTGTGTATTCATTAGAGTTGGGTATTGAAATTACCCACAATCATTGAGTGGAGGTCAATAGGTGATTTTTACCTATAATATTGTTTCTTTTATGAACTTGGGTGCCCTCTCTTTAGTGCATGGGTGTTTAGAATTGCAATATGATTTTTGGGGATATTTTCTTTGATGAGTATAGAATGTCCACTTCTGTGGTCCCTGTGAGGTGTGACCAATGAGAATTCTGTGCAGAACTTCTTTGTTTCTAGATATTGGGAGGTAACACTTAGGAATGGAATAAAGAGTGCATGTGGGGGGTGGGGCGTGGTGGATGGTGGTGGTGGATGGGCAGAGAGGTGAGAAGGCCACAGGAGGGAGGTAAACTGTATCTGTCAGCAGGATTTTATTTCCTGTTTGGCATAGCCTGAAGGCTTCTAGGGAGACAATTTCTATGGTGTTGTTGGATAAGACAAAAGAATGGAATGAGGAAGGAAGGCTATAGCAGAGGATCTGCTTAGTTCCCTGCAGTGGGGGCAGAGGAGAAGGGAAGGCTACAGAAGGTAATCTGCTACCAAGCTGGGGGTAAGACTGGGGAGTTGGAATTGAAAAGTGAAAAGGAGAATGGAAATCATTTATCTGATTCCCTGGCCAGTGTGGCCCAGCAGGTTTCTAGAGAGAGACGGCTATGGGAGCTGGAAAGTGAGACAAAAGTATGCAGTGTAAATTATAAATTATCTTCTAAAAGTTAGGGCCCAATAAATAAATTAGTGCATGTACTGCACACACACACACACACATACATATTAAGCTAGTGAAAGATGGTACAAAGTGCCCAGATTACTGGGGTACGTTGATTAGAAGCCGTGAGTGTAACCCTTTAGATAATGAGATTATTTAAAAAGAAATCTGGCCCACAAGTCACACTTGCTTCATAATTGTCTGATTGCTCTATCTGTCTCTTCTCCATAGTGAGATCCTCATCAGAAAACAAACCTGTGGCAGGACCCGACACTGAATTTTTGATGACCTCCAAATGAAAACTAAAAATAAAAAAGTCTCTTAAAAAAAAAAAAGCACCAAGACTGTGACAAGCCATAGGTGCCTCATAGCTCTGCTTTCTCAGCCAACTACATAGGGCCTCATTTTGCCTTCATTCCAAATACTTAACTGCAAAATACATGTAACACACAATTTTAATATCAGCTATCTTTTATGCCCAGAGTGCAAATGCTACTTAGGTTAAAATACATAACCTGGAAAGTATATAATGTCAAAAAAATGTAAGCATGTGGTCAGAATTGACTTTTGAGGTAGAAAACAGACTTTATAAGGTCATGGGCATTGACGTCTGAATCTCAGCCCCACTGCTTACTGACCTTGAGAAAGTTGCTGATTTCCTTAAAGTCTCACGTTTCTTGTAACTGAAGATAGTAATCTGTATCATAGGGCTGTGGTAAGGCTTTAGTGAGAGGACGTGTGTAAGTCGCACAGCATGTGGTGAATGTTTGCTGGATGCATATCATTATTATTAGGAATGCTATAAAATGTTTCTTTTGATACTTAGTGTTTTGGGGAGCTATGGCAGGTTGTTCCAAAACCACAAAAATATGTGCATTTATTCAAGAGAGATTTTTATCGGGCACTACTTTTCTAATAGTGACCTGGACACCTGGAGCATATACCAGAGAATGAAGTAGACAGTCATCTGTTCCTTAGTTAAGAGACTCATCGTGCAATGTGTATTATAATGTGTAATGATATAAGCACAATATATAATAAGAGCACACGAGCTATGAGAAGGCGTTACATGCTTTTAAAGAAGGTAAAATACGGATGGCGGAGTTTAAGCTGTAGGGTTACGAAGAGTGGTCAGGTGCAAGACTCTAAAGCATAACCTTTGCTTTCAAGAATTTCTTATGGAAAAATACAGTTATGATTGAATGGAAGTGGGAGAGGACTGGAACGGGAGGGTTAAGTGCTGCCTGGGAAGAAAGATGATGACAACGAAGTGAATGCAGGGAGGAGTCGCTAAAATCAAAGCCCGTTTGAAAAACTCTATGGAAACCTAATAGCTTCCTCTCAACCATAGATGTATAAGAAAGAAATCTAAATGGAATCTCGGAATAATAGGGCATAAAATCTCCAATTAGACAACTTTTGACACCAAATAAACCATCCAGCAACAGGAATGGGTTTCATCTCAGTGAGTAGTTGGCCAAAAAGGCCTCATGGAAACTCCCAAACAACCCCAGCTGTTATTGCTGAGGCTATTGGTTGCAGAAACTGATAGTAAGGTCATAGTGCTGGAGAAAATAACTACATAACTTACTGAACATGGAAAGATCCAGCTGTTACTCATAGAGCCTCCACCCCGACTGTTGAGTGTTCATGGTACTGTAATGCTCTCTGCATGCTACAGAGGAGAAAGGTAAACACCATCTACAGCGGTGACCTGCTTGCATGATAAACGGCTGCAATAGTGCCACAAAAGTCCTGAGGCTCCCTAACCACTAAATGATTTGATTTTAAGGCCTCCTCCATGAGATGGAACCAACTCTTGATACTGTTTAGATGACCAAGAACCTGGGACTAGACTGGCCAGGGGCCTAGGGGAAAACAAAATACCGTTGCTTTGCTAAAGCAGCAGAGCAGTGAAATGACTCATAGCAACATTCTATCAGTGTCTTGCTCAGCTATCATCAGAGAAACTTCTTCCTGCATTAGATGGAATAAATGCAGCAACCCACAACTGGGCAATATGTGGATAGTGAAAACTCATTTCTAAGTGGGATGTCTCCATTAATTAATTACCAAACCTCATACCCCAGAGAATTTTGTGGAATAGAAAAATGAAAGATTGTCAGAGCCAGTGGGGATGGAAGACATCAAAGAAACAAAGCCTTCTGGACGGCTGACGCACATATGAACTCAGAGAGTAGCAAACATGCACAGGTCCACACAAAATGGGGTCCCACAACTGAGGGAAAGCGAAAACAAGCCCCATCCCTCTTCCGGAAGCTATCTCCAATTGACAACTACTCACAAAGGAAAAAAGAGTTTTCTCCAATGGAGTCCCACTTTGTACACAAACCACACATAAGAGCAGGCCCATCCTTAGCAGTAGATGGTCAACCCAAAACACACTTAATAGTATTTTTGTGGAGTCTTTGTCTTTGTTTGTTTTATAATGCTTTGTCTGAGATTATTTTTTTACCTTACAAGTCTTTTGCTTATATATTATGATTTCTAATTTTATAGTTTTGTGCTATTTCTGTGTGTTGAGTGTGTAACTCTATGTCTGTCTGCGTTTCTGGTGCTTTTTCTTTGACTTTTTTATGTTTGCTTTTTCCTATTTTATTTTTCAGTTTTTTTTGTTTGTTTTAATGAGAGAAAGAAAGAGATTAGAGAGAGAGAGAAAATTGAGGGAGTAGGGATGTATAAAGGATCAGGGAGGAGTTTTGGGGAATGGAAATAATGATCAGAGTATATTGTGTGAAAAAATATTTTCAGTTAAAAAAAGACTGAAATAAAGGAAACAAGAATAAAATGATGGGATGGGTTTGCCTTGGAAAGCAAAGGCTCTTACGGATGAACAACACATACTTAGACAAGACAATAGCAGAATTGCAGGTGTAAGGGGAAACATGTCAGTGGCATGACAATGAAATATGAGGCATACCTGTAACGTGGCATGTATTGAGGCAGGAGAAGGGCCATTGGAGGGGTGAGACAAGAGAGGATTATCAGCACAGCTAGAGATTTTGGACTTAGAACATGAGTTGAGGGTAATTCAGTCAGATCTATGCTCGGATAGGGTGGAAAATCTATATGTTTGGGAGAAAGACTTGAGAAGAGATATAAAAGAGAGGAACTAAAATCATAGCTTATAAAAAGGCAATGAAGTCAAGATTGATTTTAGGAAGTAAGCTTGTTCATCACATCAGTTGATTACAGAGATGAGCAAGACAGAGGGTGGATACCAAGCACTTATCTTTAAGGACCACATGTGCTGTCCAACGGATCAACACTTCAAAAGTAGATAAAAGGCAAAAACAAACAAACAAGCAAACAAAACAAAAATACTGTCTTGAAAGTGTCATGTTGTAGTTAAGTTCACTTCTCACTGATTAAAATATTTATGAATCATTTCTGAATATAATATAAACCAAATAGTGAAGAACGACATTAGGCCTAACATTAAAAACTTGGATTGGGTACTTCCACATATGTGCCTTTATAAATTTTGTGCCATATTGGTCATTGTTGTGGTTCATAGGTATCACAGCTGAGTAGGTTATTAAATGTTTTTCTCACTTAGTGGCTTGCATTCCTCCTTCAGCTACTGTGAAAACTAGTCCTCAGGGTTAGGCTTTGCCTCCCTCTTTACTGTATGATTGTTTTCTTACTTGTACAGAACTTTTTCAGTTGTATGAGGAATTGTGAGTAGAATATTGCTTAGAAAATAGGAAAAGACTTTAGCTTTCAAGTTTCACATTGAGGTTTAAGATCCATTTGGAGTTAAAATTTGTTAAGCATAACAGGTAGAGACGTAATTTCAACAGCTGTTTGATTGAACTTAAGGGCTGGTAAGCAGGAAGGAAGTCATGCCTGGTACTCTAAACTTATCCAACTACCCAGGACTAATGTCATGGATCTCAGAGGAGAACCTATTTTTACCACTTTTCTATACCAGTATAATTCCTAATTGTGTTCTAAATATTTATCCTTATGCCTATAGATAAGTGTCAAACTACATCAAAGAAGCTTTTTTTTTTTGCAGTAACTGGAGGCCATCACAGAAAAATACATACATATATATACATACATATGTATATATATACATATACACAATGTATAAAATACAATATATTATATTTAAAATATATTATATATAAAATATATAAAAATACAATATATATTATATGGGTACAGCTTACCTATTATATATATCATATGTCATATATATATATATCATATGTCATATATAATAGGTAAGCTGTACCCATGCAATTACAGTATTATAGCTGTGTGAACAAGATCTAAATGATGGTACCACAAATTATCATACCTTCATGGATGGGGGTAATGAATGAGCCCCCATACCTAGAAGAGCTACAGACAGTTAACTGTTGAGTGAAGGAAAACTAGTCTTCCCCTGAGAAGATCCCCCTAAGTGGTTGTTCAATACTCGTGGTCATTCCTAAAAACATATACATATGAGAAACATTAAATGGACTCAGTAGGTTGTATTAATGTATTTATTCATATGTGTGTGGATGGGTATATATATATACACATATATATATAAACAATAATTAAAGAACAAGAGACTATAAATTTGAGAGGGAGCAGAGGGAATACGGGAGGGGTTGAAGAGAAAAGAGACGGGGAGAAAATTATGTCATTATATTTTAATTTAACATAAAATAAAAATAAAATAAAAAGGGTTGCACTGAAAGGTATTCATATTGTGCCTCTACCTCAGAGAGCCAGAATTTAATTCCATACTCCCCAAAGCAAGACACATTTAGCTTCTTGAGGTGTTAGAGCCCAGTTTAGGGAGCCAGTTCTTTCCTTCTACCTCTCTTTCTTTGTTGTTCTTTTTTTTTTTTTTTTGCTATTTCCCTTATTTATTTATTTTATTCACTTTGCACCGTGTAGCCCCTTCCCTCCGCCCCTGACAGTGCCTCCCTCTCACCCTCTTCCCCCTTCCATTTTCCTCATAAAAGAGGAGCTTGCTTTCCCACCAGCTCATGAAGTTGCATCAGGACTGAGCATGTCCTCTTCCCCTGTGGCCCGGCAAGGCAGTCCTGCCAGGGGGAAGTGATCTAAAAGCTAGCAAGTGAGTCTGTGTCCCACTTCCCTTACTAGAGGACCCACATGAAGCCTAAGCTGCCCATCTGCTACATCTTTGTAGGAGGTCTAGGTCCAGTTCACTCAAGGTCCTTGGTGCTTCAGTCTCAGCAAACCCATCTGGGCCCTGGATAGTTGGTTCTGTTTGCTTGTTTGTTTCTTTCTTTCTTTCTTCTTTCCTTCCTTCCTTTTTTCTTTGTTTTCCTCCTTTAGACATTCTTTTATTTTTTATTTTAAATTTTTTTATTATTTCAGTTTATTTACTTTACAACTCAAGGGTGCCTCTCCCTCCCTCCTCTCCTCCAAGTCTCCCCCCTTCCCTGCTCCCTTTACCCCCAGAAGAGGGACTCTCACCCTCTTCCCATATCAACCCCACCCCAGCATATCAGCTCACATCAGGACTAAGCATATCCTCATCCCCTGAGACTAAGCAAGGCAGGCCTGCCAGGGGGAAGTGATCCAAAAGCAGCAGCAGAGTCCATGTTGAAAACAGCACCAGCCTCCTCTACTCTCCAGGTGACCCTCTTGAAGACCAAGCCTCGAGAGCGGAGCGGGCGGCGGGCTGCTCTGGTGCTATTTTCCAGTGACCGCCGCCGAAGCCCGTCGCCGTTGGCCTCCGGCTCGTTTGCCGAGCCACCATGTCGCAGAGCGGGGAGGAGAACCTGCAGGGCTCCTGGGTAGAACTGCACTTCAGCAATGGGAATGGGAGCAGTGTTCCAGCCTCTGTCTCTATGTATAATGGTGACATGGAAAAAATACTGTTGGATGCCCAGCATGAATCTGGACGAAGTAGCTCCAAGAGTTCTCACTGTGACAGCCCACCTCGTTCCCAGACACCACAAGATACCAACAGAGCTGAAACAGACACTCACAGCTTTGGAGAGAAAAACAGCACTCTGTCTGAGGAAGATTATATTGAGAGAAGAAGAGAAGTTGAAAGTATCTTGAAGAAAAACTCAGATTGGATATGGGATTGGTCAAGTCGGCCAGAAAATATCCCTCCCAAGGAGTTCCTTTTTAAACACCCGAAGCGCACAGCTACTCTCAGCATGAGAAACACAAGCGTTATGAAGAAAGGGGGCATTTTCTCCGCAGACTTTCTGAAGGTTTTTCTTCCATCTCTGTTGCTGTCTCATCTGCTGGCCATTGGATTGGGGATCTATATTGGAAGGCGTCTGACAACTTCCACTAGCACCTTTTGATGAAGAATTGGATCTGACTTCTGGTCACACAGTGAGGATTTCATGTCTGAGCTGTGACAGCTAACTGAAGAGCTAGCATGATCCTTGGGTGTCTGCACTATGTGTGTTTATTTGTTCTGTAAATGCAGTGTTCCTGATTTAGTGAGACAGAA
>CM053760.1:41271575-41287710 GCA_028658305.1 Pachyuromys duprasi
GTTTGGCTCTTCCTCAGAGCCTGTCATTGCCCTTGTGCAGGTACCTATGCTTACCATTGTCTACCTACAGACTTCTCTATATACCCAACAGTGTAACTGCACAGTTCTTCCTGTGCTGTTAAACAACCACTGTAAGTTCCTAGGAATTACCTCTGAGCATTTTCAAGGATCTCTATAAAGATGTCTCACACATAAGGAGTTAAAAGATGGGAATAAGAAAGTGTACTTTGGGGGGAGGCTGCTTTTTTGGCTTCTTATATCTACTACCTTTCAAACCCTTATTTGCCCTAATCCCCCCATACTAGGTAGGAGAGAAAGAAGATTAAAGGGAAAAGCAGGCGCAGACCACTTTAGACTACTTTCTGCTCATAAGAAGCACTGAACTTCTAGGGGCAATTCCAACCTTTGTTGTCAGAATATCCAGCAATCCAACAACCCAGCAAAAGCAAACACAGCAGCAGGAACCACCAGCAACAGGGGAAGCAGCAGCTGCCACAGGCCCACTAGGGACTCACCCATATATACCCTCTCCAGAGGTCCCGGAATTAAACTATCTGGAGCTGGCAAAAAATTACATCCCTCCTAGAACAGAGACAAGCATATTACTGGCTGTGAACAAACAAAAGCATCACTATATCCCACACCTGGGATTAAATGAAAACATACTCAAATAATATAACTGGGGTTTTAAAGAAACCAAAATTCTCACCAAAGCAATATTTGTGATAGCCCATCCTTTATCTTGTGAATTGAGAAGCAGGCTGGCAAGGGTATGTTTCCCAAGCTATGCTGTCTTGCACTCATACCTGTAAAATGTAACATTAAATATATTTGACAGTGATTTGAACAGAGAATTTGGGATACCATGCTTTAGTGACTAGAGTTCTAGTCTTGTTGGTGGTTAATGTCCTTGTTCCTACTTCTTGATATGTACCCCCCCAAAAGTAATGCTACTAGCTTTCTCATTTTTAAAACAGGGAAGATAGAGATTTTCTTTTTTTAAAAAAGCCATTTTGATGTTGCTGAATATTTGGCACACTATCCAATGCATGGCAATCATTATTAGCAGGGACAGCACCCTTTCCATCACTGGTTCCATTTCCATCATCATCATTCCCTCTGTGTATAGCACAAAGAGAGAGAGAGAGCACGCGCGTGCGAGAGAGAGGCCTTTCCTTCCACCCATTTCATTCTTACTGTCCACCAGTCCCTGTCACACTGGGACTTGAATGTAGTGGGTTCTTAATAAAATCCTGCTAAAGAGTGAATGAATAAATATATAAAGTGCTTGTCACTTAGGAGATACTCAGTAACATAAGTGCTTTTTCCTTTCTGACATCAGCTTCCCTTTCACTGATTTGAATGGCAGAAAATACCCTCTCAACTTGTCATACTGTGTATTTTTGGAGAAAAGAAAAATGAACCAATTCCATGAGCAGTGAAAGAGTTTAGTGAAAGAGAATTTAGAGCCAGCAATCTGGTCGATTCTGAGGGTATAAATTAAACTAGTTAAGCAGCCTTGATCCAGGCTATCGGCAAGACAACCGCCAGACCCTGGCGCTTACAGTTCTTCATCCTTTCTTAAGATTAGGGAGTAAAATTCTAACCCAAAACATCAAAGGTTACAAAGTGAAACATGGTAACAACAAAATAATCCTAAATAGTTCAGTGTGGATTGGAACCAAAGACTTAGGGCTATGACTGTCAGGCACATCTAGGTCCTATATTGCTAACAGATGGTGAGCATTTTCATGGGCTTGGGACTAGTTTAGACCAGAGTGAGAATCCTCTGCTTCCCCCACCCCAAGAGGCTCTAATTAGTACGTAGGACATTAGATAAAGTTAACAATCTGGGCTGACATCCTATTTGTTAGTTTTAGATTGAACTCATACCTTAGAGTGGCTGAATATGCTTATTAAAAGACACGCACATACGCACACTCTCACACACTAAAAGGGTAGATTTTTTTTTTCTACAGGGATCAAAATAAAGAATTTCAAAGTAAAAGGGCTCCAAAGATTTGTTGGATATCAAATAACTCCTTCAAGACAACATTTTGATGAGTTAAGTGTAAATGAATCAGAAACATATGGATTAAGTTTCCCTTGAAATATACAGGGGCTTAAAAATCAAAGACGAAACAGTGCCTGGCCCAGAGTCTTACAGGTTGTGCCAAACCCAACACTTTTGAGCAACAGTTCAAGATATATGAGGGTTCCAAGGAAGGGGCTTGGCTGACCACACCTTGTTTCTACCGTATTGAAACAGAGAACATGAGTAATAATTATTTTGCATTATTACTAAAAATTCCTCAGTTTTTGTGGTTTGAAAATTAGCTAGCCAAGACTTACACAAGAAAACCCTGTAAGCAGCTTCTGCAGCACACAGAGCCCCTCAAAAGCCAAACAGTCAATTTTAAGATGCTTGTAGACAATGTTGGTATCTGAGATTGCTACAAAAATGGACTTTAGCCAAGCATCGAAGACCAAGACATTGGTGAATCTGACTTGTATTTCTCATGTTTCCCATGGTACCGCCAGGAAAGGTCTACTGGAATAAAGAGCAGTTGTTTCTGAAGCTGCCACACATCAGTCATCATTTCCAGTAACCCTGCTGTTTGCTGAAGGTAGTAGAATTTACAGCTTCTAATTAGTTAATAAGTACATTGGCAATTAAGGAAACTTTCATTTGTATCTCATCACAGGAGACACAAACTCGAAATAGATAAACACATAAATGCTAAGTTTAATCTTAATTCACATAGCTGATATAATTAGCCCACCTTTATTGCTTGAGATGAATAATGAAATCTTAGCTCAAATCCTTTGCAGATTTAATCCATGCCATGTTGATTAGTCACATCACCAAATCCAGGAGGAAGCAAAGTGATGTGGAAATCTACTTGGAAAATAGAAACATAATAATTTACTTTATGATATATATGGTCAGTCTGAAATGTGTATTATTTCAGAAATAATACATGGTTAGAAAAAAACTGAGAAAATACAGAAGAGACAAATTCCAAATTAAAAGTCAGCAGTAAATATAGTGCTATCAAGAAATGAGAACTTTTTACATGAACAGTGTCTTTGTCAATAGATGAAATGGAAATAATTAACTGCCATTGTTTCCCTAGGCTCTGCACTCTGAACCTGTTACGATCCAATATATTTAGGATGACACCAGTATAGTGTGCTCTGATGTTTGTCTTGCTGGATCAAGACTGCATAACTAGCTTAACTCATCTCCTCAGAATCAGTTCTATTGCTGGCTTAAAATTTACAAGCATGTGCGTTGTATTAGGTGTTTCAAATCCTCAGATACAACATTTTCCAACCAAGTCCTGAGTATGTGTGGATTTTGGTAGCCACAAGGTTCTGAGAACCATTCCCTATGTGTACTGAGAAAGGACTGTGTTATTTTACAGTTTGAATTTTTTAGTTCTTATATTGTGAACATATTTAGCAACCTTTAAACGCACTCCTGCTCTACCACTGATAGTCTAAAGTTTTATTGATCTATTATAGTTTATTTAACCAGGAATTCATTAGGAGAGTTCTCATACATTGTATTCAAAATCCAAGCTAATATAACCATATTTTATGAAGAGTTTGTTTTAAATTTCTTACAGTGAAGTATTTGGAAAAAAATTCACATAACACTTTTGATATGCATTCCCCCATGAGCCAGTTTGGCACAAAGTAGTCACTGTAGCTATGGAACTACCCAGGGAAACAGCAACAGTGAAGTCTCTTACAGATGTTGCAGGGAGGGACTCCCTCTCCTGGTTCTAGTTAAAAGCAAGTGTCAGTTTTCTTCACAACCTTTACATGATAAAGGTGGAAAAGCATATGCTCAGGGTTATCAGCCCCTCCTTGACACTAATCATTGTCACCAGGAAACTGGCTCATTTTGCACTCATTTCTCTACTTCCCATGACTTTTTTATACAGGACAAATGTTCATGTTCTGTTATGCTGTTTCTCATTAATTGGTAAATTTCCCTTCTATTTTATGACAATGGTATTTAGGCATATAGGTTGTAATGTGGTGAGAATTTTTTTTTTACAAATTTTGATCCTATCAGTCTCCTTCATTATATATTCTTATTTTGGTGTTTATTGTCAATGGCCCCACAAGTCCAGGATTTCAGAAATATTTGTTGCATACATATCAGTCCTTTAAAGCTTTTTAATATTTAACTTGTTTTGTCTTGTTTTGTTTGGACACGGTCTTGAAATGTTGCCTTGTCTGGCCTTGGACTCAAGATCTTGCTTCAGTATCCTGAACGCTTCGGTTATTTTAGCAATAAGCCACGTTCTGGCTTATGTTTAACTTTATACGGTTATTTGTGTGCTTGCTTTGGTGAATTATAGGTTAATAATATATTCTAATTAATTAATCATAAAATGCTTGTAACAGTTTAGTTAGCCACTTTTCTGTGGTATAGTTCCTGACCTCAGAGGGAGTGTGCACAGGTGCTAACATGTCCCTCTCATAAGATCCCTCCTTTCTATGCTTGTCACGGTGCATACGACCCACCTTTGACTCAGAGCATAAAGGTGGTGATGGGTAACAAGTCCCTCTCTTGTGTCACTTTAGGTGTCATATACAAGAACACGGTGTTTACTGAGACTTGACGATGTCATGATTCTGTACTGTGAGTGTATGCTACCTCGCAAGAATTTGCATATGAACCCCCTGTGTGCTGTGCTGAAGACAGCCCCTAGTGAACACCAGTGAGAAAACAGGCCTATGTTCTACAGCTCTGAGGAAATGGATTTTGTTACTAGAGATCATGGAAGAGGATTCTTCAGCTGAACATACAAATGAAAATAAAAGTCTAGTGAAACCCAGTGTCACTGTAATACAGAGCACACTGCTCATTGTGTTCAGGCACACAAGCCATGAAGTCTGCAAGATAATAAATATGTGTGCTTGGAAGCTACCAGGTCTGCAGTGATGAGTTATGTTCCAATAATAATGAACAAGTCAAGCATTATTTCTTGAAAAGCTGTTTGTCTCTGGATTTTAAGTTTTACTTTGTCACACAGCTTGAGATAGTCCCTTTAGTTTCTCAATCTCAAAAAAGCTAGAGCAAACAGAGGGCTCTGAGATGATTGTTAAGCAGTTATTTGGGGAAGCATTCCATTTTATTTGGAGAAGATGTTGATGGAGTGCATTTGTAATGCGGATGCCAGTCACTAAACACTGCAAGACAGCCTATGCTGAATAGAGGTCAAAAGGTAAATACGGGCAAGTGTTATGGTCCTGAGATCTTGTTAAAATGTGGCTTCTGTCAGAAGCACACACACACACACACACACACACACACACACACACACTTTGATCCAGCAATAAGCATGAGTTTCACCTCAAAAGCACTTGTGTTGTTTTTCTCTTCAGTCTACTCTGAGAAGCACTTCAGTAAATACGTAAGTTTTTGAATTGTAATGTTATCCTTCCTATTTTGTTGTATTCTTATTTTGTACAAGGAGTTAAACACTGTCTCAATCATGATTGGAAAACTGTTCAACACTGAACTACATTCCAAGCCTAATATTTTATGACTTTTAATAATACATTTTACTTTTAGAGCAATTTGGGGACCACAGCAACATTCAGTGGATGGTACAGAGTTTTCCCACACAGCCTCTGCCTCCCTGACCCCAACATATGTATCCTGTCTGACTGTCAGCATGTTCCAGTGTGGTGCATATGATCAAGCAGAATGTCACAGCACTGCTGCCCGAGTCCATAGTTCACAGTTGAGTTCATGCTGGTGATATAATGAAATAGGTTTAGATATGTGCAAAGACATATATCCACATTTCAGTGTTGCACAGACTAGCTTCCTTTCCCTAAAAGGTCTTCCTTGCTCTGATTATTAATTTTCACCCCTTCTAGTCAGCCCCGCTTATCTTTTTGATATTATAATTGAATTACAAATTCTCCCTTCCCTTTCCTCCCTAAAAACCCTTTCATATCATGTATCTCTCTGCACTCTCCTTCAGATTCATGGCCTCTTTTGTCACAAATGCTATTGCATGCACATCCTGTTGTTTCGCTTTAGTTTTGTGGTTTGTTGAATTTAATTATGATCATACGTTTAGGATGACCAAACAGAGCCTCGCCAGTTGCCTATGCAACTGAAGACGATGGTTCCTTCCCCACCTAAATATACTAAGAGCAAACAGTTTATTAGGAAAAGGTAGACTCTCATAATCTGTACCTACCACATACTCCTTGTTGACAAATTACAGACACAGTTTTGTTCAGGCCCAGTGTAGGCAACTATAGCCATTATGACTGTAATGACTGTGTCACATCCAGAAGATAGTCTTTTCAAGGCCTTTCCTCATTATCTTACAGTTCTTTTTTTTACAGTGTTTTATTGATTTATTACTTATTACAATTTATTCACTTTTTATCCAGGCTATAGCCCCCTCCCTCATCTTTTCCCTGTCCCACCCTCCCTCCCTCTTCTCCCTATATACCCCATCCCTAGTCCACTGAAAGGGGAGTTCCTCCTTCCCTACTACCCGACCCTAGCCTATCAGGTCTTATCAGGACTGGCTGCATCCTCTTCCTCTGTGGGCTGGCAAGGTAGGCCTCCTTCCCCACACGTCCCTCTGCTGCCCAGTGGGAGGTGATCAAAGAGCTGATCATTGAGTCCATGTCAGAGCCCCTTCTCCCCTTACTAGGGAACCCACATGGAGACTGAGCTGCCATGGTCCACATCTGAGCAGGGGGTCTAGGTCCTCTCCATGTATGGTCCTTGGTTGGCATATCGGTCTCTCCAGGTCCCCCTGGGCCCAGATTGTTCAGCTCTGTTGGTCTCCTTGTAGAGCTCCTGTCTCCTCTGTCTTTTTATTCCCTGACCCCCTTCTTCCATAAGATTCTCTGTGCTTTCCCCAAAGTTTGACTGTGAGTCTCAGCATCTGCTTTGATACCCTTCTGGCTAAATTCTTTCAGAGGCCCTCTGTGTTAGGCTCCTGTCCTGTTCCCTGTTTTCTTCTGCTTCTGATGTCTATCCCATTTGCTCTTCTGAATGATGATTAAGCATCTTCCCTAGGGTCCTCCTTGTTGTTTAACTCCTGTAGGATTGTATATTTTAGTATGTTTACCCTATATTATATGGCTAATATCCACTTATAAGTGAGTATATACCATCCCTGTCTTTCTGCTTCTGGATTATCTCACTTAGGATGATCTAGTTCCATTTGTTTGCCTGCAAATTTCATTGTTTCCTTGTTTTTTAATTGCTGAGTACCAACATACCAAGTAATCTGATTTAAAAAATGGGGTACAGAGCTAAATAGAGAATTCTCAATAGAGGAATAGTGAATGGCAGAAAAGCACTTACAGAAAAGCAAAATGTCCTTAGTCATTAGGGAAATGCAAATCAAAACGTCCCTGAGATTTCACCTTACAACCATCAGAATGGCTAAGATAAAAAACTCAAGTGACAACACATGCTGGAGAGGATGTGGAGAAAGGGGCACACTCCTCCATTGCTGGTAGGAACGTAACCTTGTACAAACACTTTGGAATTCAATCTGGTGCTTTCTCCGAGATAATTACTTCAAGATCCAGCTATACAACTCTTAGGCATATATCTGAAAGATGCTTAAGTACACAACAAGGACATTTGCTCAACCATATTTATAGCAACTTTATTAGTAATAGCCAGAATCGGGAAACAACCTAGATGTCCCTCAACTGAGGAATAGATACAGAAATTGTGGTACATTTATCTTACAGTTCTTATATTCAGTTTCTGCTTTCTGTACCACAATGTTCCCTGAATCTTAGAAGGGGTTATTAACATGTCAAATACTTAGAATCATGTGGTATGTCACTTCTTTAAGTGTCTTTCACTAATTAGTATGTGTTTAAAGTACCCCTCCCCTCAGCTTGATTGCAATGCTTTGTATAATATTCCACTGCTTGGATGTACCACAGTAATATACGGTCACCTACCAAAGGACATTGTTGTTGGGGCTTTGAGTTTCATAGTCGTTTATTAATTGTCACAAATTGTAAACAGCTAGGTACAGGATTTGTATAGATTTAAGCTTTCAACTTGTCTGAGAAAATACCAAGAATCACAACTGGTGGGTTGTGTAGAAAAAGTTTCTGTCTAATTTCATAAGAAAATATGACACTGTTTATTAAATCGTTGTAACATTTGTATTCCAGAAAAGGGAAGCAGAGAACGAGAGAGACAAAGAATGACAGAGAAGAGAGGAAAGGTGGAAGGAACGGAAAGTTGGGGACTTTGGGTTCTTACTTTAGAACGGGTGCTTTGGGCATTATAATAATGCAGTGTTATATTTATTCCATTTTGTTTCTCAGTGGGAATAGGATTCTATTAATACTCAATTCTACTTCTTTTTTTAGATTCATTTTATTTTGTGTATAGGAGTGCTTTGCTTGCATGTATGTGTGTGTACCACTTGAGTGCTCAGTGCTGTGGAGGTCAGAAGAGGTCATCTGGTTCCCTGGAACTGAAGTTATGGATAGTTGTGAGTCACCATGTGGGTCTGGAATCAGAACCCATCTCCTCTGCAAAAAAAAAAAAAAACAAACAAACAAAAAAACAAAAAAAAACAAGTATTCTTAGCCACTGAGCAAACTTCTTAGCCCCAGCTTTGTTTCTTTTAAAGCTCCTTGGCTACTTGGTATATTTATTTTTCTAATTCAATTATATATACATGCATACATACATACATACATACATACATTCATACATACATATATATTTCAAGAACCATCTATCCTCCATGCATCTCTTTGGGATTTTCAGATCAAATTTGTTAACTATATGAAGAACATAGGAAGATATTATATCTGTACAACACCAAGCTTTCCCTTAAAGCAATATGGCATGTGTCTCTAGCCCTTCAAGTGCATCATTATTTGTAAATGTACTGTAGGCATAGAACATTTTTGAATAAACCTATAGATATGCTCTATTTTTTAAAACAATTGACACATACACAAAAAAATAGTTTAAATGGCCTGACCCTCTAACTGGGTTAAAAAAGTGTCACTACTAAACACATAGGCTGGTAAATACAAAGCCCAGGTCCAGGCAGGAAGGGGTTACTTCTTTTGGAGTTGTTGGACAATGGCGTCCCATAGACCCTAGGGTCTAGGTCTTCAATACCCTATTGAATGTTATTGTAACACACAGAGTCAGAACACTGAGAAATCAAGCTGGTACTCATCTGGAAGCTTCATCACTATATTAAAATCACCTATTAAAATGTTGGAAGGTGCTAAGTTGTTCCTGTTAGCATCTGAATGTTACCAGGTGAGAAAAAGAAATCATGGGTCTTTTTTCCCCCCGCTTTCTTTTTTTTAACTTTGATATTTATTCATTTGATATCATGCTCTCCTCCCAGTCCCATTCTCCTTCTCTGTTTCCCCAATCCGCCCTTCCTTACTACTCAGAGAAAGTGAGCCCCCTTCCCCTTCCCAGAATATCAAGTTGTATCAGGACTTAACACATCCTCTTTCTCTGTGGCCTTGTGAAGTAGCCCCTGTCAGCCTAAAGTGATTGGAAAGCAAGTAACAGACTCCATGCCAGAGTGAACCCCCCCCCCCCATTCTTCTTACTAGGGAACCTATATGAGGACTAAGCTGCCCATCAGCTACATATGTGTAAGGGACCTAGGTCCAGTCCATGGATAGTCTTTGGTTGGTTCTTCAGTCTCCACAGTCTCTGCAAGGTCCCCTGGGCGCTAGTTAGTTGGCTCTGTTGGTTTTCTTGTGGAGCTCCTGCCCCTCCTGGGTCCTTCTACCCATCCCACTCATCCACAGTGCTCTACCCAATGATTGTTTGTGGGTCTCTGCATCTGTTTCCATCAGCTGCTGGATTGAGCTACTCAGAGGACAGCTATGCTAGGCTCCTGTCTGTAAGCATAGCAGAGTATGGTCAATCATGTCAGAGCTGGCTGCCTCCCGGGGGGTGAGTCTCAGGTTGGCCCAGTCATTGTTTGGACATTACCCCAATCTCTGTTCTATTTTTGTCTCTGCACATCTTTTGGCAGAGTAAATTTTGGGTCGAAGTTTTTGTGAATTGGTTGGTGTTCCTCTCCCTCTATTAGGAGTCCTGTCTAATTAGTAGGTGTCTCCTCTTCAATCTCCATGACCCTTCTTTTTTTAATTTTAACATTTTTAATTTTATATTAATCACAGGTTATATACTTTGTATCCCAGCCATAGCCCCTCCCTCATTCCCTCCCTATCCCCCCCTTCCCTCCCTCATCTCCTCCCTGCCCCTTTCCAAGTCCATCTAACTCTAGCTTATCAGGTCTCTTCAGGAATAGCTTCAATGTCCTCTTCTGTGGCCTAGCAAGGCTGCTCCTCCCTCGGGGGGGGGGAGTAGGGGGAGTGGGGGGGTCGATGAGCCAGCCATTGAGTTCATGTCCAAAATAGTCCCTAGCAGTCTCAACTAGTCACCCTTATATCCTCCCAGGAGCTTACTCTGTCAAGGTCTCCAACTTGTCACAGGGAAGTCTCTGCCCAAGGTTTCTTTCCTCTCTGCAAGCCCTCTGTCTTTCTGTCACCACTCTCCTCAAGTCTGATATCGATCCTCATTCATCTCCATGCCCCCTCTCTTACCCTGTTCCCTCTTTTCAACCACTTCCACTGTCCATTCTATTTCTTCTTCTGAGTGGGAATTAAGCACCCTCTCTTGGGTCCTCCTTGTTACTTATTGTCTTTGGGTATGTGAGTTGTAGTATGACTGTCCTGTGCTATATGGCAAAAATCCACTTAAGTGAGTACATACTATGTGTGTCTTTCTAGGTCTGGGTTACCTCACTCAGATGATCCTTTTTAGTTCCACCCGCTTGCCTGCAGAATTCATGAAAACATCAGTCTTACCCAGCTGTGAACCCCAAAAGCCAGAACAAGCACTGGTGAGGCAAGATATGCCCAATGATTCCTTAGTGATATTCATACATTTATTATTTTGCTGATATGTAAGAAAGCTATTAATTTTTATTTATTTGTAATAAGATGATATGATAAACTATTTTATTTATTCTCATAAAGTTTTATAGCAGTATATGAATATAAGGAAAATAATTACAGGTAATATTTTATGTACATTTTATACATTGATTGTATTTCTTACCTAATTCTTTTGTCCCGTTTCATAAATTCTTCAGAGAACTTAAAAGTTATTTTAAAAAAGCGTGTATAATTTTTATACTGTAGTTTTCTAAGTCTTCTTTCTTATTTAAATATTTTTGAATGATGTGTTTTGGTCATATTCATTTTTCTTGCCACCTCCTCCCAGATATTCTTCCCTCCCTAGGCACCCAATTTCATCTTCTCCTTCAAAAAAAATCCCATAAGGACCCAAATTAAAACAAAAAAATCAATAAGACAAACAAACAAACCAATACAAACACAAAACACATAAAAGATATGGAGTTCGTTTAGTGTTGACCAACTTTTCTTGCACACGGGGTCAGCTGATATTTATATTCTTAAGGAAGTGTTTTTCTCTTTCATTTCACTTGGTGTCTTTCCTAGTGCTGGTTTGTGACACATATTATGAGTCCATGTTGGGAAATGTACTCTTCATTAGGTGTTTGATTCACTTTTTTATTCCCCCAATTTTAAATCAAAACCAGACACTGAATTCCATCAAACTGATTTTTAAAACATTCTTTTTTATTAATTACACTTTATTCACTTTGTATCCCCCCATAAACCCCTCTCTCCTTCCCTCCCAATCCCACCTTCCCTCCCCCTTCTCCACATATGCCCCTCCCCAAGTCCACTGATAGGGGAGGTCTTCCTTTCCTTCCTTCTGATCCTAGTCTATCAGCTCTCATCAGGAGTGGTTGCATTGTCTTCCTCTGTGGCCTGGTGAGGCTGCTCCCCCATCAGGGTGAGGTGATCAAAGAGCAGGCCAATTAGTTCATATCCGAGGCAGTCCCTGTTCCCATTATTATGGAACCCACTTGGACACTGAACTGCCATGGGCTACATCTGTGCAGGGATTCTAAGTTTTCTCCATGCATGGTACTTGGTTGGAGTATCAATCTCAGGGAAGACACCCTGCTCAGATTTTTGGTTCTGTTGCTCTCCTTGTGGAGCTCCTGTCCCCTCCCTATCCTACTATTTTCCCCATCTTTTGTAAGATTCCATGCACTCTGCTCAACAGTTAGCTATAAGTCTCAGTATCTGCTTTGATATTGTGCAGGGCAGAGCCTTTCAGGGGCCCTCTGTGACAGGCTCCTAGCTTGTTTCCTGTTTTCTTCTTCTGATGTCAATCTTCTTTGCCTTTCTGGCTAGGGATTGAGCATTTTAGCCAGAGTCCTCCCTCTTGATCAATCTCTCTCGGTGTACAGATTCCAGTAGGTTTATCCTATTTTATATGTCTATATGAGTAAGTATATACCATGTGTAATGGTCTTTTTATCTCTCTCTCTCTTTCTCTCTCGCTCTTTCAATGTACCATGCTGGCCCAAATTCTCTTGGCTCCAAACCAATCACATAAGGACTGCTGCGCAGTCTCTGGCAGTGCAAGTAAATGCAGTCTTTCTCATTTCTCCTTAGTTTATCTTGTAACAGTACAAGGAAACTGCCTCTTACTTGATGTTTCCCAGGTCATGTGGAGCAATTTCTGATGTTTCGGATGCAAACAGACAAGAGACCACAGCATAACCTCTGAAGTTTGGTCCCTCACAAGCATGGTATACACAAAGACCAGAATTAGGAACAGTAAACCAAGAGTCAACTAAGAGGGGAGATTTTCACAACTCTCTTGCCTTTTAGGCTTCTGTGAGTTCATCTTCATCTCACCTGTCTTCTTTCTGTCTCAGCTTGGTATTCTACTAGGACAGAGATGCACACTACATAAGTCCTACCATTTGGCTTCTGATAGGTTAGTGGGTGATAACTGTGAGATTATCTTTGTTCTTCTGTCTCTACCAACCACTCTCTTTCTGCATGTGTCTTTTTTTTCCCTCAGTGTGTGAAAAGAGGCCCAGTTTGCAATGTGAGAAAGCCAGGGCTGAGTCTCCAATTTCACAAGCAGCCATCCTATCCAAAAGCAAAACACAGTGATGGCACTTTGCCTCTTTCCAGAGACTCTCTAGGTGAAACACCATGAATTGAATATTCATGTGTGCAATGGTTTGTGGGAAATGAGACCTCTAATATCTCGGTCTTTGATATTCTTGTGATTCTTTGCTAACTAAAATTTACTCTAAGTAATGAGTGTTTTGAAACTGTTTCCTTCTTTCTCTGTTTTCATTCTCAAGGTTACTGTGTCTGACTTGAATTTTTTTGGTTTGTTTTGTGTGTTTATGGATCATGCCTTTTTTTTTCTTTTGTGTACAGGAAGAAATGCTTGGTTTTGTTTCAGCTCATAATTTCAGAGGTTTTAGCTTATGGTCACCTGGCTTTGTTGCTTCTGAGCCCTTTCATGGTAGAACATCATGGGGACAGCACCTGATGGGACACAGCTACTCACTTCATGGCAGGCACAAGGCAGAAGTGGCAGTGGTGGACTACAACACAGCCCCCAAGGGCATGCCCTACGGAACCCATTCTTATCAATTGGGTTTTATGTCCTAACTTTTCCTTACCTTCTGGTCACTCATCAACCCAAGCCTTCAACACATAAGCTTTAGGAAACATTCTTTAATGTAGTATGAAATCAATTTCTCTCCCTCTCTCCTTCTCACCTTCTCTCCTTCCCTCTTTCCCTCCTTCCCTCTCTCATCTCTTCCTTCCTTTTTCTTGATTCTATACTTTTTAATAGAAAATTTCAATCTACTTACATGTAATTCCATAACTGAGAATATGTACTATATACTTTTTTTTTTACCTTGTTTCTTACTATTTTCTGTAAAGTCTCTAGTTTGCTAAATGCATTAGCAGCAGGACAATAGTAACTCATTGACTTCTACTAGGTGATTTGCAGTCTTGATTTTTCCCACTACCGGTCATTTTTGTTTTGTTTATTGATAGAAATGGTATCTTGCTACCTTCTTTACTACAAAGCCAATCTACCTTCATTTCTATTTAAGAGATATTCATCAGACTTCATTTACTATTTTTAGTATCTCGTAGCATCAAAATTTCTTATTGTCTTCATTGTTTGGTAATTTATTAGAATTATCATTAAACTTAACCACACATTTGGAAATAAAGATGGTATTTACATTTTTCATGTTCCAGATCTGAGTCATGTATTTCTTCAAGGAGCTTTTTTAATGGAGAATGGTATCTTACAAGCCAAGAGCTGAGTGTGAGTTATGCTTAGATCAAATATGTGCTGCATCTAAGCATCTCACCAAACAAAAATGGAAGACTTAGAGATAAACATCTTACAGTAGCATTTAATGACAATGTCATGAGTCAGGCATTCATCTACTGTGTTGAATGAAAAGATTTGAAACATTAATTTGGGAGTGATTGAGGGAAGCCAGTACTTTCCCTAGCAAAGTGAGGAATGTGTCTTGGAAAAGATCCAGCTTTGTTCTAGGAGCAATTCTTCCAGTAGGTTTGAACATGAAGTCTGCTTAGAAAGATCATAGAATTGGAAAATTACAAGTCATTACTTTTATGGGGTAGAGATCCAGGTTGAGAAATGGAATACCAAAGAAACAAGCAATAAGCAGAGAAAAAATAAACTACTTAACGAGATAGGCCATAAGCATCTCATGGGAAAAAGAACATAATAAAACAAAACAAACTGAAGGAGGGAGAGAGGAAGGGAGAGTTATATATAGAGAGACAGAGAGGCAGAGAGGCAGAGAGAAACAGATGCAAAGACACAGTCAGAAACAGAGACAGACTCCTGTCCTGTTACTTGTTTTCTCCTACATCCAATGCCCATCCCATTTGTCTTTCTAAGTGAGGATTGATTGGTCTTCTTTCTTGTTTATCTTCTTTAGGTGTATGGATTTCATTATGTCTATCATGTCTTATAGGTCTAAATAAGTGAGTATATACCGTGTGTGTCTTCTTCCTTCTGGGATACTTCACTCAGAATGATCTTTTCTAGATCCCACCATTTGCCTGCAAATTTCATGACTTCCCCTTTTTAAATTGCTGAATAGTATTCCATTGTGTAAAAATACCACAATTTCTGTATCAAGGGAGGAGCAGTCCCGCTCAGCCACAGAGGAGAACTTTGCAGCCAGTCTTGAAGATACTTGATAAAACAGGGTCAGCTGAAAGGGGAGGAGGGCCTCCTCTATCAGTGGACTTAGAAAGGGGCAGGGAGGAGATGAGGGAGGGAGGATGGGATTGGGAGGGAATGAAGGAGGGGGATACAGCTAGGATACAGAGTTAATATAATGTAACTAATAATTTTTAAAAAGGAAAAAAAAGAAAAGAAACAGAGACAGAGGGTATAGAGGATACTTTTCTGTCCTAAAATAGGTCTGAGCTTGGGCACATAGAGAATCTACTGAGTGAAGGTTCCATTGTGACAAAACCTTAAGAAATCAAGAAAAACTTTCAACAACTACAATCACTGTGACTATGGGTACTCTGTGAGTCTACATGCCATTGGCACATAATCCTGGGTACTCCGAGGATGGTCATCTCCTCTGTTGTTTCTTCATCAAATCTCCTAGCAGTCATGGATTCCTGAGACTCAGGTCTTTACATCCATCTCCTACTTTAACCCACCTTTAGCCCGTTGAAAGTCTTAGAATTTCCCATCATTTGTAAGACAACTTTCCGAACTGATGACACTGAACCTAGTTTGCTGGTGGCAATCAATGGTAATGACAATTCTATTTTTTTCTTCATTATAAAAGTAATTGTTTTGGGATTGGGAAAGAATGGTCAGTTGTTTCCTCATTAGTTATCAAATATTGTAGATGAATATTTGATCCTTGCACGATATTTCCTTTAAGTTTCCCAGATACTATAAAGAAAAGGTCAGAGGCAACACAATTGAAGTTTGTTCTTCTAACATTCCCAGCTAGAGATGACAATTTTACTTTCTACATTTTTGTGTCCCCCTTTGTAACAGCTTGAAGTTCCCCTTCATTGTTTTACTGACACTGTTGTTGTTAAAGAGATATTGTCAAATTAAATACCAGAAAAACAGAACTTAGAAATAAGGTGTATTCTTTTTTTTTTT
>CM053760.1:41288210-41303275 GCA_028658305.1 Pachyuromys duprasi
ATCTCAAACCCTTGCCTTGAGGTCTTCCTGATTACATTAAATTTATGAAATATGTGTTTGTACATTGCATTTTACTTTCTTGAAACAACTTTATTTTTACCTTCTTCCCTAAGTTCATTTTCCTAGAATCGGAAATAATTGAAATCATGACCTTAGATAACTTTTTTTAAAAAGTGCAAATGAGTAGTCTATTCTGTTTTTGTTATCATGCTAGAATGTTCCGAAGATTTGTGGTGTGACCTACAGTAAATTTTGGATTGGTAGCTTAGAATTTAATCCTGCAATTTCTTGAATATTAATTTAGCTCAAAGAGTATGTTTTACTCTCACAAAAATAGAAAGTAAAACAAAAATTGTAAGCAAATTTACTAAATGATATTAGAATAAGTCGTAAAATACAAAATCATAGGAAATATAAGAACTGAACTCCAATTTTAGAAGTTATATACATAAGTGATTTAAATGCTTTTCACTGCATAAAAATCTCTATAATAAAATTGACTCAGAGGCCCAATATATGATATAATAGAACACCTGGGCTATGCTTTCTAAGCCCAATGATGCCTCTGCCTTTTCTGAGCTCCTGTTGAATGATGATTGGAAACCATCATTCTTTAGGATCTCTAAATTATTTAGATGATAGATTCTTGGTCAAGTCCTGTCTTATATAGAAGCAAAATATAATCAAACATGTAAAGGCACTCTGCTGTATGGAGGCTCTGAGGTTCTCAAGCCTTGCCACTTAGTGTTTAATGATCCTAAAGAGAAAGCTTCTTTAAGATAGTTTGTAACCTTTAGTTTGATTCACTGTCAACTGGTCTAAGAATGAGGTAACCCAGATACCATATTAGCCATATGATATAGGATAACCATACTAAAATCTACAGACCTAAAGAAGCTAAACAACAAGGAGGACCATAGGGAGGAATCCTAAATCTCATTAAGAATGGCAAACAGGATAGACACCAGAAGAGGTAGAAGAGAAGGAACAGGACAGGAGCCTACCATAGAGAGGTCCTCTGAAAGAGTCTACCTAACAGGGGACCCAAGCTAATGCAGAGAGTCTCTGCCAAACTTTGGGGAGAGAACAGGGATTCTTATGGAAGAAGTGGGGATAGAAGGACACAGAGGGGACAGGAGATAAATAAGGAGACCAGCAAAGCCAAAATATCTGGGCCCAAGGGGTTCTTCAGAGACTGATCCACCAAATAAGGACCATGCATGGAGAGAACCTTGACCCCTGCTCAGATGTAGCCAATAGGCAGCTTAGTTTCCATGTGGGTCCGCCAATAAGGGAAGCAGAACATGTCTCTGACATGAACTCAGTTGTCTGCTCTTTGATCACTTCCCCCTGGCAAAGCAGCCTTGCCAGGCCACAGAGGAAAAGGATCTACATAGTCTTGATGAGACTTCATAAGCTAGGGTTAGATGGCAGTGGAAGAGGACCCTCCCATTCAGTGTACTAGGGGAAGGGGATAAAATGGGGAAGAGGGACAGAGGGTGAGCCTAGGAGGAAATGAGGGAGGGGGCCTCAATTGGGATATAAAATGGATAAATTATAAAAAGTGAAAAAAGCATCTGTCTTCCATCTTTTGTTTCCTTTTCTGTTGTATTCCTTTAAGAGGCAGAGTGTATGACAGCACTGGCTGAGACTGCTATATAGGAAGACATTGTATCAAAAAATAGAAGACACTGTAGTCTGTTGCCCACTCATTCTATTTCTTGATGTGGAGAGCACGCAATGTGGACACATAGGCCAAGTATGTCACTGACAGATCTTATTTGTGACCACCCCTCACAGCCAGTCTACATCTTCTCCTCACTGCAAAATTTCCTAGATTCCTCCATTTTTTCCAATTGCTGTGCTATGGTCTAAATGTGTTCTTCAAAACTCCTGTTTGTCATTTTTACGCTATCAAGAGGGAGGACCCTTAGGAGGTGCTCAGGGCATGAGGCACTCTTCCAACAATGGGCTCAATGTCCATTTGGGAGAACTAGGTTCCTAATACAAAGGAAGAGCTCAGGCCCATTTCCTTTCTTTGTGTTCTCTCAGAACATGCCTTTCTGCTCAGTGAACACATGGCACAAAGGCCTTCACCATGTGGTCTGACTTCACAGCTGAGCCACATGAACTTCTATTATTTACAACTTACCTCGTTTGTAATATTCTGTTGTAACAACATTAAACAGACTGGCACAACCCTGACCTCAGTTCTGTAATACAGTGCATTCAAAAGTAATCATTTAGTGAACCTAAAAGGGGTTCAATAAACTACATAATAGGATGTGAGCGATTGTAGAATGTCTAAAAACCTAATATTATGAGAAAATGCTTGCAGAAGATGATGATAGAATGTTAAAAATGTTTTTTATTATTATTTCTTTTGTTATTGTTGGAGACCAAGTCCAGAGCCTTGGGTATGGTTGGTAGGGCAGTGTGCCACTGGACAGCAGTCACAGCCCAAAAATTTCTTACCTGCCCAGTTTGGTTTATTTCCTGGCCCTTCATTACCTATTTGCTCTTTCTATCTATATCAGCTGTTGCTGAACTGCTGTCAATTCCAAGAGAAACTGAGATGCCCCACTGGCCTTGCTAGATCCTAACAGTCTTTGTTATTTTGGACATCACATAGATGCTAGATTCACAAGTCATTGACTGATAAGCAATGCCTACGACCAAATACTCAGAAATCAAATTAGAATTGTGGAATCTTAAACCTGTTGGAAGTCTTAGCTTCTTCACAGTTATGCAGATCAGCATATTTTAGAATTTTAAAACTAAGGATTTCTTCATTTTATGTTGCAATCATTTGGTACCCCGGAGGCTCTCTAACGGGAGCTGGATTTAGGCTAATCAGACCTCTATAATTATATAGAACAGTTTAGAGGAATCTGTGAGTACAGTAGCAGCTGAGAGGATCTTACTGCTTTTTCTGCTTATTCCAAAGTCCCACCTGTGTAAAATTATTTACTCAGTTCAAGCATTCTGTCCTGAGCATCTATGGGATTTGTGAGTTTTGACATAGAACTAAAGGAAAAGAAAAGCAAACAAATTTTCAGAGGCAGGCAAAAGCTGTAAATTTCAGAGATATCGTTTGTGTGGGGTGGTGATTGAGGTCATTTGCTAAGAAACAGTGGTGGGTAAAATGGCAGTTATGACATATCGCTTTTGTAATTGCCACTCATTCCGGGATTACACGACATGACAAATCTAAAACCTCAGAGCAGAAATTTCTGCCATCCTTCAGGACTGCTTGTAATGCTCTCAGTCATCCATGGTATCTTCTTAGCTCCCATTTTGGTTTCAGAATTTGCACTGAACAGTGACCAAATATCATGGACAAATGATGAGGTGCCCCAAGTAAAGTAGTCCAAGGACAGATTCCCAGGCTCTGCCCTGGCTCTGTTGGTACTGGAGTCTTCTCCTAGATCCAGGCATCACATTTCCTGCCTTTGCAGAGCTGGCCTAGCAGAAGCAGAAGGTGTTTAGTGATGCCATCTATAACAAGCAACAAAACGCGAACATTTAGAATGCACATCTAGTTTTCAGTGTGTCAAATCTAGAACTTCTCACCATAACATGGCAATAAATCAGAAGGAATAAAATCAGTGAAAACAAATGTCAGGGTAAAAACATTGAAAAAGTTTCTGAAGTTATATTGAGACATTTTTGCTTGGTTGGTTATCAATAGACTACTCTGTGTCTTGAAAGTCAAGCTGCAGTTGGGTCATGGCATACTCTTATTTACTGTTTGTGTCTAGTGTAGGTGACCCTGTATTTTGCTTTCTACCTCTAATAATCATAAAATAGATTTTTTAAAGAAAATTCCCAACTCTAGCTTCCTTTTTCCAAAGCCAATACAAGATGTACTCCTGTTATCGAGCATGGGCATGAAGAGAACATGGTTTTGTACAGAAAACTCTCAGAAGCACTTTCAAAGACAAAGCCATGAAGTTCTGGAGCAGAAAAGGGTGTATGGAGAAGATATTGAAGCCTTTCCTCCACTCATGCCCTTATTTTATTTTATCTTGCCCTTGTCTTTTGGAACAAGATGTAACAGCAAGCCTTTAGCCAACTCTAAGATTAGATTCCTAAGACCCACCAAACATCCAGGGCTATCAGGAACAAGGATAAACTTCAATAAAACAAGGTGGTAGAACACTGATATAAGGGTGTGGTCACCAGGATCCAGGCAGGGGATAAGTCGAGCTGTGTGAGCTTTCCCAGTGGTCAGCACTGTATGATACTGTGACTCCCAGAGTGGAGTAGAAAACTCCTGTCTCAGAATGGGGCTGCCAAAAATGAACTTGAACTCCATGGATTGCTTCACCCTTCAATGACCCAGAGTCCTAAGCTATGAAATGACAGCAAAAATCACCAGCCTTTACTGATTACACACAAGGGTCAAACCTCAGTCAGTGTGACACGATGAGTAAGTACTGAGATTTGAGCCTAGACAGCCAAAGTCAGAAATCTTGACCTACACAACTTAGCCTCTGGCAGATAAGATACTGTTTTCTTCCTTTTAAATTTTCTTGCTGAAGTATTATCCATAGCTATATATTAGGATCCGATGGAATGATTCAAGCAGGAAGTAGCAGCTATCTACACCGTTCAGTGATCCAGGCCCCAGGACCATTCCCAGAATAGGTCCCTCTTGGATCTGGGGTGCAGTCCTCAAGAGCAAAGCTGTATTATAGATTACCCCATCCTAGTGACGTGAATCAACAATAAGGTTTCAAAATTCAAAGCTTAGCTGGGACCCGGGGTCAGTCCTCAGTAGGCTACAATGTAACGAGAGCTACAATGTGAGCAAGAATCATAGTTAACTAGAGACCCTACTGAGACCTGAGGGCACACTTGCAAGGTGACCTGACCATGTTACTATTGTCAGAAAGCTCAGCTCCTTGGCATATGATCTCTGTAGATCACTGTGTGAGGATTTTTCAAAAGATAGCAATGGGCCTCCTCCAAAGCAAGAGATCCCAGAGAGAGCAGGCCAGAGTGTTTCCACTGCCTTGTTTTACCAATTACACTACCATGTCCAGGGAGGGGCAGAAAACTGTACCCAGGAGTATGCTGGATCTGAGGACTAATCTTAGAGGCTGGCTGCCATCACCACTGTCTTGTACCTTTCAGCTGTTAGGACAGGAAGTTAGCCCATATGGTTACATACGTATTTCTTTAGAAATTGCTATGATATCTTAGGGCACATACAGTATTCTGAGTAAGCCTTTTCCTCATATGGGAGATGATATAATAAACACAGTTGGCCACTTCTTACCTGTCACTAACAGTCTTCTTGCCAGGCTGGGCAACTTCAGAAAGGAGAGGACCAGGGGATGGTAAAGGGATGGCAAAGAGTATCCCAACAGGAGCTACGTATACAATATCAGGAGAAAGGGAACTACATGCTCTGACTGCTTCTTATCACAGGAGGCTAGGGAATGAGAAGAAACAGCGCCAGGGTGGCCAAGCAGAGCCCAGCCAGAACGGATGTTACACACCACATTACAGGGTGTCATGTTTGACGCAACAGTCCCACAGGATCCTCAGTACATTCGTGATTGCTGCAACTGTGTCCCTGAAATGTCCCTCTGGCTGGGTGAGGAGGTGGCTGAAGGGGTGAGAGCAAGAGGCCCACTTAGCCTCTTAGGCCTGCCATTGTTTAAGAGGCCATGGCAATTCCTGCAGGAGCAGAGTTGCCATCAGAGAAAGAATGGGAGGAAACAGCTAAGTTACCAAGAGAGGGACTAGGAAAATATGGTGACCTGATGAATCCACACAGAGAAGGAAGACTTATCAGCTGCGGGCACATGGTGAAAATCTCAAAATTTGTTTTCCTCAACTAGAAGTGGCATATCAGTGCTCTTAAAAATATTGAAGTCTGTCTGTGCAAAGTTCTTACCACGTTTTTTAGTATGGTAAGGATAGTGTAGCCATCTAAGTCCCAGCATCCACAGATGCAGGACAATGACTCCAAATAGACAACAGAGATGGAACAGTGAATCCAGATCAACAGAAAAGCCACTGTACATGTGGCATGCACATATTAAGAAAATATGCTGCAAATGAGGGGTTAGCATTGAAATTATAGTTTATTTAAAAAATATTGGTGTAATTCCTTAACTACTCAGAAGGGATTTTTCCCCCCAGAGAAATACCGCTATGCTTCACTGAGCCAAAAATCAAAAAAATTAGGTCTAGTAAGAATACATAGAAAATTAGAATGAAAATATTTAAAATGATATTAGCTTTATAGAGTATCCACAGAGGCTGGAAGTACAAATGGACATGCCTACCACTATCAAGAGTGTATTCATTCTATGAAAAGAAATCTGTTTCTATATTTTATAGAAGCACATAAATAGACACAGGATATCTATTACATGTAATGAACACACATATATTTTAAACCCATAACATAAAAGAATCTAAAATAAATAAGATATTCCTCTCTTACATGTTTCTCGGAGAGACATTACTTCTCCAAATTCAGCTATTTGTGCATGTTCATCTATATGCATATCTGCGGGCATGTGCACTTGCATGTGAGTCTGTCTATGTGAAGATCAGGGGGTCAATATCATGCGCCCTCCTGCGTCACTCTCCCTCTTATTTTTTGAGGCAGGGTCTCTCACTGGAGCTTATCAACGGTCTAGACTTCTTGGCCTGTGATGTTCCAGGTCCACTTGTTTCTGCCTTTGTAGCTCTGAGTCTATAAGCACTTGTGACCATACTCAGTTCATTGTGTGGGTTCTGGGTACTGGGCAAGTACTTTATCTACTGAGTCATTTTCTCAAATCCTCAGTGGACAGGCAGTAAAGCTGAGTAAGGAAGGTACTTCTTTATTACTTTTAATTGTTCAGACTATGCTTCATGTTATTGCTAAAACTGTAACCTCTTGAATTTTAGGGTTTTGTGCATTCTATACACCTTTTCTGAGCTACACTCAGAATCTCTGTGATGCATTTTAAAATTCCATTCTCCCTGGTTGTTTCTGTTTTTCTTTGACAAATGTTTGCACGTATAAAATGAAATCTGTCCATGTGGCTGTATCAAATCTTACCTCCACATGTCAAAAGCCTCTTTGATGGGTGCTGTCTCTTCTATATTTACCCAGCTGATGGCACCTAGCCTGTTTTCTCTCCTCTTCCCTGACCCCTCCATCTGACTGCAAACTCTCTGCAAGGAGGAGTCTACTCACAGCTCTTTGTGATGAAGGACACTGGCGTGGATCATTTGCAGAAAGCAGAAATATGAAGGTGCTAGAGAGAAGAATGCCTGGGGACACCTCTGTTGGTGACAAATTGCTGTTTTACCTATTTCAGAGATATTCCCTAGACTATCACTGCTCTGGGTCCTCTAGCTGTAAGAATTTGTAGTTCGAAGTCCTGGAGGACTCGAGGAGGACTGCTAGTACTTGCTGGCCAGAGTCTATAATCTTGTTTTCTCAATATCTTTCTCCCCCAACCCCATGTTTAGTGTGAGTCACCGAGAGCATAAATATAACCAGATGCTAGGCGAATAAGAACATGGGTTATTGTATTATAATGAACTCCGAAACCCGGAGAGGCCTAGGCTGAACTCCTCCAGTTCCCTGCCACTGCTCACCTCTAAGGAAGCCAGTCAGTCATCTTGCTTCCTCCGCTGGCTTCATTTCCAATCCCAGTTGCCACTTGGGAGCTTAGAAGAATGTTTGGATGTAAGGCCCCATCGCTTTCCTGAAGTGGTGTGCCTCCTAGGGACTGTCCCTGATGATGTGTGCTATCCTGCTGTGATTACTGATGCTGGCCCTTTTGGCTCTCAAAGGCGTTTTTAGTTTGTACTAAGATGTTTTGTTTTGTATGGATACTTTATTTATTTATAAGGCACCTATCTTATCAGATATCAAACAATAGTGGCAAAGGCAAGAAGGAGATCCCTGCATTCTCCGTCCAGGCATAATAGACAATAGGCTCTACCTTAAATTCCTTTCAGTCAGTGCTGAGGAGTTGATATTACTCTTGCTTGTGGACCTTCCCAATTTGTTTTAAAATTAAGTTATATAAAGCTCATGAGCAACCGTCTTGTACAGTTTAAATATTATGGATAAGACAGAAAGTCTTATTTTCTTTTCTCAGAAAAAATATAATTCTCAAATTTCTATCTGTGTAAATCATTTCTTTTTTCTTTTTTTTACAGTTTAATTATTATATATCCTGATTGAAGCCCCCTCCCTCAACTCCTCTCAGTTCCACACTATCTCCCTCTTCTCCCCTAACCCCTAAACCTAGTCCACTAAAAGGGAGAGTTCTTCTCCTCTGCCATCTGCCTATAGCTTATCAAGTCTCCTCAGGACTGCCTGGACTCTCTTCATCTGTGGCCTGGCAAGGCCACATCACCAGGGGCAAGTGATCAAAGAGCAGACAACTGAGTTCATGACAGAGACAGCCCCTGCTCCCCTTACTCGGAACCCACATGGCGACTGAACTGCCAATTAGCTACATCTGAGCAGGGAGTCTAGGTTCTCTCCATGCATGGTCCTTGCTTGGTGCATCAGTCTCCACAGGACCCCCTGGACTCAGGTTATTTTAGCTTTGTTGGTCTTCTTGTGGCTCCCTTGTCCCCTCTGTGTCCTTCTATACCACCTTTCTTCCATAAGACTTCCTCCACTGTGCCCAAAGTTTGTCTGTGAGTCTCTGATCCGCTTCTATCCCCTGTTTTGTGGAGCCTTTCAGAAGACCCTCTGCAGTAGGCTCCCATCACGTTCCCTCTCTTCCACTGCTTTTGGTGCACCCTGTAGATGCCTAATATCCAGAATATAAAAAATACTCAAGAAACTAGACACCAACAAACCAAATAATTCAATTAAAAATGGGATACAGAGCTAAGCAGAGAATTCTCAGCAGAGGAATATCGAATGACAGAGAAACATTTGAAGAAATGCTCAACATCCTTAGTCATCAGGGAAATGCAAATCAAAACGACTCTGTGATTCCATGTTAATGGCTAAGATCGCTTTTCTGCTTTCGGCTCGGAGGAGGCAACGGTGCAACTTTCTTCGGTCCTCCCGAATCCAGGTTCATCCGACACCAGCCACCTCCAGCATACCGCCCAAGTTCGACCCCAACGAGATCAAAATCGTGTACAAGAGGTACACCGGAGGGGAGGTCGGTGCCACATCCGCGTTGGCCCCCAAGATCGGTCCTCTGGGTCTGTCTCCAAAAAAAGTTGTTGATGACATTGCCAAGGCTACCGGTGACTGGAAAGGTCTGAGGATTACAGTGAAACTGACCATCCAGAACAGACAGGCCCAGATTGAGGTGGCGCCTTCTGCCTCTGCCCTGATCATCAAAGCGCTTAAGGAGCCACCAAGAGACAGAAAGAAGCAGAAGAACATTAAACACAGTGAAAATATTACCTTTGATGAGATTGTCAACATTGTCAGACAGATGCAACACCTTTCTTTAGCCAGAGAGCTTTCTGGAACTATTAAGGAGATCCTGGGTACTGCACAGTCTGTGGGCTGCAATGTGCTTGGCCATTACCCTCATGACATCATAGACGACATCAATAGTGGGGCAGTGGAATGCCCAGCTAGTTAAGAAGCAACAAGAGTATTTATATAAAGAACCATCTGATTAAAAAAATGGCTAAGATCAAAAACTCAAGGGACAACACATGCTGGAGAGGATGTGGAGAAAGGAGAACCATCCTCCATTGCTGGTGGGAGTGCAAACTTGTACAAACACTTCGCAGATCAATCTGGTGCTTTCTCAGAAAATTGGGAATAGCACTACCTCAAGATCCAGCTATATCACTCTTGGGCATATACCCAAAAGATGCCCACCATTCAACAAGGATTTGCTCAACTATGTTCACAGCAGCTTTATTTGTAATAGCCAGAATTTGGAAACAACCAAATGTCCCTCAACTGAGGAATGGATACAGAAATTTGACACATGTACACAATGGAATGCTACTCAGCTATTATAAACAAGGGAATCATGAAATTTGCAGGCAAATGGATGGAACTCGAAAAGATCATCCTGAGTGAGGTAACCAGAAACAGAAATACAGGCATGGTATATATTCACTTATAAGTGGATATTAGCCATATAATATAGGATAGCCATACTAAAATCTACAGATCTAAAGAAGGTAAACAAGAAGGACCCAAGGGAGGATGCTTAAATCTCATTCAGAATGTGTAAATCATTTCAGAGAGAGAGGAGGAAAAGAGAGAGAGAAAGAGAGAGAGAATGTCATACCTGTGCTTTTATGCTCCTATAATTAAAGTATATATGTGCAGTTCTCTCTCATGTACACATGTGTGTGCGTGCGCGCGCACACACACACATACCTGCACTCTGCACACGGGACATTTATGACTTTGTCACTCATACAGCCACAGATTCGTATCCTTTTAAATTTCTTCCTCCCAGCCCTTGCTTTGTACTGTGAGGACCTGGAGAAGCAGAAGCCTGGATCAGCCTCAAGGCAAATACCAAATACCCAAATGTCAAGTGCAATGGTGCTTCTCCACCCTGCTGAGGCCCGTGTCTGGCTGCTGCTGGCACCGCCTTCTTTTCCCTAGGGTAGTAATTTTCTCCAGATTCCTCAGGATCCCATTACAATTAAGCTACTGCCGCTCCATTTAAGATGTTCATAGAACGCAGTCAAGACAGACTGCTTGAGTTCTAGTCTCACCACTGGTCTTTGAACACTGTCTACTTGCCTCAGTTTCTTTTCCTACCTTAGTTGTGGGTAAGGAACATCTGTCTCTCATGGTGGTGGGGTTGTACCAAGGGTGCATCTTTAAAGCAATAGAAGTGGGTCTCGTATAAGTAAGGGTTTTAATTTGTGAGAAGCATTGGCTAAAGTTGCTTTTCTGGGAGTGTCTCATCCCTGCACATAAAGGAAGATGTAGGAGGACAGTTACTGGGTCTCAACCATCCAGCCCAGGCCTGCTAGTCCTTACTGCTTTCTGCCATGAAGGAACCACTTGCTTTGGATCATTGTGTTTTATTTTGTGCACAGAAGATATAGGCAGGATACAAAGGAAGTGGATGCTAGAATGCTGCTGGAAGCTGCCACCGTATACAGAAAATAGGAAGAGAAAATCAGGATGTGGTTGTGTGGTATAAGGACATACAGGAGGTAGAGGAAGGGGAAACGCTGTAAGAAATACCAGCGAACAAAACCTTCCTTTCAAATTCAGGGATTGGCGTTAGGTAGGAGGAAGGGGAAACACCATTTTCCAATTTCTTGCTGTGTGCCAGGCTTGGCCTAGACAAGGTAAGGTCTCATATACGGCATTTAACCCTCAGCGTGTGTCTGAGGTCATTGTTGCTTCCTTTTGTTATTTTTGTTTGTTTCTTTGTTGTTTGTATTTCTCTTGTTTTAATAAAAAATGAACTCATTTATGGACCATCCTAATATTCTATTTGCACTTCTTTCTGTATCTCCTGTCCTTAGATTTGCCTTGAAACCCTTTTCTGAAAATGGAAGGATGTGGAGTGTGCAGGACACAGGAAAACAGAGCCCTCAATCCACGATTCTCTGGCAACAGCAGGGAGGACATAAGCTGTGTCACGGTGGTTAGCGAATTGTGTGCCGTTTTTAGTGGAAAAGCTACACACATGAAGGGTTAAAAGGCACGTGAGAAAAGCTGGTCAAAGGGAAAGAGAGGACATACCCTATGCTCAGAAGTCAACAAGGCTTTCAAAAAGTAGGAAGCTTCACATGGACACTCCAAAGGGTGTGCCAGAAGGTAAAGGGGTCAAGCCTGGAAGAAGAAACGGTGAAAAGGCAGCTATGGGTTTAGCTTGGGACATCTCTGACTAGTTACCTGCTGACTTTACCCTTCTGAAGTACAGTTCAAACTCTGCATTTTCATAGTATGAGCTGCATGTCTGGATGATGCCATTGGCATAGCTATGTGGACAGAAGTTAAATTCAGCTGATCAGGAACATGTTTTTCCCACACTGATGGCACACTTCACCCCTGTGTGATAGGGGTTTTCCAAAAGACCCTTTTCTTCTGCAGGATAGCATTCCCTTGCAGCTGGGTAAGAAACTGTTTGCCTGGGCTGCTGGAGGAGTGAATATGGATGCGCTTTAGCTGAAAAACATTGACAACAGTAACAGTTCCTGTATTTCCTCACACATTTGCTTACAGCTTTTCCCCTCTTGATATTACAAAGAGGAAATCTTTACCAGTCTCTGACATTGGGAACATTTCTTAATACTTCTACCCTGGCTTTCTTTGCTCTTTCTCTTAAAATTCCACACAGTCAGTACTCAATGTTCACATTGCTGGGAATTATTAGGAGAACAAAAGTTCCCAGGACAAAGTTCCATGCTCTGTGCAAACAAAACTTTGTTTCCATTGTTATCCTTTTAACCATGAGCAATTAAACTGGAAACACAATTGTGAGT
The DNA here is from genome assembly GCA_028658305.1 of Pachyuromys duprasi. NCBI lineage: Eukaryota > Metazoa > Chordata > Mammalia > Rodentia > Muridae > Pachyuromys > Pachyuromys duprasi. The sequence continues at coordinate 41,300,634 of CM053760.1, forward strand.
TTTCTTTGTGATGACTTTGCATGTCCAGTGACATGGACCTAGTTTTCTCTGGGGTCAGCAGAACCCTTACCAGCATGTACACATATCTTTGTTTGCCTCTACTGTTCTGTTATGATTAATTCATTTATTAACTTGATAAAGTGCAAAGTTTGATTGCACAAGGCCTGAGTGACTCTCAGCCCTGAATGAACATGCTCATGGCAAATGGAACTCTAAATGACCTTTGCTGGTTGAGTGACCCTTATCAGCTGCTTTTCTTATGAGAGATTTCTGAGAACTATTGCTGCTGCGTGGGTGAGAAAAGGGTTAAGAAAAAGAAAAAAAAATCAGCCACCCAAAGATGGCCTGCAGAGACCTTGAACCTATTGCTGTGAAATATTTAGGGAGGGGGGCATTAAGCAGGCATAAAAATAGAATGAAGAAGAAACTATAGCAAAGAATCTAGGTACATTTTTATATTCAGTGTTTGAAGATGTTTATGTTTATAGATGTTCTTTCAACAACCTAGAAGTAGAATAAGGCTGTCAACAGAAAAAGAAACTGAATGGCTCAGCAATTATGTGTCAGAGAATAATGTTACCTCATCTTCAGGAACTCTTCATAATACTCATGAAACCAACACAACCAGGGTCGTTTACATGTGGACTCACAAAAAAGTCAAGGTCATTTAAACTGTAGAAGAAGAGTTTCCAGAATTGAGGAGAGGATGAGAATGAAGGTGCTGACCAAATCCTTCACAAGATAAGAAATAGAGAAAGCACAGAAAGAAAACTGTAATAATTACTGTACATCAACAGAACCTGAGTATTTTCACCACACAGCCTCAGATACAGGTTAAGTATGTGAAATCATAAATGTCACTTAATTAGCTTCATATCACTTAGTATATGTGTGCTCCAAATATAAGTAATTTGTTAATTACTTATATTACTTACATTCATGTGTCAATTATACCTCTATAAAGCTGGGAAAAATAAAACAGGTTAATAGAGCACTGTGAGAAAGACCGTCATCATCACCAATAACAGATGAGTCACTGGGAATCCTAGTCAGTGCTGTCTAGAGAAATTAGCACAGAGTAAATGGTGATCAAAAGTTATTGAATGCATGTTCCCAGTGGTAAGACTAGTTTTATGTCAACTTGACCCATGCTAGAGTCATCAGAGAAGAAGGAGCTCCAGTTGAGAAAATGTCTATAAAATTGGGCTGTAGGCAAGCCTTATGGACAGTTTCTTAATTAGTGATTAATTTGGGAGGGCCTACCCCATTGTGGGTGGGGCCACTTTTGGGCTGGTGGTCCAGGGTTCTATAAAAAGCTTTCTTCCATGGCCTCTACATCAATTCCTGTCCCCAGATTTCTGCCCTGTTTGAGTTCCTTCCCTCACTGCTTTTGATGATGAACTGTTACACGAAAATGAGAAAACCAAACCATTTCCTTCCCAAGTTGGTTTTGGTCATGGTGTTTCATTCCAGCAATGGAAACCTAAGACACTATCCTCACGAACGGTAGGTGCAGAGTATTGCAAGCTTTGGAGAGAGGCTGTGTCTTTGAAAAGTTCAACTCTGTGATGATAATGATTGCTTGATGCTTTCAAATATTCTATTCAAATTAAGTTTTCTTTGCCTATCCTTTTGATCCTTTGTATGTTTCCTGGGGAACTCAAGACCATGGAGAGAATATATGCTGACCTCAAGACTTTGAAGATGGAAGCACTTATTGGGACACTTGCATTATAAATCTACATTGGCACTCTAATGCTATAATTAGAGAGGGTTACTTAAGACATATATGGAATGAAGGTGATCCCAAGCTTACCTCTTTATATGAAAATCACCTCCCTGCAAAGAAAAGGTTGGTCTTCTGGTATGTACATCAATTTTGCCATCTTGCTATAGTGATTGTTCCCAAAAGAAGTAGACAGAATAGTAGAGTGCTACACCGAACAGGTATTTGTGTCAGGGAACCATGGGATATTCGTTGAAATAACATGTGCCCCCTGAGAGATTCTTAGGTGGTAACTTAATGGCCTTACAGGTTTGAAACCAGAGTTGGAACTGTGCCCACTAAATTGACAAGGTATTGTTTCTTCTGACTGATCTAAGAGAATGGAGCCAGGAGCATGTGAGCCTTAGTGTTGCTGTGCTGCTAAGCTTGGACAATCTCCATTTTTTTACTCTATCATTGTATCTAATGTTATATCCTAGTGTCTCACATCTAAATGTTAGAGGTTCAGGTTTGAATGTGGAGCACACTTGTAGAGATTTTCAGGTTCTTTTGATATGAAGCACTGAATTGGACCAAGGACACATAGAAAATGACTGAAAAAGAGGTAATTTATTCAGAAACAAAAAGCACTCCCAGAGATGACAGTGAGCTAGTAAGCTGGAAAGTGGCCCCACCACACGGTTTATGATTTATTTTATTTTATTTTTTTGTTATCAGTCACAGGTTAGGTACTTTGCATCCCATGCGCAGCCCGCCCACTCCCTCCCACCCTCCCCAACCCTCCCTCATCTCCTCCCCGCCCACTCCAAGTCCACCAACGGGGGAGGACCTCCTCCCCTTCCATCTAACCCCAGCTCATCCTGTCTCCTCAGGGCTGGCTGCAATGTCCTCCACTGGGATCCAGCCAGTGTGTCAC
>CM053760.1:41303775-41330854 GCA_028658305.1 Pachyuromys duprasi
AGGTTAGGTACTTTGCATCCCATGCGCAGCCCGCCCACTCCCTCCCACCCTCCCCAACCCTCCCTCATCTCCTCCCCGCCCACTCCAAGTCCACCAACGGGGGAGGACCTCCTCCCCTTCCATCTAACCCCAGCTCATCCTGTCTCCTCAGGGCTGGCTGCAATGTCCTCCACTGGGATCCAGCCAGTGTGTCACTCCCTGGCTTGTATGGGGGCCATTGACTCATTTACTTAGGGCTTGTCTTCTCCAAGGGATCTTGCAGCTTCTTTGTCATATGTTCTCTACCTACCATGTGTAGCCATGTCGGGAGGGTTTCCAGTTTTCCTTTGAGAACATTCATGTGTTAATCTCTTTCTCCACCCTTATTCTACTGGCACATAAAGGATTTTACTATGCAACAAATGCTGTCCAAGGAGCCAATGTATACACTTTTATATATCTCTCATAATAATAATGAAGAAAGCCATGCCATTCTTTCACTGCAAAGAGGAACTGAGAACCTAGACAAATAAAGGGGCGTTTTTAAGCCACATTGGGGGTGGGGGCACTAACCACTACTATTGAACACTAGCCACCGTTTCTGCAAATTGCTTGTGGCCACCTACTCTCCTGAAGCAATGACGAGTCCTCTTCTTCCTCCTCTTCCTTCTCCTCCTTCTGTTTCTGCATGTCATTCATTTAAACATATCTTTGATAACAGAATAGTACTATTAAAATAAGTTTGGGGTCAACCAAATTGTCTAAACCCTGCCATATTGGAAGGATGGTCTACAACATGGTAACTTAGTGTATGTACACTCCCCACATCAACAGAGATCCCCTAGAACTGAAAATATTTATCTTCAGTTGAAATTGTCCAAGCCTCATTGTCTTTACATATATTCTATTCTCATTTTCTCAAGTCTCGGAATTCTGCTACAATATTACATGTATTCATGTTTTAAAATTGTATCTACAAGTGTCCTCCTTTTGGGTTGCTGTGATAAACAGCATGATGGAAAAAATAAAATCTTGGGCTTGAAGGTTATAGTCCATCACTGAGGGAAACCAGAGCATGAGCTAGAGGCATGAACCTGGGGGCAGGAACTGAAGAAGATGCCATGTTAGGACACATATTACTGGCTTACTTCTTTCCTGTGCAGATTCGTTTCTTATATAGCCCAGGCTCACCTGCCCAGGAATGGCATTTCTCACAATGGGCTGTGTTCCCGTGTGTGAATCAGAAATAAAGAAAAGTCCTCAATTATTCCCACAGGCCAATCTAATAAAAGGAACTCCTCACTTGAGCTTCCCTTTTCCCAAATGTGTCAAATTGATTCTTTGTCACAAACTGCAGCCTTAGTTAGTACAGGGTGCATTTGATGGGGTACGTCTTACTAAACAACAAGCTGCTTTTTGCAGTTGTTTTTTTTTTTTTTTTTTACTGGTGGCACAATTCTCAAATAAACAGCTCTTGGATATAGATGACCAAAGCGGATGTCAGCTTTCTCCTGGACAAAAATGTTATAGCTAAAAGGGACTACAAAGTCAAGTCCATATGATAGATTTAAAAAAAAATAGACTCGGAAATTATTTGATTGGTACCTTTATTATCTCCCTAGTGGCTGTGCATACAGAAAGTGCCTTATACATAGTTACAGAATAAATAAGTGACTTATCTTATGCATTTGATGGATCATGAGTTCATAAATGACTACTGCCTCCATGTATCATATTAAAGTATATACTAAGTAGCATCTTGTCCTACGCTGATACCATCAGAATCTCATTTCCTCTTGTTACAGAAGAGTGATACTTTGTCATGACAGATTTAAGCCTGGCTGCTTCCCCAGCCCAATGGAACTATCCCTTCCTCATTCATTCCTGCAGAATTTTCATTGATTATTCACACATGTTCCTAATACATCTCCACTACAGATTGATTCTTCATGGCTATTTGTTCTTTTAGTTGGAGTGAGGTCCCCTCAGTGCATTGGTAGCCTCATTGATTACCCCATTAGGTATTTGCTCATGTAGTCTTTCAGAAACTCAGTTCTACTGTATTTGTACAGTGTAGAGAGCATATTAATCTCTATAAACACTGGTTGAATAAGCTAATGAATTTATACTCTCTTCAGGGTCAAGAATGAATTGATGAGGTAACTATCATATCTTTGGGGTCCCAACAGTCTTGTTCCCAAGCGCATGATATGAAACAGCAACTCTCCAGGGTCTATTCATCTTCTAAAGCTGACACTTTATACTTTGTACAGCAAATCTCCATTTTCTCCTTCAAGTCGTTAGCTGCCACGACTCTGTCTACTTCTATGAATCTGCCAGTTTTAGATGCTTCTTGTGAGTACAGTTGTGCTAGTTGGGGTTTCTATTGCTGTGAAGAGACACCAAGACCATGACAGCTCCTATAAAGGAAAACATTTTATTAGGGCTGGCTTACAGTTCAGAGGTTTAGTTCATTCTCTTCATGGAAGTAAGTATGATGGCATGCCTGCAGACTTGGTGCTGGAGAAGGAGCTGAGGGCTCTTCATCTAGATCGGATAGCAGGAAGAGAGACTGACACTGGGCCTGGCTTGAGCATTTGAAACCTCAAAGCCTGGAGGAAGTGATAGATTTCCTCCAACAAAGCCACACTTCTTAATAGTACCTCTCCCTGTGAGCCTATGGAGGCCATTTTCATTCAAACCGTCACAACAGTCATACAGCTTTGCTGTTCTGCCCCTGGTTTATTTCATTTATGGTACTGTCTTCTGATTAATCTATATTAAATATGGTAGATTTATTTTTTTAAGGTTGAGTGTACTCCATTGAATATGACATTTTCCTTCATCTATTGATCCACCAATGGGTATTGAAGTTGTTTAAGTATCTTGGCTTTTGTGAATAAAACTGCAACGAGTAAAGCTTGACATCTCTCTGAAATCTCAGTCTCAACACATGATAAATACTCAAAAGAGGGGTTGCCAGAGCATATGGTTCTCTACTGACATACCTCATTTTTTCCCTTTACAATGGGGTATAATGGTCTGCTTCTTCCTCATTTTTTACCAACTCTTGTCATTTCTTTTTTTAAATTTTTCCATTGTCAATGACAAGTCCACTTTTCTTTCAGTGATATAGTGTATCTGTCCTCCACATGCAGTTGAAGCTTACTGTACATGTAACAACATCTGCTTAGAATGAACTTAATTGATGTTGATTCATTCCAAATTGTGCTTCCCTTACATACGGTGTGAATCATTATGCTAGGCTGAGAAAGCGAGACCCCACCCCTAGAAGGGTGCAGCAAGGAACCAGCATCGTGAATGTGGTTATACAAAAGAAGAGCAGGAGCGTCATAGCCACAGCAAGCGAAGCTTTGCACAACTGTCTCAGGCCTCAAGTCCTGTATCAGCACCTGTGCTGATGCTCCTGAATCTAGGAGGTTCTCACAGGACAACTCTCTCCCGAAGAGGAACCAGGGTGTACACAGAGTGGTAACTTCCTCAGGACAGAGTATCTTGTCCTGCATTCCTTCCAAAAACTGCTTGTCCTGCCACTCATCTCTGGCAGCCAGGCAGGGTACTTTGCAGCTAGGAAATCACTCAGTGCTAAGTAGGCCTCCAGCCTGGCCAGGTCCCTGAATGGGCGGGGTCCCTCTTACCCCACTGTGCAGCTGTGAGATCTGAGCATCTGCAGCCCTGCCCTCTCCCAAGGGCCCTGGCAGCTGCTGCTGGTTACTCCTTGGCTTGGAGCAAAAACCAGGCCTGGGCATAGCCATACCTTCCTGCAGCCCCAGAGACTGCTCTGCGGAGGAAGGAGCATGGGGAGCCGGGGTGAGATGCCCTGATCCAGACTTATTTTGGTATTCCTTGTGGTTTTTCAGAGAACAGCAACCTAAGTTTGCCCAAATCCCCTGGGTTAGGATCAGGAAAAACAAAATGAAGTAAAACAAAACTAAACAAAACTGTCACTCCTTGTTCCCTTGGTTGCAAGCTCTTAAGAGAAAGTGGGAAAGAGGAGCTCTTGCGACAAAGTAAAGATAGCCTTCTCTCTCAAATGCTTCCCAGAACTACCTCAGAAGTGCAGGATGTAGGATGTGGGCTTTTGATGTAGACAAGGGGATGGTTCCTACTTTGTCTACTACAGAGTTAAGAACTGTTGCTTAGATTAGGCACAGCTGCTGTGCTACTTGGCTTTCTATTGCTATAACAAATTACCTGATATAATCAACTTATGAAGGAAAAGGGCTTATTTTGGTCCAATTTTATGGTCCATGATTAATTGGGTCCATTGCTTTGGGTCTATGTCAAGACAACACATCATGGTATAAGCATCCATATGGTAGAGCAAAACAGCCCTCACAGCCAGGAAGTTAGAGAGAAAAAGAGGAGATAGAATTCTACAATCCCCTTCAAGAGCATGTCTCCAATTATCTAAGGAATTTCCTATAGGTTCCACCTTTTGAAGGTTCCTCTCAGTTGAGCCATCCTTAGCACCAAGACTTTACCAAGCTCTTGAAAGACATTTAAAACATAGCAGTAGCATCTGGGTTCCCTCCCTGGTTCTGACTATTAACTTATATTCTGTGGCCATTGCCATCTTTGGGGATTTCAGAAACAAAATGTAAAGTAGAATATTCTATATTTCTCATTTTCATTTCACAAAGAAGTCATGGGGTTTTTCATTCCTTAAAAACTAATGTAGAATGACATCAGTTTTTGATCCAAGATGTGTGTGTGTGTCACTTGTTCCTATTGTCCAGGCTCTCTAATGCTTCATAAGCAACACACCTTACTAGTGTTTTACTATAAAGAACAATGATCAATAGGAAGAGAGAAAAGAAAAAAATTAAGTGGATTCTACAGTATCTTAGAGTAGGCAATTTAATTTGTTCTTTGAAATTCTAATGATCTTTTAACCATAGAGTAGAAAGAAACAAGGAAGGAAGGAAGAAGGGAGAGGGAGGAGGGGAAAGTTAGAAGTAAGGCTGTGAAAAGTAAAATTTTGAGTAGGCTGTGTTACAGTAATCAGTATTTAGCTCAACTGAAATGCAAGATCTCACTGATACGTCTCTTTAATAAATATTTTAGAATAGGAAATATGAAGAGACAAAATAACATGTACTAATGTCAACACACCCAACTTAAAAACTGTCCATGTTCTGTCTGTTTCTAAAGGCACAGCCTAGGAATAGTAATACTAATTCACCTCGCCATTCCTGTGAACCTGCTCCCTTGAACCTTGGCCACAAAGAGAAGCAATGCCATGGCTTCCAGACCTGGATCTTAAGTTTTTGTAATACTCACATAGGTGTGCACATGAATATATATATCTATATATTCATATAGATATATAGATATACATATATATGTATCTTTCCAACTGTAGTTTAGTAGTAATCACATAATTTATAATGTTTTATTATTTTAAAAAAACCCATTATCCTTCCACCAGCGATGTGATGTGTGCATCATTTGGCTGCTACCTCTTTTCACTGCACACCATGAGCTTTTCTGGCTTTTTTTTATCTGCAGTTCTATTATTCTGTATTGACACATCCTATTACAGCTTTCCATTCCCATTCTGACACAGATATTATTTTAAGTCCTGATTCACTAATGTCATTGTACATATATGCTCGTGTTCATATTTGAGAATCTCTTTATGTCATTTGTTTAGAAGTTGGGATGCTATAGGCACTTTCTGTTTTGTTAGATGACCGTAGAATTCCTCCAAAGCACTTATAGAAGAGTTTATTTAGGCTTGTGATTCCAGAGGGTTTGAGTGACAGGGGCAGCAGGCAGGGAAGCTAGAGCAAGAAATATAGAAGATATAGAAGACCATACTGCCTAGATTTCCCCAAACAGAGCTACCAACCAACAAGAGACCAAGTATTCAAATACATGAGCCTATGGGAGACATTCTCATTCAAAACACCAAAGCACTCTCTGACCAGTTTGGAAAGAATGCCAGCTGACATCAATGAAATACACTACAGAGAGCAGACAGAACAGCAAACTAGAATAGCTCCTTTTGAAGGAAAGTTGTCAACTATTACTGGGATTATAAATACATATCTTGGAACCTGTGACTCCCATTTTAAGAATCTGCCTCAAGAGGCAGTACCCTTGCATAGTGTACTCTTGGTGACATTACAATACAAGAAGCTGTGAATTAACATAATACTGATAAAACGCATAAAGGCAGGAAAAGAAGTGGAGAAATATGAGTTATATTTCTTGATCATAAATTTACATTGTTTTGCTTTTCAAACCACAATAAAGCAGTACTCATAAGGACAGACAACACTGTATCAACATATTTTCTGCATTGCCCTTAAACACATATTACATCAATATCAAACATTAAGCTGACATTATAAAATATAAAATGTAACATACTTTATATAGATATATATCAATTATCCTTTAAAAAAAGCGATGGTGATCATCATGAAAATTATAGCTATAGTGATGATGATAAGAATTTTCACCAATAAACTCAGATCACATAGGACAACTGCTTGTAGACTTAAAATGAACATCTGGTCTAACCTCTCAACTATGTGCAGACTGTCTGCCACATAGAGTTGTATGATAAGGCCCTGTCCTATGTGGCTATAAAAAGATAATGATGTGGGCAGAGATCTAAGTTCTCCCTTCCTCATCGCGTAGAACATGTTAATTTTGATATTAATAGGAATCCGTTTTATCTTTTCACCTACTATACAGGAGTGGCCCTTTACCCCCACACTCTCCTTATCCTTCAACTTTCAGGAATCACTACTGTACTTTCTAGAAATCTTGAGAGGCCCTGAGTTTGAGTGGACATGTTGGGACTTAGGATGGTAGGATGGCCCTTCAATTCAGCCTGACTTCTTGTTCTTTGAACAGTATCCCCGTTTCCACCCTCCAAATACCTCCTATAACACTGGTTTTATTAGCTTCTTTCACAACCTTTGATTTTTGGGCGTGCCTGTCTTTTGCTTTCCTTCCAGGCACTGGAAATTCATTGCAACAATGGTAACAACAGCAGCAAGCCATTTGGCCATGGAATGCAGAGAAATGAAATGCAGAGAGCTTTGTGGCTTGTCTGGTGCCCATGGGGTTATCATGGACTGGCACTGAAGTGTGGACTTGAGTTTAGAGGGTTGTGGCTATCATTAAATTCTCTCATTCATCAAATGGATGGTCTCTTCAGAACTATAAAGAAAGAGTCTCAAGTTCTTTAGATAGGTTGCCAACAAATGGACAGCTAGTGACTAGTGAAATTGAGACTTAAAGCCAGCTTTTTCTGATTCTCGGGCCATGCGTGTTCTTTTCCATTTCCTTTGCCCATCTTTGTAGGCTTGCTCATTTCTAAGAACTCACTTCCAGGGAGTAGACTTTCTTTTCTAGAATTTTTTCATACACTTTGGTGATTGAAAAAATAACCTGTTTGTCAGGTGGGTGCAGTTTCCTTACACTTAAAACACCAAGAAAAAAATACAATAGGTAAATAAAGAAATAAATAGAAAGGATTTTGCTTGAAAATTTCTTAAATGTTTCCTGTCCCATCATTTTTCATGGTGCATGTGTGGTGGTGGTGGTGGGTGTTTGTTCTCACTGAAAGCAGGAACATTTTGGAACGCATGCTGAGTTAGCTAGCAACCCTTTTGTACTGTCCGGAGGCCTGTCTGGACACACAACTAGGCAGTATGTCTTGAGCTCAGGTTTTTGTATATTGATTCATTGATTAATTATTACTCAACTTCTAAATTTCATCAAGCTCTCTGAATTCCTCATGCCAAGAAAGTGGTGCGAACAAGTATATACATTTTTTTTTGTTTCTTGAGTGTTTAATATAAAAAATATGAATCCCCCTAACCCAAAGAGAAGATGCAGCTTTAGAGTCTAATCAGCCAAAAACCTGGCAGAGCAGAGGCCTGTGAGGTACCAGCCAACATCATACATTAAGATGTGTTCACTGTCATTGGCACACACAGTAGGGACAAACACCTTGTCCTTCAGCCAGGCATTATGCTGAGCCTTCACTAAGCAACAGTATCTCTATCCCAACATCAAAGTGCAAGATCATCCATTCAATTCCATATACTCTGTGAAGGAGCGAGCGAGCAGTTCTTAACCACTTGTCTGCTATGCTATTGGGGAATGTGGATGCCGACGAGGCGTGTATTGTGGAGGGTAGAAGCTACAACCATGTCAGGTTCATCTGCAGACATTTTGGCTTCTAAATTCTAGCTAACTCAGAGTGAAGGAGTTTGCACCTGCTGTTGTTTTCTGCCTGTAACCTTCTTTGTATCACTTTTACCATAAACAAGTGGGAACACACACAGAGCTTATCACAGTCTGAATATTTTCTTTCTTTCCTTTATTCTAGTTCAAGATCTCAAATATGGGGCAGTCTCTCCAGATGACCATTCAGTCAGCTCTCCCCTAATTCAGTATGGAGTATACTGTCCATCTGCTTCCTGCTGTTCTGGGAATGTGACTCTTTCCTCAGAGAATCTGCTCTCTGTGTAACTGAGCAGTTATCTGTATGGATAAAGGGTCAGCTTTTCCCTTTGCTTATTGGAGTATACTAAAGGACAAGATGTTACTATGTTTGCTTTCATCCTATATCTTTAATTGACTATGAACAATTGTAAATTTTCAGTAACTTCTTGTTTTATGAACAATTCAATAAAAATTTCAAATCCAAAATAATTCATCTGTAAGGTCTAAATATAATTCTAATTTATAACATTGGGGTGAAAATAAAACTAAGTAACCTGAACTTTAAGAAAAATATTGCTGCTGAGTACATGAATTACTTTTCCTTTCAGTACAAGGCACCAGAGAAATAAAGTTGTACCCACTTACCTGTGTCCTTTTTCCTCTGTCAGGTTACACAGTATGTGGTGATGGCATATACACCTAGTTCAAGTTTGTATTGAGGTTATTGTGTATCGATTAGTTCATTGACTCATGGTTACAAAACTGCTGAATTCCAGGAAGTCATCTTATTCCGTCATCCCCAGAAGTCACTTGAGATAAGAGGTATAGTTCTGGCTTCATACATTTGGGATGTTACAAGTTTCGGCTTGCAAGTGCATAGACCTAAGCACATGGTGTCTGAGCCTCTTAAGTTAGGTTGGCAACAGGTGACACTCTCAGCCATGCCTAACTAATTAATATGCTCCATGAGCATTGCTATTATTATTATGTTCCCTTCTTCTTAGAACTGCTGGGAGAGCAGAGCTCACTGTGGCTGAGTCATCTGCATGGCCTTTGCTATGTTCCACCGTTTGTCTTACTATCCCTGTGGTAACACTGATCTTTCACCCATTTTAACCAGGCTGGAAATGGGCTGACAGGGAAACTATCCTGGGATCACCAGATGAGGGAAATTCTGAGCTTTGAAATTTGTTGCCTCCAATATCCCACTCATTATGAGTGGCTGTCATTATCAAAGCGAGTAAATTTTCCTGTCCCATACCCCAGACACCTTGGTGAGTTGTTTTAGGGCTGCTTTTTTTGTTTAAGGCAGGATGAAAAGTTGTACAAGAACATTATGTCCACTGGTTTCTGAATTTGTGAAAGAATTTGTATTTACACATGGTCCTAAATAGGCAGAGATGCAACCAGGTGGTAAGGCCTAATCCCTAGTGGTCCTCTTTAGTGTCTCCCCTGCTACATTTACTCCCCCACCATCCCTACACCCATAACGACCATTGTTCAATTGTACTCTGTCCTTTGTTCTAACCTGGAGGGCCAACAGGTGTCCTTATCAGCTTTTAAATCTGCCTTCCAAATTTGCTGCCTCAATACAAGACCATCTTAGGTAAGAAAGTTTAACCTAAAAAGGTTGGTGTGTAAGATGAGCTAGTCTGGGGGTGTTATGAGTAATTTAGACAAATATTGATTTTTCCTGGTATATTTAAACAGGTAAGTCTGAAGTAGGGGACTAGAAGAAAAACGGAACTTTTAAAATATATTATCCCATTTGTAATCACTGACTTTCTCTGTGTGTAACTCTTTCCAGCCTCACTGTTAAAAAAAATCCCTAATGTTTGGGTTTTAAATGGAAATAGCTTTAATGATGTTTGAATCCCACATCCAAAGGGGACATATTTCTAAAGCAAAAATCCCTGATACGTAAACTCTGATTACCTCCCCATTCTTGCACAGGGTTTCTAAGGCAGGGTGGAGAGGAGGGAAAACTGTGAAGGTCTTATTAGTTGTAGTTTTCATTATCATGCTGTGCTCGATAATCCACAGGACTGATATTTCTCTACTGACTGGACATTTCTGAAATAGTACCACTATCAGGTAGATCAGATAGTTGACCGAAGCTTTGGCACCAAAGAGACTCAACAAATACATTTCATCACACTGCCCCTGTGCTAACAACGGCTCTATGTGGATAACCTCATGGGAATGGAAGTTGAGAAAGAGCTATTTCAAGGCTGCCAATACCTTAATCTCTGCTCTGTTCAAAATGCAAACGTGCTGGTTTTCATGCTCACAGTAGTAAAACAAATCTGTGGGATTTTCAGTCCCCAGCATGGGAAGGTGGAGAGAAAAGTGAACAAGGAGGATCTCCTGTGAAGTGTCTACAGTCACAATAGAAGGAAAGAAATTGGGGAGTAGAACACCTTTAAAAAAGAATAAGGAAACAGACATCAAAGAGGTAGAAATATAGGAAATTATCTGACTAAAGGAGGGGGGAAAAAGGCTTATTTTATTTGCAATCCCAACACTTGGTTCTTTGTTAAGAAAAGCTAGAGAAGTGCCCCGCAGACTCAAAGGCTCCTGAGTTATCAGGGAGCTGTTTCCTGGGAATGTGTTCACCCACTCAATACAGCTGACTGAATAAAGGGAGAAAGAATGGGGGGGGGGTGTCTGTAAAAACAGACCAGCACTTCAGCCTTTGTCACAACAAAAAAATGACACTAATGTAATGGAAGCCTCAGGAGGTGGTACGTAGGCTCTGGGTAGGATTGGAGGGCTTCTAGGACGGACCCCCAACTCTTCTAAAAGCCAAGAGATTTCCTGATGGCCACAGGCTCTGTGCACAGCCTAACCTGCTATGCCCCAGCTGTACCAAGGGAGGCAGCGTCCTGGCAGACTCTCCCCTGTTCAGATTGTGGAGCCCAGGCCTCGAGGTCAGATAGGGGCTGGGCACAGCCGCAAGGACACTGGGGCTGAGACTTTCTTATCTTCTTCCCTGCCTCCAGAGTAGCAAAGGGAAGGGTTCCATGGCCCTCCCGTTATCTGCTGGGTGTCTGTCTGAGACCCTGAGATCCCTTCCACCCTGTCCTTCTAACCAGTGCATGGATCTAGAGAGAATACAACTCTTAAATGCTTCTCAGATCATGGGGAAAGAGGCCCCTAGCTCCCTTTCTCTGTTAGTCATTACAGAATGATGGTTCTCCACAGACGATTTAAACAGTGTGGTAGCTTTGCTACGACTATATAGAGTGATTCCAAACCTATTGAACTATTTTTTTAATTGTGATTTATTTGTGTTCCTTAATTGAAACAAAATGGTACAGCATTCTACAATAATGGTACCAAGTCCTTCAGCCCGTAATTATGTGCAATGCTACTTTTTTTTCTTTGTCTTTTATGGGGTCTGGCTATTTAAGTCCCTCCTAACTACTTGTATGTCTGGGTGTGACATTCCAGATTGGATACAACAGAGAGAGCCCTGCAATGCTCATTTCTAAATCCAATCCTCGCAGCCTTGTTATCTTTGTCAGAACAACCTAGTAACTGCTTCCTCAATGTTTTAATTTAGATTTCTGAGATACAAGAGGAATTTAGATGTTATCCCCCACCCCCACCCCACCTTAAATGTGTGGCAGCCTTGCTGTTTCTAGGACAGGGCTAAAAAGAAACAGATCAAGCCTCAGTGAAGCCCTGAAATGTTATTCTAAGGCGCCTTCAGATTTCCGTCCTTCTGTACAGTACTGAGCCTCATTTAGGGCTATAGCACACAAGAAAACAGTTGTGGCATAGCCAGAAGATTGAAGACGCCCAGGCGATGGGTGACGATGAACAGGAGGCAGCTAATTGTTTCAGTTCTGCAGTTTTGGGAAGTTGTAAGTGAAAATGGAAAAATGAGAACTCCTGTTTCTTTTACTGTAAGTCTTGAACACAAACATTTTAAAGCCCCTTGAGCAATACAATGTATCTTTTCATACATCTTTTGGGAAGTCCACTGATGGCACATTAAGGAATCATTTGGGTAGGATTGAATGCCCAGGTCATTTGATGACCAGACACTTTCTACATGAGGCATTAGGTAGTTCATACTAGCCCAGAAATCTCTTGTAAAAACATTATATATACATACAATATATGTATTTTACATAAACAGTTTCACCAGACTGAACATGCTGAGAGTCTAAAACACTTTTGTATAATCCTATTCTGTCTTTGAGAAAGTCAGATGTTCACGGTTAGTGGCTAATACACCAGATACCCAGTCCAAATTCTGAAAGACAAAGAGCTACTAAGATAGGGTAAATGTTTCCTTCTCTGTCCCTTTGCCAGCTCACTCTGTTTCTCAGGTCACTGCTTTAGTGAGGTCCCAAGTAACTGATAGAGCCTAAAATTTAGGACAGTCCTGTGAGGTCAAGACCCCCTTCCTTGTACTTTCAGTGAAAGGGCTCTACAGCTTGCCTTGAAAAAGCACACAGACACACACACAAAAGGCGTAAGCACTTATCTGAGGGATTCCTCTGCCTCCTCAGCAGCATCCTTGGACTGGTGTGCCGGGGTCACTAGAATCTTCCTCAGAATTTTGGGACTGAAACATCAAAATATAATAAAGCAGTGCATTTGAAATCTTGGAGAAGAAAAAGAGAAACAAAAATAAACAGAAAGCATCAATGCAAACAAGAGTGACGGTAAAGCAAGTTGGGATACCAAAAGAAAAGCAAAGGGCTGGCTCACTCAGCCAGTTTCTAAGTGTGGAACACTCTGAATTAATTTCAACAGATAATTGCAAGTGTAACTGTTGTGATCTTTGTAGGAAAACCCAATAAAGCTGTCAAAGGAGTTCTGTATTAAGTGCTTTGTGGTTGGGGAGCTATCAGTTTGTTTGCTTTGGGGTTAGTTTATGCCCTTAGTCATTGAGGTGCCCCTTTTGTTGTCATGGTTTAACTTTTTCTACATAAATTATAGCAATCTTCCCATTATTTAAACAAAGGAACAATTATAGTTTTCAGCAAATTTCAGCAAAGAATGTGGGAAAGCCAATGGATGCACTGTCCTTCAGAAGCAGCCCGTGAATCTGAAATTGGACTCTCTTAGCACTCCTGCCCCAAGAGTTTCAGATTGGGACAGAGCATCCAGCCTGCTTCTGAGGAGAACAATGGCTGTTCTTGAAAATAAGTTTTTCCCCTAATGATATTCTTACCACACAGTCTATGTTCGTCTGCTAATTGCATCTGGTACACCAAGGGGCAAGGCACTACATCGGCATGGTGCAGGAGATGGCACCTGAGAAAACCAAGAAACAGGACAAAGGCGAGGTCTCAAAACCAAACAATTGTGGCTTTTATGCTCTCAGCGTCCTCCCTGTCTCTGTCTCTGTCTCTCTCTCATGTGTGTATGTGTGTTTGTGTGTGTGTGGTTATAGGGTTCAAATGCAGGGTCATACTATTCCTGTAAATTGTTTGCCACTGGTCTATGTCCCTAGTTCCAAATTAAATCTTTTTGGGGGATCAAAACTTAGGCTTAAAGGGAAATGATTTTTAAAAATGATTCTTCTTTTATTTTTTTTCTGTTTCTAAAGAAGTTCTCCCAGATATTTCAACTTAGAAATGTGGAAGTACATTCTTGTTATAAGATGTATCTCAAGGGTTTTCAGAAATAATGGGTTTGAGAGTAATTGAGTTCTGTATTTCTAAACTGTTTATATCAGTTTCTCTGTGGATAATGCTTTCAAATCTTTAATTTTGTCCTTGGGCCATGGATACTTCTCTGAAACTATTGCAAGCATTTATTTTAAAAGAAAACTAATATCCTATGCAATGTGCCATTTTATATGCTGTGTAAGCTTTGTATGGTCTTATGTTGAATACAAAATAAATCCTTCAGTGTAGTGTATGAATTCAACCAATGCTCAAACACTTAAAATTTGCTTTAAAATTTACAAGGAGGAGATCATTCTACTGGTATTGTAGTATCTAGCTCAATGTCCTAAGACTCTGGCCATAATATTAGCAAATGAGTGCCCAGGGTGTGTAAAATATTTTTGACCTTAATTTAAAGTCTTGGAAACAAAATGACAGTACTTGCACAAATAGTGATACTCCAATACATTTTGGGAAAAAAAAACCTCTTCTCCTATTTATTCATTTGATGGTTTTTGACTTTCTACCCTAGTGGAACTTGCTTATTCAGTTCCCCAGCATCAAGTAACTATTACCTTTCTCCTTTTGATGTCTTGAATTTTTTTTTTTTTTTTTGGAAAGCTACCTATGCTATCAACCCTTCCACTGCTATCTCCACAGCTCTTTCCAGCCACAGCGAGTGTATGGTAAAACTGTTGCTACCCTGCTTACCCCTGGCTGAAACCCTGGTTGGATATATAATCTAAAACTGAACAAAAAATGATATTTATCCGACAGGCATAGTCACTACTTACTGGTTGAACATAGATCCAGGCAAGATAAATAAACCCAGTAGAGGGCTTCAAGGAGAAAGATGAAGAAACACTAAAAAAGCTAACACTGTGAGCTTTGAGCTAATGGGAAGCCATTTGGACTCAAACAAAAAAAAAAGTAAGGGACAAAAATGAGCTGAAACATTTCAAAATCTTCGGATGGCTTAAATGTAGTGATGAAAAATAGCCAAACTAGGTACACTGAATATTGGCTGAAAACTTAGCATGTGGTATTGCCACTTACCAAAGTGAGAAAAAAAATAAATCAGAGACACAAGATTGAAAGAGAATAAAATCAAATAGAGACTCATTTGTAAAGTGGGTAAGAAGCCAGTGTAGCTATATAAATATTGGAGTATTTGGATGGCAACTGAAACCATTGTGTTGGAGGAGACAGCAAGGCTGAGCCCTTGAACATGCTGACATGTATATCCTATGTGAAAAGAGGTCCTAGCCTACTAATGCAAATGGGTTAATAGCTTCTGCTACTCCTAGGGTAAAATCCAAGCTTTTTAACATACCAAATAGTTCATATTCTCTCTATATAAATCTCTCTAACCTTTGTTCAACAGTCTTGATTCTTGTAGCCTACATTTGAACAAACATGTTAATTATCTCTCAGGTCTCGTCAACTAAAAGGTCTGAAAGTGAGAAGCTAAATACAGTATTTAAAATGGCAGAACATGGCAATGTGTGCAGAAAGGAGAGCCCACTCTTCTTGTCTCACAAATTAATTAGCTTTTAAAATACCCCCACCCCCGACTGCCACTACCACACCCCAAGTTGGGTGGATTTGAGGCTTTTCACATTGTTATTAGGAGAAAACCGTCTGATGATGATTCTAGGACTATAGGACTCAGCCTGGCCATCAGGGAAATATGTCTTAGATATAAAAATGTTAATCTGGTACATTTAAGTATGTTAGCATATAGCAGATACAATAATAATAATAACAATAACAATAGCCAGAAAATGATATCTAAAGGTTTAGGCTGAGTGCTTGTCAGTCTTAAAATTTTTATTTACATAGACTGAAGGTAATTTGGCTGCCTAATTACTTTCCAGAGCAAGGCCAGCCATGAGCCAACTCTGCCACTATTGTCTTTTCTAATTGGCTTCATTTCCATGGCAGCCAGCACTCCCACACACAGGACACGTCCTGCTTGCACTGGAGGGCACACAGAAGACAGGATCCCACATGGGGTGGCCAGATGTCCTAGATTAAACAGAATGACACAGGAGCTGGAGCTACTGTCTGTCCAGTGTGTGCAGACATTCTGGATGGAATGTCCTTCCAGAGCTTAGCTCTTGGAACTGTTTGAAGGGAAGACACTCATGTCTTTCACCATTTGGGTCTCAAGAGGCAGGGGAATGAATTGTGTTGGCCCAGCCCTTGGGAGTACTTCATTGCCTTTGTTTGAAAGGAAATGTTTCCAGTTCTATAAAGAGCTTTCCTTTATTCCTAAGAAGAAAGGAATGATACAAGCTTACACATTTTGTGAGACTTCTAAAGGAGGCATTCCTGAAAGTTTGCCACTTGGGATAGATTACTAGGAGATCCCAGAAAAAGAAGGGGAGTGTGTGTGGGGAGGTACTGCCCAGAGGAGACAGTGTCTTCTGCACATGAACAGCAGGAAAGAGCTCTCAGTAAGCAATATGGGAGATGAAGACTGTGGCTGAAATTCCAGGGTATGGCCAAAGTGCCATCTATTACCAGGCTCTAGAGCACCCAGAGGCTCTTGAAGTCCTTATTAATCACTGTTTTGCCTTCCAGAGAAGAAATGTGTTTTTTATAAGCTGTTTCTTATGAATAGGGCTGATTACAAAGCTGTAAAAGTCAGACATGAATTAGTGTGCAGAGTCCCTAAAGTCCCTAAATGCCACACCAAGGCAGGACTTTTAAGTGCAATTATAACTTCTGGAACCAGCATAACATGATGTTCTGCATTTGAAAATCTGGGAAAGCATCTGCATGAATTTCTTATTCCATTTGCTATTTGCATACTTGCAAAATGTAAAAACCTGCTTTGGCATATGTCAGGAAAAAAAAAACTACAAAATCTTTTTTTTTCTTTTCAGAATAATGGAAGTAAAAAAATGCAGTGTAAATATTTGTGTCAAAAGCTTGATAAGGGGAATGCCTGCCCCCTTCCTCAGTGGTAGTTTCTGGCTCTTCCTCACACAGTAGTTCCAATGGACAAGCAGTAACAAGAGAAAGTGCAAATGATCTGAACTTATTAGGAAAATGCTTCCATTACTAATTGAGTAACAAAACTGAAACTTGGCCTTCACAACCACCCTTCATTGCCAGATAAATACCCAGTGGGTTATGAGTGGACCCTGGCATTTATCCAAGCTGTAGCTTTGTGTCAGTGTCTTTGCCATTGTGCCCCCTCCTCACAGAATTTTTTTTTCTCTAGAAGCCTTGAAACTGAGCCCAGTGATTTGTTTTGTTTTAACTATGACAAGCAAAGAGACTTGTTTTGCTATTTTCACTTCAAGGTCTTAGCTCTAGAGATGCACCATCCATTTAAGTATTTGGCATTGTTGGATGAGGAAGGTAGTTAGAGGAAATTAGTTGGGTTTGTATCTTCCTGTCAACTTCTGGCTTACATTTTCAGGCATATAGACAACACTCTTTTTTACAAACCAAGTCCAAGACAATTTTACATACCTGAAGATGGGCATAAAGCTGCATCATCTGAGTGACCAGCAGTGAATAACAAGGGAATAAGAGTTTTCGGGCAGCCACACTGAGACACACCTCCTTGGACTTTCCCCGCATGTGCATGGACTAAGCACACTGCTGTCATGTGCCTGCCTTAAGATAAGTGCTCTACTGCAAACTCAGATACAAAAACAAATCAAATAAGGAGCCTATCTTTGCACTACAACAACAACAACCCATCTTTCTTATTTCTCTTTTCATGGAGATGAAGAAAGAAAAGGTTATAATGTCAAATGTTAGGTGTTATGGAGGGGTGAGTGAAAGTCACCTACAGCCACCAGCAGGGAGAGCATGCTTCTGGCCCAAACCCAGGCTCCAACAGGTAAGGGTGCATGCAACTGTCCTCAATCAATTCTCTCTCCCTCTTTTCACAAGGACACTGGACTTGACCTAAGGACATGACCTGTTTAGATTACTGGACCAACAGGCAGGGCCATAGTTTATTCACATTATTTGTGAGTAGCCTTTCCCCTAGTTACAGCTGGGCCATTACAGGTTCACACAGGAAGTACCGCCTGACCTGCTAGTCTTGCTAGTTTAGCCATCCTTATTAAAAGTATTGATGGGACAAAGAACGTGCTCCATCTCTGGGCTATACACAGTTGCAGTAGGAAGTCCTCTGGTGCCAAAGCCCTGCTGGGAAGAGCAGGTGATGATTAACTAAGTAGGAATTTCATCTGTAGAGAGTTAACCATTGACAACTAAGACTGAGCCACTCGGGAATAAGAAAGTCATGATGATCAGCTTGTCCAATACAAAGAGAACATGTGAAAGCAACCAGCAGCAAGCACAGCCAGATCTGATGTGTAGATGCTAGCTAGCATTTACATGCTGGCATGCTTTATATAGCCTCACTCTCTCACAACTGGGCTAAAGAGCTTTCCTGTCCTCCTAGTTGAGGAAGTAGGAGAGAGGCTTTGGTTCAGTTTTCTGAGGTGACACTGATGAGAGGTGGCAGAGATGAGCTATAAACCCAGCCATGTGGTTCTGGAACCCACGCTCCTATTTCTAGGCCCTCACTGTCCTGCGGCGGCACACATGCCACACACACATGATTAGGAAAGTGTATGTGAATCCGCAGATGTCACTATTGACACATGATTAATTGAAATTGGCTAGAGAGAGCTGATAGATAACTTCAGTCAGCTGATGTAGGAAATTCTTCAGGTTCCTAATCCAGTCTCATTGTCTAGATGGCATCAGGTACTCTGTATACTTGCCTGAGTCCTAGGGAGTGAAGAAACACTGTGTTTTGAGAAGACTTTCAAATTCGACATAAAAAAAAAAATCCCATTTGGTTAGATTCTGGTCTTCCTGGCTCCCTAGCTCCTCATAGCAGATCACCCATTTGACAAGGCTCTCTGTAACCTTAGAAGCCTGAGCGGTAGCTGGGCTGTTGGGAGACCCTTGGAGAGGCTATCCCTGCGCGCGGCCATTGTTCCCTTCTTCCCTTCTTTTTGATGAGACTGAACAGCTGACAATGAGTGTCCTGTCACCCCCATGGCTATTCCTTGTGTTGCCTTCAAGTGTCCCTCCCTACAGGTAGCAGTGATAACTGTCCACATGCTAACAAGCCCTGGCCTCATAAGTCCCGTCACCGGATTTTCTTTGAGCTGCAGTAGAATGTGTTGGGACCTAGTTGAGGAATTCATCTTAAAGTCAATGCCGCCTTCCCACCTGACACAGAGGTGCCCTCCTTCCAACTTTATAATGCTGAACCATTACTATTTTTCCACAGCTTTAATTATTTTTTAAAAAAAATCCCTTAAATTAAGACGAAATGCCACAGTTTCCACTTTTGCTTTCTGGAGTCACAGGAGAAATAAATCTTTCACCATTAAGATAATAATATCCTTGAAGGGGGGAAACTTACACAGGCCAGAAGAGAGATATGTGAATAGGAAAAAGGAGTGTGAGTTCCTGGGCTTAGGCAAATAAATGACCCTTCATTCTTTGTTGTAGTTCTCTAGTATTTCCTTTCTGCCTGCTTGTCTTTCTTCCGCCTACCCCTTTTCTTCCCTCCCGTTATCCCCCTTCCTTCCTTTTATCTTTTCTTTTTCCTTTTCTTCCTTTTCATTTTGTTGCACCGTTTTCATGTAGCCCAGAATGACCTAGAATTAAGTAGCTCTCCTTGTTGATTTCACAATCCTCCTGCTTTGGTCTCTTGGGTGTTATGATAACAAGTGTGTGTCACATGCCTGGATAGTCCTCATTTTAAAATGGAAAAGATACAGGGCAGTAAGGTGTAACTGAACATTGCTGTTTTAAACAAAATCTGCTTTTAAGAAGCCAAGTGAGATTTCTAATGGAGGAAGGAGGACACTGACTGGCCCATAAAACCCTTGACCTAATATTTGTCTTGCCAACAAGAACCACAGGGATTAAGATGAAGAGATTCATGGAATGGCAAACCAATGATTGCCCCAAATTGACCCACCCCATAGAAGAGACCTAACACCTGACACTATTAATGATACTCTGTTATGTCTGCAGACAGGAACCTAGCATAACTGTCATCTGAGAGGCTTTATCCAGCAGCTGATGGAAACAGATGTGGGGATCCTGGGCCTGTGGGGACTCACAGAGACTGAACCATCAACCAAAAAGCATGCATGGGCTGGACTTAGACTCCTTACACATATGTAGTAATGTGCACTTTGGTCATCATGAGGGTCCCCTAACAATGGGAACAGGGACTGTCTCTGACTCTGTTGCCTGTCCAGTTCCCTAACTGGGCTGTCCTGTGTGGTCTCAGCGGAAAAGGTTGTGACTTGAGGTGCCTGGATAGGTTGATATACCTGGGACTTCCCCTTATATAAGGGAAAGGAGAGGGTGGGATGGGAAAAGGGGGACATGACAGTAGAACTTGGAGGAGAGGAGAGGGGGCTGGGATCAGGCTGTAAAGTGATGAAAGAGAGAGAGAGAGAGAGAGAGAGAGAGAGAGAGAGAGAGAGACTATGTGGGGCCTCAGGGAAAAGCTATAGTATAAGCACAAGAAAATATGAAAGTACCTTTGAGGCCAATGGCCTCATTTTCAAACAAGCCATCTTGTTTGAAGATCAGGAGAAAGGACAAGACTTACATCTAGCTAACGGTAGTGGTGGCAGAGAGGCAATTCATTCAGGTACCATACATGAGTACTGAAATGTAGAGAGTGAAGTCAATTTGACCTGTCCCAAAGAATTATGGGAAGAGATGCAGGGCAGCAGGGAACTTGTTCTGGAGGATACAAGATATAAGCAAGTGATCAGTTTTCAAGTATGACACATGTTTTTTTGCATGGAAGAATTAAGAAAGCATCTTAAATGGACATATAAGGGTCTATTATGTGTTTGGTTTATATACTCATGCTTGAAAAAATTGGAACTTTGAAAAAGTTGCTTTTAGAGAAAGCAATACTATTCATACTTCATTTTAATTTTTCTAAATTTCATTTATACATTGGTATTTCCTTATGTGACCAAACCTTATGAGCATTAAAAGTCAGCACAGTAATCCACCAAACAGAGAATCACACCTCACCATTCTGCCCTTTACATTTGACTTATGACCACATTTAGCATAAAAACACTAACAAATATAACCACACACTGATCTCTGCTGTTTGTGAACCCCTTAGAAATTAGGGTATTTGGTCAAATAGTACAAATATTTGCTTTAGAGTAACTGATGGAAC
This sequence comes from Pachyuromys duprasi, assembly GCA_028658305.1. Taxonomy (NCBI): domain Eukaryota; kingdom Metazoa; phylum Chordata; class Mammalia; order Rodentia; family Muridae; genus Pachyuromys; species Pachyuromys duprasi. The sequence continues at coordinate 41,324,815 of CM053760.1, forward strand.
TACAGTAATACCTTTCAGAGAATTTGTAAAATTAAACAGTACCACTGGACTGCATCTGGAAGCCCCTTTCAGACAATCAAGTCCAAACCCTCATCTTTAACATACACAGCACTGAGCTAATTTTATAGTTGTGACTGTTTCACATTTTAAAATTTATTAATAATTGATTATATTTATGAGCCCCACAAACATGATTATATAATTAACTTTTATTTAAAAAATTAAGTAAAAGCCTAGATGAACAATACCACGAAACACAAATATTACATTTTTAGAACAAACTCTCTTTATTCTGTTAAATACTGCTCTTAATCTATTGTATATTAAGAGTAGATAGAGCCATCCATAGACATAATTTTATAACAATTTATTAATTGGGTATGACCAAAACTTTGAGGACAAGGACCCAGTTAATTGTCATGTAGCAAAATGTGTCACAGTAACATGAAAAAAAAAACCCTTATAGCCACACATAAAAGAAGTAGAAAAACTGTGCATATTTAACCTATTGATATAGGTTCTTAGTTTATTATTAAATTCCCAGTCCAGAAATGATTAGAATAATTGTTTAAAAGCTGGATTTATATCATACAGTGAATTGAGTTTAGTATCAAGAAGTTTAATTATGTTATTGAATTTTATTGTTGGTGAAAAAACATTTAGTTAATTTTAACCTAATTTTTGATTATAAAATATAAGTATGAAAATGTGAAATTAAATTGTGAATTTAAATTGTGAAATATAAGTACTATGATAAAGGATAAATGTCAGAAACTTATATCCAATCTAAGAAGTAGACTTGCTTGGAATATTACTGTAACAGCTGCAAAAAAGACACATAATCATTTCATTTGATTCAACAAACATAAATATAATGGTAAACACTAGAAATGCAGTAACAAATGCATGATTACTCACAGATGGTGTGGTTGTATATCCAGAAAGCCCAATAGAATAATGCAGGAAGCAAAGAAATCAAATGACACGAGAATGAATATGGTACACTCAATTTCTTTTCCTTTTATATCTGGGAAAAAAGAGAAAAGGCTTCAAGTAACCTCAAGTTCCAGAAATCTTGGTTGAAAATGTCACTGTGATGGTCACTATGCTCAGTGCTATGACAAAGGGATGCCATGTTCAAATGTCACCCGTTGATGTGTATTTACAGGCTGCTGGCAATTCTCTAGTTTTCTTTCCAACTTCCACACCACTGAAAAGTACAGTTTATGTAGAGCAGGCATATCTGTAAAACAGCAGAACATAAAGAACATCCCAGCCTAAACTCGAAATACAGAGAAGAGTCATGGATTCGAAACTTTAGGGGGAAAAAAAGAACATGTTTCAAATGCAAAGGACTCCCTTATTTTAAGAAAACAAATACCAAGGAAACAGAAAAATTTCTGAGTCTAACAATATAAAGTGTTGAGTTCTCCAGTGTTGAAATTATCATCTTTAGTATGAGGTCTTGGTGATAAAGCACGCAGAAGAATTTCTGGTTCTGAAAATGACATTAAGCTTAAGCATTGCATAAACTATAAATGGCTACACTAAATACCTATGTAGGAGGTAAGGAGAGGGCTAGATGAGCTCCAGTGTAGGCAAAAGGAAAGAAATGAATTTAGAGAAAAACCTTCTAAACTGAACTCATAAAATGACATATAACACACATATCAGTATAAACTAAAGAAACACCGTAACCGGCTAGCCAGCTAACTAGCTAAATAAAAAAAAAAATAACATCTAACTTTTTGCTACATTAAATGGCTTATGTATTAAACACACAGAGTTTGTCATAGTTCTGGGACTCACATAGACGGGCATAAAATGAAAAGAAGGAATTAAAAGGGCACAGTTACCAAACAGCCTTTCGGAAGTGTCCATTGAAGCTGTATGCCGTACAAGGTTGCCATAGCGGCAGCGAAACCGCAGCAAGGAATAGAACAAATGGCCTAGAGAAATGCCGCCGCAGGTTAAGAGTACAGAATTCCCTTGCGTACAGACCAGAGTTTAGTTCCGCAACCCACATAGGGGCCTCAAAACTGCCTGTAAAGGGATCTAATGTCTCTGATTTCTTTAGTCACCTTCTCTCTCTCTCTCTCTCTCTCTCTCTCTCTCTCTCTCTCACACACACACAACACACACACACACACACAATCACACACATTTAAAAATAAAATCAACCTTTTTCTAAAGTAGGAAAAAGGACACAAAGAGCACCCCGTTATGTGCAGATAACAAAACAAATTAAAAGTAATAAATAAACAAGCTCTGTAAGAAGGTGATTAAAACATAACAGAGAAATAAAGCAAGAGAAATAAAGCAAGCTTGCAGGTGACGGCAAGCTACAAAAAGATTAGTTTACAAGATTGTTTTTCTCTTTTTCTTTTCCTTCCTTCTTTTTTTCGTCTTTTTTTTTAAACAGGGTTTCTCTGTGTAGTCTTGGCTATCCTGGACTCGCTTTGTAGACCATGCTGGCTTCAAACTCACAGAGATCTTCTTGCCTCTGCTCTCTGAGCGTTGGGATTATAGACGTGCACCACCAATCTCAGCTTGCTTGCTTGCTTGCTACCTTCCTTCCTTCCTTCCTTCCTTCCTCCCTCCCTCTTTCTTTCTTTCTTTCTTTCTTTCTTTCTTTCTTTCTTTCTTTCTTTCTTTCTTTCTTTCTTTCTTTCTTTCTTTCTCTTTTGGTCCATGAAAGGGGCACAGCAGTGTTTCCCACTTAATAAGGTGAGAGGGAAGAAATTGTGGATGACTCAACATCTGAACAAATGACTTGCCCATTATTGGGATAACTAAATAGGATGAAAGACGGGGCTTAGAAGAGAATTTGAAGTTCATTTAAAGCCAAGAGTTTGAAATATGCCTAAGTAATGAACATGGTCAAAGACAGTTGGATGTGTAAACCTAAATTCAGGGGCAATATCTGGGATGAAAACATAAATTTTGTAATATTTGACTCATAGATTGCCAAATGTGTGCTTATGCACCAAGAGAAGAATAGATGAATCTCTAGCATTGACTGAGTCCTGTAATATTATCACGTGAAAATAGAGAATCTGTAAAGAATGGCAAAGAGGCCAAAGAGGTTTGTAAGGTAAATGCAGTATTCCAGAAGCCAAACAAAGACAGGAATTTATTAAGGGAATTAACTGTCAAATACTGCTCATCAGTCACATAAGATGAGGATGACAGAGGGCCATTCACTGTACTGAGAAAAGGTAGAAATCATTGCTGACTAGCACAGGATACTCTTCAGAGGAGTTGCATTTCAATCTGATTGGTTTAGGTTTAAAACAGAAATGTACTTAGAGGGAGTGAGGGAAAGCCATATTGATGAGCTTCCATCTAAAAGAATGGAAAAATACACTGGCAATTTGAATTAAAAGGAATACCGAGATAATACGATCTTTAAGTAGAAAAACAATAGCTTGTTTTTATACTATGAATAAGTATAAAAGGGGTATCACAAAGGCAGGAGGAGAAGGCTAGAGGTGTGTATTTGAATGGGTGAGAGCCGTTGAGGATCTGACACTCTGGTTTCCTCAGGCACCTGCACATGCTAGAGCACACCTGGAGAGAAGCTCATCCAGTGTAGTCATCTACAAAGGAAGAGGAAAGTGAAGGAAACAGCAATTAATTGTGCAGGGGCATAGCTCCCCATTCTTTCCAGGCCAAGGAAAAATTAGATGCTGAGAGGAGAAGAAAGGTACAAGAGGGATTTGAAGTTTGTAAAGGAGGAGAGAATCTGATAGTAATCAAATGTGTGGGAGGGTGGAATCGGGAGCACCGTACAGTAAGGAGAGCTAACATTTTTTCCTTTCAGTTCATGGCCATTAAATATTACTGACAGCAGCACGCAGAGAGGTGAGGATTTACCTATATATGAGGAAATATCCAAAGTTTCAAAATTGACAGTTTAAGTTGGATTTCTCTCTATGCCCCAGATATTGAATAAAATATCACATAACCCTTATGATAGCCTTAGATGGACACTATAGTAAAACTTACACTTAAAAGATTCAGCAGTTGCTAGAGTCTATAAATAATCATGGTAATGAAGTTGTGTGTTGGTATTTATGTGCTCAAATCCCATTAGGAGAGTTAATTTGATTTTTTTTAAACACAGATGAGGATAATGAAGAGTTTTAAATGACACATGGATTACCTCAGCAGTTTCCAAGCTCTGTGTTCATCATGCCTTCATATGTTTTCTACTGCTATAACAGAGTAGGATAAGCTGGGTAACTTATACAAGCAGAATTCCTTTAGCTCATGGTTCTGGAGACTTAGAAGGATAGGAGTATGGCACCAGCTTATGGTGAGGGCCTCACTCCTGCCTCATTTCACAGTGGAAGTGAAAATGAGCCCAGGACAGAGATCGGATAGGCCAGCCAACTATATACTCATAATAAATCTTCTCCCTTGACAACAACCTGAGTCCTTCAGTAAATCCCTTATGAAATACATACCACTTATCAGCCTCATCTCTTAATATTGTTTCATCAAAGAAGAAATTTGTAACACATGAGTGTGGAAGACCCACGCCATAGCATCTCATCAGAGCCATGCAACTTGCAGGCTCTCAGAAACAAATCTTAACGATTCTATTTAGATATGTTCTGGCTAGGTGTCAGGAATCATAATATTCTGGCCTGTACCAGATGAGTTAAGTGATCAGAATAAAACAACTTTTGGATATGATGGATTATATATCCAAAAGAGTACCAAGTATACACATACACATACACAAACACACACACACAATCTTCAGATAATCACAGTACATATACATTCTGATAGAATCATCCATCTCAAAATTCTCCTCTGCTCATGCTTAGTAACTTTGGAGGCTGGAATTTCCTTGAACATTTTCTTTATTAGAATGTTGACTGTGGGAACTACTGGACTCCATCCTTTTACATTAGTCCTTGTGACTTTAGTGTGGCTGCTAGTGATAATAGGGCCATAGACTTGAGCAAGTCTTCCTTTCCTCTGAATAGGCTATGTTTATGATACTTTTTCTGAGTCTACAGTCCCATGATTAATACTCTGAATATGTGTTTAAGTGTGCCTCTAAGTTTTAATTGAGATCTTGCCAGGACATCCTTCCAGATATTGACTGTGTCCTATCTTTCCTGATTACTTTCAGGGAAGGATTCACAGTCTCCCAAGCATCTTATTACTAGTGAGATGCAATGGTTAATATTGACTGCCAATGTGATTAGATTAAGAAGTACCTGCTTATGGTCACATCTCTGGGTATGTCTGTGATGAACATTTCTGGGACTGTTAGATCTCGAGGATTCTTGCATAATCAATTTCTGATGGATTCACAAACTGTTGATTGGAAGATAAACATGAAGTCTAGTTGGAGTGGGTGGGTCAGGGTGCAGGGTATGTCCCTAGGGGCTGTCTTGCTCTGGATCCTTCCTTCACCCATTTCTTCTACTTCCTGCCTGCTGTGAACTAAGGTGTTCAACTCTGCCCCCACACTTCCTGTTTCGATGGAGTGATTACTCTGAAACCAGGATCCCGAACAAATGAGTCCTTTTATTTAAGTTATTCTCAGACAGTTGGTCAGAGCAACAAGAACAGTAACTAAAAGAAGGGGGACAGCAACAGCTTCTGAAGCAGCAATAATTTATGAGACTCCGGAATGTACTTATGTTCTCACAATTGGGTAACATTAGCTTAATCTAGATGGTTAAAAAGAAGAATATAAACATTTCAATTCTTCAAACTAAGAATTATTCGATTGTACATTTTTCTAGTCATCACTGTACTTATCTCTCTGATTCTGCCTCTCTACTGTTTTTGTCCTATGAGCATGGAGTGAGCACTTGCATGTGTTTTTATCTTAGTTGCTCAATTATGTAGATGTTAACTTAATATTTTTCTTCATATTTGGTTTTAAAAACAATTTCATAGTTATTAATATCCCATGAGAATACTTATTCTCATACTTCTTCTCTTTTCCTGATTTCGTTAGAGTTACTTTTAAGTGATAAGTATTATATAATGACTAATGTTGGATATCAAT
>CM053760.1:41331354-41364222 GCA_028658305.1 Pachyuromys duprasi
TACTTACAAAGCCTTTTAGCTGAATTGTAATGTTACATACCTTGGCTAGCTCTGATTAGCACACCACATAGGAAGAGACCAAGAGTGAATACAAACATCATGATCCAAGGCTTCGTGAAACACAGAAAGCATGTGTGTCTTCAGACCATCGGCTCTATAGCCTCCCCTTTTAAAACATCTTAAACTCATTTTGCTATTTGTCGTCTCCATGGTGACAACCCTAGCCTAAATTGTTACCAATCTTAATCACTTATAGCTACCATACTGAAACATCATATGTTAGGGACACAGGGCTTTCCCCTGCCTACAATTCTAGAAGTTGTTATCCCAACCCATAGATTGTCCAGTGGGACTCTTTTCTCTAAAAACCGTTGTGAGAGAGCTCTATTTTCATAGTTTAATCACTCCCAGAAGGGCTACTTCTCAGCGCAATGATATGGGAAGTTGGATTTTTCATGCCATCTACTCCTCTAAGGTGACTTTTACTTATTTTTGTTCTAGAGCTTTCAGGTGTGCTATTGAGTTACTAGTATGAGATCTCTCCAGTTTCTTTATGAAGGTACTTAGTGCTATGAACTTTCCTCTTAGCATTGTTTTCATTGTGTCTCATAAGTTCGGGTATTGCTCTTCATTTTCATTGAATTTTCAAGAAGTCTTTAATTTTTTTTAAAATTTTTCCCTGACCCATGCTCATTGAGTACAGAGTTGTCTTTCCATGACTGTGCAGACGTTCTCTTGTTTCTGTTGTTGAACTCCAGTTTTAATCTATAATGATCTAATAAAATACAAGAGATCATTTCAGATTTTTGTATCAGTTGAGGCTTGCTTTGTGACTGACTATATGCTCAATTTTGGAGAAGCTTCCTTGAGTGGGGAAGAAGGTATGTTCTTTTGTGTTTGAGTGAAAAGTTCTGTTATGTCCAGTTCATGACATCTGTTAGTTTCATTACTTCTCTGTTTAGTGTTGGTCTCCATGACCTCTCCAGTGGTGAAAGTGGAGTGTTGAAGTCTTGCACTATTAATGTGTGGGGATCAATATGTTATTTAAGCTTTTATAATGTTTCTTTTACAGATATGAGTACCCTTGTATTTGGGGCATAGATGTTCAAAATTGAAATGTCATTTTGTGGCTTTTTCCTTTGGTGAGAATGAAGTGTCCTTCCCCATCTTTTTTGATTAATTTTGGTTGAAAGTTTATTTCATTAGATATGAGAATGGCTACTTCAGCTTGCTTCTTGGGTTTGTTTGCTTGGAAAACCTCTTTCCATTCCTTTACTCTGAAACAATGTTTATCTTTGTTGTTGAAGAGTGTTTCTTGTAAGCAGCAGAATAATGGGTCCTGATTACACAGCCATTCTGTTAGCCTGTGTCTTTGTTTATTGGGAATTAAGTTCATTGACTTTGAGAGTTGTTAATGAAGGGTGGTTGTTAGTTCCTGTTATTTTAATGTTGGTGGAGGTAAAGTGTGTGTGTGTGTGTGCGCGTGCGTGGGCGCGATTGTGCTTTTCTTCTTTTGGTCTTGGTGTAGTGGACTTATTTATGTTTTGTGTTTTTTTGGGTATAGTTAACCTTCTTGGATTAGAATTTTACTTCTTATATTTTCTGTAGGGCTGGATTTGTACCTATATATTGTTTAAATTTGGTTTTGTTTTGGAATATCATCTATGGCTTTGTTGAAAACATTTTCTGGTTCGTGGAGCTAGGATCAGAAGTTCTCTTTCTTTTATTCCTGTTATTCTCAAGTTTTGTCTTTTCATAGTGTCCCTGATTTCTTGAATGTTTTGTGTCAGAAATTTTTAGATTTAACATTTTCTATCACAGATATATTGATTTCTTCAATTGTATCTTTTATGCCTAACATTCTCTTCTCCATCTCTTGTGCTCTGTTGGTTACCTGATGCTTACCTTTGTAGTTCCTATTGTCTTCCCTAATTTTCCATCTCCAGGATTCCCTCAGTTTGTGTTTTCTTTATTTTTTCTAACTCCATTTTTAGGTATTGAATCATTTTATTCATTTCCTTCACCTTTTTGATTGTGTTTTCCTGTATTTATTTAAGGGATTTTTTTGTTTCCTCTTTAAAGGCCTCTATCTGTTTGCATTTTTCTGTATTTCTTTAAGGGATTTATTCATTTCCTCTTTAAAGGCTTCTGTCATCTTCATAAAATATATTTGAGGTGATTTTCTTGTGTTTCAGGTTTTTTTTTTTTTATTGTGTTCTTATGCTGGCCTGGTTGTCCCTGGTGTTGCCTGGTTGTTCCTAGTGCCCACTGAACCTCTCTAGAAGGTGTAAAGATCCCTGGGCCAGATGTATTTGAGAACCAGCATCCTTCCTTGTGATGATAGGTAGAGCAGAGGGCTAGAATCTCAGGGAATAGCCTGCAGCTCTCCTCTGCTGGCTGTGTCGCAGTTGGACCCAAAGGCAGGGGCTAACCTGGATGATCCTGAAGTCTGGCTGGTCTCCTAGAGAAGGCTGGTAGCTTCCGGTGGAGGCTGGGTGGAACTGGGATGGCAGGGGTGTGGAGATTAGCTGATCCTGGAGCCCAGGAGCCCTCTTCAGGTGGATAGTCCTAGCTTTCATGGGCTAAACTACAGACTCTGGTGTTTAGTTCTGCAGTCAACAGTGAGGCCTCATGTTCGCTCTGCAATGACTGAACTTAACCTCCAGCTACTTAGCTATTATTAGCACCGGGTGCAGCTATCTTGGAATATTGCAGCTTAAAATTCTTACATATATTAGGCTGTTTTTTTTTTATTTGAAGTTTTGATCACTAATACAACTAAATGATATTTTTATGTGTTTCTTGACCACCTGTTTTCATAATTGGTAAAACATATCATGAAGTAGAGACCAGGTTTATTTACCCTTCTTTGAAGTATCTGTGGATAAAGTTCGTATTTCATCCGGGGGATTAAAAGCATAAGAGGTTATGTCAGGCATTCTGATTGATTCCTCTTCTAGTTTCAATCAGGAAAAAAAATGGTTAAGAGAAATATTATCAAGGAAACACTTCTCAAAAAGTGTTAGAACTTTGTCTTTTGAGAGAAGCCTTGGCATTTCCTGCCTCCATGTCTTTCCCCAAACTGCTATACTCTCATGGGAATAGGTCTGGCAGAAACTCAGATGAGGGTAACCTTATAGGATCAATCCCTAACCTTGGGTGGCTGTTTCTTAGGGGTTGAGAAGAAACTGGATAATTGACAGAAATTTTACACACATTGTTGCGAACTCTTAAGGCAGTGCCATACAGAATTTAAATATACAGTTTATTAATTAGTAAAAACTGAGCTTGGATGATGGCTTTCCACATCAAGTGGCTCACAACTACTTACAGTTCCTGCTCCCAGGGATCTGAGGCTCTTAAAGCCCTCTTCTAGCCTCTGTGGGCATCTGCATACATGGGTGCCCATCACATATACACATAAATAAAGAATAAAATAAATATTTTAAAAATAGTATAAAGATTGTCACTATCCATCTGTAAAGCCTGCACACTACAATAATGAGCAGCCAGATAAGACATGTCTAATCTTGTGGGTCACCAACAGCCTTCTGATTAGATGAAGGATCACTCACCAGAATGGAACTCTGGCCTGGTCCCATAAAAGTCATCAGGTACCCATGGCTGGAGAGGACATAGACTCTAGAAGGGAGACTACTACTACCATTTACTAAGTTAACTTTGCATCTAACTGCCTTCTAAATATTTATTCTTATACCCAAAGATACATGCAACTTTCACGCCTCATTAAAGAAGGTTTTTCTGTTTTGCTGCAAATGGAGACTATACAAAACAACAACAACAAAAACCACAACTAGTCAAAGTGCAGAGAATAAGTGACTGCAGAGTTCTCAGCCCTACAGAGACATCTATAAAATAACTTCTGTGGATCCAAGGTTTCGGGTTATATCTTAGAAGAGGGATTGAAAGATTGCAAGAGAAAGAGAAACATGAGGATTTCTTCTACATGGTATGTTAGACAGAGACTATGCACCTGTGAACTCCTAACAATATGGCTGCCTTCACAAGACCTGGAAAGACCACATCAGTGGACCTGCTGACATGGAGTGGGGAACAGCTCAGATGGCCTTCCCCTAAAGGCAGAACTCCTAGCAGTCAGTGGCTATCATGGAAAGAAAAGTCTGTTTACATCAAGGAGGAGACCCTAAGTGATCATCTCTAATCTCGTGTACATATGGATAACACTAGAACTCAGTAGGATGTGTATACATGCCTACCTACATACATCCATACACATACATGCATTTATTAATTTAAAAGATATATAATTAAAGTACATACATATATAATTAAGATGAATATATACATTTAAGAAGGACACATTGCTAAGATGACATAAGAATTGGGGAGAGAGGCAGAGGTGGAAATAATACAGTGTACTCACTGGTGAAATCCTAAAAAAAAAAAAAAAAGCTTATGAACAAAAACAAATACAAACACAGAAAAAAAAATTCATCCTAAAATCCAGACAGAATGTAATGTGCCTGAAAATATGGGTTTGGAGGATGTCGTGTGTTTCTTTTTTGCCTCATTATTCAGCTTTTGCTCTAATATCAGGGTGTTTTTCTGTTAGTACGCTGAAGGCCAGATGGTAGAAGCTTAGGAGGAATAAAGTAGTTGTGATGAGCTCGCAGCCTTTTGATTGCCAGCTTTCGTAGTGGCCGATTCAGCCTCTTGTCTTTTTCCATCTCCTGCAGCACGGCTGCTCTGGTGAGTGGGAGGGATATCTTCAGGAGACCCAGCTCTGCAGATCTCCTGAGTGGAAATTCCCCTTGTCCAGGACTGGCTCCAAACACAACTGCTGGCTATTCTCGGCCACCTTAAAGTGTCTAACGTAGAGGAACAGGGTGACGTAACAGGGGCTGAAATTTCCCAGGAGGCTCTGCGCACACTCTCTGGGCATCTTTAACTGAGAAATTATGCTTTGCTTTCCACTGTTTCCTTGAGTTTTAAATATTAAAACAGATTTTGCCTAGGATAAAACAAAGCAGACTTGGGAAACACGACTTGTTCTAAAATTTCAGATCTGACCTAGCCTTTGGAGCAGGGTTGACAATAGGAATATAATGAAACAAGTAAGTGGGATTGTGCCAAATTTTGTTGTGTCTATAAACACATTTCCTTTAAAGCCATTTTCTAAAGCTGTACTATTTGCCTTTTATGAGGCTGAGTCTGGTTGCTGCCAGAGGCTCCCCAATGAAATACTTGCCAACTATGGCTGTATTTGGACTTTCTGAGAGTATGAAAAGTGTTCTATGGGCACCTATCATGTAGCCGTCTTGGTATTTCAACCACATACTAGAAGAAAATGAACAAGAATCACTGGCATGTAATTAGATTTCTGCGGGACAGGAAGCGTTCAGGTTCATCAGTGAAGATCATAGTGGATTACAGGTACTGCAAGCACGATTTGTCTACCGCTGTTAGCACTTGAGCACAGCCCTATGATGTAAGGACTTTATTAGCATTCCCATTTTAGAGATGAGGACACTGAGGTCCAGTAAGGTAGTAACTCTTCTGGAATTCTATGATCACCAAGAGTTAGAGAAGTCTAAGCCAGGCTTCTTCTCTTACAATTAACATCATTACCAGTGCCTCAGGCCATTGCAAATACCTGCTCGCATGAACAGAGCGAGTCACACAGAAACAACCGTAGCATTCCTTCAGTTTCTTAACGTGTAAACTTTAGAACGGTAGTGACCCACTGGCTGAGTTGAGTATTTAAATATAAGCATCCTTTTTCTTATTTAAGAGAGAAGTGAAGTTGCTGCAGGCGCAATGCTGTGTTCAGTCACTGAGCAAGCACCCCTGTGTAGAGCTGGAGTGTGGACTGCCATGAAGGGAAGGTGAGAATGAGAGGTGGTATGAACAGCAGAGTTTGCGAAGACAGGGGAATGGGATTACTGATATCTTAAAGGGACTGTCAGTGTATATTTGTGTCTCTTATGAGCAGAGCCCTCTTCATAACAGTCAGCATTGTCGCTTCAGTCTCTGTGTGTCCTGGTGGGAATTATATCTGGCATCTCTCACCATTTTCAATTGATTCAAATATATACATATATAATTTTTCCAGCCCATCAAACCTACACAGGAAGTAATTAGATTCCTTTATTCATTAGGAAATATCATCACCTGATGTTTCACTAGGATGATTAGCAGAGGTGATTTACATTCTATGGGGGAGGTTGGTATCTTAAGGACTGGAAATACTCATTATTTGAAAAGATAAAACCACAACTCCTATTATTGTGCTGTATCATAGCTGAAAGCCAGGGCCTACATGAGCGTTCTGTTACTGAATTACACCTCCAGCATCAGAAAGAATTTGTAGGAATAATAATGACAAACAAAACAGTAAGAACATTCTTTGTCAGGATGCTTAACAGACAGTAGACTTGTGGTCAGTCACATTTCATCTAAATCTGCATAACCATCCCAACAGTCACAAGGTGATCAGACAGTTGACTGTAGTTAGGAAACAAAAACAATACTACCCTGTATAGCAAGACACTAGTTCTGGTCTCAGTGGCTTCAACTATACTTCAAGCAACAGAAATTTCCTGGAGGATCACTTGAGACACTGACTTAGGAAAACCAATTTCTATCTTTTATTCTTCTGATATAACCATTTTCTAGTACTCTTGAATTCCCTCTGGCCAGTCTGGGTCTGGTTCTGCCCCCGGGGCATCCAGACACCTTTGTACACCTGGCTGGACTGGAAAGAATGAAGTTTAGCTAAGAGGATGGGTTAGCAGGATCTCAGTCTGGTGGTGAGTAGGGGAGGTGAGTAGGGGAGGGTGAGCCTTCTCCAAGATGGTTTTCAGTGAAAAAGCTCTTCTTTATTCGGGGGCATAAGGACTATATAAACCTTGGGGAAGTGGATAGGGATGTTCACAGTGAGTGTACATCATTGGCTGGGGCTGAGATGCTGGGAATGCTTCATTTGCATGAAGAGAAATTCCAGATTCTAGCTGGGCATGTTCTTATAAGGAAATAGAGAGTTTTAACCTGAAACCTGGCCACCAGGCTAAATGACTACCTCAAGGGTAGCAAAGACTAGGTACCCTGGGGCATGTGGGCTCTGAACAGAGAGGGAGCCATCCTCATTCCTGCCAGTCTCAAGATAAGATGTTCAAGGTTTGGACACTTCTCGACCTCACTCTTGCTCTGGGACAGCTTCCCCATTCAAACTGCTCATCTGCCCCCCTCCCCCCCACATGCACTCCCTTTTTTTTTTTTAAATCATCATTGTTTTCAGTTCCTAACTCCTGGCTAGATTATGCAACAGTGTTACAATTTTAGCATTTTAGTTTCCACATACTAACAGTAGTAGATCTTGCTAGAAATGCAGGCTCTTGTCCCCATCCAGAAACACTGAATAGAAATCTACATTTTCAAAAACTAGGTATATTTTGCTATGATTGTTGTGTGCTATATTTGATGGTCCTGTTGTCCACTGAGAGCAGACATTTAGTCGCACACTTGAAAGCTAATTTGACGTCACAATCCGGACAGGTGTGTTAGAATTTGGTTTTTTCGATGGATGGTGGGAGTTTTAAGAAGTGGGGCCTGCTGGGAAGTGACTATATCATGGAAATTCTGTACCAGAAGGGATTACTGTTGTTCTGCTGTTGCTACACTTTGAGGGGTAGATTTTCTGTAAAACCCTCCTACATGGATATATTCTGTTTGCTCATGCCCAAGTCTAGTCCCGTTTTCGTCATTGTAATACAGCTAGAGGAAGTTTTAGCCACCAGAATAATGAGTCAAACAAACCTCATTTCTTTTCAAGGGAATCAGTTTTCAATATTTTGTTACAATCCCAGAAAGCTCTAAGATGTTGATGTTCTAGTCTCTGCTGTCTCTGGGTTTCAGCTCATGCTTGCAGAGGGGCAGGTCTCTGTGCATCAGGCTTGCCTCAAATTCTTTTCCATGTTGCTCCACCAAGCCTTATGTCTGCTACTCTTTTGGCTACCTAATGAACTTTATGTCTTAAAGGGTCTGAGTTTGAAAAAAAAATCCCAACATAGTATTTCATCTGATGTGTGTTGCCTAACTACACATGTGTATGCTTGTTTATTAGGCTCTAGAGAGTATGCTGTGCAAACTTTGGATTATAAATAAAATTGCCATATCACTGAGAAAAGAACAGGTAAGAACTAAAGTACAAAAGCTCACACAGTTTCAGTGTTATGAGGTGAAGTAGGTCACTATGGGCTTTTCTGTTTCTTGCAGACTAGTATTTTTTCATTTAAAAACCAGTCACTCTATAACTGTCTAATCAATATTATCTAAAATCTGAGCCTATGGTGGTGTTGAACAGATAAAGATAAATGCATATTGAGTTTTAAATTTCTCAAATCCTTACCAAGGTTTGATATGAATCTGCCCTATCTGAGGGTCAGAAAGCAAGAAGGCAGATCCTGGAAACAATCACAGCACCTCAAAACATGGTTGAAAAGTGTGACACAAAAGAGGCAGGAGGGATTACATTAAGCCAACTATGCCTTCCTGCTTCAAGCAGCTTTATACACTTTGAACTGTTCAACTTCATCAGTTGCTTGCTTGTGAATTATAGCAGCCGTGTTCAATATTGGGAAATATCAGATTGAAACATCAAGAACTCCTGTTTGTTTGATTGTCTTTATTTTAGGATTTCACAATTTTCATTTAAAAAATTTTAAAGAACACACGAGTACACTCAAGTACACAAAGTCTTAGCATACACAATTTACCACTCTTTAGTAAAGGTCAATTTTTAAGCTCTCATTAAATCTCATAGCCGGCTACCTAAAAAAGGCAAAACCTCAAGTTTTATTGTGGATTGTAGAATACATACCAAGCATATTCTTCAGATTTCTATACCACTGAGAAATTCTATGATCTGAAATAAAATCTTAGATGGTTACTTAATTGCCTTGTATTTGGCAGTAACAGAACATTTATTTAATTGTGGCATAAATGGCACATAATTTATTCCACATGGCAAAATGTCTACAGGCAATTAATTAGTTTGCATAGCAGTTAAAATAAATTAGAAGTTCAAAATGCTGGAGGGGTGGTTCAGCGTTTAAGATCACTGGCTGCTCTTCAAGAGGACCAGGCTTCAATTCGCAGCACCCACATGAAGGGTCACAACCGTCTGTGACTCCAGGGCCAGGATCTCTCATACCCTCTTCTGTTCTCTTCTGGAGCCACATTGTGTACTGACATGTATTCAGGCAAAATACCTATATGTAAAACATTAAATTAAAATATTTAAAAAAAACAAAATTCAAGATTTTACCTGGGCTATCCTGATAGCACAGGCTTGCAATCTCAATTATTAGGGATGCTGAAGCAGGATCAGCCTGAGGTATAGAGTGAATTCAAAGCCAGCCTACTAACCTTGATGAGAGAGCCTATTTTAAAATAATTAGGGAAAAGTGGTGTAGTGATATTGCCCGGTGGAAGATTACTTGTGTAAGCATACAGAAGGCCTCACATTTTCTCAGTACCGGGAAACAAAACTCCCAAAGGAATTAAATTTATTTTCATAGTTTCATGGTGATTCGACAGGCTCAAGGCCTCTGTTCTTCTAGAAAACATTCAATGGCACCTGTGCACTGTTTTAGGATGAAGTGGACATTGATAGATTCCTGTCCATTAAAACACTGACCTAGAGGAGGTCACGTACCTATGCTGAAACTAATCCCTAGCCAGAAGGAATGTGTCTTAACTGCTATGACAAACATTATGACAAAGCAACTTATAGAGGAGTTTATTAAGGGGGTATTTGCAATTTCAGAGAGTGAGCCCATGATCACTATGGCAAGGAGAAAGGCAGCATACAGCCAGACATAGCCCTGCAGTAGTAGCTGAGAGCTTACATCTTAATCCACAGAGCTAGCTAGGAAAGGCAGTCTTGAAACCTCAAAGCTCTAGACAGATACTTTATATTATTTGTGGCTGTTGTAAAGGGTATGGTTTCCCTACTTTCTTTCTCAGCCTGTTTGTCATTTGTATACAGAAAGGATACTGATTTTTTTTTAAATTAATCTTGTATCCAGCCACTTTGCTGGAGGAGTTTATCACCTGCAGGAGTTCTCTGGTGTAATTTTTGGGTTGCTTAAGTATACTATCATATAATATGTGAATAGCAATATTTCAACTTACTTTCTTTCCAATTTGTATTCCTTTGATCTCCTTTACTTGTCCTATTGCTCTAGCTAGAACTTCTAGTACTATATTGAAATAAATACTACTCAGCCATTAAAAACAAGGAATTCTTGAAATTTTCAGCCAAATGATGGAACTAGAATAGATCACCCTGAGGTAACACAGACCCTGAAAGACACATGGTATATATTCACTTATAAGTGGATTTTAGTCCTATAGTACAAGATAGACATACTACAATGCACAGACCCCAAAGAGAAAAGCCAGATGGGTGTCTTAGACTTCATGTGGGCCCACTAGTTATGGGAGTAGGGTATATCTCTGACATTGACTATGTTGCCTGTGTTTGGATCTCTTCCCCTTGATGGGACTTCCATACCAGGAGAAGAAGACAAAGTCAGTCCTCATGTGAATAGATGAGGTGGGGTGTCTAGGTGTCCCGTGTTCTGAAGAATATGGGAGAGGGGATGCAAGAGGGAGGGTGAGACTGGGAAGAGAGGAAGGAGTGGTCTATGACTGAGATGTAAATCAAATTAACTAATTAAAAAAAAAGAAACCTTAAATCTTTCAAAGTGATGTATCTCCTTCAACAAGACCACACCTCCTAATCTTTCTCAAAGAGTTCTTTTAACTGGGTACCAAGCATCAAAACATATGACCCTATGGGGGTCATCCTCCTTCAAACCGCCACGAAGGGACCCATATCACAACGGACGCTGGTAAATATCAATGCCTCACCCAGAGAGCAGGTGCCGGGAACACAGGGCTCCCTTATATCAGCACCAAGCATGCATATGCTAGACACCACTGGGAAAATGCAACTTGATATCTAAATGAAAAAAAATCACATAAAAAAACCTCACATTAGCCCCCACTCAAAGAAAATTTGTGTGAATGAATTGAAGGGCACATGGATAAAATTTCCACTAAAATATACATCATTTAGACTTTGGGGGTTGGTTTTCTTGGGAAAACATGTCCCACGTTTTACCAAACCTAAACTTTGAGGAAGAAAAACCAGTTTTAGAGTGTTGACAACCAAGAACATAGCAAAACTTGGTGTCAGAATACAATTTGAGTGTGGTTTGCTGAAAGTTTGGGAAGCCTGTGGTACAGCCTCCGATGAGTCAGCCGCTCCGGCCACCTACAGCCTGAATGTGCTCTCACTGCAGTCTAAGCGCAGGACCAGAAAGAGAAGGATGGAACCAGAGGAGTGGGCTCAAGCGGATCCCTTTCTTAACCCTGGTGACACAGCAAACTACAAAGAGAATTTTTGTCCTTCTAATATGTAATAAACAGTGCATCCCATGCAAGATCCAACGATGCTTCTTACATGTTAGAAGAGCAAAGATTCTGGAAATCCTTGCCTCTGGGAACCCTACAGCTCACAGAAGGAAAAACAAAAACAAAAACTCACATCTAGTTACTCAATGCTGGCCTCACAAGCATGGAAGATCTGAGTTCAGATTTGAAGAACCTACAGAAATAGTGAGTGAGAGTGATACTCACCTCTAAGTCTAGCTCCCTGCAGAAAGGGATAAGGGAACCCCAGAACCATCTGGCTATCAAGAATAGGCCATGTCTGCGAGCTCTATGACTGTCATAGATAGTGATGGAGGAAGACTCTTGATGGTAGCCTGGCACTTACCTGTTAACAGACACAGACACAAACACAGACACAGACACACACACACACACTCACACACACACACACTCACATACACACACACACACACACACACATGCTCACACAATATGTGCATCTCCATACACTTATGTGCCCCTAAAACATGCAGATATATTTATCTGTATACACATGCAAAAAGATGTTGGTCCTGTATGTTTTACAGTATTAATATCATGTATGATTATAAGTATTGTTTTGGAATAATATACAAACTTTCTAAGCTCTGGCAAATTAAAAATATAATAATGCAGGCAATTAATATGGGAAGAAGGAGGTTGTGGGTTGAGAAAAAAAGTAATTATGCTAATCTTCTGTTAGACAAAGGATGACATAATGTATAAAAGGGTTTCTTTCAGTATATTTTGTAATCTTTTTTTTTTAATTTAGACAAATCTCTCATGGAATAGCAAATCTTACAAGTAAGAAACATCTATTTTCAACTGTCTATCTTCATTATTCATTATCCTTAGTTTATTGTATTAAATTTACATAAAATTAAATATAATGTTTTTCTACCTAAAACAAAACAAAACAAAACAAAAAAACGCACATCCAGGTGATAGATTGCTGTAATGAAGCATCTCTAGTGGTACTGGGAGCAAAGAAAGAAAGAATGTCTGCCTATGCCTACCTGCACTTGAAGTGTACTCCTCCTGTGCATTGTGCTTGAAGGTATCATGGAAACAGGTGAGACAAACTAAGCGTAGATTCTTCAAGGCAACCTCTTTGGTTTTTAAATCTACACACCTGGCAAAGAAGTTGAATCCACAGGTTTAAAAATGTATCCTTAAATATCCTTATTTGTTAAAGTCCGAGAAGATTCCCTTCCTTTCCCATCTCCTCCCCTTTCCTCCCATTTTCCTCTCATCTCCTCTCTCCTCCTACTTCGTGCTTTTTTCTAAATCTATCTCTTTTGAAATCTCTCTATGTAAATGTGTCTCAATCTTTCTCCTTCTTTCTGTCAATTAAGAAGCTTATTGGACCAAGCACAAGAACCTCAAAGAGCAAAAGAAATAAGCGAAGCCCAATGCTAAGTCCCTAAAACTCAGATGGCCTTTGAATTTGACAACCCTAAACCAAACTCAAATAGACTGTGTCTGCTGCAATCACTTGCTTCTTATCTAGGTTATGGCCATCCATCAAAAACTATGGCCAGGAGGTACATTTGGATTATAGCGGTTCCAATTAAATCTTTGAGTGTTCATGTGATGCAATGGTCCAAAGGCTAAGGACCCAAAATACTAGTTCAGTCCTGAGCCATCAATCAGAACTGTTTGAAAATTGAAAAACTGGTCTTTCACTGCTTGTAAATGCTGTCCCTAATGCCCCCAAACAACTGTTAAAAGTTTTCTTTGGGATTTAACTAAGATTCCTGGGGATTTAAAGTACTGGCTGCCAGATTGTTAAAATGCATTAATGTTTACAGTGATTATGATTACAGGATCTAGTAATAAATACTTGCATAGGCTGGAACATAGCCCAAATCCTACTGTTTCACAAGAAAGTCTCAGTGTAAAGCCACAGTTCTTCAGAAAGCTGTATACAGGAAAATCTGAGACCGTGTAGGCCCACAGAAAGGCTGCTATGTGCCAGCAAGCTAATCAGATTCTCTCCAGACCTCCAATGTTTTAGAAAATAAGAAAAGAAAAACATCCATTTTAATTGCATCTTTTCATTACTATCAATTTAGATAGGCTGACTATGTGAAAGTACTGAGTTTCAGATTGCAACAAACATTCTACAAGTCAGTGAATTGCAGTCAGAAGTGACTCATAAGTGCTCCTGCCAAGGACGGAATCCACTCCAATGTACCATTATGATCTTAAAGACTAAATTGTAGCCAATCTCTTCACACTTTCATCTGTCCAAGGATGGTGAGCTAAAATGCTCAAAGGCTCTCTCAGGCCAATGAGGTCAAGGTCTAATTCACTGTGGGCCAGATACCACTCCTAAACTACCAGGACATATTCTGGGATAGAGTCAAAGTCCAAAGGAGCCCAGTCCTTCGTACTACACTGAATGCAATTCTAGGAATATTTGCTCTACACTGCTGTTCTGGGCAGCATGAGCAGCACACCAAGTCCAACTTTCTCTCTGGACCTTACAACCTGGTGGTTCTATGTCTGTGCACTCTATTTCTAACAGAAGACATGCGCACACACACATACACACACCACACACACACTCACATACACACAAATTAAAATATACACATCAAAACAAACACAGAAAACAACTAAAAATAGATTTTCACACCTTTTGATGACATACTTAATACTCAGACACTAGTTATGGTATCATTTTCCCTTCCCTGGTCAGGGAAAGATTTCATTGTAAAATGTATTTATTTTATAAGGGGCAATGATATTGAGATTGAAAATTATCTGACAGTAAAAATATACAGTTCAGAGACAACAAAGGTTAAAACCAAAACGTCCTTAAAAAATATTTAGTGAACTAAAAAAATATATACACCTGAGAAACTGATGAACTTTCAGAGCTCTCCAAATCTCAGGAGTATTGAGTAACCCTTTTATAAGAGAAAGGTCCAATCCACACCCCACGACTAATACTGTGGACTGCAGAAGGCAAATGTTTACAAACTGTGCTGGATTGTTTAATCCAAAGCCTTTCCCTCCTGCCTCAGGATTGTATGTCTACATGAAGTTCAAAAGGCTTTTAAAGATAAGGTGGGCCAGCAAGCACCCGAGAGCCAATGAGAAAGCTGTGTGCTTGTCAACCTGATATGGGCTGATTTTCCTGATAGCCAGTCCACAGTTTGAAAAGTGATGAAAGAAATTCTAGTAGGGGAAAGTGTCAGAGCAATCCCTGAAAAAGACCACTGGCAGAAGACAGAAGGAGCAGCAGACAAACAAAACCTGCACTGTAACTCTCCACAGAGCAGTGAGTGGCTGCATGTCCAGCCTCGAGCTGCAGAATTCTGACAGGAGATGAGGTCTCTCACCTTCCTGGTTCTCTTTTTCACTGTGATGAATGGGCTCATAAGTCCTCTCTGATGTGCGGAGCTGCCAGATGAGATTTTTGTCATACTTCCTTCAGTGAGGTTTGTTTTCTGAGGAGATAACATACTTTATATTATTTGAATTTTTCATGTCTTTACTATGGTGCAACCAATCTACAGTCAATTTTTTCACATTTTAAAAATGAAAAGGTCTGGGATCAGGGAGCTCCTTTGTAGAGTGATTGTCTATCTCATTGCTCAGCATCCATCAACAGCCAATGGTTCCCTGGTGAACATCACAGCCCCATGAACCTCTCCAACATCCATGAGTGACTGAAGACAGGCCCTTGTCTAGGCACTGTACAGGAGAGTGAAGCTGACATGAGTTCAGTACAGCAACCTCCACACCACAGCATTCTAACTGTTAAATTTCTTCTTTGTCCTTTACCACAGTGTTCCTGGAGCCTCAAGAGAAATAATATCAAAGACCTATTTAAGGCTGATCACTTAGAGGTCACTTACACTCTACCCTTGGAGCAGCCAGGAATCTTTGTGGACATTTCATGCAAAAAGAACTGTGTCCAACCAAGGCTAAGAGAAGCACTTGCTTGCACATGTACCAATAGCAGCCCTCTTGGTCTCAAGGCATTTCTTATGCTCTTTATAACTACATAGGAAACTGATACTATTACTATTGTCTTTCAGAGAAAACCCACAAAACTCCCAGCAACTAAACAACTCAGTCAAGATCATATTATTTTAATAGTGAGAAACTTGAGCTCAGGTTCTCTAGTCTCCAAAGTATTTGTCTTTCAAGTGTAAACATTGCTTTCTGCAAGCCCAAGGAAAGCTATATCAAGGGGGGCATTTGAAATGACATTACATTTCAGAGTGACAGAAATAACTCTCTCTTAAAATTATTCAAACCACTTTCTGACAAAAAGAAATAGATTACATGACAATCCGTCTGTATTATTTCTTCTTGTACGAATTAGACTCTTTTCATTAAAAATATAAGTTCCAAGAGGAAAGAAACTCCAAATGGACTAAAACAAAATCCAGAAACTTACTGACAAGGAGATAAGTAAATAAAATTGCACCACAGCAAAGGAGCTTGCTAGCCACATGTGAGAAATGTGTCCGTTGATTATGATTTCAGATTTGGACATTATTTTTTTCTTATTGCCTGAAATGAAGGTACATATCTGTAATCATAACACTCTGGAATCTAAGCCAGAAGAAACATAAATTTAAGCTAAGTGTAGGCTACACAGTGAGACTTAGCATTAAAGGAAAACAAAATTCTTGCATGCACGTTATTAAAAATGAAATTTTGGGGCATATGAACCAAGAGACTGGTTGTACTAACACCATCTAGGATTCATCTTAGAATTCTATATTTATCTAGTAACCAAGGGTTGGCTTTATATGTTCTAGTTTGGGTATTCTATGCCAGGAGACAGGAAACATCAAATTCACCACTCACTATGATTCCACACCTTTGTAAGAAATAGGACAGATTTTGCATCAACTCTAGCCGTTTGGATCAATGTAAACAATCCAAAGACAGAGCAAAGCTGTATATGAGAGCGCTTTCACTGTTAGTCATAGCTGAAACTTCCAGAATATGTGGCTTTGCCTGTTTGCAAAACAGCTAGGAAAAAAAAAATGGCAGGGAATGCTGAAACTCAGCTGAACTTTGACCTGGAAACTGCAGAGGTGCCGCCATCTTTGCAGGCGTAGCTCAAGTGAGGCACAGGGCAGCTCCTTGAAATGCTGTTTGTTTCACAATGATGTCGTTTGTGACAGCGACATTGTATTGAACAGGTCTAAAGTAGAGTGTTCTTTTGTTTTCTTCTTCTCATTTCAAGGTCCTTTTATTCGAAAGCAATTCTGAGTAGCCGTGGCCTGTGTGAGGAAACTGCGGGTGGCTGTCCAGACTCTGAGCACAAATCCAGTCTCTTTTAGTAGAGCCAGAATTTTTAGGTTCTGTGCGCACCTCTGTATGTCTTCCAGTGCCGCTACCCGTATGCTTCCTTGAGAGCAAGATCTGGGAACTGGATATATCTGCGCATGTTGAGCAGAAGATTAGCGCTTAGGCAACGTGACATGAACATAACATCCGTTTATGACGTTGGGGGTGGGAAACAATAGGCAGAATTCTCAGCACAGGGCTGAGGTTTCCACTGCAGGATTCCCAGGGCCGTTAAATGAAAATCGTGGCTGACTCTTGTCACATCTGCTGAGAACTCTGCCCGAAGCGTCCTCATTATGCAAACTTTGGGAGCTCACAAATCCTGGGTTGAATTAGCATGTTCTTTTCTGGGTGCCAGTCCTTGCCTTGTTCTTCCAGTCCATCTATTTGAGCATGCGCCTTTCGATTTATTCTGCTTTATTTCCCTCAGGTTATTTCTGAGTCATAAAAGGGAAGGGCAAGGAGAAAAGAAAAAAATAATGATGGCCATCCAATTTATCAGATACATTACCACTGGTATTGTGCTTTCCTTTGTAGGAGAACCATTTAAGTTAGGTTTTGTATGGTGTGACACAATTAAGTTGCCGTCATTCCCACTGCCTGAACTAGATTCTTCACGAGAACATAATGGCTGTCAGAATCCATCATAAGGAGCACTTGAGGAGCACTCTGGGAGTGGCTGTAAGCAGCGTCAACACTGTCCACCTGTGGGCCTGCATACACTGCCTTTGGACAAAGCCCTGAGCTGCCCTAGAAGGCGTAGGATGGTGCTTATAAAACAGCTTATCGTGGTACCTTGTACTTTGAAAACAAAGAGCGCTATTTAGCTCTCTCTCCTTCCCTTGAAGTCTGTATCTCTCATCACTCCGATGCCTCAAGTTGCACTTCTCACGTGGGCACACCCAGGCAAACAACAAAAGGGGAAGGCTCCGGAGAATTTAATCCTATCCCAGATGCTGGGACCTGGCTCAAAAACAAGGAGAAAATTCCCTCTCCGGATCTGAAATGCTTTTCTTTTTCCTGGTAAGCTCACCTCAGCATCAGAAGTTATAGCCAAGGTTTTTCTTTGCTCCCTTTGGTTTCTTAGCCTATGCGAAGGCACCAGGCAGACAACTCATTGTTCTGATGCAAAACTGAACTGAGAGACAGACGAAGTTTCTCTTTTTCTTAAAAACACCTATTATTCTAGATATTTTCTCATGAAATTTGATTAAGAAATAAAAACATCCACTTGCTCCTTTTTGTCTTTACCAGTTTCACAAACTCATGATCTACCTTGCAAAGCCCAAACGGACAACCCACATGAAAGAGTCAGGATTCTGAAAAGGAATAAACAATAGGCTAAAATAAAAAGAAGAAAACCTTTCAGAGCATCCAAAGGATTGAATGACACTTATAATTTGTCCTGTGAATTGAGTCCCCAGAGAAAAGTGTCAGGTTTTGGAGAGTTTCCTCCAGTTTTTTAGGGAGAAGTCTTCTGACTTCCCAACTGCCAGTTTACAGAATTAAAAAAAAAAAATAGAGTTCATCTGTCCTACCTGGCATATCATCTAACTGTGTGTTCAAGGCCCTGTGTTCTACTCCCAACACTGAAAAATAAATGAATAAAAATAAGGGCCTGCTAGATGGCTCATCTCCTGTGTGCTTGCTTGTCAAACAAGCACCGTGACCTGAACTTGATCCCTGGAACCCACTGTGGAGGAGAAAACCACTTTCAACAGCTGTTAGCTGACCACTGCTTCCCCAGTCTGTGCTGTGGCATGTAGGTGACTGCCTTCACACACACACACACACACACACACACACACACACACACCACAACAAAGAGAGAATAAATTTTAAACATTAATTATTTAAAGAAATACAATGAAATTCAGCATTTCTGAAAAGTACTTCTATTGAACATTTAGTAGAAAAGGTCTTTATTTTTTAAAACAGGGGGATATTTAAAAATACACTTTTAAAATAAATTCGTGTTGTGCCTCAGGAGAGAAAATCAAATGAAAAAAAAAAGATGAGTCCTCACATGTAATTGAAGAATGTTTGAGCATTCTTATTTTTCAACTTCATTTTAACACAGAATTTAGATCTCTTGCAGGTGGGAGACAGGTACTATGTTGGAGATTATGGGAATAATAGGGAAAGGCCTATAACTGGGGATGGTAAGAAAGGGCAATAGAGGGTAAGAGGAAGCAAGGCATGCTAGATAACAATAAGAACTTTAAAACCCATACAGAAAGACATTATTTTATAAGCATACTTAAAATATGGGCTCTATGAGCATTATTGTGAATGCACATGTGTGTGTAAAGTGGAAGCTTCTGGGGTTTTTTGGAAACTTGGTTGTGAATATGTTTTTTTTGTTTTCATCCCAAGTGTGGGATGTAGGAATGTTTTTTGCCTGGGAAAACAGCCCCTAAGAAAAACACTCCCCATGAAAACAGCTCTTTGTGAAAAGGTACCTGATATTGGTCATCTGCAAGGGACCTGGTGCAAGGGAGTGGGTTTTGTGAGTTGGAAAACATCTTTGTGTGGAGTCAGAGAAGTGGTAAGTAGAAGCCCACAAACAGTGAAATAATGTTTTCTACATCTCGAACCTTATTGCTACTCTTTGCAGCTGGAGTTTGCAGAAAGAAACCTCCAGAAAACTTCTCTAGCTGCTTTGGTGGAGTTTTGCTACTTTGATGGAGTCTAGCTGCTTCTACTGAATCATTCTGCTGTTGCTGCACATGTTGCTGCTGCTGCTGCTTTGCTGTTTGACTAGACTACGGGTATCCTAACCACTGAGTCTGGTAATCCCCAAAATCCATCCACCCTTATCAGCAGGAAGCAGCTAAAAGAAGTCTACAGCCTTTTTCCCTACTAATCTCCTACCTAACTAAGGTCAGGAGTTTGGAAAGGAGGTAAAGATGTTTAAAAACCTTAAATAAAGTATGTATTTGTAAAATCTAAGCTTATATGTGTGTATGTGTTTATATTTTAATAGGGCATCAACACATAGGTAATGGTGTTTACTTCCAAAAGCCTTAGACTATTTAACAACAACAAAAAATATCTCAGTGCTAGACATGGGAAACCACCTGTTGAATTGTTAGTCAAAGGAATATGTGACTCTTTCCAAATAGTCTAGGCTCTTGCCATTGACTTTGGTTACCATCTAGAACTTGAGGGTAAGGCCTCATTGTTGAAGCTACCCCAGGTCTAGGACACAGGACTTAGAGGAGTCAAGTTGGAACTGACCTGGGAGCCTCCCTCCTCCTTAAGGACTGGCCATCATAGTGTTAGAAGGTGCTCTTCAAGCTGTCAAAGCAGAGGAGCAATTGCTGTAGATCTACCTTGGTGTAGATCTCACAGAACACAACAATGACTAGACCAGAAAGATATTCAATAGTGGAAATTTTATCCTGTGGGTAACTGACGACTGATTAATTAGACTTAGGGCCTGCCCAACAAGAGGGAATTAATGCTTAATACCATAAAAGTAGCCGACTACTTATGGCTGGAGAGGTCATAAGCTCAAGAGAACCTGCTATTACCAGTTTTTTATACTATATCCTAAATATGTGTCCTTATACCCACAGATGAGTAACACCCACCCCTTATCAAAGAAGTTTCTTTTCACAATACATGGGGACTATTACAAAGATCAATACTATTACAAAGCTCAAAATACGGAGAAAAAGAGACTATGGGTGTTTTGGCCCAGCTGATATATCTACAATGCAACCTCTAAGCCTAAGGCTCAGCCAAAATCACAATAAGGGAAGCAGAAAGACTGCTAAGAGCTAGAGAACCTAGCCTCTTTGGCTCTGTGGATTACAGTATGATTATCCTGTATTATTTGGCTGAAATCCAATTATAAATGAGTACATACCATATATGTCTTTATGGGTCTGGGTTACCTCACTCAGGATAATCTTTTCTAGTTCCATCCATTTGTACGCAAACTTCATGATTATCTTGTTTCTAATAGCTGAGTAGTATTCCATTGTGTAAATGTAACACATTTTCTTTATCTATTCTTCTGTTGAGGAACATCATGTTGTTTCTAGTTTCTGGATATTATGAATAAACCCAAAAAAGCTAAGTAGCAAGGAGGGCCCAAGGGAGGTTGCTTGAATCCCACTCAGAAGGAGAAATAGAATAGACATTGGAAATGGATGAAGTATGGGAACTGGGTAGGAGAAGGTGTGGGGAGGGGATCTAGGGTGGGAATCATATGTGGGGAGATCAGAGACAGGAGGTTAGAGGGATGGGAGAGAGAATGGAAACCAAGGAGGGGCATCTCTGGAACAAGATGGAGACCTGTGACAAGGTAGGATATGGAAGGTAGGTAACTCTAGCTGAGACAAAAAGCAGCAGACATGGAGACTGAAGTGGCTACCTACTAGCTGGGCAAGACTTCTAATGGGGAGAGGGGGACACCAACCCACCCTCAAAACCTTCCACCCAAAATTTACTTTGCCTACAGGGATAAAGATGGAGCAGAGATTGGGGGAAACAACCAACCAGTGACACTAGTAATGATAATCTGCTATGCTTGCAGACAGGAGCCTAGTATGACTGTTCTCTGAGAGGCTCTACCCATCAGTGGATTAAAACAGATACTGAGACCCACAGCCAAACATTAGGCGGAGCTTGGGGAGCCTTGTAGAAGAGTAAGTGGGAAGGATAGAAGGAGCTGGAGGTGCCAGGAGCTCCAAAAGAAGACCAAAAGAGCCAACTAACCTATTCCCGAGGGAGGGGGGCTTACAGAGACTGAAGCACCAACCAAAGAGCATATATGGACTGGATCAAGGTCCCCGACACATATGTAACTAGTGGGTAGCTTGTTCTTTATGTGGGTCTCCTAGCAAGTGAAGCCAATGTGTCTTTGACATGGACTCTATTGTCTGCTTTTCCATCCCCCTAATGGGGCTGCCTTGTCTGGCCTCAGTGGAAGAGGATGTTTTGTGCTGATGAGACTGGATATACTGGGGTGGACTCATGCGGGTCTTCCCTTTTCTGAGAAGAAGGGGAGGAGGGAGGAGGAAAGAGGGTGGAAATTGTGGACAAGGAGGAGAGGTGGGAGGGGCTGTGTAAAATGAATAAATACATTACTTTAATTAGAAAAGAAATGAGCTATAGAACCAGGACAACTGCTGCCACTTAATGTCTTCTAGACAAGGCAGGTAGGCTGCACCAGTGCAAGCTCAACAACATGTTTGTGTAAAGAAGACCTCTGAAACAACATGCCATCTTGGACAAGGGACATCCCACATGGTTCCGCCCCTAGACAAGGAGCTGTAGGTGGTCATTTGCTTCTGAGGGAGGGATAATCAGTTTCATCTAGGGACGTCCAATCTTAGTGGTCAGGCTGGACACGTGCACATTACTAGCAGTGCTTAATGGCCTCAAGAGATTATATATACAAGTATACACATGCACACATGTATACATGTGTGCATATACACAAATATATTGTGTGCTTCTTTGTATCCATGTGTACATATAACAGTACTAATTAAAGAATATGGAAAGGGGGTAAGAAAAGAGGTGGAGAAAGAGAGGAAGAAAAAAGTGATGTAGACTGTTCATGTCTGACATTTAAAAAAATTATAGGGCAGGGATATGCTATTCAATGAGAGGTTTCATTCTGGCAAACTGCATGCATCTCAGCCAGTCAGTTGCCAATGTCTTATTTACCTTATCTCACCCTTTATATTAAGTCTGTAGTCCCTTTTCTATATCAGAGTCTTTATAGGGTTCTTTTTCATGGCCTCCTCTTTAGTGATGTCTTAATAACAGATACCAGTGTCCATCGCTGAACCTTTCCTCCCTAAGGCTCTGCCTGGAATGTCTCCTTTGGGACCATAGCTCTATCTTCTCTTTGGAGACAATGTCCCACCTGTGTTTTTATTGGTTTTCTCTCCTCTGACATACAGGTTCACCCTCATGCTACATCAGAAAGATGCTGACTCACTTTATACTCACCACTCTCGGGAAATGATTGGAGTTTCCAGGCAGAATGAGTCTTTCCTCTATATTAAAAAACAAAAAGTTTTTGTTAAGAACTGTCCCAATTTTCTTTTGTTTCCTATTTTTTTCCTTTGTAATATAATTTATTCAATACTGGGAACTTTGAATTCATCTGGTTTTCATACCTTCAATGCTTAGCCAATCTGCTGAAATGTAAGTGAATGATAAAGCAATAGTTTGTGATTCAGAATACCAAGGCTATAAAGTCAACCAATTATCTGCATACCATATTCTGCAGTATGCTTTGAAATCCTCTCCCAACTCAGGATTTTTAATGACTTTTAATATATATGTTATGATACTGCTTTACCTTTGTCTAGTGGTTAATGACCACCTACTGGGTGGAAATCAATGGGAACAACTTTTATTTACCTGAGGTTTTCATTGACACCATAACCAGAAACTGTTATAATCTTGTGAAAATGGTGGGTACAGCTGAATGAGGGTTCTTTTCTCTACAGCTGGAACATGGAGAATCCTGCATGCTGCATAGGGGAAACTCAGTTTTGCATTGATCGGTGAACTCTTTAGCATGCCCCTGTAGTAATGACTTACAGGTATTTTTTAATTGAATTTGTATTAAAATGATTTTAAAGTAACGCTATTTAGCAGGTCTTCACTTGAAACTAGACTTCTAAGAGGCCAATATGTTTGGTGTTGAACCCAACCAGTGGCCATGATGAACTGTAAGCTTGTTGGAGCTCAGTGACTCCTAAAGTCACACACACAGCCATGGCGTTCTTTTGTTTTGCCTTCAGGAAAATGATGAGAACGACTGGAAGCATGTGGAAATAGTTCTATCCTGCGCATTACTGGGACTGAAGAAAGGAGGATATGTGATTTGCAATTTCTGTCAAATGAAGCAGGCATTTAAAATGCTACTACCGTGTTCAAATGTAGCCTTGTGTGTTGGAAGTGTCCTGCAGATGTTAAAGGAAAAAAATCCTTCATGGCTGCAAATAGAAGGCTGGAAAATGCAAGCAGCTTGTTCTGCAGTCATTGTTCCAGATAGAAAGCAAGACCTTCCAACACTGGAGCTTCTGTACTGTCAGCTGCATTGCAAAGGCTTGCTCAATTGTCCTCAGACACTACATGTTGCAAGCAGCTGTCAGACAGAAAAAAAAAAAAAGAAGACCACAGAAGGCACATTTGTAGACAAGATGACACCTGAAGAAGACTACAGAACACAAACAACTTCATGCAATGCCACTGTTTTCTTGGACTCCTCTTTGTCAAGCTGGCAGGGAGGCTTGCAACACTGAGCTGAGGGAGCAGCAGACCCCTTGGAGAGTTTGGAGTGGGTCTCTGAGCATTTGAACATGAATGGGTGGCGATGTGGGTAAAAGGAAGAATGAAGACAACACTGCTGTAAATGCCAGATTTATGGCTAGGCAGACAATAACACAGAGAAACAGAATTACACAACTTTGTAAGAATGGATCTTTAACTAATTTTGTAATAGAAGAGCACAATGGGACAAAGAAAATCCATTACAGGGTATATCAGTCCACCAAAAGATGGAGAGTTGAAAAAAAAAAGTGTTTGTTCACTGATGGTCAAAGAGAATTAAAGTCACATGCCACACTGAAGTGGACAGCGCACTTGTTGCTGTGCAGCAATAGAGTCTTCTCTAGTATATTAAAGGCAGTTTTTTCATGAAGGGTTTATAGAAGAGGGGAAAACACTAACTAGAACTGATTCTGGTCTGAATAGCTATCTTCCTGCTGGAAAAAATATAATTCAAGGTAAACATTAATAAAGCTGTGTGTTATCTTCAGATCGTCACGGAAGTCTCTGTAGGAGATGTTCATTATTAATTGTCTCAATAGATGGACTGATCCTTTCCTCTGAGTCATTAGAGGCTCAAAGTGAGTGAAAAAGAAACTAACATAAAAGATGGTACTAGCTCAGAAGAGACTTCTCTGAGCTTTCACATACTGATAAAGAGTAAACAAGACTGTGAAAGATGACTCTCTGTCTTTCTCTTTCTTATCTATCTATGTATCTATCTATCTGTCTGTCTCTCTGTCTATTTATCTATCATATATACATCTTTCTCACTATCTATCATCTGCCTATCTCTATCTCTCTATCATTTCTATATAGCTATCCATCTATCTATTTATCCATCGATATCTATCTATCTATCCATATATCTATCTACATATCTCATAGCAAAATAAGAATTTACATGCAGGCTACATAGGAAAGCATACTTTTAACTTACAAAGTTGAAAATGTCTCTAGGACTGAACTATAACATTGTCTTGTTTTCTGAGCACATAACTCTGGCTGCTAAAATTGTAGCAGGCTACTCCTAGGGACAACATGAATTGTCTCAATTAGTTCTCAAGACCTGTGTGTATGTGTGTATCTTTTTAATTAGTAGCTTAGGTTGTATTTAGGGTTTCTATTTCTATGATAAAGCACCAAGATCAAAAGCAACTTGGAGAAGAAAGGGTTTATTTCAGATTATCTGTTACCTGTTATCTCAGGTAACACTCCATTACTGAGGGTAAGTCAAGGCAGGAACTCAAGGCAGGAACCTGGAAACAGGAACTGATGCAGAGGCCATGGAGGAACACTGCTTACTGCCTTGTTCCTCCTGGCTTTCTAAGACTTTTTCCCACACTGCCAGTCTAGGGATAGCACCACTCACAGCAGATGGATCCTCTCCCTGTATAAACACACACACACACACACACACACACGACATTTTAAAAAGTAGCTTAGGGGATAAGTGGTTATTCATCTCACAGTTTCAGGTGACAGTCAATCTCTGTAGGGAAGTCAAGACAAGGACTTGTGGCAGCTAGTTCTGTCCACAGTCAAAAGCTGAGAGAGAATGCATGTGTGCTTACTGTTCAGCCACTTTTTCTTCTCTTAGGCATTCCAGGACCCCACCCATGAGCTTGTGTAACCCACACTCCAGATGAATCTTTTCCCATCAGTTTGTCCAAGAAAATCCCTCACAGGGATATGCATGGATCAACCCAATTTAGATAATTCTTTATTGAGATTCTCCTCCTAGGTGATTCCACATTAACAATTACTAATTGTAAAGTTGATAACTGAAAATCACCATTGCAGACTCCATAGTGGATGTTCAGCAACAGGAGATGAGGGAGGCAGAAAATAGCTTAGCAACCTGTATGCTGCATGCACTGTGTGGACACAGCTCTCAGATCCATGTACCCAGCAGCCCGTTAGCAACCTATGCTTCACACCAGCATTAAGTTATACGCACACCCACTCTAAACAATGGCATAAGTTTCTTATTCTTAATCACTATCAAACATAGACAGATTCTATTCAAGTGAATTCTCAACAAATCTAGATATGAGGATGGTAAGGTGGATCCAGCCTAAACTAATTTGGGGCATATGCATAATAAAGCAAATTGTGTACTATAGGTGAACTTTTAGGAGAATCCTCTATTTACCTTCTTGTGTCTCTGAATAATTAGGCATGCATATGCTTGATATCAAGTATATTGTGGGAAGGAACATATGTAATAGAAAATTAAGTTTATATAATTTAATCTGACAATCAATACAGAGAATCACCCTTGCTATGTCTCATGGCTATCAAAATCCTCCTATCATGAACCCCATAATATGAAGCCCCAAGCAATAATTGAGCTGTGGACTACTTTTCCACTCACTGTCACTCTTGAAAGTGTAACTGACATGCCTCTTATTTTGTTATTAACAAAATTTTCCTGTTAGCTTTGAAAAACTGTGAAAGCTTTTATTTCAGTTCCTTGAATAAGGAAGAAGTCAAGAACCTGGAAATTCCTGGCCCAGATCCTGACCATCAGGGTCACAGAGCATATACAGAAAGGCCATGTGCAGAGAAAGAGAACCTGGAAATCACATGAAAAGAAACGGAGGCCCAGGTTTCCCAGGTGAGCCCAGGTAAAGCAGTCTAACCTAGGACTGCTAAGGAGGTATTCAAATACAAGTTTGTTTTGGACTCTTCATCTTGCCCTTCGCCTGTTGCAACTATATGGGAGATCTCAGAAGGACTCTTACATAGCTGTACCGCACTCACCCCCATGAGTATCAACCCCTGAGAATCAACTAAATTCATAGTGTATTAAAACAAAACAACAGCAACAACAGAACCAACCAAACAAACCTCTAAGCTCAGGGGAGATCTGATACAGGAGAGGATTGTCAGAATTACAGCTGAAGAGTGAACAGGGCTGCAAGTGGAGACGAGCGGAGGGTGGTGGAGGGAGTTAGAGTCATAGAGGAAACAATGGCTTCATTGGTGGAGCTACATAACCATATTCTATATGATTTGAAGACAGAGGATTTTGTACAGGTCATATGTGAGCTATTCAAGAGGGAAGTGGTTAGGATGAGTGAAGTGCACTTTTGATGTTGGGCTGGGTTCAGGGCCACTACATTGAAACCCACCATATTTCAGGTTGTACCCACACAAAAAGGGTTGGGCAGGAACATATAGCCTCTGATGCTATGACAATGCTAACAAAAGGAAGAGACAGCAGAGCAGAGAGAGGTGGCCTCAGGTCTAGTTCCAAGCGTCTGGAAGGTATCAGAGGTTTCACATGCAGGTCTGAAGAGGGCCAAGACTCCACTTGGACCCCATCTCACATCCTAAGTATCCAATCTCTGTAGTCAATCATAGGGCCACCATTTTGCTTTTCCAGAAGTCTAATCCCTTTAAGCTTGGTGGGCAGCCTCTAACCCTCAAATCCCCACAAAACCTACAAGAGCATTTACACAGAGCAGAGATTAAATGATAACTTAATCATAACTTAATAAGTTATCATGCAAATGATAACTTCCTGCCTTCAAAGCTTCACAGAGCCACCATGAAGCTCCCCTTCACAAATCCAGGGGGTGGTTCAAAGACAAAAGAAAACACTCCTCTGAGTGAAAAGCTGCCTTGCTAACTGTCCCATCTCCACAGGAAGCAAGGCACTATTTCTCCATCTGGCATATGTTAAATAGTTGTGAAAATTCCTGTGGATTTTTAAAAAAAAATCTTGACAGTCTTTGCACTATTTTGGACTATTCTGATTTGTATTGTGACATTTAAATTGTGATTAAACAAAATAACATAATATAAAATAATTTTAAAAAGTAAAATTCGGTCAGTCAGTGTGAAGCTTTTCTCACCCCTGTGCAAAACTAAGGACATGTTTGTAAACAAAAAAATGTGAGAAAAACAAAACTGAAGAGTTTGCTTTTTGAAATTCAAGGAGTGGGAACTAGATCCATCATTTTAAGTTGTTTTATAAACATTTTTGAAACATTTGCTAAAGTGGCTGGTTTCTTTATATTGTGGACTCCCAGAGTTTTTGACACTATGAAACTTAGCTTTCCTCTAGTCCAACCTCTTACTTATCTAGGTGAAGAACCAGACTGCTATAGAGCTTGTGATTTTTCCAGAGATCACACAGCAAACTTGAGGCAGAGTGCATGCTACAATCAAAATCTCACAGTTCTTAGCTCAGTGTTCTAATACAAGCATCTGTAGTTTGGGACCCAATGACTGCAACTCCCCCACTAAGAAAATGAGATTATCTAGTTGGGGGGGTTAAGAAATTGGGAAAAGAGAAAAAAGAGCATCCCTTTATTGGCTCACATTGTCTTCCTTGCAATGGTGAGATGGAAAGTATAGAAAAGAGCTGGCATGACTCATCCTGAAAGTGATCCATTGAACATAACTTCCTGTCACTAGGAAGATGCTATGGTGATTTAATTGAGCCTAACCTTAACTCTAACCCTGATTCCTTTCCTCCAAATATAGCTGTTCACCAATCTTCCTAGTTGCTAAACGGAAATAGCAACCAAGCCATCTAACTCATTAGGCTGCTGGAATAATGAAAATTAGGATTTCAAAAGCTAAGAGCACACTTGGCTCTTAAAAAAATAAAAAACAAAAACAAAAACAGATCTGATCAATAAACTGTCACATATGTTGAGATTCACAGCACAGTGTCCATTTGCTTGAAATGTCCCTATTGTTTTAAGACTATTCAAAAGGCAAGCCCTGTCTTGTTAGCACCTTCTTTCTTGACTAGCCCCACAGTACTAAATCAAATATTGATAAATTAATGGGTCAGACAAACAGTCTGTGGCCAACATATCAGCCCTTTTCATTACTCAGAATGCTGTGTACTCAATGTAGACATTTTTATTATACATACACATATCACCCTATGATATGAACTATCATTTGAGTTCATGGAACTCATTTGTGAATTTGGTCAATCAATCAATACAGACTAACTACTTTTTAATGTCAAATACTATGCTTTTTAATTAGCCTACATTTGTTCATGGAAATTGGTGGGTTCTCTAAGCAGAAGTCTAAGCCAGTCAGAAGTACTTCAAGATCAAGAATGTCAAAGATGGTTAAGAGTGAGGGGTGCTAAATTAAGGAAGTATAAAAAACAAACAAACAACAACAGAACACAAAATTAGGCATTTTCAACTAGTTGAGAAATTGGAAGAAATGCAAAATACTTAAAAATATAAAATTATGTTTAATGTGTTTGATTGGTGGAATGAAAATAAAGATCTAGTTAAAGATTTTGTAGTCTTGAGATCTATACAGGTTAATGTAGTTAAACCCACAAGAATAGAATAAGTCTGAAGCAAGCCTGAAATCCTGACCTACAAGTTGCCTTCATGGCAAAGCCTAAAACTGAAGTGAGAGGTCACAGGATAAACAGCTATCTCTTGATTTCCCTGAGTGGAAAGGCAGCCTGGCAAGAATGTTTCAGAGGCAGATGCGGGACTGTAGTTGCCCCAGCCCTTCCAAAGTAAGAAATGGAGACTGGGTTGTGGGAGATGACACCTTTATGCATGGGTATTGGAATGCATGCTGTCAAAGGAGGATGGTTCCTACAACACAGATGTGACATTTATAGCAAAACAAAATGGTACTATGATGACACAAGAGCAGAAATGTATGTAGTTCATCAAGAGTGCCAGAGGTCTCTTAGAAACAACAGTGTACCCCACTGCCAAGGCCCTCTGCCAAGAGGCTCACAAAGAAACCAGAATACTAGAGGCTGGAAGAAGCTGACTGGAAGAGTACACACACCCTTGAGGTAAGTGTAGAATCTTATAGAACCATTGGCAGCCTTAGCTTCAGTCTCTCCTAGAAACGGGAGAGTAAAATGGAGCAATATCCATGAACAAATTAATGTGTGTGAGGATATCCAGGGTCCCAACTCTAGATAAAAGCTGCTAGGAGAAGGAGAATTAGACTCTCCCAGGTATGGGCCCCTTTACTGGTTGTCCAACATCGATGTCAACCTTGAAACCATATTATGCACAAACAACAAAAAAGACTCGGAAGCTTGTATTTATATATATATATATATATATAAATATATATATATAATATATATATATATAATATATTTCCCTGATGACTAAAGACTCTGAACATTTCTTTAAGTGCTTCTTGGCCATTCAAGATTCCTCTGTTGAGAATTCTCTGTTTAGTTCTGTGCCCCATTTTTTGAATTGGGTTATTTGGTTTGTTGGTGTTAATTTCTTGAGTTCTTTATATTTTTTGGATATTAGCCTTCTATCAGATGTAGGACTGGTGAAGATCTTTTCCCAACCTGTAGGCGGCCATTTTGTCCTATTGATGCTGTTATTTGCTTTATAGAAGCTTTTCAGTTTCATGGGGTCCCATTTATTAATTGTTGCTCTTAGTGCCTGAGCTACTGCTGTTCTGTTCAGGAAGCTGTCTCCTGTGCCAATGAGTTCACGGCTGTTCCCTATTTTCTCTTCCAGTTTTATTTTGAGGTTTTTGATCCACTTGGACTTGAGTTTTGTGCAGGGTGATAGATATGGATCTACTTGTATTCCTTTACATGCAGACATCCAGCAGCATTTGTTGAAGATACTGTCTTTTTTCCATTGCATAGTTTCAGCTTCTTTGTCAAAAATCAAGTATCTCTATCTTCAGTTCCATTCCATTGATTGACCTGTATTTGTATGCCAATATCATAGAATTTTTATTAATATTGCTCTGTAGTACAATTTGAAATCAGGGATGGTGATACCTCCAGAAGTTCTTTTATTCTTTTTCCTATCTTTTGTTGTTGTTGTTGTTGTTTATTTTTCCATATGAGTTGAGAATTGTTCTTTCAAGGTCTATAAAGAATTGTGTTGGAATTTTGATGGGAATTGCATTGAATCTGTAGATTGCTTGTGGTAGTATGGCCATTTTTACTATGTTAATCTTACAGATCCATGAAGGTAGAAGACCTTTCCATCTTCCTCAACATTTTTTGTTTGTTTGTTTTTAGAGACTTGACATTTTTTCATACAAGTCTTTCACTTGCTTGATTAGGGTTACACCAAGATATTTTATATTATTTGTGACTATTTGAAGAGTCTTTTTCTGCTAATTTCTTTCTCAGCCCGTTTAACACTTGTATAAAGGAGGCTTACTGATTTTTTTTTGTTTTGAGTTAATTTTGTTTGCAGCCGCCTTGGTGAGGGTGTTTATAAACTGTATGAGTTATCTGGTAGAATTTTTGGGGTCATTTATGTATACTATCATATCATCTGTGAATAGGGATAATTTTGCTTCTTTCCAATTTGTATCCCCTTGATCTCCTTTAGTTGTCTTATTGCTCTAGATAAAACTTCAAGTACTATATTAAAGAGATAAGGAGAGAGTGGAAAGCTTTGTCTTGTCCCTAATTTTAGTGGAATTGCTTTGAGTTTCTGTCCTTAGCACATGCTGATGAAGATGTGGGGCAAGAGGGGAACCCCCCATCACTGGTAGGAGTATAAACTTGTACAGCCACTTTAGAAATCAATCTGGTAGTTTATTGAAAATTGGAAACAGTTCTACCTCAAGACCTAGCTATGGGATGGACATTGAATGGAGGATAAAATGAGCAACAGGACAGGAGCATACCAAAGAGGGCCTCTGAAAGAATCAATATAGCAATGTATCAAAGCAGATATTAAGAGTCACAACCAAGCCTTCAGCATAGGGTGGGAAATAATAATAAAAATAGGGGAAGTTAGTAAAACTTGGGGAGAACAAGAGCTCAACAAAGACCAAACTGAGCAGAGTACAGCGGTCTTTTCCGAGAGAGTTTCTCCAACCAAGGACCATGTATGGATATGGCCTAGAACCCCCGCTCAGATGTGGCCCATGGTAGCTCAGTGTCCAACTGAAGACCCTAGTAAGGGGAACAGGGGCTGTTTCTTTCATGAACTCGATCGCTGGCTCTTTGACCCTCCCCCATACATGCCAGGGAGTAACAGCCTAGCTAGATCCCAGGGGAGGACATTGCAGCCAGCCCTGAGGAAACAAGATGAACTGGGGTCCGATGGAAGGGGAGGAGATCCTCCCCTGTCTCTGGACTTGGAGGGGGCAGGAGGAGATGAGGGAGGGAGTGGGAGAGTGGGAGGGAATGAAGGAGGGGGCTACGCCTGGCATGCAAAGCACCTAACCTGTGATTGATATAAAAATAAATAAATTACATTAAAAAAACACCTAGCTATACCTAGCGTATACCCCCAAAATGCTTCACCAAACCACAAGGACTCAACTATGTTCATAGAGGCTTTATTCCTAATAGCCATAGACATTAAGAAACAAGCTAGATGTTCCTCAAATGAAGAATGAATAAAGAAACTGTAGTATATTTACACAATGGACTATTACTTAGTTATTAGAAAAAGGAAATACCTACTCTGTTTCTTTTTGTTCATTGTATTTCATCCTTGGTTTGTTTGGTTTTTTTTTGTATTTTTTATTTGCCTGTTTGTTTTCTGAAGAGAGAGAGAGAGAAAGAAGCAATGGAGCAGGAAGGGTCAGGAGGCTTTTCATTTGGGGATTGTGTGGGTTGTGTGTGTGTGCATATGTGTGCATGCATGTGTGTGTGTCTGTGTGAAGGTATGTGTGTGTGCATGCACATGTGAATTTCTCTCTCTCTGTTTCTTTTTGTTGCTGTTCATTTTGTTTTATCCTTGTTTGTCTTTTCTATTAACCTGTTTGTTTTCTGAAGAGAGAGAGATAAGGAGT
>CM053760.1:41364722-41388339 GCA_028658305.1 Pachyuromys duprasi
TCATTTGGGGATTGTGTGGGTTGTGTGTGTGTGCATATGTGTGCATGCATGTGTGTGTGTCTGTGTGAAGGTATGTGTGTGTGCATGCACATGTGAATTTCTCTCTCTCTGTTTCTTTTTGTTGCTGTTCATTTTGTTTTATCCTTGTTTGTCTTTTCTATTAACCTGTTTGTTTTCTGAAGAGAGAGAGATAAGGAGTAGAGTGGGAAGAATCAGGAGCTTGGAGGATCTGGAAGATGAGGGAGGGTAAATAATCAAAATATATTATGTAAAATGTTTATTTTCAAAAAATGATGTAATAAAAATATTCTGAGTATCTTAAAAAAAAAAAGAAAAAGGAAATAATGAAATTTGTAGTCAAATAGAGGTAACTAGAAAAGAAGGTCCTGAGTGAATAAACCCAGAAGGCCACACATGTTATGCACTCACTCATAATTGGATTTAGCTATATAAGGGAGGATAACCATGCTACAACCCACAGACCCAAAGAAACAGGATTACAACGAGGGCTCAAGGGAGGAGCTTGAATCCCACTAAGAAGGGGAAATAAAATAAATATTTTGGACATTGGAAGTGGAAGGAGAGAGGGAACTGGGTGAGAAATGGGTGCAAAGGCAAATGGGGTGGGTGAATCAGCTGTGGGGCGAGCAGGTATGTGTGGTAAGATGGCTGAGAGAAGGGACTTTGGTGTTGGTTCATCTCTGATACAAGCTGGAGACCTGCAATGGGGGAGGCTCCTATGAAAACATGGGAGTGACCCGAGCTGAGACCCTTAGCAGCAGGGCATACTAAGACTGAAGAGGCCACATTATGTAGCGAGGCAGACCTTCCAGTGGAGGGAGGAGGACACCAACCCACCCACAAAACCCTCAATCCAAAATTTGTCCTGCCTACAAGATGTGCAGGGATTAAAAAAACAGAACAGAGATTGAAGGAATGGCTAACCAATGACTGGCCCAACTTGAGGCCCACCCT
This sequence comes from Pachyuromys duprasi, assembly GCA_028658305.1. Classification (NCBI taxonomy): domain Eukaryota; kingdom Metazoa; phylum Chordata; class Mammalia; order Rodentia; family Muridae; genus Pachyuromys; species Pachyuromys duprasi. Next base: position 41,365,698 of record CM053760.1, read on the forward strand.
GTCAGAGAGACCAACTGCCAACACTATTAATAATACTCTGATATACTTGAAAACAGGAACCTAGCATAACTGTTGTCTGAGAGACTTCATCCAGCAGATAATGGAAACAGAGGCAAAGACCAACAGCCAAACATCAGGTGGGACTCAGGGAGTCTTGTGGAAGAGTTAGCCGAAGGGTTGAGGGAGCTGGAGGAGGTCAAGGCCACCACAAGAAGACCTATACAGCCAACTATCCTGGATGCAGAATGTTTATGGTCCACCTATGCCTGTCACAGTGTAACACAGTGAGCACTACAGAATTAACTTAAAGATAGACAGACCTGGGAAATACAGTTCAGTACAAATATATGGTCTTTTTAAACAGCATTTCAAACAGGCTGTGGATCAACAGCCTGAAAAGCCTGAAAAGTCACAAGGACACTGAGCATGCAATGGGTATCTCTAGAGAACCCTCTGTAGACACAAAGCTCCCAAAGAGTAGCTGTGAGGAAACCTCTGGATGTCCCAGCTACAGCACGTACTTTGTAGTTTCAACATGGCATGTGGATAAATTCAAGCAGGCATGAAATCAGACACTTAAACCATGAAATTTGTTGACTGATGATTTCCATAGGGTCTCCCACCAGACAGGAACATCAAGATGTAGCCTAAAGGTTCTAGTTCTTTCCCCTGGAAAGAGCCAGATAATTGGCTGTATTTTGTTCAGTGAAGAGCAACTGGTTCAGATTTAACTGAAGATTTGAAATGGGTTCTGGCAGTTGACTGGAAATTTGCTCCACTTTGGCCCTTCTTCCTCCATGGGCGATGCTCATTTCTCTTGGTTCCCAATGCCTCCTGCAAACCTTCAGGAAGAACTGTTTTCCGTGTTTGTACAGGGCATGCTCAGTGTCACATGCCTACAAAACTACTCCCTAATGACAGCTGTTGTCACAGTCTGACAAATCCTCAGAAATCCTGTTTTAGGGGACAAGCCACCCCGAATTAGTTTAAACAAAAATGGTATTGATCAGCAGGAAACAGTCCCCAGAGTGTAAGTCCTTCCATTCTGTATTTATACACGCTAAATGGGAATGGATGGGGGAACCCCAGAGATGTCCACAAAACTGGAAAATCTTATTTCTAAGTAGTTTCCAAAAAAGGTCAGTACAGAAACTTGCCTCATGATGAAAAGTTCTACCTATGGACCAAATAACCCTTAAGGTCTGAGCAGATGTTAGCAGCTAGGATTTTGTGAACTGTCATTTTCATGATTATTTGGGGGGCTATATTATGTAGAATACAGAAAAAAAAGTAATATTTGAATCTCCACCTTTTTCTGATTTCTATTTTGGAGGGCAGGTGAACCCAATCAAAGACATAAGATAAACGAGAGGAAGTTCTCTGAAGACTCGACACCTTCTGAAACAGGATGGCATCGTCACTTAAGCAGCAGATACCATCAGTAACTGCTTCTGCACCATCCATCCCTGATGGTTAGTTTCCCCAACAACTGTGATATGACTTTGCAGAGGGTGGAATGTGGTTGATGGATAAATACAGGAATGAAAAAAAATAGGGGAGAGTGGATGAAAGAGGGAGAGTGGGACAGGGAGGACAGGAGGGAGGGGTCTATGACCATGATGGAAATTGAATTAAGAACAACAACAACAAGATTCCAAACATGAATAATATCAAACAACATTTATATTATTTTTCCTGTATTATTTCATTTAATGTAGAAAACTCTTGTTCTGTACATTTTATTGAAAATAACAGCATTTCATATTTATGGAAGAGCAATATTGCACTGTGTAAACTTTCTTTGTCCATTCATTAGTTAATAGACTAATAGACATGAGTGTTTTTTTAATTTCTTAACAATTAGAAATACTGCTGAATAAACATAGAGTACAGATGCCTCTTTGATGTACTAATTTCATTTCCTTTGTGTATAAACTTAGAAGTAAGATTGCTAGATCATATGGCAACTCTATTTTTAATTAGTGAGTAACATCTAGGCTGTTTTTCCATAGTAGCTAAATTAATTTACACTACTTCCAATACTTTACAAAGAACCTCTTTTTTCTTTGCCAACGTTTTGATAATAGCCACTTCACTAAATATAGTCCTCTTTGGGATACAAAATCAATGTACAAATTTATAAATATAAATGTTATAGGACAACAGAAAATTGTATTAAATAGAAATCAAGACAGCAACTGATCTATAGTTGTTACAAAGTAATGTAATATGTAAAAAAACAAAACCAAAAGAGGAGAAAGATCTCCACCAAAAAAACATTAAATGCCCATTAAAGAAATATAACATACCAACAAGGAAAGACACCCCATGTCTGTGGGTAGTAAAAATCAGTATCAGTTATCTATCATTCACAAAGAGACCCATAGATTTAATGTGATCCCTATCAAAAAAATATGTATGATAGTGAGTGTGTTTGACATACTAACCCAAATAAACATTTCACAGTTTCCTGTGAATATTATCAACTGCTTTCTTAAACAGGTGAAAGATATAGAAAAAATAATACAGTTCTCTAGATTGTTTCATTATTAGCCCTGGAAATCAATTGTGCTCAATGTAAAGTAATACTTCTGAATTCACGTATTAGGAAGTTTTGCTCTAAACTGAGCTATGAAAACATTTTTAATTTCTAAACATTATACTTGCCAACTCTGAGTCAAAAATAAGTTTAGAGTTTAAAAAAAGTTACGAAAAACAGCATAGTTGTTCAAGATATAGCTCCATCCATCTGAGAGGCATGGAGACATATAGCCAGATTGAAGAAAAAAAAAACATTGCAGAATAAAAGGTTGGCTTACATTAGATAAACTTTAATGATAATAGAGAAAGTATGAGAAGACCAGAAAAAGCACAGGTACAGATTTTAAAAATCAATGCAGAAAATGGGTGCTGGCTTTGTAGAGTGGTTAGATGGAAATGACTCACAGCATCAGCGGAGTGCTAACTAAACCCCTGCTCAAAGATTCCACTTAAGACAATGGTAATAATTCCCCAGTTGCTTTTATCTATCTGTGTTATATAATCAATAGTATTATTTTGATAGAAGTAGTTTCAATTTCTTGATTAGGTATGCAATATTTGTAAAATGAATATTGTGAATTACTTGGTTAAAGAATTCTATTATAAAGTCAGCAAAGAAATCAAATGCAGAGTTTTGGAAAACAAAAACCTAGAATAAAAATTTTGATAAATTATAGGGAGCCACAAAATTAATAGAAAAGTTAAGATGTCATATAATGTCTGCTTAGATAAAAAGAGGAGTAACTTTTGGTGTGTTGGATTTCTGTTACTGTGACAACTATCTGCCAAAATCAACTTAGAGCTGGAAAAGGTCTCTTTTTGGCTCATAGTTTTGGAGATTCCAGTCCTACATTGGTCTCATTGCTCTGGGCCTTGCTAAGGTACATATGACAGCAAGAATGCATGGTAGAGAAAAAGAAACCATTCACTTCATAGCCAGAAATGAAAAGAGAAGAATCAGTGACAAGGGGTTCACAAGTCCCTTTTCAAAGACCTTCCTTTAGGTTTCATTTAATTTTCACTACTGTTTGATATAGAGAGGACCAAACCTTTAATACGGAGATTTTGGGGAGGCACTTATGATCTAAACTATAACACTACTAAAGAGCTTTGGTACATTGAAGGTCATTTTCTTCAATGCTAGTTTTCCCATTTTTAAATATATCTCTTTGAACTGCCAATTCTCCTTCTATGCTTAAACATTTCCAATTATAATAAGCCTGTATATTATGACTTCATAATTGCCTAAAAGGTTTTATTATAGGGTGGGAGGGAATGAGAGAGGGGGCTACGCATGGGATGCAAAGTACCTAACCTGTGATTGATAACAAAAAATAAAAATAATAATAATAAAAAGGTTTTATTATCCTTTCTAAAACTGTCTGAGTTAACAAACAGATATTAAACATAAGGTTTTTTTTTGACTGTCTAAGCCAATTTATCTTCTTCCTAGTTTTCATGTCTTCCTTCTGCAGCCCACAACATATGAATAGAATGCTGGGTGCCTGAACATCCCCATGTTTAATTTATCCACAGAACCTAGGATTCAAACATGATTCCTTGCCTTGCCCTTCATTAATTAGGATTGCCCTGTACCTAAACTTTTAGAAACTTTTGTTTCTATCAACTAAGCAATGACTCACAAACCTATTACACTAATGTGAATGAATAATGGAACTGGATCAGCTCTTATGGAGGCTTTTACATTCTGCCATAATTTCCATGTAATAATAGAATGTCCAAACTCTGCTTGCCCCTAAATCATACCTGCTACCTAGTATAAACAAGAGTTCCGTCATTTTATCATCTCCACTTCAAACTCAACAATGCAGTTGACCACATTCTGGTCCATTACGCACTCCTTTTGGTCAGTGTGACATCTACAAACCAGGGCTACCTGACCTTCTCAGAAGAGTGCCCCTGCCTTCTGCCTCCAGTGAGAACTGGCTTTTGTATGTAGATTCTGTAGGAACTTTTTTTTTTCATTTTCACTGGAAAATGATCCAAACGCTTTAATTGATTATTTAATCCCAGAAAGAACTCCCTTTCATTACATAACTGCCAAGTACGTGAGCAAGCCCAGGACAACAGTGGAGCTATGAAGCCTGTGGATAAAGCACAGTCTGTAAGTACAGTTATAGGACACCATGCTGAACACAAATTGATGTGTTGGAAGTCACATGTTGACAGGACAGATGACTTCAAATCCATCTGCCAGACCAAGGAGCTGTCCTTGCTTGTCTGAAGGTGATAGTGGCAAGGCACCCTCTGATTGGGCAAACTCCTGCATTTGCTCACTGGACCTAGGAAAGAACAATGTGAGCTGTCTCCCTGATTCTCCAGTGTAAGGTATAGAAGTCAATTTTAAAAATTATTTCTGTTCTCACACAAATATAGTTACTGGCAGCCAGAGATTCAGAATCTTTGTCTCAAACATTCTGCACTGTTTCTCTAACTAGGACCTGGACCACACAGAAGGTTGAAGGCACTTGGTTTAATCTTCATTTTCTATTCGTAGATATCATTAAATAGCCAGTCCTGTTGACCCATTACCCTCACTACTTTCTGTCTTTCCCATTGACTCATCCCAATTCAAAAGCTCTTTCCAAGATACGGTCTGAAAGCCATTTACCAAGCTAATGTCAAAGGATAAAATTGCAGCTAGATCAGGGCGTAGGTAATTATTTCCTGTGGGATGGAATGGATGTGGTACAGCTAGATCTAGTATCATTCTACAGAAGTTTAACTGCTGTGGGTTTTGTTTCCTTAGTGGATAAAAAGGATTCTGATTTGGAGATTGAAGAACCAAGTTTCAAAAACGATATGTGGCATCATAATTATCAGCCACAGAATTTAACATAGGCAAAATTTTTATATGTTATAAACCAGAAAGTGTGTTGGTAAAAGGGAAGTGTGTTGATCTTTGTTCTGAATACAGCCCATTGGAGGCAAGAGGATTTTGATGAGTGAATCAACTGATGTTTAAAGCAGTTTATAGTACCAGGATGGTGTCTGCCCTACAATAGTAGGGACTTTGTAGTCATTTGATCAAGACAGAGTAAGACTAGGAGTGAATATGTTCAAGGTATGTTATGTGTGTGTGGATAGATGTATACATACATATATGTGTGTGTGAAGATGTCATGGTGAAACTCATTATTGTGTACAATTAATATATGCTAATAGAAAAAAGAACACTAAACATGTGTTGAGCATGCTATATAGATGCAACTTCTGTCTCTACCTGCCCTAATGACACAGTGGGAGACTGCCTTGAGGCTTTCACAGTATGCCAATCATAAGGATCATCCCAGACTAGCAATAAATATATATGTTCTTGAGCTACAAGAGATGCAGCCTGTCAAAGTTCCCGGTGAGGGACCTGGGAACATGAGTATTTAATGCCTAGGTACATCTCATAGAAAGTAGTTTACTCCATAGTTAACACAATCATAATTGACAGCTTAGAGATTAATTAGCTGACTCATCCCCTTACTCAGTAGAATGCCCTTTGATTTCTTTATTTAACACATATATCGAGTTCCTACGTGTGCTTTCGTATAGATAATCAGTAACAAATGAGGAAAGGCAATGATTGCCTTTGGAAGCTTGCAGTTTAGTGGCAATCGCACAGAAAATGAGAAAAATGTGTGGTATGTGGCAGTGAGGGGGAAGGCCACCCAGGATGAGGTTGCAGAGAGGGCTGGAAGCTATATCTGCCTAGGTAACCAAGGAACGCCTCAGTGAGGAGGAAGAAAAATTAGAGATTTTTCAAAAGTCATGTTGCTAGGTGGGAAGATGTGCAAGAAGAATTATTCATGAAGGGGCCTGGCTTGGCCACTTTGAGCATTGATGCCATCCTCACACTAAACTTCCATGGAAGAGATGGTAAGGGTACAGACAGGCCTATTGATGAGGAGATGTGAATTTTATTTTACAGGCAGTAAGGTAGATTGTAGTTTCTCTGACTGGCAATCAGAGCGATGCCATGATCGGTTTGTGCTGTGAGAAGGAGACATTAGTAACAGGGAAAAGGATGCACAAGACAACAGTGGAATGGTGAGAAAATGTGGTGGCGGGGCAGCTGCAGAGGAGCCCTGGTGCGCTGAACATTTTGGAAAGGTCATTTCTTCTACCTGAGATGTTGGAAGGAATCCCGATCACCCCAAAGCTCTCCTTAGCAGTGTGTTTTGAAACACCCCCACTTAGGTTCTCAGTAAAACAAACTGGTCTTCATAGACTAAAGGCTTTGTGCTATGCTATTGGATTAGGTAAAACTAAAAACCACATGGAACAAATAATGCAAGTTCAGTTTCAGAACATAGGCAGTATTTCTAAGGCCCTATTTCAGTGCTATATCAATTCTATTTTTGTTTTTTATTACTTATAGCTTCTACTTAATCTATTGAAAAGAAGAAGTTTCACAATTTATATTCGACGCAGCGATATAACACTACAAATGGTATACAGTGCATTTGTGTGTACTTGAGAGAACTGTGGACTTTGAATGAAAATACGTCCATGCACAGAACTCAAGTGAGTGGTGTTGATGACAAGGGTGGCAATGGGAATCTTGAACCTGATCAATTTTTCTAGAAACCTGAAACGCCTCTGAAAAATAAAATCTGTGAAAAGGAAAAGAGAAAGTTGAAGTGTGGTCTTGAGACAGCAAAAACAGGAACCTTACCCCAAAGCGCTGTGTACTGCCTCCTACAGATAATGCACCTAGTAAACTCAGTAGGCCCCAACTCCCCATCTGCACCTGCCCAAAGGTACTTTCATCTTTAAATAATAGTATTGGTTCTTCCATCCCGTGTAACAAATTTACAAAATTTCTATGGAAATGTATCCCCCAGTGTATCCCAGTAAAAGAATATAGAAGGCCCGCTCTTGTCTAAACTGGAATTAGGTACATGCACAGTAAGACAAATTGTCTCGTAGGTGAACTTTTAGAGAGATTCTCTTTAGAATATTATGTCTGCATAACTGTGCATGGCTATGATTACAATCAGATGCTTTATTACAATCAGAAACAAAATAGGAAAAAAAATGGGTACATTAGCCATCAATCAAAATAGGAAATCACCTAAACTATTCCCTTAAGCAACCAAACCCCTTACTCTCTTTGATGGCATAAAATGAAACACAAAATAACAACTGAGACCTAAGAACCCTCACTTGTGTGAGCCTCTGGGAATATTGTCAGAGTGTCCCTCCATGATGTGCACTATCACTTCTCTCAGAATAAAGTTAGCTTCCTACATTTGTAAATTTGTTATTTTTTAAAAAAATAATTATTCTTTGGATAAATGGCTAAGGGCCAATCTCAAGGAAGATCACTAATCAAGACTTATCACACACACACACACACACACACACACACACACACATACACACACCAAACCACACAATTCAAGATCTGTCTTTTGAAAGAATTATTTTTGAATCATTTTCCTTTTTCTTCTTCTCTCTAAACACATCCATATACATCTCCTTTCTCTCTTTCAAATTCATGGTCTTTTTTCACTAATTGTTGTTATATATATATATGTATATAGTGTTTATATATTTAAGAACATATATGTTATAAATATGTGTCATATATGTATTTACATATATAATGTATATATAATATATTTAAGAACATATATATGCTATATATATTTAAGAACATAAACGTATATATTTACCAACATATATATTCTTAAATACATAAATGTGTGCTGGTCAGTCTGTATAATGTCACTTATATGTGTGTTGTGTATTCTTAGGGCTGATCATTTGATAATGGGTAACTAACTGGTGTGCCCTTAATCCTTAACTACATTCTAAATATTTGTCCTTATAACCACAGGTAAGTGTAGCCCTCAGCCCCCATCAAGGGACTTCTCTTAGCAACAGATAGAGAACAGCACAGAAAACCACCAGAATCAAAATGCAAGTGGAGCTCAGTCCCAACAGATACCTCTATAAGATAAGTTCTGCATCTAAGGGCTCAGAAATAATTTCATGAAGGGGGACAAAAAGATTGAAGAGCCAGAGGATTGTGGTGTTTGCTGAGATCATGTCTCTTAGTGAAGTCAGAAGCATCCCTCATAAAATCTTACAAACACAACCTCCTAAACAGGAACAGAACAAGAGAAACAACAATAGAAGTGCTAAAATGGACTGGGGGTGGGGTGGGAGAAGCCATTGAAGCCTCAACCCTACACAGATAAAGATGGGCAACTAAGCAATCCTGAGATCAGAAGGCCTATGCTTTAGAATGCATGTAAACTATATATCAACAAAGGGAAAGGCAATGCAAAACTGTAAGGGAGATATTTCCCGATTTATAGTTGCTTTAACACTGTGACTATGCAACCCCCCTCCATTTCAGTAACGTGTGCTGAATGAATGGTCCCCTGGCCACAGTTGTGAAACTCAATCTGCTTTCACAAAAAATGATAACAACAGCTTAAACAAGTGCAGATATGATGGATACTGTGTTCTTATATGCTCTTTAAATACCCTCTACCTTTGTTGATCAAGAGCAGAATCCATGCCATTATGTATATGTACCTTTTTATTTCATCAGAAAAAAAATGATACTGAGTTTATAAATCATATGGGAGAGATGCTTCATAATCACATTGCTTTGCATGTACATCCCACACACTGTTCTTAGAAAGAGGTAAAAATGTGGAACTAGAGAGACAGCTCCAACAAGCAAAGCTTCATATACACACATAAAAATTAAAGAGGTAAAAAGCAAGGCAAATACCTAAAAATGACTTTGTAATATCACAAGGAAAAGCATATTTGGAAAAACTAATGGTAATTTTTTTAAACAGACTTGAAAACCACCTTCATTAACCAAATACTTCATTGTGTCGCTCTTTGATACTAGAATTCCCTTAGTTTAGGGTCTCTCTGGGTGTGTGTTTATTTAAACATGAAGGACTGAAAGACTGTGTTGCCCATGTGGGCCCCCTATCATTTCTGTTTCTAACTCAAGGATCTATACACCCCAAGCATTTTACTCAGCATGGTTCTATAGAATGAGTGCCGTTTTCCTGAGTGTGTAACACTGGATCTCTGCTTCCAAGCAAAAGCCCTCAGCACTTTTGAGATGTCAGTTGCAGAGAGTTCCCAGCTGACACTTGACCTTCAGTCACTGTTTTAACTGGCAGCATGTGCTGTGTCCCCTGACCCTCTGATACCCTTGCCTTTTACACTTACTCAGCTCCGGTCCTGATAAGTGAGTTTGCCTGGAGGAGTGGAAGGACCACTACCCTCTAGACTAAATATGCCAGAAGATGGGAAAGCTAGAAACTCTGTCAGCCTGCTGTGACCTGATCGGAACCGTGGCTCTTCTAGTGACCTTGGATGATAGTGATTCTTAGTGGCCTCCAAATTCCAGGGGCTCCTACTTCTTATGAAGGACGATTCTACAGGCATGCTCATTGTGTCACAAATTCACAGACCCAACAGACTCTTCACTGATAGCCGTAGCCAGCCTTATTCTAACGAGTTGAAAGGCCAGGAAAATCCAAAAGAAAACAATTGACTGCATTTGCACAGAAACTATAGACCGGCAAGTCTACAAACGCACACTCACACCTAACCTCTGAAGTGTTTACTTTTAAGTTCAAACACCCAGCACCTAGCCTACCTAAAATTCATTCTCTTGCCACAAATTGTAATGTCTATTGATCATAGCCACTTTGGGAAATGCACTTTTTGAGAAATGTACTTTTGTGTATTGATGGTGGAATACAATTTGGAGTACCCTATTTAGATAGCAGCATGACAATACTTCACCAGATCTCCTATGTGCCAACATTTTGATTGAAAAATTGCACTTTCAGAACTTTTCCCTGTGGGATTCTTAACCATGTACTACCAAGCTTGAATCTGTCTTTTGCTGCTTTGTATGGAGTGCCCAAATATTAGATAGATTTTCATTCTGAAATAAAGTATGACACATTATTTAACACTTTGCAATAGCTGCTGACAAAAAGTTGCCAAGGTATTCTAACACGTTAAAAAATAGCTCTCAAATGCATTTATATAATAGGATTTTATTATATAACAGACAAACGTGATGTGTTTATGAAATCTTTATCTCTTTTCCTCTCATTCTCTCTCTCATTCTCTTTCTCTTACACACACACACACACACAGGCACACAGGTACACTAACAAGACCTACTATATCTTGAGAGGTTACCTACTGTTGGTGGTGTAAAATTAGGAAAAATAATTTTTAAAGTAGCCTGTATGCAATATTGAATTGTATTATTTTGATTTTATACTGAATTCAAATTAGTATTTATGAAGCAATATCACTGAAAAACTAGAGGCATCTTTCCCTAGTGTGTGGAGTACAGGGGAATGGTAGCTGACCATGTTTCCACGGGAGAGCAGGGGTTTGGATATGTTGTGTGAGTGCCACACACTATAAATGCATTTCCTTACATTGTTTATTTTCCTTCTTGTGCTTTTGGCATTTGTAAATACACTGCAAATGTTTTGAGAATGGGAAACGTTCTCTTTGATCCTCAAAGTACTGAAAACCAGGGACGATTTCCAAGTAGAGTCCACATTAGAGATGGATCTTGAAAAATGAGAGTTTGTTAGCTGAAAAGAAATGTTCATGCCAGGCCTAAGGTCTGGAAAGTGTAGTAACAAGCCATTTTAGGAAGCCACAGTGAGGCCAAGAGGGTAAGGATGGAAGGCAGTCACAGCACCGAGGCCCGAGCCAGAACACACTGCTTCCTCTGCCAAACCGGCATCTTTGGCTCCTATGACAAGCCCTGTTGAAAAGCGGCATCCTCTTGTACAACGAGGATATGAAAGTGCGATAGTGGAAATTTAGTTAGGGAAAATGAGAGCTTTCCAGTGATTCCAACCTTGAAGATGTTTATCTGTCATGGAGAGAGGGTCACCGGTCTTGTATAGCTCACAGGAGAAATGAGAAGCTCTGATCTTTGTGTCAGTCTTGCGATCTGCTGCCTCACTCTTCAAGCATTTCTACATCCTAGCCCTAGGGCAGAGATCGCAGAAGTAAGTTGGTGATTAGAGTCCAGGACACCCGGACATTCCCCCTTATGCTCTGAGATGTGATTTTAAGTCCTTTACGGAGAGGAAGAGCCTTGCTTTGTGTGTGGCTGTTCATAACTGATGGGCAATGGTTGTCTATGCATCAAAGCTGTTGTCCTACTCAAAATGATTTCAGCACAGTTTTCCACAGAGCTCAACTTTTTGCTTAGCTTCCACATTTATCAAGTTTGCCCTTTGTCTGCCAAAACTCCTCTGTCCCTTAGGTAAGCTGAATTGCTAGTGCAGGAGCCAAGCCCATTGGTTCCAGCACAACACACCTGAAGACCTGTAGGCTCACACATACGTAAAGTACCGTTTCTAAACAAATTTCTACAGGGCCAGACCAATAGTGTTTCTGAAAGTCTTCTGTGGCTGATTTTCAGAAAAATAAGGTGTCACAGGAGAGGAAAGGGAAGAAGCAGAAAGAAGGGGCTGGGTGAGGGAGGAGAGGAAAGAGAAAAGGAAGAAAGGAAAAGGCCTTTTGTTCAGCACTTTCCCATTTCTATGTTATAAACATAGGGGTAAAGTTAAATCTACCTGTGAGTGTGGAGGTACAAAGAAAAACAAAGAAGAAAGCAGCCACAAGCCAAGCCAGTGGAGGGAGACATGCAGAAGAGAGAAAGAAAGAAAGAAAGAAAGAAAGAAAGAAAGAAAGAAAGAAAGAAAGAAAGAAAGAAAGAAAGAAAGAAAGAAAGAAAGAAAGAGAAAGAAAGAAGTGTCTATCATGGTGATATAAATGCAGTGAAGAAATAGAAAAGATAGGAAGAAGGACGGAGCCTCATGGGGGAAGGGGAAGGACGTGATGCTTCCTCTTCTCAGGGAGTGAGATAAGACCTGAAGATGAGCCTGAAATCCTGCTCAAGAGCTTTTCAGGCAAAAGAGACAGTATGTGCAAAGGACCTGAGGCAAAAGTCCTATGGACATGTTTTCATGAGCAGGACAGAGGCCAGTACACTGAGGCAAAGTGATTCCAAGCCTCCTCATTTGGAAGGGGCAATGCATTTCCTCCACAAATTTGTTCTTTGTTTCCGTTTGCCTTTCCAACAACACCAAAAAATGTTTCTACATGAAAGAACAGTTAACATTATTGCTTTTCATTTTCCTCAGAGAGGAAATGAAGTCTATAGAGATTAAATCAAAGGCTTAATTACAGATCCAAGATTATGATTGGTCTCAGTTTTATATACACTGTAACAAAACCCAGTGCCAGGCAAGTTCCTGCCTGGCCACGAACTGGGTCCGATAACCACATGTTGGCTGCCTCATGTTTTTGTTAAACATCTGCAGTTCTCCATAACAGAAAATGTCCCCCTGCATCCGTCAATAGTCTGCTTTCAAATTTTTTGATGTGGTTTCTGTTAAACAACCATTTCTTCTGTAGTGAAATTATGATATCATTTGTTTATTTTTTAATGCATCCAACAAATAGACCATAAATTATGCTCCAAAAACTGTTCGGGGGAACTAGAATACAGCCTTGGATAAAATGCATCTGTGTGCTACCCTGTGAGTGATGAAGGTTAGTGGAAGCAACAAGCATGCAACCAGTGTTCAGACTACTGCATATCAGAGCAGAGTCTGTAGTGCATGAGAAATTAACACATAAGCAAGAAGAGATAGGTTTATTTTTTTTTCACAATTTCAAAATGTACTCAAAGTGAAACAAAAGAAATAACAGCAGTAAATGCTAATGGTATAGAGAAACAATAAAACTTCTAGGCTGGTTTTAAATGTAGAACTTACTTTGGAAAATCAAACATAGAGCAGGAAGTTCTCCGCACAGGTTGCTCTTCAGCGCCTAGAAGTATGGCTGAGAATAAAGAGTGGGAGCTGCGTTCGCTGGGTGAGAGTCACTCTTTCAGTCAGAATTTGGGTCAAAATGAGATCAGACCTCTTTTTGAGGGGAAGAGGGATAGATGCACACTAATTTCCAGACTCTCTCCCCTAGAGGAGAAAGTGGAAGCTGAGCATATCTAGAATTCCTGAAACTAGTGGGACATGTGTACCCTAGGTTGTTGGAATAACCTGGGGTAACTTTTCTTTTTAGGATGAGTGAATACTTTGAAGTCACTTCCTACGGTCTTCCTTCTAACCACAATTGCAGTGGGGAACAATGGGTGTCTTGGAATGAAAGAATAACCTCTCTCAGTAGGGGCACCTAGAACACCAGCCTGCAAAGTGAGACCTTAGCCCCCTTCTGGCCCCTTCCGCCTGTCTCTGGGAAGTAATTGCGGCACAGAAATTACAAGGTTTGTTGGGTTTAGGGATTCAGGCTGAGGAGAGTGTGGGAAACCAAAGCTTCATCTGGTCGCTAGCATTTGATATTCCTCTTCCAAAGAATTTATAAAAAAGGGTTTGGACTCCTCATATGTCAAGTTGTAAACCATAGGACACACCCTTCAATTGCCACACCCTGTACTTTACTTCTACTGCTTGTCAGAGTCAAATCGCTTGTTTGTGCAATTCAGGATTTGTAACTTATCAGGTCTGCTGTACCACCATTGCGGTTAAGGAGCAAGACTTTGGTGCTAGAGGCCAGGAAAGCGATAGAAAAGTGGACAATCCAGCAGATGCCAATAGCCAGGAGTCCTCTACTAAGTGCTCTAAGATTGCCAAGCTACAGAACCCAAGAAAAAGTAACAGTAGAGAGATAGATAAGGAATGGATAGGGTGGAAAGTGGCATGGGCCCAATAACACCTGTCAATAGTGGCAAAGGAGGGGTGAATAAGGGTGTCTTGGAAGTTGCAAGTAGATTGGAAGGGGCACAGAGCATGTTGCATGCCCGTTGAATAGAAGGCGTAGTGGGACAGCAGGTGCTGAAATTTGAATGTGAAATGTCCCTCATAGTCTGTTGGAACTGCATGGAGAGATTGTAGAGCCTGTAAGAGGGAGAGGTTTTCTGGAGGAACTGAGTTTCTGGGAGTGTTTATTGAGGTTTGGTAGCTCAGCTCCATTTTCTATCCAGTCTTGGCTCCTTGGCTGTGGATACAATGTGAGCAGCTACTTCCTGTTCTGCTGTTATACCCTCCCCTCACCTTCTTTCTTGCTGCCATATTGTCTGACCTTAAAGGATTGTACCACTGCCTCCTTTCAAATCCTTCTTGACACATACTTGATCAGAACAATAAAATAAAAGAAACTAAAGCAGCAGTGAGTAACCTGATTATCAGCTACCCAAACGATTAAGTTTGTCTCTTAAACTTGCTATACCTACAGAGCTTTCTGAGAAACTAACATTGAAGTTCATTAGAGCAAATTTTTTTCATGAAAATAAAAAGGAAATACCAAAATAAAGAAGAAAGGAAGACAAGGAAGAGAGAAGGGGTTGAGGAAAAGAGGAGGGATCGAGGAAAGAGGAAAGGAGGGATGAAAGCAGAGAGAATAGTAGGCGAGGAAAGAGAGAAGGAGAAGAAACAGACAGACAGATAGACATACAGATGGAGGCACTGAAATTTAGAGAGACTCCAGGTATTCAGTTTGGACTCCCGTAATCAGAGGTATGGGATGTGTAAAACCTTCCTTGCCAAGAAGCCAACGCTGCTGAAATGACAGAGTACATAAACCACAGCCCAGTCAACAGCAGTGTGGGACATCACCAGGCCACACACAGAGAAAGCCGACACTCTGGACAATATTATAGGAAGCAGAGAATTGGTAATTCTCAGAAAACAGATAGAGACAAAAGTGGGGAGAGGGCTGGGAATTTGAGAAAAGACATTTCAGATAATTCTGGCTTGCGTAAACCAGAAGGAAGAGGCTTTCTTCTCTGACACAGCAACTTGAGACAAAGCACATGCCTGCACCACAGAAAACATTTTGGTAGGGAGTAAACCAGGGCACATGTCCTGGGAAGCAATGTTAGTGTAGCCTGTGATCTTCTATCAGCATGTAGCATGGTGCTCATCATCAGCTGGCCTCCTCAGTAGTGGGCCAGTGCGCTGGGTATTTCTCAGTGGGGGTGGCCTTGTTGCAGGGTTGGGATAGGGCTGGGGTCCCTTAGCATAGAGCTTCAAGTTCTAAAAGTCCAAGCGAGAAGATTTGGTGATTCAGTTTAAAACTTGCTAGTTTGTGGCTCTGGGCAATGCTCACATTAGATTACTCAGGACCATGGCCAAAATGTGAGATACTTTCCCCAACTATCAGCAGGGATTTGCCCAAGGCCTGTGAAGAGACAGGGGCAGGCTGAAGAAGGGATATTTTAGCCCACATGCTCCTAGACTCAGTGGGGATGGAAGTAAGAGCCACGCTGCTGTTAGCAGACTGCAGCTTCATGAGCTCCAGCTGCTAGTACCATGGGTGCATTTTTAGCTGAAGAGTTTGGGGGAAACAGAAGCAGAGGGAGCATGGGCTTACCTGTAGACCTGGTAGAAGCACAGAAACCCACAGAGTTCTCTTGGTAAATATCAGTATGACTCAAATCTAATCCCCAAAGATTGAGGAATAGATTTTATTATTTGGAACACCTAACCTTATCTTTTTAATGTGTGTGTGCATGCAATATATGTATGGTATCTGTGTACATATAAGGTGGAACACATTCCTATACTTACCTAGAATGACCTAAAGTGTTGACCCTTCCCTTTCCCCTTGTTAATAACAGGTTCCCCTTGTTTGCCATTGCATTGCACACACAATGCTAGCTGACCTGCATGTTCCCAGGGATTCTTCTGTCTTCACTTCCTATCTTGCTGCATAGGCAATAGGATTACAGAAGTGAGCTACTCTCTTTATTTTACATGGCTTCTGGGAATTAGAATTTAGCTTCTTACACTTATGTGGCAAGCACTTTACCCTCTGAGCCCTCTCCTCAGCGCTATCCTGATTTTAACTAAGTCACCAAGCTGCAGACTAGCTTGAGGTTACACAAGCTTGTGGATTCCCTTGTGACTATAGAAGGAGCATGTTGTGTAGAGGAAATAAATCCAGAGACAGACCACACGAGAATGAATCCTGGACTCACTTATTGACTAGGCGTTAGTGTTGATAATAGCATCATCTATAACAGACCCCAACACATTTTAAATGATAAATTAAGGTCTATTGAGAGCTGTGCTGGTCCTATGTCACTTGATATATGTCCCCGGAAGCCTCTTGAGAAGAAGCTGGGACTGAAACACAATCTAATGTGCAAAGCAGAGTTCATATCTCTTTTCTGCTAAAGCCTTCACCTTAAGGCCATTATCCAGCCTGGGTTTTCTGCCAGCAAAGGGTTTTCTGTGGGATTAGCTATTTTACAAACACTGATGCAAATTCTTGCCTATTCTTGCCTTTTCATCTGGGAACTTTCTGTACACCAATCTTAACTGATTTAAGGTTAGATAAGTTGGGAGGCTACAGCATGACCAGTGGTGAGGGAGGTTTGGTAACTAGTTGTTGTTCTACATTTTATGGCCGCTTTCCGATCACATGACTTTCTGTCCCTCCCTCCCCCACTTCCTTTTTTTTCCCTCCTCACAGAGCTGCTTATAATAAAAGTATGCACTGCATCTCTGCCATTGCCTTTGTATAAAAAGAGACCTCTGGAGATACCCCTTACTGACCTTTCTACAGTCTCCCTGAGATCCAGTCAGCTCCCCAGCACTTCCTAACATTTGATACTCGCACTACTTAAAGATAAAGATGCTGCTTTTTTGGCACTCTGAGTTATCTGTAGGAATGGAATCTTCAGTTCTTTAGCATTTGACACAACACCATATGCCTTTTCCAGAATTTCCTAGCATTCAACTGCTGTTCAATTGCTGTCTTTCCCACAAGTCAAGTGCTAAGCTTAAAATTATAGATTTGGTAATAATTCTGTTTCTTTTTTCTCTTACAGAAACAGAACCATTTTATAACAATTTTGTGTTCTTATGGGCATCTTAGATGATGATGTTAGAATGTGATTTTATTTTCTAAATCAAGTGGACACTAATAGGATGCAGGAGCTGGCTCCTTGAATCCTATCCTTTCTCTAAAACAAACAGACTAACAAATTGTTGATAGTCATTAGAATCTCAAATATCTTATTGAAATATTAAATTATGATACACATAAATGTACATCATCTTACAAGTGTTTAATTACATTTACAAAGTATTTTTATTTAATACATGAAATTTTAGGCACATACTTCAATTCACATATCACATTTTACATTTTGGAAATCTTTTTTTTAAGTTACACAGTATTTACTCATGGTCAATGCTAAAACAGATATTTAAATTCACTAGATCCTGTAATTTTTCTCATGTGTATAACTTTTGAATGCCAGTGTTCTTTCTGGCATTCTAATAATGCTACTAATAAGAACCGTTCCTTTAGTGGGGCACACATTATACGACTTTGCAGAAGTTTAATGTTCAAAGACAATACCTTCCATGAACCTACTGATATTCCAAATTTATTTTATTCAAATAAGGGTTTAACTGGCTATGATCAACCAACAATGCTGGAGTCTGATTCTGCTCTTGAGAGGTATTATGTGGGAAAATGCAGCCTAATCTTCACTCATGCCCTCACTAAGGAATCACAAGAGTAATATTTTGTTAGGTTTCTGACATCTTTTCTTGTCCATTCCTAAGCCTGATCTAACAACTGAGAATTTTTTAAAAAATGGATACATTTTGTATAATTGATTATATACCATGGACACTAGAAATCTTTCTTCCATTGAATGCCAAGCACTGGATAAGACACTGTAAAGAGCCTTAGAGTGTCTGAGGTGCAGGTTAAGGGCAAGAGAATTATGACATTTGAGAGTATGGCTAAAGTTGGAAAGTGTCTTTATACTGTTTGACCCTTATGTGATTGAAAAGAACTGCTTTAATTAAAACAGATAGGCAGAAATGTCACTTAATGTCATTTATAGTTGTATTTGAGAATTCACATAGGTTGTAGATGATGAAGTATCTTCTGGACAATGGCTGCTGGGCAAGTGGAGGTTTTGCATGTAGCAAACTGCAGCAAAGCAAACTTTTATTAACCCTTCTGCTTTTAAGGCACTTGGTATATGTTGAGGGATCTGAATGTCTTTTTTGCCTATAAAATAGCTTCACATTCATCTGAAGACTACAGTTTGTACTATGCATATTTTGGATAACTCCATGAATTATTTAATGTTCCATGGATCAATATACACTACTTCAAATATTTTGAATACTACAAACCATAATTCATGTGCATATTGCCAAGCTAATTGAAATGTGCATTTTCTTAAACAATTTTTAGTATAATTTTATTTTTTGACAATTTTATCAGTTCTTTGAGAATATCGTATAATGCGTTTGGTCATACTCACTGTTTACCCAAACATCTCCGAAATTCGCCCTTGATCCATTGAACTCTGTCTTCTACTGTTTTGTTTTCTTAAATCTACCACCAAGTCCAATTTCTGCTGCCCATATACTCTTGGATGTGTGATTCTGTTAGAGTATGATCAACCTATCAGGGACCACACCAATAAAGAAAATTGACTCTCCTTCTCTCAGCAACTATCTTGTTTGCCCATGTCTCCTCTCCCTAGGTTTTGTCTTACTTGACCAGGTCTTATGCATGGTATCGTACATGCTGTGAGCCCATGTGTGCAACTTCCAAAATATGCTGTTTCCTTGCAGACACCAAGCACCTCTGTCTCTTAAAATTTCTCTCCGCTCTCCCTCTCAATGTCCCTGAGCTTTGGAGTCCAGGGGGGTGGTATAGATGTCTTGCTTAAACCTGAGCATCCCATAGTCTCATAGTCTTTATAACTTGGCCAGTTGTAGTCTCTGTTAGACAGTATTTACTCTAAGAAAGTAGATTCTGTGATCAACATTAAGAGATGTCTAAGTTATTAGAAGTGAGCAAAACACTGGCCATTTAATATAATAATATTAGTAGGTTTCCCAAAATGGCTTGTGACCTGTCTAGTCTCAGGTCTATAGCCCAGAAAACGGTGCCAGTTATGAGTTTCATCTTGAGGGGTGTGCCTTAATTAAAAACAGAAAGAGGATAGCTACTGCCCTGACACTCATTCTGCTCCTGTCCATGCTAGGCCAGTCATTGTTGTAGTTCACAGGGTTCACAGGTAATTATGATTGATCATCTCTTCCAGTAGCAGAGTTCCTTCTGGCATCACGAAAGTTAGCCTGTGGGGATAAAGCTTCTAGGTCAAAACCAGCTTGACCTCTCCATATTCTGTGGCTCAGGTATATGGCAGCAATACCAGCAAAGTAACAGTTGTTAAGGTCTTGTTGTCAAGGTCTGGAGGCTAACCAAGAACATTAGCAAAACCCAGGAACATCCGGAGGTCTCACTGGTCCACAACCCACCAAAAAGTAACCAGTTTCTGCCGTAGGATTTTTATTTGTTAGCGCATGGTGCCTAGTGGGACCTTTGTCCCTCTGGTATAGGGTAATGTGGATGAAGGACCTCAGCCCAAGACCAAACACTACAAATTTGATAGAGGAGAAAGTAGAGACTAAATTTGAACTGATTGGTCCAGAAAGGACCTTCTGAACAGGATCTCACTAGAACAGACATATAATCAGCACTTAATAAATGGATCCTCATTAAACTAAGAAGATTTTGTACAGCATATCATCAATCAGGTAAAGAGATGGCGTCATTTAAACCAAAGGGTTTATATATGGGTGCAAACATATTTTTAGAAGCCTGTGTAGTAATAAGTTTCCATGAGACACTTTCAAAAGGTCTTTGGTGTTAGTTACTCCTCCCTGTATTTCCCTCTCCTACCTTGCACTCCCTTCCTCTTTAACCCTTAAACTACTGTATTTCTCTCTCCCATATGGTGAAAGCTGTCCCTGACTGCCATTTAAAAAATGTACTGCCCCTGATTGGCATTCTAAATAAAACACACTTATATGAAGATACAAGGATAACATTCACAAAGGAGAGGAAGCATGCAACGCTTATGTTCTGGGCTGGGTTACCACACTCAAAATCATTATTTCTGCTTCTACACATTTACCTATAAATTCAATAATTCCATTTTTCTTAACTTCTAAAAAGATAGTCCAGTTTGTAAGTGTACCAGATTTTCATTATCCATTCATCAGTTGGTGGACCTTAAGGTTGTTCCCATTTCCTGTCTATTTAGTAGGATATAGATTAGAGTTCTTTGGGCATATGCTTAATAGTGGTATAGCTTCATCATGTGGCAGGTCTATTTCTAGCTTTTTGAGGAACCTCCAGACTGATTTCCATAGTGGCTTCACTAGTTTGCACTCCCACCAGCAGTGAATAAGTGTATGTCTTTCCCCACATCCATGCCAGTATTTGTAGTCATTTGGTTTTTGGATCTTAGCCATTCTGAATGGGGTAAGATGAAATCTAAAAGTAGTTCTAATTTGCATTTCCCTGATGGCTAAGGATGCTGAACATTTTTAAAAATGTTTCTCAGCCATTTGTATTTCATCTTTTGAGAGCTCCTTGTTTAGCTACATGCCCCATTTTTTAATTGGATTGTTTGTTTTCTCAGTATTGAGAATTTTACTTTTGTATATACCAGATACTAACCCTTTGTAAGATGTATAGCTGTAAAGCTTTTTGTCATTCTATAGGCCACTCTTCACTAAAATAGTACTGTCCTTTGCTGTACAGAATCTTCTTAGGTTCACAAGGTTCCCTTTACCAAATGCTGGTCTTATGCATGTGCTACTGGGGTACTATTCAGAAAGTCCTTTCCAGTGCCAAAGAATTCAAGCATATTTCTACTTTTTTTTTCTCTAGTAGATTCATGGTGTCTGGTTTTAGGTTGAGGTCTTTGGCCCATTTGGAGTTGATTTTTGTGCAGGGTGAGAAGTGGGGATCAAGTTATATTATATAACATTTTGTCATCTAGTTTGATCAGTATACTTTATAGAAAATGCTGTCTTTTTTTTCAATATGCAGTGATAGCTTCTTTGTCAAAAATTAGGTGGCTGCAGAAGTATGGGCTTATGTGTGTGCCCTCAATTCTATTCCATTGCTCAATGTGTCTGTCTTTATGCCGTTATCATGATGTTTTTATTACTATAACTGAATAAAATTTGAGTGAAATTGTCTCCATACTCTTGGGCATTTGAATACTTGTTCAATAGTTGGTAGTACAGGTTTTTGAAAGTGTAGGCAGTGCAGACTTGCTGGACGAAGGGCATCACTGGGGAAATGGCTTTGATAGCAAGTATCCTTAACTGCTTCTAGTTTGCTTTCTCTTCCTCACGCTTGAAGTTCAAAATATAAGCCCCAATTTCCTGTGCCTTCTGCCATGTCTGCCATTTGCTGTCATGCTTCCCCATCATGATGGACTCTTATTCTTCTGAAACCATAAATCTAAATAATTTGCCTGTTGCCTTGGACATAGTGTTTTGTCACATCAATGGGAAGTTAACTCGTACACACATGAAATTTATGATTATTTCTTTGATTTTTTGTGAAGAATTACATTGGAATTTTGATGAGGATTGCTTTAAATATGTAGATTGCTTTTGGTCTGACGGCCATTTTCACAACATTAATCCTATGGAACTAGTAGTGTGGTAAGAGTTTTCATCTTCTGATATCTTCTTCAGCTTCTTTTTTTCCATGTCTTAAAGTTTTCATGGTACAAATCTTTCACTTCTTCAGTTAGTTTCATTTCAAGATACTTCTTAGGCTATTATGAACAGGAACATTTCCTAGGTTCTCTTTAAGTGTGTTAATCATTTGTGTATACGCAGGCTACTAATTTTTTGTATTAATTTTATAATTTTTATATATAATTTTATTTTTTATATTAATTACAGGTCATTTATTTTGTATCCCAGCTGTAGCCCCCTCCCTCATTCTCTCCCAGTCCCACCCTCCCTCCCTCATCTCCTCTCTGCCCTTCTCTAAGTCCACTGATAGGGAAGGTACTCCTCCCTTTCCATCTGACCCTAGTTTATCAGGTCTCATCAGGACTGGCTACAATGTCCTCCCCTATGGCCTAGCAAGGTTGCTATTCCCTTGGGGGAAGGGGGGATGTCAAAGAGCCTACCACTGAGTTCATGTCAGAGACAGTCCCTGTTCCCCTTACTAGGGA
>CM053760.1:41388839-41456138 GCA_028658305.1 Pachyuromys duprasi
AAGTAGTGGTTTTTATTTTTACTTATCTTTACTTTTTTAGGTCTTGTTCTGTATTGAAACAATGTGGTCCTGGGATTTTTTTTTTAATTTGGGAGACTTTTAATTACTGTTTTTGTCTCTTTAGTTATTATAGGTTTATTTATTCTTAATTTTATCTTGATTTATCTTTAATAGAATATATATATATATAGAAATTTGTATATTTAATTTAGTCTCTCTAGTTTACAGGAATATTAATTTTTAAGTATGTTCTTATTACTTTCTGAATTTCTTCAGCATTTGATGTAATCCTCCTCTTTTTGCCTCTACTTTAAAAAATTTAAATCCTTTTTGCCTCTCTCCTTTGGCTAATTTTGATAAAGGTTTGTCAATCTTGTTAATCTTTTCAAAACATCAATTATCAATTTCATTAATTTTTAAGATTAATTCATACATTTCAGCTATTAATTGAAATCTCTGTCTGTTTTAAGGAATATTGTGTTTTTTTCTATTCTTTCTCCCAAGGCTTTCAGATGTATCAGGTGGTTGTTAATTTGGCATTTAAGATATATCTCATTTTTCCCCTTTTATATAGGTACTTGTTGCTATAAATTTTCCTTGTAGGGCTACCTTTAATATGTCTGTAGATTTTGGTATTTTGTATTTTCATTTTCTCTCAATTCTAGAATATTTTAAACTTCCTTATTGATTTCTCCTCTTGGCACAGCCCAATTACCATTCAGTGGTGTGTTGCGAAGTATTCATGAGTTCCTGTACTTTCTGTTGCTTCTATTGTTGTTTATTTTCAGTTTTTTAAATTTTTATTTTATTTTTATTAATTATAGTTTCTTCACTTTGTATCCTAGCTGTAGTCTCCTTCCCATCACACCCTCCCTCTTCTTCTCCTATACCCCTTCCCCAGTCCAATGATAGGGGAGGTCTTCCTCCCCTTCCATCTTTTCCTAGTCTATCAGGTCTCATCAGGACTGGCTGCATTGTCTTCTTTTGTGGACTGGTAAGGTTGATCCCTCCTCAGGTGGAGGTGATCAAAGAGCCAGCCCATGAGTTCATGACAAAGACAGTCCCTATTTTCAGTTTTAATCTATTGTGCCAGACTTTGTTTCAATTTTCTTGTTTGTTGAGATTTACTTTGTGTCCTAATGTGTGCTTAAATTTGAGAAAAGTTTCATTAGATGCTAAAAAGAATGTGTATTCATTAGTGTTGAGGACCCAAATTACAGGTGGTATGTTCTACAGATACCTATTAGATTCATTTGCTTTATTATGTCATTTAACACATTTTCTCAGCTTAGTTTTCTTTCCAGATGGTCTGTATATTGGTGATACTTCTGAGTGTTGAGATCACCGGTATCACTGCACTGGGGTCAATCCGTGGTTGTGGATATAGGTTGTAACATATATGTAAGACTCATTATGCTTAATGCATCTCCACAGAAAGGAGAAATCGTGTAGCAGTCCTCTTTGTGAATTCATGCTCAGTGTAGAGGTCTGAGAGAACTTCGGTTGCCCAGGAGATTAGAGGGAACATGGAAATGGTAAATAACAGAAGGGCTAAATATGGAGCATTCCATGCAATGCACAATAGGCAGCTGGGACGTATTTTTGTATTCTAAAGCTTTCTGGTAAACACAAAACAGCAAGAAAAATTTGTTTTTAGATACCATGATTTTGGATCATCTGTAAATTTAAAAGTATAAATATTGAATGAGGGGAAAAGAAGGGAAGAGAAAGTAAGAAGAGACAGACATATAAAGAGAGAGGGAAGGAGAGGGAGGGGAGAAAAAAGAGAAAGAGGAGAGAGAGACAGAGACAGAGCTAGAGACAGAGAAGATGGGAGAGAGAAAGAGACTGACTTTAGACTAGACTGCAGCTGATGTGACAAGGGTACAGTTTATGATTTATGCCCAGAATCCTGTCTCCGAGAATTTACATGATTCCTGGAATCTAACAGTGCATGCTTACCCAAACTGAAATTAATATAAACTGACCTCCTGCCATGTGGGTGATTATAGCATGTTCCTTTGGGCTAAAAGAGGATTGTGTTTCTTTGTGTTATATTCAGCTATTATCAAGTAGTGTTTCATGTTCCCAAGCTCCATGTTATCTAAGAAGTTGAGGTAGCTGTGAGCAAAGAACACTTTCCCAGTTCTCACAGGAGATATGGCTCTTCAGAAACTGGACAGTTACTGTTCGATCTCTGGTCTCAGATTTAATTTGCAAGAATTTGCATGTGTGCACTTAGTTAATTAAAGATCAGTCTTTAAAAGAACACAAAGCAATTTGGAAATATTTAATGGGGATTTTCCTTAAGTCCTTAAAGCCATACCTTTACTTAGTTATTCCTTCCAAGTTTCTTCCTAGTTTTTCCCAGCAATGTCTTCCTGCTTCCACAGTTCCATAATTTTATTTAATTAATTTATTTCTATTCCCTTTACATCCTGCATGTAGCCCCACCCCTTCTCCAGTCCCAGCCACACCCTCTTCTTCTCCTCCCTCCTTGCCTACTCCTCAGAAAAGGGAGCACCCTTTCCCATCCACCCCAGCTCATCAAGTTGCTTTAGGACTTTCCCTGTGGCTTGGCAAGGCAGTCCCAGCAGGGGGAAGTGATCAACTAACCCACCCACAAAAACTTCCACCCCAAATTTACCCAGCTCACAGTTCCATAATTTATGGTGCATATGGTTTATAGCAGACAAAAGTTTTTGAGTCATGGGTAGAGTTAGTTTTTTGGTATAGAGATTACTGGCTGTGTGCCTAGGTGGAAACTGTCCCTCAGCCTTTGCTCCCAGAGGTGTGAAGGAACTAAGATTGCCCTGGTGAGGTATGGCAGACTTCCCTAGGCCACCAGGTTCTGTGAAAGCACACTGTGAGTCTCTGGTTTATTTCCTGGAGAAACGATCAATCAGCAGTGCTGTAATAGTTTGCAGCCTCCTTCAGATGCTGTCAGGGCAAATGTACAATTTTAGGAGGAAAACAAGTCACCAAAAGTCCATGTGATCAAATAGAAAGTGCATTTTCTTTAACAATTCGGCTGCTCTCCTCAGTGCTAGGGCCCACCGCTGGTTTTATTTTGGTGCTTGGCTATCATTTGAAATATCGCAGACTGAATATTTTCATTTTCCTTCTTCTATTAGGCCTTCCTCCACTCTCAACCTTTCTAGAATATGGTTAAACCTTGATTGATTTATGATGCTCTTTAAAATGCATGTTTGTGTGGTTTTGTGGAAATGTAGAGAGTTGTCCTCTTTTATTGCCAAATTTCATTGGTTGTTCCCATGTTAACATTTTTTAGTACACTTTTCAGAAGGTTGAAGGATGCTGTGGGGCTTTAGTGCTGTGGTCTGTTAATCCTCACCAGACCCTAACAGGATTCCTTTGTGAGTTTTCCTCCACTATTTTTGAGTGACTTGGCTTCTTTAACCCTTAGGGTGCTGAGTACCATCAGTCCTAAGCCCCTTATTTGGAGAGAATGATTTGATGCCACTCGAAATTCAGATTAGTTGCTGTAAGCAGACATCCAAAACGTGTGTACTGTCATTGTAAGTTTCATGAAAAGCAGCTCTTTGTTTTATATTTGGTTGCCAATGAAATAAAAAGCCACCTTCTTGATTTTTTTAAATATAATAATACGTTTTTCCATTTTTAAAAATTAGTTCTTTGAAAAATTCCTACTTGTATTTTCGTCATATTCAATCCCCCACTTCTACATGCATTCCTTTTGTCTACCCACTGAATTGTGTGTGTTTGTATGTGTATTTGCACTATGAGACTAATTTGTGTTGTTGCTTATGTATTTTTTGGGTGTGTGGCTTTTCACTGGAGCATGGGGTTACATTTTTTAAAATAAACCATCTCCTCTCCCAGCAGCTGTCAATTGCCAGTATCTTCTCAGCTAGTGGTGAGACTTGCACGCTCCTCCCTTCATGTTGGGACTTGGTCTGGTTGAGCTTGCTCAGGTCCAGTCCATGCTATCACTATGAGTTTCCAGCTACCCTGTTGGGGCCGGAAGACATAGTTTTCTTATAGTCACCCACTGCCTTTTCCTTATATGCGTTCTTCTGTGAGCTGTGAGCTGTAGCTTTATGTATTTATTATTTTTCTCTTTACTCTCTTTGTGTGTGTGAGTGTATGTGTGTGTGTGTGGGGGGGGGGGGTTCTTCTCCTAACTGTCCTAACAATACCTTCTCTGTCTCAGCTCAGCTTCTGCTGGCTCAACTGTCATCAACTCTCTTCTCATGCTGCTAGCCCAATTCACTTTCAGCTATGTTCTACATTCACTCTGCTCAATATCTTTTCTTCTTCTCTGTAGTTCTACTCTCCATTCTTTCTTCCTACACCAACTGTCTTCTCTGACCCTGCTCTTCTGCCAGCTGGACCCTACTCGAATCTGTTTGCCTCTGCTGGGTTGTTTTTTTTTTTTTAATATCCTCTCCTGTTCCCAGAAATCCAAGAACCAACTGACAATGAAAGGCACAGGGTCCTTTAAAAGGCCAGGCAGACAGGCACACAAAATAAATCACACTACACTCCTCCCCATTTGTTTTAGCTAACTATTCAGTTTTGACGCTGCTTTGGGCACTTCCTGCAGCTATTCTGCTGTTTTGAGTTTTGCTTCTCCATTCTATCCAATGTCTTCTCTAAGGTTCTCAGGTATCTGATGTGATCTCTCTGTTGATATCTTAGGAACATATGCAAAATCGAGATAAAAACCTAATGGTGCTGCTTCTCTTTACTGTAACTTCGGTACTGCTTCTTGAACTTTGTTTCCTCCTGGGCTGTCTTATCTTCTAGCATCTTGTGTTCTGGAGTCCCTCAATGAAGTCTTTTAATCTCTGCTCTCAGCAGCCTCAAATTGGGCATACAGGATGCAGTATTCAGTTTAGTCTGTCTAAAGCCTTGCTCATAGGCCTGTTGTTGTTTTGCATTGTGGATGACTCTGTGTTGCAGGAGACCAAAATCTTTCTCATAGGCCTGTCAGTGGCTAACTGCTGAATGCTTCTTGTCCAGGCTTCTCTGGCTAGCAGGGCAAGGCAGTGACTGGTCAGGTTCTCTTCATTGCTCTTTTAGGGTCTGTGGCCCTAGCTTTATTCGTTTTGACGATATTTACAGAGTTTCATTTCCTTTGGAAATACAAACGAATCTGAATCCCCAATGCAAAATATTCACTGACTTTCATTCTAATGTTAACATTCTCCATTTCCCCAATTTCCTTTTTATAACACATAAGGGGAATTCCATAGTCTGGTAGACTCTTCTATATGTTGAGTTTCCAGCTGCTCTTGTACCAGTCGCTCAAGTGCCTGTAATTTTTCTTCGGCTAAGGGTCATTGTTCTACCCACATTATTTATCGACCGTTTTAAAGGTAGGGCCATGGTATAACTTCAGCAGTAATCCCCTTGTAAATTTGGAACTCAACCGACGTTGTGTCCTGATTGGGGACAACCTGCACAGTCTGTGGTTGTTCATCCAGTGTCTGTAGATGACATTTTTCAATACCTTCCCCAGAAGCATCTTCCATTTCACCCCTCATTGTAGGGATTGTCATTACATTGAATTTTGGAGGATACTGTTAGATGTTTACCTATAGCCAAGTCTGGAGTAGCACTGCCTTGCAGTAATATGCATTAGATCCTCACCGAGCCTTGTTGTCAGCAAACATTATGATAAAGAGCCCCACTTTTATTTTTAAATTTTCACTTACAGATGCATTTTTTTCCTCTAAATCTCTTCTAAAGAGCTATATTGTTAGTCAAATGTTCTGTTGGCTTTGACTGCTTTAAGGAACTTTCATCCTCTAAGTTTAAGTGATGTTGTGAGGCAGAAAAAATGAGTTAACATAGGACATTAGCTTGCTTACGTGTTTCTGTCATACAGCTTAGAATTGCATATAAAGAATGGAAAATGTATGTCTCAGAATCCACTGTTATTCAAAATGAAAAATCTTCTCAGCTACATCCAGAAGTCATAGAGAAATGATGGTGAAGAATTTTGTATTGTTCGTATCCATGACAACAATTACCTACCATACATACGATACCAAACTTTATCTCTGAAAAAAAAAATTGTGTTTTGTTGTTGTTTTTGGTGGTGGTGGTGCAGATGGAGATGCTGGTGCTGGTGCTGGTCGAAGTGGTGGTGGTGGTAATGTTTCCTTTTGTGAACTATGGTCTTTCTATATAGCCCTGAAGTAGAGATCTTCCTCATCTGTCACCACACATGACAAAACTTCTTTTTTTAATTTTAAACTTTATTATAAAAATTTTCCTAACAACAAGCACACATGACTTTTAAAATACTCTGTTATGGATTATTTACTCACCCTAATACACTTAGAGATCAGGAGATTCTAATTGACTTGGGATTTAAGCAGAGAAATTACTCACCATGTTCTCATTCTTTTCTTTACCTCAGTTTGATATATTTCTGTGAACAAATGAGTTGCAAATACTGACTAAATATCCAGTATTTCTGGACAATTAAGTGCTTATATTTAATGATATGAAATGGAGAATATGTTAAAATAGTTATCAAAATTATCCTTTTAGAAATTGTAAAATGATTTACATATTAAAAACAAATGAACCACCTTAAATCCTGTAAAGTCATTTTCAATAGTGGGATAGTTACTTGGATATTTTTTCGTTCTTGTTGGCTAAAGTCCACTTTAACGGCTTATTGGAACTTCAAATGGTTTTAATGGTGGTTCAATTTTATTCTAAGAATTATATTGCCAGAAAGCATATAACAGATTTATAGGGGATGGAAATTAAATAGAGCTGATACTTTGGCTTGCATTTAACCTTAGAAGTTCACAGATACGCATTGCAAATGGCAGAAAGAAAAGAATCTCACCCTTTTGCCTTTTGTTGCTCATTCCTTTTGCCTAACTGAGTAAACAGCATGCTTACATGGGCCAAGATTTGTTCTAGTATTTTACATGCATTCTTACATGGAAAGAACTCAGCCATTATGATGAGAACATGGATGCACATAGTACACCCTGGATGAGGTAGTTTTTACCACCTACTCAGTGGCAAATGATTTGGCTTTGGTAGATCTTGATTTCTTCATATGAAAGAAGGGAATACTAATAAGAGGATAATAATTGTCTGTGTTTTGTCTTGAGTATAGGGAATCGCTTCAAAATGGTTTTGTGCTAAAGGATTAATTTCTAAGATATTACTACAGGTAAATGATGAAATGCTTAATAGATATAACCTGATGGAAAGTTCTTATGTCACAGGGAACATGCTCTCTAAGGGAAATGTGGAACTCTTATAACTCTTTTCTTGCTGGCTCTGTTTCTTGCTCAAGGTGTGAATACCTATGTTAATGTATGCTTTTACCAAAATCTACTGATAACTTTTGTTAAAGTGAAAAGCAGTGAGGTTACTCAACCATGGCCTTTGATCCTCCAGACATGAGTCAAAATAAAATATTTTATTTCAAACATAGTCTATGGAGGCATGTTTGTTACAGTATGGAAGTTACCCAGTAATAGTCTACAGCCTAGATTTCTTTGAAGATTAAATGAAATAAGGACAATTTTAGATCATTTGTTCAAAACTTTTTTTCTGATAGAAAGTGTTAGCAATTTTGAGGTTCATGGTGGCAAGGAAAAGCAAGAGAAAGGCGATGAAATGATGACAAGACAAAATGGCAGTGTAAATGACCATTTAGGATAATGTTGTTCCTTCAATGAATAACTGCTTTTATAGATGGGACTCAAAGGAATGTTTATTTGACATGAATTATTTAAATAAAAGTAAATAAACTTTAGGATTAAAAAAAAACCCATCAGAATCCTAAAATTCAAGTCTGTTATAGGGAAGAATGCTTCCTATCAAATTCCCCATGTGACATTAACTCAGTGATAACACCAAGACAACTGTGTAGTAGGGAAGTCTTAAGACTTGTTTTTATCCAAAAACGTGTGAAGGTGTTTTTCATAAGTAGACTATTAATCTAAGGTATGAGAAATAGAGATAAGTATGTGATTAAGTCAAGAAAAGTAGTAATCTAAGGATATGCTTTTATGTTTCCTTGGATCACAGGAAGATGATATTAGCACATACTTAATCCATAGCAGAAGTTATAAAAGATTAAATGTTATCCTATAATATAGAGCATTGGTTGAGCTTACATGAAGGCAAACTCTCTTATAAAACCATATGCACGGAGCTGGAGAGATGGCTCGTTACTTAAGAGCACTGGCTGCTCTTCCAGAGGACCCAGATTTGATTCAAATTCTGTGCATTTTAAATCACAACCGCCTGCAACGCCAGTTCCAGGGGTTGCACAAACATCCAGGAAAATACCCATGTACCAAGTAAAAGTTCAGTGCTAAAATCTTTTACCATTCATTAAAAAAATTGAAAAGGTACTGCAAGTAGTTTAAAACATAAAACATACTGTAAAAGTACACTGTAGGAAATATTAAAATGTATTTAAATACAAAGTAAAATTATCCTTTAATACTTTAATTTTTGCCTCTAAGTTAGCACTTATTTGTGCTCAGTATTATATGATAATTCTCTTGTAAAATTTAGTCTACAC
The DNA here is from genome assembly GCA_028658305.1 of Pachyuromys duprasi. Classification (NCBI taxonomy): domain Eukaryota; kingdom Metazoa; phylum Chordata; class Mammalia; order Rodentia; family Muridae; genus Pachyuromys; species Pachyuromys duprasi. The sequence continues at coordinate 41,397,397 of CM053760.1, forward strand.
CTAACATACTGAAAAGCAAATCTTCCTCTATCCTTCCATTTTCCCCTGGGGCCATTTTACAAATAAATGTAACCTTTCATTTTATAAAACATTTTTCTTCATCGATTCAACTCCCCAGTTAGTTATATTGGGTTAGTTCTCTATATTATTCCTCGTATGTCACTGTTAGAAAACAAAAACAAATCTATAGCAACTAACTTTGTAGTAACCTATCAATGTTCCCTTTCCATATATTTCTGCAAACTAAATTGGCACATTTCCTTGACTTCTGCTATATGGTGATACATTTGCAAATGTTTAACTTATAAATAGTTCACAACTTAGGCACTCATTTTCCCATTAGTGCTTCCATTGATGTTTGGCTTACATGTTTTCGTTGGCTATATGTGTACAGGTATGTGGGCGGACCTGCAGATTAGTTTCTGAGTGTCTCAGTGTGCAGACTTCTGAAGAGCTTAATTTCTCATAATCAGATGTCCAACACTGCCAGGAGAAGATACAACAGAAATCCCAGTCTGAAAGTCTCAGTTGTCATCAATGCATAAAACTGAATTCCACACAAAGCCAAATGTCGTAACGAATACCATTCTCCTCATGATGAATCCTGCCAAAGCACGCTTTTCTTAACAAGACATAGTTTAGAAATCCTGACAGTGGCTGGACTGCCAGCCTGAGTAAAATTTCAGTGATCTAGACGAACTGATGGGTGTGAATTTGGAACCTCAGTCCAGAGTGTAGCTGTATGAGGAGTACTGTGAAGCCTGAGCAAGATAGAGGTGCTCTTGGGGATGAGCAGGAGAGCCGGGACCTCTTCAGGTGTGGTGAGGACACTGTGTGGCACACAGGAGTAGGGGACTGTAAACAGAGCTGGAAGGCTATCTTTTACCAAAGACTGTTGACAGGAAGACTTCTGAATTTCACCAATTTTTATGACAAAAATCATCACAGTTAAGTACCTGGTGTCTGAGCTGGCAGGAGAGTTCACACATCCTACTTTAGAAAAAAAAATTTTGGTATGTGTGGGCTGAAGGTTTAAGGGAGTCATTCCTTGGGATTAAAAAAAAATCATCTGTTCCCAGTGGAATTCAACTTTTTGTTTTGTTTTGTTTCCCAAGTGAGGAGCAGAGTGGGAAGAAAAGCAAAGGAGAGTCGCTTTAAGTGACTGATGAAAAGGACTGGGCAAATGTTTTGGACATCAAAAAGCTCTTACAAAACAGGCCATTAATGATTTAAGTGTAAACAAATAAAAAACACATGGATAACATTTTCCTTTAAAATACCCTTGGGTTTAAAAACTTAAGGGAAAAGTAAATGGCCAGAATGCTTTTGATTTGGTACAATGACAATGACAGCAGCAGACGTGAAAAAAGAAAAAAGAATAGCTTGTGAAGTTTGGGATGCTTCAATTTCATTTGGGGCTTTCTATGGCCAAATGAATTCTTCTGTATCCAGTAGCCCTGGTCACCTAATCACATCAAGGCAGGACAGCCTCTTCCTAAAATACACGCTTTGACATTGTACTTTTGGAGGAGCACTATGGAGGACTTTTACTGACAATATAAGTTGCATTTCTACATCCCCAAGCTATTTGAAAATCCAACACTCAACTAGACGTTATTGGTGGAAACAGAAGTAAACACAAGGTACTCTGTCTAAAAGAAGAATTGTGTCTATAACATCTTATAAGCATGGTCCATCCTCCAGGTTCTTATTGTAAAATTACTTGCAACTTGGATGTAAAATAATGAGACAGCATGAAGATATACAAACATATCATTGCCTGCACGAGGCAAGCTTCTGTTCCTTTCAGCCTGGGCAAAGAGCAATGATTCTGATTGTGTCTTTTAAGCTCGGAGTAATTCATATGTGCTAAACACATTGTATTCATTCAGGAAAAGATTCTATCTCAACTGCAGAAAGTTGCAAAGAATACCATGAGGAATTTACCACCATTACATTTTCAAGTTGGATACAGAAGACTAGTTAACTGGGACAAGCTGGTATTTTCTTCAAGATGTGAGAACACGTACTCTTTGATATAATAGTGCTGTGTATCAGTAAAAGTTTCATTCCCAGACTATTCTTACCTACAAACAATGACTATTCCCCTTAGGTAAGTTAAAAAACATTTACTTTGTTCATGCAGGACAATTTCTAGAAACACGTGAGGCCACAGAGTAGCCTGTTGGCTTATATGTGAAGCATTTTTCTAAGGGAGCAATAAAGAAGTAAATCCAGTTTGGAAGTATTTAGTTAACATAGTATGTTACCTGAAAGTTCAGTATTTACTGCAGGCATTGGGCAATGGAAACACTCAAATAATCAGAACAACTTGTATTAATTTAGAAAATATCTTTTGTCTTTGGTGGGTTCCCATCTCAGTTGATTTGGCTTCAGCAGTGTTCACAGAAACACACAAAACACCGGGACTTGAGCACATTTTTTATTCTCAGCACATCATAAATATTTGATATTCTTTTTTACTTCCATTCTTCTGCTCTATGTCTCTCAGAGAACCTTATCCGTGTAGCTCTCCTTTCTCATTGACTGTAAGATCCTCCAGTCTGCTTCCATTCTGGATCTCTAGCAGATAAAATGGTGGCATGTGAGACTGGCTCAGCCACAGTGCTTCATTTCAACACCAAGCTCCCTCTCCATCATTGGCTTTTCATTTCCTTCACACTCTTTTTTATTTCTAAATTATAGTGACCCTGGTAAAGAAAATTACAAAAGAGTAGACTGCCACCTCACGTTGTTAATGGCCTTCCTTGTCAGCCCACTTTCAACTTTTCTTGCCAATCTTGAGATTTTGATTGTGCTAGCACCCATGACTCTTGCTTCTAGGGACTCCCCCAACCTTCACTATGCCCAAGGCTACTATTTGATTTCCTGGCCTCACCCTAAATATATTGTCTTGTATCCTACTTTCACACCACAGGTGGGAACCACCTCAATCTCAACTCTTCCTTACCAAATCAGGATTAACCTTCATTTGTTCTTATTTCTCTTTTTGTTTCCATGATCAGGTACCAGAGTACTCTGTCTGTTATCCAATGCCAACATCTTCAGGTTCACTCTTGCTTCCCTCTGTTTCTTTTAAGACCACAATCAATCAAATGTAATATTTAATATGGCATCTTTAGCCACCCCTTGTGTCTTAACCTTCGTTTTCTTATTCTAAATGAACATTTGAATCTTTTCGTGCCTCTAAAAACAAAAACAGCAGGAAGCTTTCATGCGCCTCTCACATCCACCGTGAGTCATCTTTCCAGTCAGTGCCTTTTTCTTCAGAATGAAACTCCCCAAAGAGGTCATGGCAGACTTGTCCCTCTGGTAATTAAGTCAATTTTAGCCTCTAGCTCCATGGTGCCCTCAGCTTGCCTTCATCTCCAGTCCTCATGACTTTTTGATACATTTCCAAATACCTTCTAGGATTCAGTGATACCACATCAGTGCTTTCCTTGTTGTGCCTAGTGGTGACTTTAGGTGCTCTAGAACCTGACTTTCTAATAGAATTCACTGGCTGGCTTTGACTATCTCCCATAATTATATCCTTTCCTCATTCTCCTGAGGCTGTCCTACTGTGTTATCTAAAGGAGTCAATGCCATGTTCCCTTGCACTATGACATCAGTCTTTTATACACTTGGATTGAACTGTGATTTGTTTCCTGACTATATATTATTCATCTTTTCATACCCACTATGACTTTGCCCTTACCCCTGACGCTCACATGCATGTCACTGATAAATTTTTGCATCTGCTCATGTTATTCTCAGAACGTCCTTCAGCTTGGGATCTAGTGTATAGCTCACTGGAACACTTTCCTGAAGTTTCAAGTTGCTAGTTGTGCTCTTTCTATACCCCGACTCTGTTGGTCTACATCTCTGTCTGCTCTCAGCATATTGTTCACCTATCAGTCTTCCCACTCTGTTCCTCTGTTATGACACATGGTAAATTTAGAGACTTTTCTAAAACTATATTAATTTGTTTATTAATTGATAAGGGCTTTAAAGACTTAACTATACCCTGATATATTTGGTCTTCTATGAGACTGTTTCTCCAACCAAGGACCATGCATGGATATAACCTAAAACCCCTGCTCGGATGTAGCCCATGGTACCTCAGTACCCAAGTGGGTTCCCTAGTAAGGAGGACAAGGATTATTTCTCACATGAACTCAATGGCTGGCCCATTGAACTTTCCTTCCCCCACAAGGGAGGAGCAGCCTTGCTAGGCCACAGATAAGGACATTGCAGCTAGTCCTGAAGATACCTGATAAGCTAGGGTCAGATGGAAGGGGAGGAGGACCTCCCCTAGCAGTGGACTTGGAAGGCGAGGAGATGAGGGAGGGAAGGTGGGATTGGGAGGGAAAAATGGAGGGAGCTACAGCTGGGATACAAGTGAATGACCTGTGATTAAAATAAAAAACAAGACTTAACTATAAAAGAGATAAATGACTGGAAAATTGTCTTTTGATTGAATATTTGTGTAAACTAAAACAAAAAACAAAGTCAGATGGACTTTAGTATTCATTGGGTTTGCCGTTATTCAAACTGCAGATTGGAAATATTAAGGAAAATAGTATTATATTGAACATACATACCCTGTCATCATTCTCTGTTTAATAATGTAGTATAACAACTATTTCATTGTATTAACTACGTTAAGTAATCTAGACTTGTTTTTAAAACATGTGGAAGGGAAGAAGCTCTCATAGGCAAATACTGTGTCATTTTATAAAAGAAGTTACAGACAGCTGATGAATGTGTTGGAAGTATGGAGTGTTAGACAAGTTTTCTATAAAAAAATAAACATTTTGAAAGAAGAAAATGAAAAAGAACATGATGAAATAGCCTCTCGATTTAGACCTCTTTCGTGAGTTAAAAAGTTACTGTAAAAGAGCTTCACTTTGAGGAGGAAAATCGTCCCTTCATATTCACAGGCGACTGTCTCCAGAATTACATGTGGATACTCAAATTACAAAGAGTCACATCCTAAAAGTGATGATGTAGTATTAGCACATTATTCTTGTGGGACTTTGAGTTTATGTATTTTGTGAGACAATGCCCGAGCTTAACTTTCATTTCACATAAGGGTGAGTGTTTATTCCTCCATTTGTTTCCCTTGTTCTCAGTATCTGTTACTATATCTGCCATATAAAATACTGTAAATATTTCATGAATGATTGGTAACAAGTGAAGAAATGAATGAGAGAAGGATGAACTAATGGGATCTAAGATTATCCAGAGGCGAAAATAAGCCTAGTGGAAAAGACCATAAAATCACAAGACTTGGAAATTGACCTTCCAGTAAAAATGAGAAACAAAAGGCCCCACACAGATGTGCTCTGGGTTAGTAAAGAGCGTAAGTAGGCTTTATGGTGTTTACAAGAACAGAGCCAAAATGAATCCAATCTTTTTTTCCCCCCAGTTTGTGAACTTTCACTTTTTTATTTGGAAAAAATGTCTCCATTGTGCATGCTTGCCCACAAATGATGTCTACAGCAAGAATCAAAGCCTCAAACAAGAACCAAGGCCTCCATACACCAGCAAGAGGAACGTCAGCAGAACTAATAGCCAGGCATGGCACTGGAATGGGACCATTGTACAGCAGTGCCATGCCTCAAGTATCTGGCTTCTCTTAGTGATGGTTTCCATTTGCTGGATAACTTGAAAGAACAGGACTGACCCTAGAGGGCAGATCAAAAGGGGGCCCAATAGTTAAGGAAACATCTAGAGCCGTGTCATTGCCAGACTAGAATATAGAGCCCAAGTTGCAAGTGGTGTTGTTTAAAAAAAATTATGTTAGCATTGTAACTACATCTGTATTATAAGAAAATTTACTCCAATTCTGGATCATAAATTGGAAATTTCCGCTAATTAAGGACTGATAAATTAATTAGGAAGATATGTATAATCCTAGTTGTAAGTGGTAAGAGTTTGAATTATTCCATTTCTCTCCATTCTTATCCCATAATAGATTCTAAAACATAAAATGTAAACCTAGTTTGTACAATGAAATAACTGGAGGTAAGAATCAGGGAGTAGTAACAGAGAAGTCACATGGGGGACAGAAGACATATTAACTAGACAAAAGTATAACTCTTACAAGATAATTATAATTCTGTCCTAAATTTGCTTTGGAATTTTTTTATAGAAGCCAAAGTATAGTAGGATACATAATCATTTTCATAAGTTATTTTTACATATAATAACAAATTGATGATATTTATTTGCTTCTACATTTTCTTAATATGCAGTCATTTTTACACAAATCTGAAGGTTCCATGTTCTCTATAGATGTGTCTATTAACTCAAGTTAGCTGATAAAAAGATCTTCTATGATAAGGAAGTGAAAATTTATGCTGAAAAGCATCCCCCTTTTTTCTTTAGAGAATAATCAACCTAAATTAAACTTTTAAATTTTTGGTTTAAGGCAGCCAGCATGTTTCAATAAAGTTGCCAAATATTCTTAACGGAAAGGAAGCATTGCAAGATATGACAAACAGGAAAGCTAAACAAAAGTCAACAGAGCCACAAATCAGACATTTATGGGAGGAAGCATCCCGGCTCTACAGCCAAGCCTGGAGCTGAAGCCTCCAAGACAGACCATGCGAACTTGAATGTGAACAGAGAAGCCTGCCGTGCAATCCTCCACACTGGCAGAACGTGGGCCTCCGTGTGCTAGCAGGCATGAGCACTGTAGCCTGTGGCATAAGGCCTTCAGAAATGAGAGAACACTAGCTCCCTAGCTGTGTTGTTACATGCTAATAAAATTTGGAGAAGACTAGACATGTTTTTGACAAGACACTCAAATAGTGTCTTATTTTGTTCCACATTTGCTTTCTTGGAGTCAATATCATCAGTGTCGTTGAAACAAACAGTGGGGGGATTCTTCCTAGATCCTTCTATTGGAACACCTCTGTATGCTGGTATATAAGTGGGCTTTGCATCACTGTGGCAAAATACATGAGGTAAAGGGCTGAGAATGAGGACAGTCTTATTTTGGATCATGTTGTCAGATATTTTAACCCATGCTTCTGGCTTGTGTGCAGTGGGGGATGTGGTGAGGGATATGATGAGGCAGAACCTCATAGTGAGAGCACATAGTGGGACAAAGATGTTCACTTCATTGTTGCTGAGAGAAAAAAGAAGGGGAGGGGCCTGAGTCGTGTGTATTACCCAAGGCCATGCCCCCTGTTACATACCTTCCTTTAAGATAACATACCACCATCAGCCAAGGATCAATCTTGTGGCACATGAGCCTTTGGGCAACATTTCTGTCTGAACCACAAGTAAGTAAGTTCACATGACAAAATTCCTAATCTCCAGGTCACTCACTACCTAAATGCCTTGTGGACCAAACAAGAAACACAAAGGAAGGCTATCACTGCAGTTTAGGATTCTAGGCTCAGTGACAGAGAATATATAAAGAAAAATGAAATTTATACTTTCAAATTAAACATCAACAATCTTTAAATCTTAATTGCAAATTCAGACATTATTAATTTTTCTTTGGGCCAGTACAATTCTATGAATTGAAAACCCGCATTAAAACTCTTTCTGAAGAAACTGAATCTTCATGAATCAAATTTCCCTAATAGAAAATTTAACATTGTGACTCCTGGTAGGCCAGCCACACACCAGAGCATTCTGCAATCCCAGGACTAACTGGACAACACAAACTGGACTCCATGGAAGAAGGAGAAGGAGGAGAAGTAAAAAGAGAAGAAGAGGGTGAGGATGATGGGGAGCGGAAAAAAAGATTAGAAGCTCAAAGTTGGATGAGAAGGGTTGGGAAAGTTGAGAACATGATAAAGAAATGTGTTGGGGGTGGAGAATATACCCCAAATTCATCGTATGAAATAGTTAATGAATTATTAAAATTTTTAATAATGTAGTAAACAAATTAGATAATATTCCGTGATAATGATTTTTGGATTCTGATTTGAATAAGAACTAATATATGGTCACTTTACTCATAACATATGACACATATAACAGTATCACCAGGATTTCCCTATACTAGGATCAAGTATCTTCATATGAAACTAAGCTAAGGTAGATGTTTGCTCTTGCTCCTCCTGGATATGATCCAGGAGATGAATGAATGGGTAACATGCTCAGTAAACCCTCAGTGGAGAACTACTCTAAACTCTAGTCTGCAGAGGAATCCAATTTAAGCCTGAGAATATCTGGGGAAAGGGAAAGGAAACTTGAAGGGGACAGTTGGTAGGTCAGAACAAGTCCCTTTAGTCTGATGGAAGCACCAGGGGATAATTTGAATGTTGACAATAAATCTGGATATTTGAACATGAGTCTTTCACAAGTTTACTATCGATTTTCCTAGTGTTGATTGTAACTGGTGGGAGTCAACTTTAAATTTAGAAGACCTTGCTTTGGGTGGGAGGACAGTCAGGCCACAGTAGACCCTTCTGAACAACTTTGTCCCAAAGCAGAGGACGATAAGTTCTTGCTTTTCCCTAGGCTATCGAGTCTCTCAAAATTTCTCATAAATTCATCCTCCAGACAGCCCTTATCTAATCTAGAACAAAGAACGAAAGAGATTCTGAGAACCATGTTGCTAGATCTACAAAATAAACCAGCTCACTGGGGATTGAAACAGCAATATCTACTAACCAGCCTTGGGACTGTTGCTCAAACTTTCCTACAATCATGGAGATATCTTTGTTATCGAGGAATCTGTCCTGAAGTAAGAGAAGGTCGAAAGGAAATCAGGTAGCTTTGGATGCAAATTTTATTTTGGGGTTTTAGGAAAGATGATCAACTTTATAGTTTAGTCTTTTCATCAGTATATTGGAGCTTATGATTCCAGAGGTTCACAAAGCCATCCCAGTCTGAATGAGTAAATACAGATCCAGGAAAGCATATAGTTTAGCTCGTGGAAACAAGGACTATTGCTGACGTAGTTGTTGTTGTTCTAGGATCTAGGATCGCCAAAGCTATCTGGCACTTGAGAAGGCAAGGTGAATAAATATACCCACCTTATTGATGATGCTAACTCCTACATGCCCACTTAAGGGAATAGACAGAATAAGAGGGTGAATAGACAGTGAAGTTTTTGTTGTTGTTGTTGTTTGTTTGTTTTTCTGATCTCTTTAAAGGCTGATAGGAACGAGTGTGCTCGTTGTGGGCCAGGGCACATTTAAGATGAATTAGTTTTTATTTTCATAGTTTAAAAAAGACTAGAAAACAACATAACATATTCTACTAAGAAAGATTCTTTCATTGTTTGTCTAGAAAGCATACAGTTATGTAAGCATCCTCAAGATACAGTATCCTTTCCATTGTCATTTAGCATCCTATCTCTGAGCAGAATCCAGCTTGCCTCTAATGAGTGGAGGACAAACATGCTGACCACACACACTGCATCTTGCTCCTTAAACGCATACACACACTTTTGGTAAAAGGCAGGGTATGAATAGGAAGAAACAGACGCATTCCAAAAAGACATTAGCTAAACAAAAGTCAAGTCCACCAGGCAAAGTCATCAGGAAATTAGCTAACATAGTTCCCCCATTCAACAAAAGATAGCAGGCACTTGTCTCAATATCTCCTTTCATCCTTGAAAGCTTTAAAATTGATTCATGGTTTCATCACTACAACAAAGAAACATTGGATAGATTAAAATCATGTCTTTTTTTAATTTGGATATCAACAGCAAGAATCCCACCCAGGTCTTGCTAAAAACGACTTTGGCTGACGTTATGAAATGCTTCCTCAAGCTCTTCTTTAGCCAAATGAGAAGTCGTCTGGAAAGGATTCATCCTTTTAGTGTACACAGAAGATCTTCTTCTTGGATCTATAAACTAAGTCTTTAAATTCCACTGTAATTACTTCAAAGACATAAATAGAGCTGATACTATTTCTGGCATCCCAGCTGGCTCTTTAGACAAGGTACACAGCATTTTCAAATAAAGCTTCTACAAAGTGTGTAGGTATTCTAGCAACAGACAGATGCCTGGAAATTCTAAAACACAGTGTCTAAAAAGAATGGCTTCCAAAAATGCTAGTGTATGAGACAGCCCCCTTTCTCCATTTTCACCCTTGCAACAGCTGTTAGGGTTTCTTTTTCTTCCTAAGGACTGAAGTGGATTTTGTTTCCAGCACTGCTGTGGTTTTCTTCGAAAGTTATGTGCACTGCCACTGTTCACTAAGATGCTCACGCACACAGGAGAATCGTGCAGTTCACAGTCTTGTGCTGTAGTTATCAACCTGTGTAGTTTGAAGGTTTTGTTTCTAAAGCTAGTGCCACACAAAGCCATCTCAGCACTCGTGCTGACGAGTACAAACATCGCATGCATGTTTAGGAAACAAATACTGCCCATGCCTGGCACTCTTCTCTAATGGATTTGGACATTTGCATCTGACAACTTCTCCTATGTGGCATGTTTGGCTTTTGCTTAGTAACGAACTTACAAATTCTTGAGTTATCTCGTTCATTTGATTCTCCCATTATTTCAGGTCACATTTGCCTTCTGAAATTTGAATTCAGATTATAGACATTTGAATCAAAAACTCTATATAACTGATTTCTAGAAACCATGGTTTTTAAAATTATTTCTCTTTCCATTTTTAGTACGTATTTATTTTATATGTGGGGTCCAGGCATGCCAGAGTGCACATAAGGAGTCAAAGGACAGAGTCCCTTCTCTCCATCTATTGTTCGGGTTCTGTGATTCAAACTAGGATCCCCAGACTTGACAGTAAGTGCTTTTACCCAGGAAGCCACCTCTTTGACCTAATTCTTGATTTACTAGTAAAAAAAAAAACCTGAGCAAAATGAAACATAAGATACATAAAATGTGAACCCACTGGGGGAAAGTAAATAAACTGGCCTCTCAGTTTCCACACCTCTTATTTTTTTAAAATCTATCTTTATTTATTTATTTATTTATTTATTTATTTATTATAATTTATTCCCTTTATATCCCCACAGCCCCCTCCTTCATCTTCTCCCAGTCCCACCCACCCTCCCTCTTCTTCCCCTATCCCCTTTCTCTAGTCCCCTGATAGGGGAGGATCTCCTCTCCTTCTATCTGACCCTAGCTTATCAGGTCTCATCAAGGCTAGCTGCACTGTCTTTCTCTGTGGTCTGGTAAGGCTGCAACCCCCCTCCCCCAAGGGAGAGGTGATCAAAGAACAAACCACTGAGTTCATGTTAGAGACAACCTCTGTACCCCTTACTAGGGACCCACTTGAAAATTGAGCAGCCTATGAGCTTCCTTTGAATAGGAATGTCCTCTCCATGCATGGTCTTTGATTGGAGCATTAGTCTCTGTAGCCCCCCCACCCAGGACCCAGGTTTTTACAAATTTGTTGTTCTCCTTGTGGAGCTCCTGTCCCCTCCAGGTCTATCTCCCTCTTCTTCCATAAGGATTCTGGCACTCTGCCCAAAGTTTGGCTATGAGTCTCAATATTTCCTTCAATACCCTTGTGGATAGAGTCTTCCAGATGTCCTCTGTGGAAGGCTCCTGTCCTATTCCTTGTTTTCTGCTACTTCCAATGTCTATTCTGTTTGCCCTTCTGAATGAGAATTAAGCATCTTCCCTAAGGTCCCCCTTGTTGTTTAGCTTCTTTAGGACTATAGATTTTAGTTCGTTTATCCTATATTACATGGCTAATATCCACTTAAAAGTGAATATATACTATATGTGTCTTTCTGCTTCTGGATCATACCTCACTCAGGATGATCTTTTGGAGTTCCCACCATTTGCCTGCAAATTTCATAATTTCCTTGTTTTTAATTGTTGAGTAGTACTTCCTTGTGTCCCAAATCTATATCTGACAGAGGGCTAATACCCAGAATATCTAAAGAACTAAAGAAGTTAAACACCAACAAACCAAGTAACCCAATTAAAAAATGGGATACCGAGCTAAACAGAGAATTCTCAACAGAGGAATATTGAATGGCAGAGAAGCACTTAAAGAAATTCTGAGCATCCTCAGTCATTCAGTACATACAAATCAAAACGACCTTGAGATTTCACCTCATACCCATCAGAGAGGCTAATGCTGTAGAGAAAGGGAACCCTCCTCCATTGCTGGTGGGAATGTAACCTTGTAGAACTACTTTGGAAATCAATTGTGCTTTCTGAGAAAATTAGGAATAGTGATACCTCAAGATCCAGCTATACTACTCCTAGACATATACCCCAAAGATGCCTTACCTTTCAATAAGGACATCTGCTCAACTATGTTCATAGAAGCTTCATTTGTAATAGTCAGAATATGGAAACAGCCTAGATGTCCCTCAACAGTGGAACAGATAAAGAAAGCGTGGTACATTTACACATCTTGTTATCATTGTTTCATTCACTTTCCTTTAGTGTAGATGTGATCTACCCTTGTTCCAAATTAGTACATTATTGTAAGAGAATGGTAGATGAGGCTTATCACTAGGTTTGGTTTTATGTTTAATTTCATTTTCTATTATAACAAAACCCCAAATTTGGATAATTCATAAGGAATGGTACCTATAGCTGCCACAGTTTCAAAGGCAAGGGTTCTCTTGAGGTGTTATTATAAGGATGATGAAATCATTATATGCCTGCATGCCAAACAACAAAATTAGAAGGCAAGACACAAAGTTAAGTTGGGTCATAAGACTTGTTCTTTAATAGCAACCCATTCTCTTGGGAACTAACCTACTCCTCATGGCTAGCACTAATCCCTTTCAAGCCACCTAGTACCTAACCAGTTAGCATTGGAGTTAAGACCATAGCACTATACAAAATTTGTATTATCACATTAGGGACCTTACCATTGGCTTGGTATAAGTGGCCATGATAAAGAAACTCAACTAGGGAGTCATAGAAAATGGGTACAAGTGTCAGAAAAGAACTTCAGCCAACAGCCCATAAACAAAAGGCACTCTATTCTATAGCTACAAAAAATATATTTTACTAGACCTGAGTCAGCACACTAGACGTGAGTTCCTCCCTCTTGGAACCTCTAGAAGAAAAGAAAACTTGGTTCACATATTGGATACAGGCCTGTGAGACTCTTTTTGGGCTGTGAGCCAAGCTAGACCAGGGCCAGAACTGACCTATATAAACTGAGAAAAATAAGGAATGCTGTTTAAGGCCCTAAATGTGTGCAATTTGTTGTGTAGAAATAGAAAACTAACACAACATAGAACTGGAGAATTTGACTACTTTTCATGTAAATAAAGCCTGTCAAATCTTTACTTAAATGAGAAGTATTTCTTAAATTCTATTCTTTTCAGTATCTCTTTTTGTCCTGAATCAAAGAAAACATTTGAGATCTAAGAATTTTCATCTAAACTCACTTTATCACATGATAAAAACCTAATACTTGAAAATTAGCTTCCACATTGTATATCATCAGGTTTATGTTCATAGATATCCCAGTAAGAAAAGACCCCAGTAGAAATATAAATCCCCCCCGTCAGAACTAGGATCCTAGTTCTAATAGATGAAAACATTTGGAATCTATTAACTTAGTGGACCCACCGGCTTCCTCTAACCCCAAAGCTAAGAATGTCATCAGATAGCATCTGAGGCCTATAGAATAGTTTCCCCTGTCTTTCTGTTACCATCTTTCTAATGTCCTCATTAGTATATTTTTAACTTGCTTTGATTTATAGAATTCTTTGTTCTGCAAATCTATGAAACTACTTCCATGTTGGAACATGGAATTAGTGGTAATCTAAATCTATGTTCCTGGGCCATAGACATTTAAAATGGCCCAAGAATAACTGTCTTATTCAATTTAAAATTATAAAATATTTCTGCAAAAAACTTTATAATAAAACCTTTTGTGGTAAAAAGGACTTGGGAGCAATCTCTTTTTGCAAAGGGCCATGCATGGTCATTTAGTCACTGGTCCAATCTTGTTCATCTTTAAACACTCATAGATGCTCTGTCCACATCCCTCCAGGTACACTGGCCTTTCTTTGGGTTTCACAGACCATGTTGACTGTAAACATTATAGCCTGGTTATAGTTGCCATAGTAACTCTATCACTAATCCAGTATTTTAAAAATGCAGCTTATAGGCCAAATTCTGCCTATGGTTGATTTTTTAAAATATTTTTTTTACTGAAGCCCAGCCATATCATTTTGCATGCACTTCAGCTATTATAGTTTATATACATTACAGGGCTGAGTTAGTTAAACAAAGACTTTATGAATCAATGTTTCAACTGTTTTCATTCTAGGCTACTGAGAGTTAGATAAATGTGTTCCAAAGGTTTATATGTTAAAGGTTTGATCAGCAGGGCAGGTAGTAGAATGTTCCTGAGGTAGGGCAGTACGAAGCCTTTATTTTATTGACAGCAGATATTTGACAGAGACTGTGTGCATCCAGCATTCTCCTATAAGGTATGCTCAGCTATAATCTTCTGCTGATGGTCACAAGTCTAAAATCAAAAGGACTACATGACAGTGGTCTAAAAACTCCAAAAACCACAAGTAAAAATAAATCTTTTATTTGTAAAAGTTTGTTGTAGCAGATATTTGTTCAGTGATAGATAGCTGATTACAGAAAAAAGTGGATGCTTTTATCAAGTTATTGATTTCATAAAATGAAAGACTTATCTATGTCTGTGGTTTAAGAAGCAAGCAACAGAGTAAATCCAGTGTTTGTGAATTAGTGAGATTTTTTTAAAGAAAAAGATGCACCGAACTTCTGAAATTCAACATGTCAGCAGTTATTTCTCAATAAGTTTGCCCTTCCCTCCAAGGTCTGTAGGATATTGTCAAGACTGTGGCTGTCAAAGGAAAACAATCTGTCCACATGCTTTGTGTGACTGAAAGTGGAAAACAGAATGAACAGAGCTGGCTACTAGACTACATTCCAATCCTTCATCACAAAGCTGTATTTAGACCAAATTGTCATTTATTAAACAATTTCACATTACTTATCAAGCCCATGTGCCTTTCAGGGGACAGTCATTCTGCTTTCAGAATCATGTAGATTCTATTTCCAGAAGACCACTGTTATATAGCTGTCTGAGAAACCATTTAATTTCCATTTGCAAAAGCTTTTCTTGATGTTGCTCCCTTGTCAAAAACAGGAAACCATTATTTTTTAGTAGTAAACATGTTCAAAATCAAGTTAGCCACTCAGCTCCCAATTCAAGACTATGTTTTTATACATGAAAAAAAAATCATGGTTTTAACTTTGTGAAATACCCCAGAATTCTCAAAGGACAAGTGTCTTAAAATTTTGTGGAAATCAAAGAATGTGAAGAACCCCTCCAAGGACTGATTCTTCTCCAAACCCTACGAATCTTTTAACATCTCTATGATTCATTCCTTCAGCATTTCAGTAACCTGAGATTAGTTGGAATGCCTTTTCCTTCATTTGTCCACCCACAATCTCTCTAATGCCCATATGGGATGTATACGGTGACAATAACCACCAAGAACAAAGCAGATCAAGATGTTTGCTGTGAATATCAGGCCTAAAAGGAGAAAAAAAATGTACATATCATAACAGCTTTCTCAACCACATATTCTACTATGTCTTCATATGCAACATAAATTACTATGAAGTATTTCCTAGGGGATTTGTAAATAATTGCATTAAGCCCACAGAGACTACTTTATGGATAAGACAGTATGCACCCAGCTTCATCATGGTGCTTAGGCAAGTCTTCCAAGTTAACCACTGGGTGTCCCTAGTAAGAAAAGACTCCAGTTTCTAACACGAGTGACTGAACAATGGCTGCCGCTCTGTGATACCTTTAATTCCAGCACTTAGCATACATAGACAAGAGAATCCCTGTGAGACTGAGGCCATCCTGGTCTATGGAGAAATATCCAGGATAGCCAGGGCTACATAGAGACACCCTATCTCAAAAATGATTAATCGAACAAAGAAAAAAGTTTGGTCAAACTTTATTTTTTCAAATTAGCCTTATCTTTTGTTGTTTACTTTACATGTATAAAAAGTTGGTCATGTAGGTCTTACTAAAAATCCTCTAAAATATTTTGAAATTGTGTTTTGTCTTCTTCCCTAGTGAGGACAGCTGCCATTTACAGTCTAGTGATGAGAACGGTGCAAAAGGAATACTCTGACTATGCTGTGAGCTCTGAAGAGAAGTAGTCAGAAGAGGCAGGGTGGATGTTGGTAATGGTAGCTACTATAAAAGATAAGGAATGGACTAAAAGCAGTAGGAAGCTGGAGGAGACAAGATATTGCCATACATTCTAGGAAGACTTCAGAACAAAGAGATAAGTTTGTTTGTTTTTTATGGTTTAGTGTGAAATGTCCCCTCCTGGGCTTGTGTCTTCACACAACTGATCCTTAGCTTGTAGCACAGTTGTGGCAGGTTTTAGTGCATTTGGATAGGGTATGAAAGGCAATGAGGTCAAGATATTGTGTCATAGCCTAATCCTGGTTCTGGCTCAAGATCTCTGTGTCCTGATCCAACAGGAAACAAGTTCCTACCACTATGAAGCCCTGTCATTCCAACATTCATGGCATCCCATCAAGAATGGGATTGTTTCCTCTGTGTTATTGTATTTGAAAGTATGTCGGATATATGTAATTTATTTTTTATTTTATTTTATTTTTGTTTTTACAGTTCTCACACGCATAAGTTTGTCCAGATCCTAAGAAGAGATTTCAGACTTTTAAAAATGTTCAAACTATAAGATTATGGAAAGTTTAGAAACTGGGCTAAGTCCAGTTTGCTTTATGAGATGGCCATGAGCCTATAAGTGACAGGTAAGATGGTTATTGCGTGAAGATAGAATGTCTCCTGCAGGTTTGTGTGTGTGTGTGTGTGTGTGTGTGTGTGTGTGTGCAATTGCTTCACAGATGGTGATGGATTAAGGGGAGGTAATCGAACTTTTTGGGTATGGAGCTTTGCTGTCAGATATAGGGCCCCAGATATTGTCCAAGCTCCCTACTTACTGATCTACTGAGATGCAGCAGATCACTTCACAAGCCCCTGCCACAATAGAACCAGCCAGGTGAACTGCTAGTGCCTTTGCCACAATGAAGGACTCTGTCTCTCTGAGCCACCAGCCCAAATAAAACCTTCCTTAAGTTTTCTTCATCAGGCATTCTGCTATAGTAATAATAAAAGTTAGCAGTACAATGTTTAAAATCCAAGTGGATCTTCAATAAAGGTTTGGAATTCCCCATAGGTCTTAAGATTTCCTGAATAATCTTTTGTAAGGCAATTATCCCATTAAAAACGCTGAGAAAAGAAAAAGTATTTGGAGAATAAATAGTACTGGACACTAGATGTTCTTTTCTTGTTTCTGTTTTTCTTTCCACAAATAATACAACTTTCCACCAGAAGATTAATGTAGGCTTCTCTAGTCTACAGAAGTTTCAAAGTTAATATTTATTTATTTTAAAATTTTAATGATGGTAACGAAAATATACCTAAAAGTGAAGCTTCTCGAAAAACCATTTGTTCTTCCCAGTCTTGTATAGTTCTTCAAACTTGACCTTGGCCTCCCACCTGGCTTTGCTTTTCAGAGCTGGGTCTCTAAAGACATCCTTGTTGACAACAGTTATGTCCAAAGAGCTGTGCATAACCGTGTGGGCATGAGGTGATTATAGTTACAAACTTTCACAAATAACTTTATCTTTGATCTCTTGGCGATTTTCTTCTTGCCCATGGCAGCTCTTCACTTTTCAGGGATTGCAGTTGATTCCAGCCATCACGACATGGCTGTAAGCATGGTCTGAGGTGCCATAATCAATATTCTTCACAGCGATGTTTGCGTCCAGAGAAGCGAGCCAGGACTAGCACCACTTTCCCAGGTTTCATGAACTTTCCCATTTCTGTGGAGAACAAAGACAAGGACCCGCCCAGAAGTCTGTAAAGCCAAAGGCCCCGGAACTGACTTCTATGTGTGAGCCCGGGTTGTAGGCCCTCAATTTGGATCGCTTGCTGCCAACCAGGCCAAGCTGCCAACAGAGACTGCTTGAGGGACGCGACTCGCCAAGCTGCCAGAGGCTTCGAGACTGAACCAGCCCAGCAACCCAACCCTGGGGCCGCTATGGTGGTGGATTGCCAAGTTACTATTTATTTAAAACCCTTTGGGTTGTGTAAAAGGATATCTTTTGAGGTTCAAATAACTATTGTAGCACATAACTAATTTCAAATACCACTTGTGGTCCTATGAGTAATAAATACTCACATGTACGTATATTTTTCCAGTAAAATACCAAGTTATTGAACTGCCTACAGAAGATTTGTTGGCTGGTTTCTACAAGCAAATATTCAATCCAAATCTGTTTTGTTCCCAATATCAAGAATTATCAAATAAACATCTTGCATGTTGTCTACACTGACAGTCTTCTGATCCCTTTTGCATAATGACTTAGTCCAGATAATTGGAGAGACTTGGCCAGGGTTCATCTGTGGCTAAGAAAGCCACAGAGATGTTCCTCCTATCCAAGGAGGTCAGCACCAGCATTAGGTATGCAGTTCTGAAGGTAGACATTGCAATCCAGGGTTTGCTCCCTGTCCTTTTCATCTGTCTGTCTGTCTGTCTCTATGTCTCTCCCTCTCTTTGTCTGCCTTGTTCTGTCCAATTTAAGAACTCTAATCATCAATAAAGCATCTCCTTCTTCCTGAGTCTCACCTTTGTAGAACTGTGTGGAGTTAATTACCACCTCCAATCTCCATTCCTCACCTTTCCACCTGCACCATCAGTATGTGGTGGGCAGACAGATTTCAGAGACAATGGCTCCAGCTGATGTATGATGAAGAACTCAACCTACCATTTGGTAGAAATTAACAAGAATTCTAGCTCTTTTAATCTCCAACTATGGACAAGTTGTACTATATTCCGTGTTGGATGACCCTACCACAGACAGTCTCTGTTTTCTAAATCCAAATAAAGCTAATTTTCTACCAATAATCTCGAATCAAGAAGTAAGGGCACTAGAAGCTGTTGGTTGAAAACACCATTTATAGATTGTATCAACTTCACGGTTTTCAGAATAAGGTTGTAGGAAGCAAGTGAGTGAGGCAGGAAAGGAAAGGACATGGTAGTAGCCGAGGAACCAATGGCACCACTTAATACTGACAAGGTCTCAGAGTCAGAGGTCATGGTAATGATTCCAGCTAGCAAAATTCTTATGTCATCAGTATCTTTCAGAATAAATCACACTATCAGACTGAGACCTTCCATAACTCAATAAAAGAAGGAAACAGCAATATCAAACCATGAAGAAACAGCACCAAAATGGTTTGGGAGCAATTCCTGAAAGCAGGAACAGAAGGAACTGGAACGCTTGTGAATACCTCTCCCTTTGGCCACTGACTCTGATCCTTCTGCCCCTTGTAGAGAAACATGTACATAGAAAAGAATTTGAACATCTGGAAGTGTTTTAGTTATCACAAGTTTTAGTAACTTTTCAAAGAGAAACATAAAATTGAGTGAAAAGTCAAACAAAGACAGTGGTTCACCCAAGGGGTAACAATATTCCTTTTATGACCCTGTTCATCCCTCATTTGATGGGGTTACACAGGAAATGTATTGCTATTTTGATTTTAAATAGCTCTAAAATATGTGATTTCACAAACTCAATCCAAAGTGAATCTCTGAATAAAAGAGGGGGAAAAAGCTGTTAAGAATGACTATTTTATTACATTTCTTTCATTCTCCTTTTGTTCCTTGTATAAGTCATGAAAATCCATCAATCAGTACTATCATTTTCGGAAAACATTTCTGAAGATGCTATTTGAAGTATCCAGCAAGCTTGGGGTAATCTGGCTGTCAGATGTTGGCTCAGTAATTAAAGATGTATAAAAACAAACCAAGTGCTAATGTCATCTTCCAGTCTTATTTTTTTCTACAATTACTAAAATAGATAAAAAGTATTTACATACTGTTCATGTTTTTCCGTAAGTTAATATGTAATTTAGTATATTTTTCTTGTTTTCAGGTGATCGTACTAGCCACCAACATACCGCCCTACCCATGGAGCACATGGAAGCTTCTCAGAAGCTTGCACCTCCAAACACACTACCTGGGTTTGGTCTGGTGACTGACCTTCTCTTAGCTTCAGTTTCTCTTTGTTCAGGAGTAGAAGCAATGGGACCAAATATGGATGCTGACGAAATGTATTGTTATGAATGGTAAATGAGGTAAAGATTAAACATGATACAGTGCTTAGCATCTGATGTCAACATGGATGTCAGCACTCACAGATTCAGGAACAGCTAGCTCATCAATGGCGATACACCTTCCTATGGAAAACACCCATAGATATCACCCAAAGGAGTCTATGATGCCCCCCAAAAGGGAAGAGCCATCTGTCAGGCTTGTTAGTCTTTTTTTTTTATTTCTCACACATTTATTTTGTTTGCTAAACAGGACATCAGGGTTCAGGAAAAGTAAGCAAGTATCAACATTAACACAGATCCTTAGCAGTATACTACTACTAACAAAACCAAAAAAAAGAAAAAAAAGAAAAAAGCCAGAGGTCATGGATCTTGTCACTATATCCAATACTTCATCCTGTTAATTTGAATGTTTCTGAAAGTGTATTAATATGAGATGATGCAGCAAATGTAGAAGCACAGAAAGAATAGACATGTTTAACAGCATGATATAAGGATTTTAAGCTGAACATTGCTGGTTCACACCTTTAATCTCAGCACTCAGGAGGCAGAGGCAGGCAGATCTCTCTGAGTTAAAAGCCAGCCTGGTCTACAAAACTAGTTTCAGGACAGCCAGGATGATTACACAGAGAAACCCTGTCTTGAAAAAAGATAATTTTGCCTGGTCTCATAGAGCAGGCCACATCATAAGAAAAATCAAGAAGAACAAGACTGCAATAGGCAGGATCCAGGACAAAATAGAGGCACTGAGGATTGTCTATTAAAACTCTGAATCATTTAGTGAATTAAAGCATTAGTTATTTTTTTACATTTTTATTTTATATTAATCACAGGTTATGTACTTTGTATCCCAGCCATAGCCCCCTCTCACATTCCCTTCCTATCCTTCCTATCCCTCCCTCATCTCTTCCTTGCCCCTTTCCAGGTCTGCTGATAGGGGAGGTCCTCCCAGAAGGAAAGCATTAGTTATATCAAAACCTGTATGATCTAGTAATTGACACTATACGTGTGTATGTGCCTGCAGGCATGTGTGTGTGTGTGCAGTAATAGCTTTGGAAACTGAATTTTCTAAACATACTTAAAATGAGAATTTAGCTCACATTAAAGCAATCTAATTTCTCAAACTTGCAGTCATCATGAATAACTGTAAGAAAGATGAAGACAATGATGTAGAAGATGGATAAGTTGTTAATAACTCTGGCAAAACATGAGTAACTCCACACCTGTCCTCTTTATCTTTTGACCTTGAGATAGAAACAGGGCTTTATTCCTTTCCCTAGAGGGAACACAACTACGCCTGTAGACAGTGGCCTGCCATCTGCCAGGCATGCTAGATTCCTCCAAGATATCATTGTATTGTTTATTTCACATCCCCATTCAGAGATTAAATATTTGGGGGAGAATTCAGGTCATCTTTAAGTTTATATCTATGAAGGAAGACATAGAGCTAGGGTTCTGAAACAGAGGGAGGAGGGAGAATGGAAGAAAGGAGGATTATGACTTCTGACTAATCATACTATGTAGTTCCCTTTTTTACCTTCTGGTATGCCAAACAAGACCAGCATAATCATTGAAATGTTTTATAATAAAGACACATCTCTTATGGTAAAGAGTAGAAATGATCTATGTCATTTTGTATTCCATAATATTTGATCAAAAGTGAAAAAAATATCTTTACCTACAGTAATGGAAAGTTGAGGTTTCTTCCTCTGCTCCAAATCTGTTTTTCTGGAACAGAACTATGCCTACAACTGTCTCCCAGCATGGCTGCTGCTCTTGTGAGTACTATTAGTGCCTCTTTCAGCAAAGCAGAGATGTTTCTCATGTTTGTTTCTCTTTACAACTGTTATTGCAGAAAGCATGCAATAAACTAAGACCAGCTATAAAATAGAAGTAACTAATAAAAACAATAAAACACACTGAACATGCTTTAGATAATGAGTGCCTCTGGCTAGCCTTCAGTGTGTTTTGCAAGGGACAGACATCAGGCAAAGATGACAGAATGTAATTAAGAGGCAGATGTGGGTTCAAATCCTAACTAATCCTGCCTCTGATTAGCCATTTGACCTTGACTATTACACATTAACTTCTCTGAACCTCACTTTTCAAATGTGTAGAATAAAGCCAGGCAATGCATCTTTTATGGGGTTATTGTGAACTTCAAATTAGCGAATTCTTTTTTGGGTGTGTGATAGTGCCTGACATGTCAAAGAGGCCCTACATCAAGGCAGAAAGCTTCTCTGTCACACAGCTAGACACAAACAAAATTCAAAAGAAAGAAAGAAACAGAGAGTGGTAAGAGGGAGGAAAGGAAGGGTAGAAGGAGGAAAAGAAAGGGAGAGGGAGTTGGGGGATAAGGGCGCAATGGGGAGGAGGATGCTAGATCATGGTCATACTTGTTATGAGGGTGGGACTTTCTGTTAGGCACATTTAGACTGGCAAATTTCTACCTATTATTCTCTTTTCTTGAACTCACTGGTCACTACTCTAAATATAATTATTTTGTTTGTTCTAAAGTTTTGAATGGACATTAATAAAATTCTTTAATGTGTACATATTCCTGCCCAACCCATTTCTCTTCCCACCTCTAAAAACCTGGAGTCCTGCAATTGGTGTGTACCCTTCTACCATGTTATGAATTGATTCTCCAGTTTGTGCTTACACAGAATGGGTAACCCCATGGTATTTCAAAAAGTCTACATTCACAGTATGCTATGACTAGTGTATTGCCACTTTTTGTTCAGGAAAAATATTTTTCAAGATGGGTATACGCACATTTCACTTTAAATGTCACAGATTAATTTTGTGACTGTTTCATAATTTATTTTTTCCATGCCATTATGTGTGAATATTTGCTTCTGATATTCTTGTTTTAAGCTATTTTGTCTGACTGTCCTTGGCCATGCCCTTTGTGCATATGTGCCAGAGCTCCCTGCAATGTGGGGATGCTGAGTAGGACCATCTGCACATCTGTAACCTCACCAAGTGATGCCAAGTGACCATCTGAAAAGGTGAAAACCACTCAGGCTTCTGCTAGGAGCAGGTGAGGTGTGTGAGCCTCTTTATTTCATATCCTTATCTACAGTTTCACAATAGAGAAGACTACCCATCAGATTAACAAGAATTTTCATAACCTTACTGTTTAAATTTTCACAAATTTGCATATTAATGATGTTATACATTTGGAACATTGGGCTTCCTTTGAGTAAAGTGTCTGCTCATATACACTGACAATTTAAGTTATTTGTTAAATAATCTGGAGACCATCCCTGATTTCTTTTTCACATCAATTAACTTTGCTCAGGATGTTTTTCTCAATATAGTTCTTCTCTTTTTATCTTATAATATTTTTCTTAATCTTTTGAAAATATCTACAATGTATCTGGATTGTATTCATTTCCTTTCCCCATTTCTCCCAGATCTGATGCCACCTTTTTACTCACCCACTTCATGGATTCTCCACCCCCCACCCCCGCTATTATGTCCAATTTGTGTTAGCTGACATTTTCTAGTCCAGAGGCTTGCCCTGGAGTGCGGTCAATATATCAGGTATAACACCGTTAAAGAAGACTCAACCTAGGCCCCCTACACAGAGATAACTGATGAGCAGCTCCATCTTCATATGGGTCTGCTAGTAAGGGGAATGGGCTGATGGATTCTGATGCATGCTTTTCAATCACTTTCCTGGTGGACCTACCTCATCAGGCCACAGGGGAAGAGGATGTGATCTATCTTGAAGAGACTTGATATGCCGGGAGGGTGGGTAGGATACCCCTTCTCTGAGGAGTAGGGAAGGGGGTATAGGGGAAAGAGGGAGGGAAGGTGTGAACAAGAGGAGGGAAGGAAGGGTGTTACAACAGGGATATAAAATGAATAAATACTTTTTTAAAAAGCGAGAGAGAGAAGGGAAACCAAAAGGGGGAGGGCATCTCCTAGACAAGCTGGAGTCCTAGACAGAGCAGACCCCTGGGAAGACATAGGGGGGACTTTAGATTAGATTCCTACCTGCAGGCAAAATGGAGGCTGAAGGGACCATGTCCTAGGTAGGTGGGACTTCCAGTGGAGGTAAGGGGCACCAATTTACCCACAAAACCTTCAACCCCAAACCTACCCTGCCTATAGGCTGTGCAGGGATAAAGACAGGGAAAAAAAAGAAAGGAATGGCCAACTAATGCCAACTCAATGACTGCTCAACCTGAGACCCATCCCATAGGAGAGAGCCAACCCCTGACACTATTAATGATACTCTGCTATGCTTGCAGATAGTTGCCTAGCATGCCTGTCCTCTGAGAGGCTCCACCAAGCTGCAGAACAAAACAGATGCTGAAACCCACAGCCAAACATTAGTCCGACCTAGGGTAGTCTTATAGAGGAGTATGGGGAAGGATAGAAGGTCCTGGAGGGGACAAGAACCCTTCAAGACAAGAACAGTGTCAACTAACCTAGGCCCCTAGGTGCTTACAGAGACTGAGGCACCAACAAAAGAGCATTAATGGACTGGACCTAGGTCCACACCACATATGTAACTGATGGGTAGCTTGGGTCTCATGTAGGTCCTCTGGCAATAAGGGTAGTGTGAGTTGTATCTGACATGGATGCCTGCTTTTTGATCCCTTTCCTCTAGCTGGGTTGTCTTTTCAGGCCTCAACAGAAGAGGATGTACTAAGTCCTGATATGACTTGATAGACTGGGGTGAGTTTGTAGAGAGTGTTAGTCCTCTTTTCTGAGGAGAAGGTGGTGGAAAAACGGAAAAGGGTGGGACCGGAAGGAGAGGAGGGGCTGAGATTTGGATGTAAAGTGAATGAATTAATAAACTTATTAAAATATATGGGAATAGAATATTAATAGGCAGAGACTCAAATTTGAAATTAAAAGATAAGACATTTTTTTAGAAAAGAAAAGAAACCCAACTTTTTTCCATTGTATGGTTTTGGCATCTTTGTCAAAATTCAGGTGGCCATAACTGTGTGGATTTATCTCTGGGTCTTCTATTTGATTTCATTGATCCACCAGCCTGTTTCTATACCAGTACCATAAGTTTTTATTGCTGTTGCTCTACAGTACAGCTTGAGATTAGGGATGGAGATACCTCCAGAAGATTTTATTGTAGAGGATTATTATTAGCAATTTTGAGTTTCTTATTATTCCATATGAAATTGAGAATTTTTCTTTCAAGGTCTGTAAAGAATTGTGATGGTAATTTGATGGGAATTGCTTTGAATCTGTAGATTGCTTTTGTTTAAGATGGCTGTTTTTACTATATTAATATTACCAAGCCATGAACATGGGAGATCGTTCCATCTTTGGATATCTTCTTGTATTTCTTTCTTCAGAGACTTGAAGAGGGTGTGGAGAAAGGGGAACCCTCCTCCATTGCTGGTGGGAATGCAAACTTGTACAACCATTTTGGAAATCAATTCGGTGCTTTCTGAGAAAATTAGGAATAATGCTACCTCAAGATCCAGCTATACCACACCTAGGCATACATCCAAAATATGCTCAAGTATACAACCAGGACATGTGCTCAACCATGTTCATAGCAACTTTATTTGTTATAGCCAAAATCTGGAAACAACCCAGATGTCCCTCAACTGAGGAATCAATACAGAAATTGTGGTACATTTACACAATGGAATACTACTCAGCAATTAAAAACAAGGAAATCATAAACTTTTTGCAGGCAAATGGTGAGAACTAGAAAAGATCATCCTGAGTGAGGTATCTCAGAAGCAGAAAGACACATGTGGTATATACTCACTTATAAGTCAATATTCGGCATATAATATAGAATAAATATACTAACATCTGTAAACTTAAAGGAGCTAAGCAAGAAGGAGGACCCTCGGTAAGATGATCAATCCTCACTCAAAAAGGCAAAGAGGATGGACATTAGAAGAAGTAGAAAACAGACAACAGGACAGGAGCCTACCAGAGAGGACCATTGAGAGACTCTACCCAGCAAGGTATTGAAGGAGATGTTGAGACTCATAGCCAAACTCTGGGCAGAGTGAAGGGAATCTTATGAAAAAAGGGGGAGATAGGAACACCTGGAGGAAAGAGGAGCTCCACAAGGAGAGCAACAGATCAAAAAATCTGGGTCCAGGGGTCTTTTCTGAGACTGATGTTCCAACTAAGGATCATGCATGAGATAACCTAGAACCTCCAGAACCCTTGCACAGATGTAGCCCATGGCAGCTAGGTGTCCAATGAGTTCCCTAGTAATGGGAACAGGAACTATCTCTGACATTAACTCAGCGGCTGACTCTTTGATCACCTACCCCTGACGGGAAAGCAGCCTTACCAGGCCACAGAGGAAGACAATGCAGCCAGTCCTTATGAGACCTGAAGTGGAGGAGAACCTCCCTTATCAGTGGACTTGAGGAGGGGCATGGTAAGAGATGAAGGAGGGAAGATGGGATTGAGAGCAGATGAACAAGGGGGCTACAGCAGGAACACAAAGTGAATAAAAGCTAATTTATTTAATAAAAAACTAAATAAATTTTTAAAAATACCCAGCTTGACCTCTTCCAATAGTAATTGACTGACAATAGCTCCTCAGATGCCTGTAGGTTGTGCTGTGCCCTGCTTGTTTCTAGCTTCCATGAATTGTCACCCATACTGGGATGGTCTTTTGATGATGCATTTGTCTTTAAGAAATTTCTACTCCTGAAAGTAGCTTCTCAGCCATACTTCTGTAAGTAACCCCAATATAACTCAGTGGTTCACCAAGTTGGACTGGATGATAATCACAAGTTGATAGTATCTACTTTTTGGCATGTCATCAGTCAATTTCCTATTTAGGGTGAATAGATATTAATTCATATTTCTCCAGGAATAATGTTAAACAACATTATATTCTTAACCAGTTATGGTTTTGTGGTGAGAGCTAGACTTATCTGTGGGTATTAGGATACATATTTAGAATGTGTTTCAGGATTATCCTGATCTAGTTACGTGACAGTAGTAGGTTCTCCTCTAAGAGCCATGACCTTATTAGCTCATTTAGTTGTGTAGGTTTCCAATACTAGGCCTGATTTTCTGCCAGGTGAATGGAAATTATGCAGTTGTTGGTTACTGCCAATATATGAGTGCCACAAATGTACCTTTAGGAGTATGTTGCAAGGCTGGTCTTTGTGGTTCATGGGTATCACGGCTGGGCAGGATTGTTTATTGCTTTTGCCTTTTGGCAGCTTGCATGGCAGCATGTATTACTATAAAAGATAGTCCTTGGGGAAGAGGCTGTCTGATCAGATCCAACTTGATTCTTCTGAGTTCTGTGTCTGAAGTATATGGAGTATTTGCAATAGGGACTTACTTTCCACCTTTGGGGGGCTGGAAGGGACAACACAAGTAGCCTGTATTATTTTGGTAGGGTCTTGGACTTTCCTGACCACCAAGCCAAGAAAACATTTCTTATGTCTGTTGCTGGGGTTTTTGTTAGATGGCTGTGGAAACTATTGTTTCCTCAGGAGGCATGACTTCATTAAAGATATATGTGTATATCTCTATACACTTATATATGCTACACACAATTTTAGGTCAATATAAAATAATGTTTCCTGTAGGCTTTTTCAAATATCATTAATGTTATTTATCCATCTTTCCCCTCTCTCCTTTTGTGTTGATCTTCCTTTCCTTCCCAATTAAAGTCATCCTCTCCATTTTCCCATTCATATCGTTTATATCCTGATATTTCCCTCTGCAAGGATCCTCATGCCCCTTTTCTATAATCCCAATTTCTAAATTTATTTCAGGTTTTATACATTTCACATCTGAATGTTTGGACCTAGAAAACCAGATGAGAAAGAACATGTGATGTTTGTCTTTCTGTGTCTGTATTTACTCAATGTAATATTTATTAATTCCATCAACATAACTGAAAATTTCATTCTTCTTTATACCTTAATAGTATTACATAGTGTACATATAGCACATTTTCATTATCTATCCATCAATTTAAGAGCATTTATATTGTTTCCATCTCCTAGTTATTGTAAATGGAGTTACACTGAACATACTGAATAAGGATCTATGGACTAGGATGTCATTCTTTAGGCATATTTCAAGTAAATGTATAATAGGGTTATGTGGTAGATTTGTTTGTTTGTTGTGTATTTAGAATTCTTCACATTGGTTTTCAGAGTCACTGCACCAACTTGCAATATCCCCAACAGTAAGTAAGGGCTCCTCTTTTTCCACATCTTTTCCAGCATTAGTTGCACTAGGGTAAGATGAAAGCTCAATGTTATTTTGATTTACTAAAAATCTCATCTCATTCTTCATAAAAATAGAATAAGTTTACCCCAAACTTCATTTGGAATCATGAAAATACTCTGGATAGCTAAAGTAATTCTGAGGAAAAGAACAGTGGTGGAGAAATTGCCATTTTATATGTCAAGAGCCATTGTAAAAAAAAATACTAAAACATTAAGACAGTGGTATTAAAGCAGACTGTAGGTCAATGAAACAAAATAGAAGAATCAATCATAAGTACATTTAACTATAGTCATCTGATATTAACAAAGATTCCAAAGACATACTCTGAAGAAAAGACAGCATCTTCAATTAATGGTACTGGGGAAACTGGATGTCCACATTCAAACGAATTAAACTAGACCCATACCACCTTACACAAAAACTACATCCAAATGTAGCAGAGACCTCAATGTGAACCTGAAATTCTGAAACTACTAGAAGAAAACACAAGCCATGCCCTGCAAGACACAGGTATGGGGAAGGACTTTCAGAATAGGATTTCATTTGTTCCAGAAACAACAATATGACTTAATAAAACAAAAATGTTTTTCTACAGTTAAGGAAACAATCAAGTGGAGAGGAAGCTCACAGATGGGACAGAGCCTTTGTCAGCTATACATCTCACAACTGGATTAATATCCAGAATATATGAAGAACTCAAAAAGTAAAAAAAAAAACCTACATTCAAAAAATATGGGTTATATATTTGAACAAAAAATTTTCAAAAGAAGAAATAATAATCACCAAGAAGTATTTTAAAAAGTATCTAACATCCTTAGCAATCAGGAAAATGTAAATTAAAATAAAATATCACTCTACCAATAGAGATATGAATAAGGCCTTGTAGAACTAGAATATGATTTAAACTGATATAAAGAGATGGGATTTTTGAGGCATGGGTATTACTGCCTACCTTAATAAAGCATAACTTTCTAAATTAAGAGTAATATAAATAATAATGTAGTAACTATCAACAAATCCCATCATTTCTGCTATATAAATAGAGATCATAATTTCCAAATGCCTGGTACTATGTTAGTCAATATAGCGTGCTGGATATTAATAATTGGCTGACAGAATGTGTCCTGATACACACAAATCCCAGGGATAACCTGGAGCTGGCAGATGGGCTCAGTTCTTGGAGTAGTTAGTAGAGAGATATATTTCAAAGACTCTAAATTTTCCTGAGAGACACTCTTTGAGAAGAGGAAAGAAAAACGTGCAGTCCCCAGGAATACATAGTATGTCTATGTTCAAACTCATCACAGCTCTGTAACTACACATTCCTGAGAGCTGTCACCACTGCAGATAACAAAGTTAACCAAATTTTGGGATCACCTTACTTCTGACTTTGTACTGGTGGTTGCTTAGAAGGCCCTGCCCTGGTCAGCACCTGCCTATAAACAGTTCACAGAATAAAGGGAGTTTGCTTCTGTATGTTATCAAACTAGTGTACCTAACAACATCTTCATCAACAGTTGCTATTTAAGAAGCCAAGATGTGAATTATTTGTGTGTGTGTATGTGTGAAGAGAGGGGTTTTTCATCTTTCCTTTCATGGAACAATGTTCAGTGGCTTCAATGTTCAGTGGGTTCAATCATTGTTACAAATTGATGGTGGCTAGTAATTTGCAATATAACCATATCTAAAAGAAATTTCCTCACCCAAATAGCTCAGTGTTCTTAACAGTCACATGGGTTTCCCATGAATGTTTCCCAAGCCACTGCTTGTCACATTCCACTCTCTGGAGAGCTCTGCCTCAGGCATTATCAGCTCTTTGCTCTCACACTTTCAGCCTAGTCTTGCCTTCCAGTCCTCTTTGGATGTTAGACCTGGTGCTTTAAGCCAAGGCCCTGAAAAAGTTGTGTGGGCCTTGGTAGAGGGACACATTGCCAGAATGGGAAGGAACACGTGTGGTAGAAGAAGCTTTGAGGGTCAATGCATTTGTTTAAAGATCAGTTTGGAAATATGGGCTCAGGTGATAAATATAGATTGTCCCTGAAAGGTCAAGAAACACAGATGGTGTTTGACATCCTCACATAATGGAAGAGGAAATTAATGAAGAAGATAGATAAGGTCTACATAATTCCTGCACTATCACGGGGTTACAGACTAGAGGACAGCAATGGACAAGTGCAGACAGTTATACTTTAGGACCAATGTGGTATTATTGTAGTTAAAATCTAGGTGCTCTGATTGAAAAGGAGTGTTTAATGAACGCATACATTTTTTTTCTATCCAAAGTCCCTGTTGAGTGCAATGTACAGTTAATGCACATTCTTCCCTGCCTACCTCATGTAGATTTGAGTTTGATGACCCCACGACTAATTGCTGAAATTAGATAGGAACACTGTTTATCAATTACTCTCTTACTTTTCAACCACAGACTATGAATGATATGAAGCAGAAGAGAAAACTACATTAAAAATGAATTACATGGCTAGAGGTAAAACTTCCAGGCTGCTGTTTACAACTGCATCAAAACACAAAAGAAAACTTTGGAATCAGTGCTGAGGTACACAGAATTGGACAGGTCTGTTTCTTCCCAAAGTTTTGTGTGGGAGATGGTAAAATCGTAAGACCATGGCCCATTGAGATATGGTCAGAAGTTCTACACGGGTGTTTGAAAGTGTTATGTTCTTGGGGAAAGAAGTGATGCTGCAGGTCTAAGGATGATGCTGGTACCCACAGATTTCCCACTCGTAGCTCAAAAGACAGGAATTGGCTATACACAGTGTGTGATCTGGCACTATGCATTATGTGGTTACTGCTAGGCGGGCTTGCAAAGACTATTAATACTAGCTCTGGAGTGAAATACCATTCAGTCTAAGGCCAGGTTTTGGGCTGCCCCCTACGATTACTGTTTTGTATTAATTATTTGCAAGTTCATATAACTGTATGCTGTCTCAAGTTAGAGAGTCATGCCAGGAATAACTAATTGCAGAGGTCCTTCTAGGTAATATCAGATATAGGTTAGGTCTTTGTGGCCCAGATAGCCTGCATTACTTCTCTTTAGTGCTCTCACAAGTTATGATATGCAGATATATATGTGATTATTTATGTGTATATGTATATTACAGTACATGCCCTGTAAGGTTAATGGAGAGGGGAAGAGGGCCACAGTGCACCAATAAGAGCGAAATCTAAATTTCCTGTCATGACATGTTCACCATGATCTGGCTGTCTGGCTACTCTCCCAACTGTTTCTATCCTGGCTCTAGCAACGTCTTACTGTCAGAGGTCTTCATGTGAGCTACGTTAGGCCTGTGCTCACTATGTCTGATAGGAATGCCATGCCTCCTTCCCCTTTCCCTAATCCTGTAAACACGGGTTCCCACTCCTTCAAGTTTCTCTACTTCTCTCATCCTGAGCTGCACATTACTCATCTCTGTCCATCAGTAATACTCCAATTACTCTTTATTAGCACGACACTAAATTATACTGACAAATTTATGTCTATAACTTTCAAAATTATATGCCATTTAAGATAGGGTTGCCTTTTTCACTTTTGCTCATCAGAGCCTTGCGCATGGTATATAAAACGAGCGGTTAAGGGTAGAGTGAGTGAAAAGAGGGCTTGAGAACCAACCCATAGTCATCATCTGTCGTGTGCAAGATTCAGTGTCAAGGGTACTATGTCATTTAATCCTCATAAAATATGTAAAGTTGGCATAATTATCCAAAGCTGTCAAATGGTAGAAACGTGGCTTACAGAGGAGAAATAGCTTCTTTAGGTACCATAGTTAGTAACTGACAGCAGCACTATTTGAATCAAAGCTCTCATGGATTCAAAACTGCTGTCTTCATTGTACCATCATCAACTCCCCTGCCCCCTGCCCCCAATAGCTCCAGTCTGTGGTAGCCAGACAAGTGGTATGTGAAGACACTGTTGTGTATTCTACCAGGTACACAGAAAGCCCTTTTGTAGAGGAGAGAGAGGAGAGAGACAGACAGACAGAGAAAGAGAGAGAGAGAATGCATGTGGGTTAGCACCACCAATAACTATTTTCTTGGGTGAAGCGCCCATGAAGGAGGCAGTCCCCTTTTCACCCCCATACGCCCTCGAGGCTATTGCCTCCCAGATTTTTCTAACTTCACTTCCTACAGATAGCATTTAGCTTTCATAAAACCCACCCAATTCGTTATCTGCTCAATTTCTCCAGATGTTCCACCTCCCACTCCTGTCTTTCTTAATGACTCTAGGGGTTTGATTACAAGCAGGGTAAAAACTGTCAGATTATTCTTGGCTCTGTTCTCTTCTCCTCTTTCTTTTTCTTTCTTTCATTCTTTCTCTCTCTTTCTTTCTTTCTCTCTTCCTTCTTTACTTTCATCCTTTCCTCTCACTTCCTTCTTTCAGTTCTGAGCATGTCCCCCCCACCCCCCGCCTTTTCAGCTCTAATTCTTTTGACAACGTATGTCCAATTGTGTCTTACAGAGTTGACCTTGCTGTCTTGGCTGCTGTTGAGATAAGAGGGTGAGTGCGAGTCTCTTGCATCTCGTTGTGTGCTTGCTTCTGAGATGAGCTGCTAGACCTCACTTTGTGTGAGCAGGACTCTAGCCCAGTGCTGCTCCTCCAAGGCAGCAGAGTCTGTAGAGACCAGGCCCTGCAGGTGCTCCAGAGTCCCAGATGTCCTTATGCCTTCCTTTTTTCTTTCCTTTAACCAATCTCCAAAGTTCTTTATTTTCCTCAGGTTTCTTAGTTCTTTGAGAATTATGTTTAATGCATTGTCATCATATTTACCTCCTTCTCTCACTCCTTCCAGGTTACTCCTCCTTTCCAATTTTCCACTTTTTTTTTTAACCAATCAAGCCTAATTTGTGCTGCCCATATATTGTTGGATGTATGGTTCTCATTGGACTATGGTCATGCTTCCAGGGGACACACCCTTAAAGAAAACTGACTTTCCCTCTCCCAGTAGCTATTAGCTGTAGATACATACACAGTTCCTTCTGCAAGCTGAAATTTGTTTCTCCTGAGTCTGCACAGGTATCATGCACTTTTTTTCTCAATTGCTATGAATTTACAGAAACAAGTCTATAAGTTTCTTACCATGTCCTGAAATACTATTTCTTGCAGTCACCCACGTCTTCTTGCAGCGACTCCTGAGCCGTGGGAAGAGGGGTCTTATACAGGTGCCTCATTTATGGTTGTGCATTCTGCAGTCTCCTCTCCATGTCTTCACCAATTATGGGCCTTTATGTTAATCACTCTCCACTGCAAAAGGAAACTAATGATTATGCCTGGCAGGTGTCATTATATACACCAATATGTGCATATAATGATAAGCCATTAGAAGTTGGTATAATACTATCCCTATTTAGCAAAACGATACTAGTAGGTCCTTCCTTAGGCATAGGATCCATCTAGCCATAGGTTTTTAGACCCACTAACAGTTCCAGGTTAATGGTACATTAAAGACTTGAACCCAACCAGAAGGTAGTTAGTTATTCCCATCACATTTGTGTTATTATTGTATAAGTGAACATATCTTTCAAGTACAGGCTTTGTAGCTCACAGGACTTATAGGAAGGTAAGACTGGTGATTCTTTTCTCCTCTGGTAGCATATGTAGGACCTTTCTGCACTATGAAACCTAGCCAGTAGAGATAAAGCATCTAGCTGAGCAGCAGCTTGATTGCTCAGTGTTGTATGACTTAGGTATGCAGTGTCTTCAGCAGTAAGGTTTTGCCATTAAATTCAGGGTATAATCAAGAGAATTGGCAATAGTCTCTAATGTTTGAGGAGCCAATGGGAACTTACTTGCCAACTACTCCAAAAGGGCTAGTCATTTCCTGACAGCGAGCTTTTTATTTGTTATTCGGTGGTTGCTAGTAGGAAATTATTGCCTCCCCCCATAGGGTAACCCATCTATACTATATCTTGCAGATGTGTATGTACACTTTTTTTAAAAAAATTTTGAGACAGGGGTTCTCTCTGAAGCCTTAGCTCTTCTGGACTCCCTTTGTGGACCAGGCTGGCCTTGACCCCACAGAGATCTGTCCACCTCTGCTTCCCCAAGTGCTGGGATTACAGGTGTGCACCACAATACTTGGCTGTATATGTACACTTCTTAAAGAAGATTGTACATGAATCTTTCAGAATGTCTTTCACGTTGATTATCCCTTTTCCTATTTCTTCTTTTACCCTGCCCTTCCACTCCCATCTTCATATATTCCTTCCTGTTACATGATTCCCCTTACTCATTTATACCCATTTATTCTATCTCCCCTTCCACACCACAGTCCCTAACTATTTCCTGTCTTCTATGTGTATTTCAAATAAAGAAAATATATCTGAAGATCCAAGACTAACATGTAGAGATGAGAGAAAATATACAATATTTGTTTTTATGGGTTTGAGTTCTCTCATTCAGGATGATTGTTACCAATTCCATCCATTTAACTATGAATTTTATATTGTCACTTATCTTTTAAAAACCATTTATTTTTATTATTCAACTAAAATTAATTATATTGTTTCTTTTATTCCCCTGTAATATCTTCTGTATATCTGCCCCTCTCTTTAATATCCATGGCTCTTTTTCTTTAATTGCTGTTGCATGTGTGTATAGGTACATAAATATAAAAATACTTGCTATACCTTGCTATACTGTTATTTATATGATTTAATGGTTGATGACTCAGAGTCAAATAACCATTTAGAAGGCTCATCCCTGCAGATGACTGATTGTCTCTCAGCTGTATTTAACTGTCAGTAGGCCTTTGTACAAATCTTTAAATGCCTTTGATATTTTCATTCTTCTATACCATCTCTATTTGTTTTGTTATTCATTAGAGCTGTTTAGGCAGCCATATTTGTTGAGGTATTATATGTGTAGTTTCTCTTTCTATTCTAAAAATCCCTATTTCTCACCAAATTATCTAGTCCCCCGGTTCTGGTTCTTACTATCCTTCTGCCCCTTCTCCTGTGATGTTTCCTGATCCTTAGGTTGAGGAGTTGACTTTCAGATGTATCTACTGGGTCTGAAAACCTGAAAATCAGTTGTTTTCTACATTTTGACTAGGTGTGGCTTTCTGCAATGATCTCTGTCTGCTACACGGAGAAGCTTCTTTAATAAGAGATGAGGGCTAGGCTTACCTCTTGGGTACAAGTATATATATTTAGAATGCAGTTATGATTTATTCTAATTTAGTAAATGGCAGTAGTCTGTCCTCCTGTAAGACCTATGACCTCAATAGCTACTGATAGTTTGACAGGATTCTAGTACCAGGCATTATTTCATTCCTGTTGAGTAGGCCTTACTTCCAAGATATGAGTGCCATATTTAGGGATAACTTGCTCTGTATGTCATCATCATGGTTCATAAATATCACAGCTGGTAGGATTGTTTGTTGTTCCCCTTCCTTGTCAGCTCATATTGTACCTTCTGATACTATGAAAACACAATCTTGGGAAGTCGACTTTCATGTTAGATACAGCTTGAATCCTTCAGGATCTATGTCAAAAGTCTCAAAAGCATAGTGTCTTCAGAAATAGAGGCCTATTTTCAAACTCTGGGACACAACTAAGAACAACAACAAGAGTTTATCTTGTTTTGCAGTATCTTAGACCTCTCTGACAAATGACTTAAAAGGGAGATTTCTCATATTTAGTACTGGGTTATTATTATTTTAGATAGTATATGGTTCTTGGGGGAATCATTGTCAGGCTAAGGTGAATAATTCATTTAATCTCTCTGTCTCTCTCTTCCTCTTTCTCTCCCTCTTCTCTCCCTCTCCCTGTCTCTCTGTCTCTCTCTTTCTCCATCTCTGTCTCTCTGTATCTCCGACCAAACCCTGTGATTGTGTGCGTGTGTGTGTGTGTGTGTGTGTGTGCATGCAATTTTAGGTAAATAAAAATGATATTCCTTGTGGTCCAAATATTCTTAGTTTTATTTCCCCCTTCTTTCTTCATCTTTTCTGTATTGAAGTCTCTCTCACCTTCCCAGTTAAAAAAACTCTCAAATTTTCCCATTTTCCCTTATATAGCACTCACATCCTTCTTTCCTCCTCTCTAATACCTCTGTTCCCCAATCAAATAGTCCTTTTTTATTTTTCTGTTTTTTTACAGTGAGAATGGAAGAGAGCCTTTGTCGGCTTTACATATGACTGAGCATTATATCCAGAATTTATAAAGAATTCAATAAAAGAGAGTCAAGAAAACAAATGACCCAATTAAAAAGTAGGCCATGTTTCAGAGCAGATAGTCTCAAAAGAAGAAATAAAAATGGCTAAAAAAATCTCTTTAAAAATGTTCATTATCCTTAGAAATTAGAGAAATGCAAATCAAAGCAACGTTGACATTTTATCTTATCCCAGTCAGGATGGATCAAACTAGCAAAATAATGAACAAGAATACTGGAAACAGTGTAGGTTAATGGGAATCTCCATTCACTGTTGGTTGGATTGCAAATAGGCACAGCCCCCTACCCCGAAAATCAGCACAGAGAACCTGAAAAAGCTGAAAATATGTCTACCCAGCTCTACCACTCCTTGGTATATGGCCAAAGGATGACATTCTATTTTACAGATACTTGCTCTGTCATGTTTGTTGCTGCTCTATGTACAATAGGAAGGAAATGGAAACAAATAAAATGCCCTTCAGTTGACCAAAGGAGAATGAAAATGCAGTAACGTACATGAGAGATTACTGTTTAACTGTAAAGAAAATGAAGTTATTAAGTTTGCCATTAAATAGGTGGAAGAGAAACTAAAGTATTGAGTGAGGTAACTCAGGCACAGAAACAGAAATTCTTCTTGCCCTCTTGCATTTATTGTTCCTAGCTCCAAATCCTCAGATGAGAGTATATAATCTAGAAAAAAAAGCAGAACCTTTTTATCTTAATAGTTGATTAATATTTTGCTGTCCAAATACACCACATTTTCATTATCTATTCAAGAATTGATGGACATCTGGGTTGTTTCCAAAGTTCAGTTGTACATCTTTACCAATGCATCAACGTATTTTCTAATTGTGGTTGAATCTCAGTACTAGAACATTGAACTGTTCACTGTACGCTGAAGGACCTTTATTTTCCTGCGACTGTATTTTTACCATGAGGGTTTCACTGTCGACTCTTGAACATAAACCATGATTCCCAACATTGGACCTTCAAGGGGAGGCATGAGGACTCTCATGCAGGCAGAGTCTCTTATTTCATCAGCCTACAACATTTTATTGGGGTGCAGAAGAAATCAACGTCTTATCCCTTTGATCATTAGGGAATAGAAAGTAGGAGCCTATACCATTGTTGATGTGACATGAAACATGGCCAGCATATTCTCTGTGTTCTAGGTTTCTATCAAGAGCATGCCACAGAAATATGAAAAGGGAAATGAGGGCTGGGACTCACCGTTATTCCGTAAATCGTACCTAATCCTACCAGAACTCACCGCATCTGCAGGTGGGACTTATCTGAAAGTTCCCATTCAGCTGCAGCTAGACAAATGTTGACTTTGGTTTCAAGTTCTGCCTATGTGGATGCATCCGTGGAGGCGGGGGGGGGGAGGGGAGAGGCTGCTCTTGCTCAATGTAGACCCCCATTACCACCAATGCAGTAGAGATTTTGTACAGGGAACTTGGTCATCCTGTCAGGATTTGAGGATCTGAGAATTAGCCCCATTTTACTATGCAGAATAACATCACTTAAATTTGAAAATAGGTGTAAAATCGCTCTGTTGAATCTGACATTTTACAAAGCATGGCACATCTGCTTCATTTTTGCTACCCCAAACTTCTGCAATATGCTTGAAACTATCTCCTGGGTTCCTCTGAATAGAATATGATTATTGTGGACATAGGGTTACTATGGTTTGAGGTACTGTCCCTTTACATCCCAAGAGGTTACTTTCTGAATGCAAATGTCTATTTGGGGCTTAAGTATTTGCCTTTATTTCAAGTGATTCTTATTGTTTATATACTATATTTTAGGTTCAAACTACTGAAACACAATCACCTATCTTATTTAATTTTCTTTAGTAATACTACAGTGAAAGTTTTAAAAATGGGTCTTCACATAGCCCATGTTGACTTTGAGCTCACTAGAGGGCTAAGAGAGCCTTAAAAATCCATTTTCTTGTCTTTGCCTCTTAAGTGCTGAAACTATAAGCATGAATATAATTACATCATTTTAATCTATTATGATTTTGACTACTAATGATCTTATTATTAGTTTTATAAGGTTAAAATGCTCTTTTTTTAAATAATGAAGGTGTGGTGGAAACAATATTTACACACACACGCATGCTATGTAAGCTTTTAAAATACAAAAGACGTTTTTCAGCAAAGGGTTATAATGAAAGCTTTCTCAAGACTCATTCCCTGTACATAAGATAGTTTTAGGCTCATGTTTTAAAATATGCTAGAGTGCTTTGGCAGACAAGCCATGTTTGTCAAAAAGGTATTTTTTGTGTCAACAATGCCTCATAGGAGGATAGGGATTTTTATACATTAATTTTTAATCCAAATACTCAAATCCAAATATTGATATACTTAATTGAGTTTTGCTGTGTGTCTGTTTATTTGGACAGAGTGTTGTCAGAGTAGATGACACCAGATAAAACTTCATCCAGAGCCACACTTGTCACTTCTGCCTTGCTCAGCTCTATGTGTAAGCAGTAAGCTGAAACACAGTTCTGGTGAGAAATCTTAAAATCTTTACTCAGATGTTAGTCTCACTGTTTTAATAGAGATAGGTTTTTTTGTTTTGTTTTTTTCTTCATTTCTTTCTTTCTTTGTTTTTGAGACAGTGTTTCTCTGTAGCTCTGGCTGTCCTGGAAGAACTCACTGTGTAGACCGGGCTGGCCTCGAACTCTCTGCCTGACTCTGCCTCCCAAGTGCTGAGATTAAAGGCATGTGCCACTATAGCCCAGCTCCTAGAAATACTTTTAAAATGATTTTATTAATCTACGAGCATTGCCTTATAAACTACCTTGGGCTAGGTGACTTGAATAGCAGGAGTGAGTTATGCTTTAGTTGTGAAAACTGTTTTCTGTTGAAGTTCTTTCCTCAGCCATTGGGCTGTCATCTCATCCCGTATACTCATGCACACAGCCAGACTTTCATGGGCACTAGTCATGCTTGCAAGGGCTACCCAAAAGTTCTTGCTGTTTTTTTAAAAATATTTTTAGTTAATTACAATTTATTTACTTTGTATCTCAGCTGTAGCCCCTTCCCTCATCCACTCCTAGTCCTACCCTTCCTCCCTCTTCTCCTCCCTTGCCCCTTCCCCAGTCCACTGATAAGGGAGGTCCTCCAAACCACCCAAGCCTATCAGGTCTCATCAGGACTGGCTGCATTGTCTTCCTCTGTGGCCTGGTAAGGCTGCTCTCCCCTCAGAGGGAGGTGATCAAAGAGCTAGCCACTGAGTTCATGTCAGAGACAGTCCCTGTTCTCCTTACTAAGGAACTCACTTGGATACTGAGCTGCCTTGGGCTACATCTGTGCAGGGGTTCTAGGTTATCTCCATGCAGGGTTCTTGACTGAAGTATCAGTCTCAGAAAAGACCCCTGGGCCAGTTTTTTTGGTTGTGTTGTTCTCCTTGTGGAGCTCCTGTCCCCTCCAGGTCTTTCTATCTCCCTCTTCTTTCATAGGATTCCCTGCACTCTGCTGTTCATTCTGTATATGCAAAAGAATCTAGTCTTGTTGGTTTCACTGACAAAAACAAAACAAAGCAAGAACAAATGGCAACAAAATAATTATATTGCAAATTCTAAGATTTAAAAATCATTTTTGTGGCAGTATGATGTTAATTGTTTAAATTTCTCTGTCTTCATATACTTTCAAATTTTTTCATTTTTTCAGTTTGATACAATATACAGCAAGGATGTATATGCCCGTGCATCCTTACACATATTAACTTTTAAAAGTATCCGGTTATGCTCATACTTTCAATTTTGCTACAGAACAAATTAGAAGTGAGTCTCTTTACTTCCCGAGCCAGCAATAGGATTGCTCATTTTTTTGGCAGATGATTTGGTAGATTAAAATTTCAGTAGACAAGAGGGACAATCCCTCCCCTCCCCCTTTCAGAGTTATGCTACATAACTTTAGGCAGTAAATTATTTTGCTGTTTTCATAAATGGCTTTCAAAAATGTGATTTTTCAAGAGTTGTTTCAATAGTACTCAGAAAAGATACTGAAGATATGAAAATGGGCACTTGTCTAGACCACCACGTTAACATGTAAGGCGGAGCAAAGGAGGGCGTGGTGCAGGAGGCGGGGCTGCAGCTCCCCTCTCCCATGAAGGACAGGAGGCATGGGCTCCTCTTGATGGATGTGGGGCTCCAGCATTGGTTTGAACTGCCTGGAAAAACATCCAAAACTGCTTCTTAAACCTTTTGGACTTGGCAAAATTCAAAACACGTTTTGCCAGGCAGTGTTTTCCCCCTTAATTGTTAAGCCCCTGTGTATTTCAAGGGAAATTTAATCCTTATGTTTCTGATTCATTTACACTTAACTCATCAAAATGCTGTTTTGTAAGAGTTATTTGATGTCTAAACTGCAGCATGAGCACAAGCTTTTTGTATGCCTTTTAAAATGTTCTAGCAGTGAATAGAACTTGAACCACCAGAGTCTCTTTTTCTTAAAATTTTAATTGAAATTTAATTACATAATTTCCCCCTCCCTGTTCTCCCTCCAGTGCCTCCAATATTGGCTCCCTCACTCCTTCTCAAATTATGGTCTCTTTTCCTTTAATGATTACTGTTACACATGCAAACACACGTACATAAACACATAAATACAACCTGCTGAGTGTATTTAATTTTGCTCGTATGTATATGATTTCAAGGCTGACTTCTTGGTATTGGATAACCAATGAGGGGGATCATTCCTGGGGAAGACTAATTCTCCCTCTCTCAGCAATCTAGAGTTCTCTGTGTAGGGGTGAGGCCTCATGAGATTTTCACTTCCACACTAGCACATCTGTTGGTGTTATCATTGTAAAGGTCTTATGTAGGAAGCCATATTGTTGAAGTACCATGGGGGAAGCTCCCTCTTTTCTCTAGGAGACACAAACTTGAAAGCAAACTTCCTGGTCCTTAGAATCTTTCTGACCACTCTTCCACAATTTTCCTCAGCCTTAGGTGTGGGATTGTGTTGGTTCTAGACACTGCATGATTAGTTATTCTCAGCACTTTTGCCAGCTGTGACTTCTTGCAATGGCTCCCCTATGCCTCAGAGAGAACAGTGGGAGGTACATTTATTGGTGGTTATAAAGATAAGTAATTAAAACATAGTTAGGAATTACATGGGTTTAGGATAGTGGTCGTAGTATGTTCTCTTCTAGGATTCATGACCTCACTAGTCTCAGATGGCTTGCTAGATTTCCAGATTAGTTATGATTTCCATCCTGTTCAACAGGCCTTAAGTCTAATTCGAAAGTTGTTGGTCACCACCAAGATATGTGTGTTAATACTGCACTTTAGGAATACTCTTTAGGGACATCCTCCACACTAGGCATTGTTGTGATTCATAAGCATCATATCTGGGTAGAACTATTATTTGCTCCCGCCCCCTCCCTTAGTAGCTCCTTTAAGTATTATGAAAGCTAGTCCACAGGGAGAAGGCTTTCAGTCAAATTTGATTGAATCCTCTGCATCCCATGTTTAAACTGCATGGTATCTTTCATAATAGAGACTTTAATGTTTAGGAAACAATCAAGGACAATAGTAATCACTTACATTGTTTTAGTTAGTTTGTTTGTTTTTGAGTCTCTTGGACTCAAAGAAGGCTTCTCATGCCTGGTATTAGGATTTTCTTTGTCTGTTTTTTGCCAGTCCAGAGTCATAATTTTAATTTTCAGGTTAAAACTCACAGTGATCAAAAGTCATTAAACCTTTTCAAATAATATTAGTTAGACACTCTAGAATCACCCAAGGGATAAGATAGTCTTTCTTGTAACAATAAGGTTATTTCAGTAAAAGGACATCTCTTCGGCAGGCTCTTTCACAAATTTACAATAACGCAAGACAGTCTCGACCTGATGAGTACTTCTGTTACCTGCTGTAGTACCATTAAACAACTGGTTGTAATCATATGCATTTTCTCATAGTTTAAACATCAGAGAATAAAAAACAGATACCAACTCACAAGAAATAAAGTATAATAAACAATTTATTGAAGAATAAAAGGCATCGCTAGAAAGATTAAGGTTGAAATAGCAGGTTAGGCCTGGAGCTATCCTTGCACATAGACATTGCTAAGGGACAGGAATAACTCTAGCTGTTCTTCACTCTCCTATCACTGAACATCAAGATACAGAAAAGTGGGCAAATCCAATGGGCTTACTTTGCTTGATGTAGCTACTCCCTTGGTATTTAATTTTTTATCCTAGACAAAATGCTCTTTATAAGGAAATGTTAGCTACTAAGGGAGGAAAAGGAAGAGAGGTGAATCTCCCTAGCTCCTCCATAGAAGGGATTGTTCTTAGTCTTCATATCTCTAGATCTTAGAATTGCTTTTTCTAGGGGCCCATATTTTTAAGTACCCGTTAAATTACTAAGGAACCATTTCTTTAATAGGTGCAGTGCTAGAGTAGTTCAGCATGTTTGTACAACCGGCAAACATATGAAACTTGACATGGAGGACTTTAAGCTACCAAGGAAATCGAGTGAACATAGTCTACTTTGCCCCATCTCTGAACAGAATCCACTATTTAATAGCATCCCAAAGTAAATGGAAGTCAGCAGATTGAGAAGAAGTTCTTAAATTATGACACCACCAAGCCAATATTGAATTTACAAGTTCTATCTTTGCTGATAGACTGTAGCTTGAACTCAGTGTCCTGGAAGCGGGGACTAGTGTACTAATGAGAGAGCTGCTGGAGAAACCTGCTACTTTTAACTTAAAAAGAAAGCAAAGAAATGTGTCAACACTGCAAAATGCAGAAATCTACTAATCTATCTTTATTCTCTCCTGCCCCTTTCCTCTTCCACTTCCTCCTGTTCTTCCTTCTTCCTCTCCGGCTCTGTTCTTCCTTCCTGTACCTTAGACTCCAAGCAATCTTGTGCTGGCAGAAACCTGTAGCAGTGTGGGTCTGCAAGACTCTAAACTGGCAAAAAAGAAAAGAAAAGGAAAATAAAAACCACCTCATTTTCTTCATCCTCATGGTTCCAAGAGTAAGGACTAACTCCTGGTTGTTGTTTTTTTTTTTCCTGTCTTCCTGCCACTTGATCCAAGATTTGAACACAATTACAGAAGTCCATGGTAGCAAAGGCATCTAAAGTGCAGTTTCAGTGAGTCAAAAGGTTGAAGCAAATAAAGAACTCAGAAAAGCACCACTATAAAGACTTTTATAACTTTAGTCTTTCCCACTGAGCCATGTATGCATGGATGAGAGCCAACCTAATTCAGCAAAGACTTTGAGAACTGAACTGGCAAATGCCTAAACCACAGGCCAAACTGGCTTCTGAGTAGCACAGAGGACAAAGATAACATCACAGATTCTGACAGGTAAACTGGCATTGCAATCACAGTGTGGGGAATGTATACTGGGATTTGCTATAAACAAGACAGTTGCATAATGCTTTAAATGTCCAGGGTACAAAAAAAAATTTCTCAGCATACAGAGAACCAGAAAAACCTCAGCTCATGTGGGAAAATAAAATCAGCAGATACTACCATGAGAATGTCTCAGGTATTAAGTGACATGCTGAAGGCTGAAAGACTTGTGTACTCTGATACAATTTCAAACATTAAAATCAATAAAGTTATTACAATTCTGCAAAGAAAAGAAGATACAGAGAAGCAACTAAAAAGCTTTAGAGGAGTAAACTCTATTTATTGAACACTCTCTGGGTTAGTTTGCTCCAAGTAAGAATTGTAAGAGGAGGAAAATGAAAAATTTGATGTCTAGTCAACATAAATTACCCAATTTTGGTAGGAGAAAAAGAAAATAAATGAAACAAAACAACATCATACAGAAATTGACAGTGAAATATCTAACATTTTTGTCATCCACCAGAAAGAGATGAGAATGTTGTGAGAAAGAGAAACCTGTAGGAGAAG
Source organism: Pachyuromys duprasi (assembly GCA_028658305.1). NCBI lineage: Eukaryota > Metazoa > Chordata > Mammalia > Rodentia > Muridae > Pachyuromys > Pachyuromys duprasi. Next base: position 41,441,746 of record CM053760.1, read on the forward strand.
AATGGCTAAAATACTTCAGACACGAAGGTTATGTGATCCCCAAACAATGAAATGATTTCCATGTCAAGACACATTACAATAAAGCTAAAGACCAAAAGCTAAGACCGCCAGAGGAAAATTATATATGATCTATAGGAGAACTGACTTCATAATGTCTGTAATTTTCACATCAGAAGTCATGAAATGTCAGAAGAAAGTGGCACATGTTTCAGGCATTGTAAGGGAAGCATTGTCAGCTCAGGCCTATGTCAGTCAAAATGTCTTTCAAGGGTGGAAGTCAAGCAAAGATAGTTTCTGGTTGAGGAAAAGCAAAATAATTAATTCCTAGCTCATCTGCTAAAATTATTACTAAGAAAACTCTTAATACTGTGAGAACAGTTAAAATAGCAGAAATGGGGAAAACAATAAAAAATTAGACTCACTAGACTTACCATTTTCTTCATTTTTTAAAAATAAAAATTTGAGAGTAAAAACAAATATTATAACACGTAAGTAAACATTATCTTACCAAAATTTCTGCATTTCATTTGCACTGTTAAATTACTAATGTAAACTCTTTCAGTCTATACAAAGTATGGAAAGTCAAGATGGTACATTGTATGTTTTAGAGAAACCACCAAAATATCAAAACATACACATACACACATACAAATAGACAGGTTGAACTGTAAAACCTTTTTTAAATATACTCCCAAAAGCCAAGGAATAAGAAATTAGGGAAAATCCAAAATTAATTACTAGAAAACAAATAAAATGATTAAAGAAAATCAGGCATAATAATAATTGCAGTAAATACAAATATACTGGGCTAGAGGAATGGCTCAGTGGTTAAATGATAGACTGCTCTAGCAGAGACCCTGAGTTGGATTCCTACTAACCATAGTAGGCAGCTTACTGCCTCCCATAATTTCACTTCCAGGAAATCTGACACTCCATTTTGGCCTCCTTGGGCACCTGTACTTTTCGTGCACATAGAGACATACATTCGTACATACATAATTAAAAATAAAATAAACCTTAAAAAATACAAATGTACTAAATACAGCAATTAAAACCAGAAGATTTAGGGAATGGGTAAAGAAAAAAATGTCTACAAGAAACACATTTCCAATACGGAATTATAAAGCAGTTAAAGCAGGAGGATGAAAACAATAACCAGCACACTAGCAAAGGGTCGCAGCAGCTCTGAAACCAGACAGAGCTTGTTTCAGACAGAGGAAATTCACAAGGTGACAAAATACTCAATTGTCCAAGTACTTATGAAAAATCACAGATTTATCTACTCCTAAAAACAGAGCTTTGAAACAAATGAAGCAATATTGACAGAATTGCAAGGAGCACACAAGCACACAACCGTCCTCAGATACTTCCACTCTTTCCTCTCAGCGACAGGTCTCAAGGGCTTCACAGGGCACAAAAACTAAAGGGTAAACTGTTAAGCAAGGATTCCTTCAACACAATACCAAAAACATGTTGCATAAAAGACAGCAACAAAACATCAAATTGAACTTTAAAAAAAAATTAAACAGTTTAATGTCTGTGAAAAACACTAAGAGAGGAGAAAACAGATATTTGGCAAAGGACCTTTAACCAATTCATATTTAAAAATTAATACAAACCAATCAGCCAATTAAAAATGGGCAAAAGACAAACCAACACACTTAACCAATGATAGTGGTAAGTAACTGCTATGCACAAAGATGTTCTGCATCATCAGCCGTTAGGAAATCCCAATTGCCGTCATGATGTGATACCAATTCTCCGCTCTTAGAAGTGGTAAGATTAAGAAGACCAAGTATTGGATGAATGGAAAATAAAATTGCATGGAGTCATGTGTCACCCTTTGTGCCTTACCAGAAATGGGACTTTGTATTGGCAAAGCAACAGGAGCAACACCATCATCAACCTAGCTCAGCAGGCACTTAGCAAAAAAATGAAATAGACCATTGAATCTTCCTACTTTGGAACCTAGTTAGAAGTTATAGTAATGAGTAATTAAAGTAAAGAGGATTTTAGGACCATTCAAAAATCATAGCTCACTCAAACATTTAAAGCAGAAATCTTGAAATGTTCTATATTTTGATTTTAATCAAAGTGTGGCTACCTGATTTTAGGTTGGCATGTCATTACTAGGTTGTAGCTGATATCTTCTATATGAGGCCTAAGTGTTTCAATGGTTTTCATGGACATTAATGTGATGGTTTAGTTTCAGCAGTGTATTTGGGTAATAGAAGTAGGAAAATGCCTACTTTTTAATTATTCCAAGAGCCATTATTGATAAACATTATCTAAAGAACTATATGACATCTCATGGAGTTTAATCATGTCCTAGTTTGAATCAATGAAGAAATAAATACTACACACTTACAAAAATAATAAGCACATGTACTTGGAAACAGTCAAATCAATACTTGTAATTTATTTATAGGAATATAATCTCTTATACAATAAAGGTAAAACATGCTGAAGAAACTGACAAATTAAGTGACATCAAAGCTAAAGTAACACATGGCAGCATACAGCACACCAAAGAAACACATCAAAAACAGAAGCGTCAACTGGACAGACCCTGACTCTGTACTTACTTGCTGTGTGTCCTGAGCAAATTATTCTATTTGAAGCATTGATTTCATTATCTTTAAAATGTAACTTTAAAGGTTCTTTATGGAGTTCTTGGGTTTACGCTGGTAAACAATATATACTAAAATACATTAGCTTTTATTGTTTTACCTTCATCATAGGAAAGATAAGTTGAAAATTTCTAAAACTCATGCAATAAAGAGGATGAACATCAGAGGAGGAAGAAAACAGGGAACAGGACAGGAGCCTACCACAAAGGGCCTCTGAAAGGCTCTACCCTGCAGGGTTTTGAGGCAGACGCTGAGACTCATAGTCAAACTTTGGGCAGAGTGCAGGGAATCTTATGAAATAAGTGGGAGATAGTACGACCTGGAGGGGACAGGAGCTCCACAAGGAGAGCGACAGATCCAAAAAGTCTGGGCACAGGGGTCTTTTCTGAGACTGATACTCCAGCCAAGGAGCATTCATGGAGATGGCCTGGAAGCCCTGCACAGAGGTAGCCTATGGCAGTTCAGTGTCCAAGTGGGTTCATAGTAATAGGGACAGGCTCTGTCTCTGACAGGAAATGATTGGCCTGCTCTTTGATCACCTCCCTCTGAGTGAGGAGCAGCCTTACCAGGCCACAGAAGAAGACAGTGCAGCCACTCCTGATGAGACCTGATAGACTAGAATCAGATGGAAGGGGAGGAAGACCTCCCCTATCAATGGACATGGGGAGGGATATGGGTGGAGAAGGAGGGAGGGTGGGCTTGTTAGGGGAGGAGGGAGGGAGCTAAAGGGGATAAAAAGTAAATAAACTGTAATTAATAAAAATAAAAATATTTTTTTAAAAAGTCAAGCAATAAGTAACACATCTTGAAGAAACTTCACACATTGTGCTTTGCAACTGGATCGTCACATTTATGTCACAAATACTGGTGAAGCACTCATATTTGCTCTAAGGGTATACATGAACCACTGCTTGCCCAGGTCAATTAGGCTGAGTGTCAAATGAAAGGATGCTGTCTCACGTGGCATTTTTCACAGAACCTGACTCAGGCTCCAGCAGATCTGGATTCTTAGCCTGACATGGCTATTTGGTATGTTGATTATGGAGTAGTCAGTTCACTTCTTCAGGACCTTAGCTGATGCCTGCAAATGGTTGATCCGGCCACAATCCTCTCTAATGTCTTTCTAGTGTCCATATTTTATGAGTTTTGCCACACTCTATCATGGCATTTGTGTGGTCAACTCACCCTCTCAATCGCTATCATTCTAGCTCAGTCAAACAAATCAACTAAGAAGGAGTAGGCTCTGCCCATCCAGATTCTCAGTGTGTCTCCTTCTGCAAGCAAACAGAAGAAACCTAACATCTTGAGTCTGCAGATTAATGACACCCAGGGGGCTGTCTGAACAAGGGAGGCCTCCAGGTGCTCTGCTGACTGGTCTTTTGTACTGGTAATGGTTTTAGTATGACAATGTCTTTACTTTTGTTTCTGGCAAGAATTAATATATTGCTTATGATATTTAATAAGAAACAGCTGTTCCCAATGAGGATGGAGCCCAGTTGCCCATTAATTCTGGTTGGTTTTTTTCTTGCCGTGGTGAATGGAAGCAGACAGAGGAGGTGATCCACGTGATATGTTGCAAGACCAAAGTCGTCTGCAGACAGTAGAGCTGAGAACAATTGCTCTGTATAATTCAAAATGCATGGGACAATGATATGATGTTTAATATTAGAAGAGCATTTGGTCTGTATAGTTAAAAGCTAATAAGCCCTATGGCCATGAAGTTGTTCCAGATTCTAAGAAGTGACTGCACAAAACAAATGATAAAGCTAATGAGTTAATAGTTACTGAACACCTACTATGAACAAGCTAATTGGCTGGTCATCAAACAGCAGCACTTATTAGGCACCAACTTGTTTCAGAACCCATTCAAGGCAATAAATCCATGGATCTTGACTCACATACATTGGGCAATCTTATACATAAAACACAACTCAGCTTTATTCTAGTATTCAAATATGTATGTGTTCAATAGTTTCTTTGTGTGTGTGTGAGAGAGAGAGAGAGAGGAGAGGGAGGGAAGGAGAAATTTATTCAGTTATTTATTTCCTTTGCTCCTTACAGTCTTTACCTTAAGGAATGCTATACATACTCTTGTTAAGACAAAACAATACAAAAATTTGTAATTGTACCTTAACTGCTTACACATTATATAATGTACTAAAGCCACTCTGTTAGATTAGATTATTATTGTAAACATGGGAAGCATCTGTATCATTCTTTCACCGATGTAGAGTCACATGGTTTGCTTTGGCTTTGCTGGGTACAGGGTACACTTCTGAACCTTGACTTTGGGACTAGTCACATGACTTGGCCTGACTACTGAGATGTTAGCTGATGTGTTACTGAAATATGTTTGTGTGGTTGGGCTTGTTTACTTGTGTTTCTGTGGCTGCAATACGAAGTTCCTTGACTGTTCTGTCCCTTCAACCTGATTTCCCCAGAATGGAACTGATCAGAATAGAGCCTCTAGTAATGAGAAGTGCAGCTGTATCAACAGCTTGACACTGAGAGATCCAGCCTCACATGAGTGACAGTAAAGGACCCTTGCACAAGGTCATTATGTTTGGGACTGATTTATTTTACAGCAATAGCCGTACAATCGCAGTGAGAGGACATTAAAAACATGGCATAGAGTTGTACTCTGCCTCAAATATAATATCAACTGGCTAAATTAGAGCAGATTGTGGGCTCTAATAGAAATCACCCTAATGGGAAGGATGACTGTAGAGCACGCTGGTACTTGAGGAGTGAAACTTGTCTTGAGAACTCAGAAGGGATGTACCCAGTAAGAATGTGAAAGATGTGTCATGAGCCACAAATTTTCAAAGCTTATCCCAGTGCAGTCAAAAGTAGAGAGATCTGGTCCTCCCCTGTTGGTGGACTTGGAGGGGGGCGGGAAAGAAGGAGATGAGGGAGGGAGTGGGAGGGTAGGAGGGAATGGGGGAGGGGGCTACGCCTGGGATTCAAAGTACCTAACCTGTGACTGAGATAAAAATAAATAAATTAAAAAAAAAAAGAAAAAAAAAGTAGAGAGATCTGCCTCATGGTCCCCAATCTCTGAGGGACTACATTTTAGCAGGAGATGAACACACAAAAACAATACTTTGGAATGCGTCTACACAGTGCATCAAAGTTTCAGTGCATTAAAACTGATCCCAGTATTCTGGCTCACCTCCAGGCCATAAGAGTATTGAAAGAGCGCACAATGTAAGAGAAGATACCTCTTGGCTCATGAGTGTTTCCAGAAATTTAGTGTTAAAAGGACCTTTGTACAGTCATGTGAAGACAGCCTTTTAAGGCAGGGGAAACATGGTTTTTCTGAATAGAAGATGTACATTGTATTACAACTTTAAACCTTTGGCTCCATAACACAGCACAGCGAACTTTAACATGCTTGGCACTTGGAGTTGATGACAAATAGTCTGGCAGAGTAAATATATGAGTACATAGTATTTGGCTATTGATTCAATGTAGTTTAATTCATACTGTTGAAGAACTCACAATTATATCACTGTTTAACAAATGATTTTTTGAAATATTTTCAATTATTTTACTCTTGTTAATAAAAATTAAAGAATAATTACCAATGCCACATGGCTTATAAAATAATTGGCCATGCCAGCTACTTAACATTCCTTTGCTCCCCTATTTTCCAGTTTCTAGTTTTACATGTTTCTACCTTCTACAAAGACCTTCTACAACCAAGAAGAGTCCATGCAAACAGCAGCTTTTCTCTAAAGAAGGAAATGAAGCTATCCAGAAAAGCAGATTTCTGTAGACATGAAAATATTGGGATATCATAATTACATCTTTTATTGTACTTAGGAAGTACTAAAGAAAATAACTTCTCTGAGCTGGCTACAAAGTTTATTGTATTTTATAGTGACTCTGAGACACAGAAGACTTCCTCTTGATGCACTCATCCAAGGATCATGTCATCATTTTTAGGATGATTTTGCTTCTGATAAGATATGAGAAGGGACTCACTCATTGGGTATCCTTAAAGAAAAGCTTGTCCTGTTCAAGAAGGGGTATGTGTGAGAGAAAATTTGTACTGGCTGTCAAGGGAATAGTCTTTCAAGGACTCAGAAGATACTGAATTACTTCCACGATCTATCCTTGCCTTTCTTGAGGTCTAGATGCCTCGGGTTGCTTGTGAGCATGTCTTATGAGTTAGAGAGACATACTTTAAACTGTGAAACTAGTACAAACAAAATTTTCATCTCCCCAAAGAGTAAACCTAAGGGTAAATCTGCCACAGGGAATATTCCCAAAGCTCTAGGCTTTGTAAGGTGGTTCCTGGGATCTTTGAACAGGTCACCTAAGTTGGACTGGAGTTAATTTGAGTAACCATGGCTTAATACAGTTATAACTAATCAGTAGGGCTCAGTTCTAAAATGGAGAGAAAAAAAATAATTTAGCTGAGTTCCAAAGTAAGTGTTAGTCCAATATAGGAAGGAGACATGGGTGTCTCAAAAGGGGAAAAGAGAAGAGAAGAAGACACACACAGAGGAAGGGAGGGAGAGGAGACATATATAAGAGGGAGAACAGAGACAGTGGAGAGAGGGGAGAAAAGGGAGGTAGGGGAAATTTTTGATATAACTTAATTTTATTGTATTAAATGATCTGTTTTGGTGTAAATCAGTTTGCTCTTATAGTGGGAGCTTGCTAAGCCATTCAAGATAATAAAATGTACATTTATTGTCCATGTAGTATATCCAATATTTCTAACTTGAAACTCCAAATCAGAACAAGGAATTTGGAACACGACACTTAGAATGTGCAGCATGGCAGTGTGCGGAGCTCCCCAGCAGAATGCACAGAAACCAAGCACAGTTGGCACTTCGTAATTACAAGTGGCACAGTATTCGGGCAGAGGGCCAGTTTCTTTAATGCATGTGACTCAATATGGAATGTTTTCGTTCCTCGTGCGTGACTACTGCCACTGACAACTGTCCAGGTGCTCTACTGTGCACTGAACTAACACAAACTGGTGACAAATTTTCCTGAACATGGTTCAGGTACAGACACCATAGCGAGGATTTGGATTTGTATACAAATACACATACAAATGCATACTTAATTTTAAGAAGACACACATATGCACAGGACTATCACAACAAATATATTTGTATGTTACATAAGATAATATATAAATACAATTTGTGTGAAACACATTCAAACACTATATTTGTTAGGATTAGCTTTCATGTATTATTCAAGGCTTAATCAAAAACTAGTTTAAAATCACAAGAAACTAGGTAACCGAATAAAGAAACAAATGATAATTGCAGTTTTTGCCTTTTTCCTCTCCTTCCTCAATAGTGCTCCACTTTTCTGAAAAAAAAAGTGACCTAACAGGTTAGGGTGTAAGAATTTCTTGCCTGGTGGGCATCAAGCTTACTCGCTATCTGCCATGAAGACAGAAGAAATTTATGTCAAAAAATATGGGGATTTTGGCTAGTAATCAAAACAGGTATTTTGGCATTGGTTCAGTAATTCCTAAACTCCATCAGTTGCCATTAAATTACCATGTGAGCATTGCGTTCTAGAACATTCCTGAGTCCACTGTCATTCTGCTCAGCCAAGATCAACTGTCTTAGAAGAGATAGCTGCACTATTATTTTCTATGCTGGTATGTTGTATGTTAGGTTCCCAGGACACTTCTAATATTTTGTGTTTGTGTAGGCATGTGTGTGTGTGTGCGTGTGTTTATGTGTGTATGCATGTGCTTGTGTGTGTGAGAGCATATTATGTGGCATACACACACACACATGGATACACAGATGACAGATACCACAATGTATTGTGGAGGTCAGAGCACAACCTTGGATGTCGGTGCTTTTGCCTGTTTAAGGAGGATCCCTTTGATGTTTGTCACTGTACACTCTCTCTACTTGACTCCATGCTTTCGGGTATTCACCTGTCTCCTCTCCCATTTTGTATAGGAGTACTGGGATTGCAGACAAGCGCTACGGGACTCCACTTTACATAGGCTCTGGGGATTCAAATTCAGGTCCTCATACTTGCAGTGCAAGGACTTTTATTTCCCCACCCAGCTCCAAATCAGAAGTTTTTAAAAATTCCACATATAAGTGAAACTGTGCAGTATTTGTCACCTCTGACTTAGCATCCTGTTCTCAACAGTTACCCAGATTTTAACAAATAAGAGGGTTCCCTTTTACTGTCCCATTATGTATCAGATGTATGTATACATCTGCACGTTTGTTTATTATATGTCCTCTGCTGATGGACACAGGTTGTTTCTGTTTTGAATACTGGTAACAAAGCTGTATGTGTAATGCACATGGAGGTGCCAGTCTTTGCACTACTGATGCTGTTTCCTTTTTGTGTACACTCAGCAGGCTTCTAGAGGATATAGTGCTTCAATTGTTTTAGTATTGGAAGGACTGCCACTCTGCTCATAAGTGTTCTGGAAATTAAAACACCATTAATAGTGTACAGGCGCATTCTTTCATCCAAAAGATACCAGTATTATTATTATTAATAATAATAATTATTATTAGTTTATTTACTTTACATCCTGAGGTGCCCTGTCCATCCCCTCATCCCAGTGCATTCATCATCTTTTCTCCTTTTTTAAAAAAATATTTTATTTTTATTAATTACTGTTTATTCACTTTGTATTCCAGCTCTAGCTCCCACCCTAATCCCCTCCCAAATCCACCCTCCCTCCCTCTTCTCCTCCTATGCCCCTCCCCCAATTCAATGATGGGGTAGGTCCTCTCCCTCTTCCATCTGACCCTAGTCTATCAGGTCTCATCAGGACTTGCTTCATTGTCTTCTTCTGTACCCTGATAAGGCTGCTCCCCCCTCAGGTGGAGGTGATCAAACAAGCCAGCCCATGAGTTCATGTCAGAGACAGTCCCTGTTCCTATTACTGGGGAACCCTCTTGGATAGTGAGTTACCATGGGCTACATCTGAGCAGGAGTTCTAGGTTATCTCCATACATGGTCCTTGTTCAGAGTATCAGTCTCAGAAAAGACCCCTGTGCCCAGATTTTTTGGTTCTGTTGCTCTCCTTGTGGAGCTCCTGTCCCCTCCAGGTCGTACTATCTCCCCCTTCTTTCATAAGATTCCCTTCACTCTGCCCAAAGTTTGGTTATGAGTCTCAGCACATGTTTTGATATCATGCTGTGTAGAGTCTTTCAGGGGCCCTCTGTGGTAGGCTCCTGTCCTGTTCCCTGTTTTCTCCCTCCTCCGATGTCTGTCTTGTTTGCCTTTCTGACTAAAGGTTGAGCATCTTACCTAGGGTCCTCCTTCTTGTTTAGCTTCCTTAGGTGTACAGATTTAAGTATGATTATCCTATATTATATGCCTAATATCCACTTCTACATGAGTGTATACAACGTGTATCTTTCTGCTTCTGGGATACCTCACTCAGGATGATATTTTCTAGATCCCACCATTCGCCTGCAAATTTCATGATTTCCTTGTTTTTAGTTGCTGAGTAGTATTTCCTTGTGTAAATGTACCACAAATTCTGTATCCATTCCTCAGGTGAGGGGCATCTGGGTTGTTTCCAGCTTCTGACTATTACAAATAAAGCTGTTAGGTCCTTGTTTTATACTTGAGCATCTTTTGGATATATGGGAGTGGTATTAAAGGACACTGTAGTCAGAACAAAACAACTGCCTACAGATTGGGAAAAGATCTTCACCAGCCCTATGTCTGACAGAGGACTAATATCCAGAATATATAAAGAACTTAAGAAGTTAAACAGCAATAAATCAAGTAACTCAATTAAAAAATGGGGTATAGAACTAAACAGAGAATTCTCCATAGAGGAATATCAAATGGCTGAGAAACACTTAAAGAAATGCCCAACATCCTTAGCCATCAGGAAAATGCAAATCAAAACAACCCTGAGATTTCACCTTACACCCATCCCAATGGCTAAGATCAAAAACTCAAGTGACAACACACGCTGGAGAGGATGTGGAGAAAGGGGAACCCTCCTCCATTGCTGGTGGGAATGCAAACTTGTACAACCACTTTGGAAATCTATTTTCCTTTATATAAACTTTAAATCAAGGAAACCTTTTCTTTGCCTATTTTATACATGAGTGCTGCATTTCTGCAATTGCCATCCCTTCTTTAACTTCCCACTCCTCTCGTACCCACCCAACTCCCACTCCAATTGTTGATCTCTTCTTAATTAGTATTGTTTACACACACATATGTATACATGTATATATATATATATATATATTATACACATATGCATGCCTGTGTGTGTGTGTGTTTGTGTTGTTTAGAGCTGAACATTCAGGACTGAATAACCTATCATTGGGCTTGCCCTGGAGAAAATTGATTCTCCTTCTCTCAGTGGCCATTAATTGTCTATACCTCTTCATCTAGTGGTGGGACCTTGTGATAATAGGCACACTGACAGTTGCACTGTTAATTTCCATTTTCTTCTCTCCTACTAAGGTTCAACAATATGCTAGTCATATGTTATCCAGTTGGTTTTTGTGTGTATATGCAAATATATGTGAGTGTACATATATATGTGAAGATAAAGATATATTCAAGTTATTTGTTTTTGTACTTATTTTGGATTTGGATTTTGTAATTGTTACATTTGTTTGGGAAACAGTCTTGACATTTATACCAGGATAATCTGAAACTCATTGTATAGTCCAGGCTGACCTTGAACACATGACCTTCTTGCTACAACTTCCAGGTTTGGGGATGAGAAATAATTACTGTATTTACATATTAACTGCTACCTGAGATATTGTTTCCATCTATTTTATCTTGTTTGATGGGTTGCTTTTCATTTCTTCCTTTTTGCATGCAATCTCTCTTATAGTTCAGTGTAGTTCATTCATTTATTTTTGTCATTGTCACTTGTGTTCTGGTGTTATATATATTTTTCGAAAGTCATTAGCAAAGCCAATCAAGAGTTATACCATGTGTCTTTCAAAATGTTGTATCTTAGATTTACGTTTAAGCACATAATATATTTACATTTTTAGTCATTTTGTGTGTGTGGTATTGGATAAAGGCAAATTTTTATATGGATATGCAGATTCTTACCCTGTTGTATGTTTCTGTGCTCTTATGGGCACACTAGTACTGTATACATACATATGCATACATAGATATACTTTGCACTTTGATAAAAGTGCATTATCTTCACTTATTCCCCCTCCACTCCCGCCAAGCAATCCTTCTTTTTCTGAAACCACCCTCGTACTTCTATGTCTAAGAAACTTTTCTACTGTATTTAAGAACCATTTGTTATAAGAACACAGGTGAGGTTGGTGCTGACATGCTTGAGGACCTGTTTACAAAGACTCCACGACTGAGGACGGGGGCACCCTGTCCCTTCCCCATTATCCATGAACTACTAATAGCTCCTTAGGGAGGGCTAGATCCTTTTGAGTTCCTTGCCTTTGTTGGAATGGAAGAGACAACATGGAAGAGGAGAGTGTTAACCGAAATGAGCATGTGTAGTTCAGGGCCTTTTAATGGTACCTCAGCGAATTTGGGAGTTTGTTTTTCTATTTCTATGAAAATGTTATTGGGTTTTGAAAGGATTGCCTTGGCCTGCATACATAAATTTAGATAGTATGGCTACTTTAAGCAAAATTGATTATTCTGACATATGATGACAAATGACTTAGAGTTGTCAGTCTATAGATCAGTGAACTCTTTAGTTTTTTCACTCCTAAATACTTTATTATCTCTAATACAGTTGTAAACAATACACACATGCCTCTAATAGTGTTAGTCCCTATGAGCCTATAGGACCATTTTCATTCAAACTATCACCCCCCAACACACACACATGTGCAAAGACACACACACACACACACACACACCATCATCATCATCACTATCACCACCACTATCCTCCTCCTCCTCATCATCATCACATCTGTTCATCTAGGGAATCCTGACTAACACAGACACTATGTGAGACCAAACCTGGAAATTCTTCCTTTAATTTTTCTCAATAGCATGTGTTATCTAATCTCTACCTTTTCATTAAACTTTAGTGGATCTTGAATATTGAGTTTTGAATTTGTTCTGGGAATATATTAGAGAGTTCTACATTCTCTGTTATTTTGCTAGTCATAATTTTCCACTTTCTATTTCAGTAACAAGATTGTGCAATGATTATTTGCAAACACAACCCCCATTTCCTTATTTAAAAGGTTTCAGAGACACCATTCTCATTTATGTATTCTTCTAGATACATTTGAAAATCATCACACTAAGTCAAAATAGTAGGCCTGTGACTCAGATTTGATTAAACCCATACATTAATTTTGAAAAATGTTTAGAATGTTTATGACTTATAAACAAACATCATAAATATCTTTTAGAAATATTCTATAGTTTTATCATTTAAGTTTCTTATGTATCTTTTTAGGATTTTTTACTATTAGTGTATTATGGTAACTTTTTGTTACTAAGAATAAATATGTTCCCCTTATGTTCGCTCAATTATTACTGGTCTCCAAAATACATGGTTTTTAAAAGATTTTTTAAAGTATACATTCATTCATCTACTTATTAAAAATTTAAGAGTTTTGTAGTAATTTTGGCAGTTTGGGGCATATTAATAAAAATGTTACCTCTTTTTCTCCTCGCATTTGGGGACTTGATGGCCAGAGCTAAGAAAAAAAAAGTTTAACTAAGAATCTTCTCTCATTATTTACTATTAAAAGGAATAGTTCAAATAATTCTCTGTCAGCTTTGATAGGTGTTGTACTAACCACAAATGTATTGGCATTTCGCTGCTGTTCCCTTAAGTCTACAATGACTGACACAGTATTTGTCCTCTAAATGGTCCTTTCACCATGCTTCACTGTGTGCACTGTACTCAGAGATGCCTCAAGATTTAACTTTTATCCATTCTTTTCCTTAACACCATTAACTTATGAAGCTGGGCTTTCTCTTAATACCTGCAATTCAGCTTGCAAACACACACACACATATACATACATACACACACATATATACACGCACACACATACACATACACACATATATAAATATATAATCCTGTTTGAATTCATTTTGCTTTTTTATGAGTTCATTTCATTTAGTTTTCCTCATATATATAAATATGAGGAATTGAAATTCCATTTAAAGGATTCATTGCTGAACAAGTTCTTGTTCACTCAACAGTCATTAATTTTCTGTTGTAGAGAAATTTTAATCCCACAACATCGCTACTCTGGCAAGGGATTATATCCAAAGACCATCTTTGTCTGTGTGCTCCTGCTGGAATGCAGATATGCCAATAGTACACATCTTTAATTCCAAATAATGAAGGCAAGTTTAATTTATAAAAGGAAGCAGCCATGTGTGATAACAATAGCTAACTGAGAGTCAGACAAAATGTTGAATCAGAGAAAGATTTGACAGGAATGAGTCAAAGATAGGATATGCTCAACTCTTAGGAGAAAAAGACAGGAAAGAGAAGCTACTTAGGAGCAGCTGAGAGAGACAGAGACAGAGAGAGATGGGATGTTTCTTACTGGGACAGTTTCACAGAGAGAGGTTAAAGAAAGAATAAGCTAGACACAGGTGAAGACCAAATGATCCAGACAATGGGAAGGAGACATAAGATTAAAACATTGCCAGAAATGAACCCACACACCTATGGAAACTTGATTTTTGACAAAGAAGCCAAAACCATTCAATGGAAAAAAGACACCATCTTCAACAAATGGTGCTGGTCCAACTGGATATCTGTATGCAGAAAAATGAAAATAGATCCAT
>CM053760.1:41456638-41489638 GCA_028658305.1 Pachyuromys duprasi
TCATGGAAAGTCTAGGCCCATCAAATGATTTTTTGTATCTAAAAATAATAGTAGAAAATTTAAAGAAAGAAACTGAGTAGTTCTGGAGTTGCTCTCATTTTGACTGTAAATGAGGGCCTGCGGATTAGAGAACAGTGAATGGAATTTTGGCTTATATTGGTCCAGAAGGTGAAACTGCTTTGTTTCCTTACACAAAACATTACTATCTAACTATTTCTCTCCAGCTGGTTCCTCTAACCCTTATAAGAGAGAAAATATTCATATATTGGGGCATTAGCCTATTGGTTAATCTTAGTTTTCACTCTAATACGGTTCACTCTGTGTCTCAACCAAGTGCTGGTCCAGCACTACAATGGGAATGATTTCATTGGTGATTCCAGTGCTCTTTGGGAACTCATTAAGAAGTAGGTTCATGTCGTCAAACAGAAATAGCATAAACTATCTACAAGTTAAATGTGATGTCATCGGGTTATGTGCAGATAATGAGGTCTTGCATGATCTTGTAATACCTGAGTTTTGACTTAGAAAGCGATGCAGCATGAGCTGGCACAGGCCAGACAAGCCCTTTGCAGTATGTTCTCCTCTTTGCTCTTATAGACAATGTCCCAGAAATAATGAACATAAAAAAGTTTACAGGTTCCTAAGGGAAATAATATTTGCCACTTCAGACAGAATGCATGGAAGTAAGCGGGAATGATTATAAGAAAAATGGCTTCCTGCTTGACTAAAAACCTGCTGCCTAGCAACATGAAATGATTCAGAATGGTGTTGGTGCTATGTGTCCCCATTCCTCACTGAGGTGAGCTAACTGCTACATACATGCACTCCAGTAAGGTCCTCTTTGGTATATAGAGTTAACTCAGAGTGGACTGTAATATCTGGAAACAACGTTTCAACTTTACTTTAAACAGGACTTTATTCTATTTCTGGGGTGAAACAGATCACTTACTTTACATTGAGACTATAGGAGTACTGGAACACTGTTTTGAGGTTTTTCATATGTGTATGGCACCCAGTCCATGAGTGAGTGGAGACACAAGGCCCCTTGTCTGATTTCTCTTCCAGCACATGGTGGTGTGAAGAGGAAAGAAAGGGTAAAAGGAATGAATAGTGGTAGAGAGAAGGCAAGGTCGTGAGATTGTGTGACTCAGGTCCATACTAAAAGGCAGGTGTTAGATTTATGGGTACGTTTATGAGCTGAAGGTACCTACGCCATCAACTGGGGGGGGGGGGCTCCTGTTCGTTCAGATGCTTCAGTCACTCTAGAATATCTAGAGGATCCAAAAGGCCAAACTGTCAACCTAGTAAAATAGTCACCTTCAGTCACATGTAGCTACTCCTAAGTTCCTAAGTTCCACAGTAACTTTGCTGAGGATGTTTACCTTAAAATCTGCAAGAAAATGATACCAACCTATAGGACTGGGAAAGCATAGGCTAGAAATCTACTACTCAGCCAAAGAAGTGTTGCTCAGGTGTGTCACGCTTCAGACCTCCTCTGCAGCAGAAAACAAAGTGAACTTTGGGGACTCCCAGAGCAATGACACTGTCACTCTTTGCTCAGAATTCTCTCCTTAGATACGAAGACCAATGACTCACCACAGTTCAGAACATTCGTTAAGAATGTTTTTATAAACCAGTATAGTTAATTCCTAGCTGCACGCTAAATACCTACCTGTGTACCTGTAGATGCTGAATAGAGCTCTCCCCCTTCATCAAAGAAGTTTTTTTGCAGCAGAAAAAAAACACAACCAGGTAAAGTGCTGAGAACAACTGACCATAGATAGTCTGGCTCCGGTTAACACCTTTATAACACAACCTTTATAACCAAGGATCTGGGAGCGATTCAGAAGAGGGAATGGAAGGCTATAAAAGCCATAGGCCTAGGAGGTCTGCTGCAAATGTGTGTGGTTCTCAATAGGAAAGGCAAGCTACAGCCATAAAAATCCTCGGCAATATGGCTACTTAAACAAGACTTGAGCAATGGTAACACCAGTTAGCATGCTAATATGGATGGGAAAAATTCCATAGGCCCCCAACCCTAAATGAAGAGCTATAGGAAATAAATGACTACTAAAAGAATGAGAATCAGTCTTCTCCAGGCTTGAGCTCCTTCACTGTCTATCTAACACTAAGTGGTAAGCCCTAAAAGTGAATGCATAAAGTAACACTAAATGAACTCAGCATGTTTTATTCATATATTCACTTGTTTACACATACACTTACACACATTAGACATAAACACACATACACATATATATTCATATACGTATATTTAAAGAAAATTACATATGCATATATTTAAAGAGAGAAAGGACATGAGAGGTATTGATAAATGAAAGGGGATAATGTAATTATGTTTTATTCAAATCACAAATGAAATAAAAATACAATTGAAAAAAATTTCAAAAGTCCTCCGTTAAAATATATGCGAACATAAATATGCATATATGTGTTATGTATTTGTGTGTACATATGCACGTGTACATTATGTATTGTGTGTATTCCTATGTGCAGATCGCTTGCTTTCAAATTTTCAAAATGGCTTAAAAAAGCAAATAACTACAAGCTGACCTTAAAGTCTCTTTTCTTACTCTTCACATATTTACAAAAATAAAATATAAGTTTTTAGAAAATTTAAAAATATAGGGAAGAAACATTTAAAGTCTCTGGGATTGTTACTATGTCAGCCACTGTCGATGATTTGATGGACATCCTTCCAAAACTTGTTCTATAATATATGGATATATATGTATGACCATATATGTATATAATTTACACATAAATGGGATCAAAATATACATGCTGTTTTACAAGCTGTTTTTCTCAACAATATGCCAAAAAGATTTTTTAAGATAGTATACAGACAGATATACTCTTACAGCCACACATTCTGAATAGTCCTTTATCTGCTGTGCGAGGTTCTCAGCTGTAGGTTTAACAAGGGTTCTGTTTAAGCACCTATGTTCCTGCTACCTTTAACTACTTCAAAGACCGCCATGCAGGGCTGGGAAGATTGCACAGTACGTTGCTCAGGAGGTGGATTCATACCATGAACATATTCTGCCATGAATGAAAGAAGATGGGATATTTGTATTTCAACAGTGGTAATTTCTTGGCTGTAAAGTGCTTATAATTATGCACCTAGGCAATTCTAACGGAAGTATTGAGACTGAGAGATGGCAGTTCTACAGAATGTAACCAAGTGATTAAGAATCCAGATTGGGGTTAGAGGTGGGAAAACCCTTATGACCCATCCCTTGTTCCTTGCAGTGCTCAGAATGACTTGTTCCTCTCATTAAGTTGACTTTGAACGTCCTTCTCAGGGATTATGGTTAGTAATAATCTGTATAACTACACTTACAAAAAAATGGTCAAGTAGACAAATTGCTGCCTACCTACTGCAGTCTATCATGAATTCATAGCTGATTTCCCTCATTTTCTTCCCACTGGACCAGTTCTAGCTATACTTCTAGCTAAGCTGGCATGTTTGGTGAGAGAGACGTCCCTGGGAGTAAGGAAAGGGTTTCTGCACATCCCTATTTATATTCCAAATATAAATAGGTTGTACATTCTGAACTTTAATATGCAGGAGTACTGCTTCAGAGCACCAAGGTTCTATTGGTACTGCACTTGAGGAAAAGATTTATTTCAGCTTATAATTGATAGTCCATCACAGAGGAAGTTGGGGTGGAAATTCAAAACAAAACTGAAGCATGTCCTATAAAGGAGTGTTGCTTACTGGCTTTCTGTACATGGTTTGTTCAACCTGCCTTCTTTTGCCACTCAGTACCACTGCCCAAGGGTGGCACTGCCCACAGTGAGCTGGGCCCTCCCCTAGCAACCATCAGTCAAAAAAGACTGGCCTACCGATTTGCCTAGAGGCAATTGATGGAAGGGTTATTCTTAGTTGAAGTTTCTCTTCCCAGATAACTCTAGATCACGATAGTTTGACAAAAAATAAGCAACAAAATATGAAGTGATATGTTCTAGTGGATTACATGGTGACAACAATATTGCTGGAGCATTCACCTCAGAGTACCAAAGGGGGCGAAGGGAGGCAGCTCCGTGGAGCGTAAGATAGAAACCTATAAATAATATACCGTCTAATGCTGTAAGGGTGGTAGGTGGTGCCACACCAACATCTAGTCACTGGCTACTGAGCCAATGAACTCTACCCAATGGGTAAGAACACCCTACAGGCCTTAGTTCCATCATAAATTACCTGACAAGGTGGTGCTTAAACACTGTCTAACAGTGGCTGTAACGATGATAGAGCTACGGGTAGAGGCAGTAGCTGTGCGAACCTGGTGACTTTAGTTCAGTCGTTAAAGCTCACTTAAAGATAGAGAGAATTTACTTTACCAAGCTATCCTCTGACTTCCACGAAAATAGAACATCACACACACAAAACATATATCATATCCACGCACACACAAATATCATGCACATATTATTCTTTTCATCTGAAAGACAATACCCAGTGCTGTGCAGAGTTGATACAGATCCAAGTAAAGGAATTTGACATGGGTGCCAACAGAACTTACAACATGCTTTTGAAAATTGTTCAAATTTTATATACTTCAGTCTCAATAAACACTTCGTCCTACTCTTAACAAGAACAGTTCAAAATTAATTCCAACCTGTTACTTAGCTTTCATTTGTCTGTTCTGTATGTCTTGACTATTTAGTATTGGTCAAACAACCTATTCTATCTCTGGACAAATACTTGACACAGAAGTAAAGAAGTATTTTGCATGTAGTGTGATGATAGCGTAATAAGAGCATGAGCCAATATTTGAACTGAAATCCAAAGGTAAGAATGAGAGTTTCCAGGTGGGAAGGAAATCAGAGAACAGCAAGAAATTCCAAGTGTTGAATTTTAAGTACTTGGGAAAATACTAGTATTTCAATGGTTAAAGCAGAAATTGTCTGCATGTCTGCGTTTCCAGACATGTGTATCACAGTGCAAGAACCCTCACAGATGTTCTAAGGAAGTATGTTTCTGAAATTCAGCATGTAACTTGCTCACGACTCTCATGCGTAATTCTAAATTTAAAACTCCACTACACAAACTGGTATGACATTCTTCATACTATTTATCCTACCTTATGTATATGGACATGTATTTTGCTAGAAAGTGACAATGTCTTGATTGCTGGGAACCTCTTACATGAACAGATACCTAATTACATTTCTAACATCTGACAAATTCTAATTATATCCAGCCCTAAGAACATCTGGAAAAAGATGGTAGACCCATACACTCCAATTTTAGAGAGCCAAAACTGTATGTTGGTAGATTTCAGAAGGAGCTTCATTTAAAAAATTAAATATCTTTCCCAACATCTCCAATATAGACCTAACTTTTTAAATATGTAGCCCTTTTGCTCATAAATTATTTATTACATCTCAAGAAAAGTAATAATTAATATTCCAAGAGTATTAGAAAATATTGTTTTGTCTAGGCACTGAAAGTCAGTTGAACTCGAATAGAGAAAAAAGAATTGTACTATTGTCAAGGGTACTAATCCTATAACCAGTTGGCATAACAGACTGATGATCACTTCTGGTTCGGGGTCTTTAGCTGCAACAAAATGAGAAAAGGTCTAAGTTTAAATGCCAGTCCTGATGAGACCTGATAGGCTAGGGTCAGAGGGAAGGGGAGGAGGACTTCCCCTGTCAGTGGAGGGGTGTGGGAGGAGATGAATGAAGGAGAATGGGATTGGGAGGGGATAAGGGAGAGGGTTACAGCTGGGATACAAAGTGAATAAAATGTAATTAATAAAAAAATAAAAAATAAATAAATGAAAGCCTTACAATGGCATACGCTAATGATGCAACATCTACAAGTATGCACAACTGCAAGATGATTGATAGCATCAAGATTGTAAAGCGATAGGTGGAAAAAAGTGGAAATTGATTGTAATTCTGATTTTCTGAAGAGAATTCATGAGTATTGGAGAATCAGTTCATTGGAATAGATGCCTAGGGAAGTATAAAATTCCAGTTCTTCAGAAAACAGACTAAGCATAACAAAATCAGGCTGTGTCTCTCAAAAAAGAATATAAAGAACACATCCATGCTGCTAATTGCATGAGAAAGGCTCAGAGTTTCAAAGTAACCTACCAGCCCCCTCCCCAGCAAACACATAGAACAACAAGATGCAGATTAGAACAGTGGCAAAGCATTAGCATTTGTAAGAGAGAAATAGCTATCAGAGCCTTAACTGATGAGAAAGAAGAAAGCTAAGAGAGGAACTGTGAGAAACAGAGAACTAAAAGCATTCCTTTAGGAGTATTCCCTACTGCATGGGTCAAGAAAAAAGAAAAAAAAAGTCATAACCGTAGATATTTCTCAGATCAGGGGTGACATGAGAAGCAGCGGTCTCTGTGCTATGCTCAATAATTAAGTCATCAAGTGACTTAAGAGGTGTCTTGGGCTAGTAAACCAGAAGTTAAGTAACAGAAATTTAATTAGTCCCAGTTCTAGATGCTGGAAGTACAGCATCAGGCTATGAGGGGACTCTTCTGGATGTAAGGGCTTATTTCTTGACTTGCAATAAGAATCTTTTTTGTGTGTCTTCATGTGGACTTTCTTCTGAGAGTACATGGATGAGAAGAGGTTGAAGGATACTTGTTCTATTGGACTATGAGCAACATTACAACCTCATTTGGTGTTCATACTGCCTAAAAATCCCTATATACAACTGCTGTCATAAACAAGATTAAGACTTCAACATAGAACTTTTAGAGAAAAACATAATTTAATTCAGTTTGCTTTACAGAATGAAGAATTTTATGCTACAGAGGTGATAAAAGTGAGAAAAGATAAACTATTCTCAGTGCTGTGAAGATTTTAAGATTATGTAGACATTTGGCATTGTTTTGGGGTGAATAACAACGGAATGTCCAGGGAATGGTTGAAAATCTGGAAGACAACTGGTGGGACACTCCAGAGATGAAGAGATGGAAAGTGAGCTGCAAGATGAGAAGAGACCTAGTACTTCAGCAGAGATCAGCAATAAGGGAAAAGAGCAATGGTAGAGTCAGCAGGAGGAGGGGAAAGGGTCACTATGGGTCTTGCTTTAGTTTAGCCTGAAAGTGAATGGTTTTAATCCAGTAGCATGTGTTTCTTTAAAACAGGAGCTGTAATGAATGAGTCAACAAACTAATTAGGTTTTGAAGTGGCAGCCACTATTTTCTATGAAGTTGGTATGTCACCATTATATGACAACAAATTAACTGGGCTTTAAATCCAAGATAATATGTGTGGACTGAACATTCTAAACAGACTTTTCATTAACCTATGAAATAGAGAATTATGTAAGGTAAAGAATTTGGTCCCATTTCTACCACTTTTGGGATACTAGATTAGAAAGACTTGTAACACCAAATGACATTGCTAACCTCATTTTAAACCTCAGAAATCACATTTGAATGGACAGAACATCTGTGCTCCATCCTCATCCCAGAGAATGGTGGGACTAACAAATGGCCAGTCCATCTACAGGAGGAATCCTTACAATAGCTCTGCCACACGTGGGTGGAAAAACACCTGAGGAGCACTTGTGGTGTGAAAAATATATGAACTGTCCTTTATATATAAAGGAATATGATGTAAAAACACAGACAGGGGTCTCTCCAACAACACTTACAACCAAGTACTCCATACATAGCTGAGAAACAACAGCCTCCCTTCGGCACACCTATGGAAAAACAGGACAGGTTCAGTATACTCAAGGAGAACAGGAAGTGTTCAGTAGACTGGATGAGGAGCAGGAAGACTCAGCACATCTGAGAAAAAACAAAGCAACAGCACCAGAGAAACAAAACAGCCAGCTCCAGTGAAAAGAAGTAGCAAATGTACACAAAGAAAACACTGGTCATCTCAAGGACTGTTCAGCCCAAACAAAATATTTCATCCACACGGTACACATGCAATAGAGTCAGGGTTACAGAGCACAGTTCAAACTGGATGGCAGCAAAGTCATCTACCTTAGCAGGTAGACTAGATTAGGATAGAAGACCTCTATGCTAAAGAAATGGAAGTCCTAGAGAAATGATTGTTTAGGAATGTGGGATTATGAGTCTAAACAAGCCAGGTCAAGCATATCTTACTCATGTGAGTTGTGCCAATTGGGCCTTACAGCAGCTCAGTGAAGGCTGCACTAGATCTGAAGCTCTTTGAACTTTGAGGACCTTACTTCTCAATGGTTAGGTGGGTTCCATTGACCTCAATATTACCCACCCTTTTGTGTCCTGTAGTTTGGGTGGATGGCCAGTCTGCCGTGGTTTCCTTTTCTCCTGTGAATGTTAAAGTATGTTTTGTGCAACTGAGGATGTGGTTAGACTTCTAGGGACTGAGCCGAACAGAGAGTCCTATAGGTGACTGAACTTACCTTACCTTGCTCACTGGAGTAGACCAAGCAGCAGTAATAAGCTAGCCAGCTACAGGAGCAAACATGGTAAGGAGGAAATGTGAGACTAGAGGCCTGGCTCCAAGCTGAAGTCTTGGCTAAGCAGAGATAACATACGCCACTGCTTTCTGCCAGAGGTCCATTCCAACCACATTAGTGCACTGTGTACTGTTGAGCATACAAGAATCACAATAAAAGCAAAGGGAGCCTACTGGACTATGCTTGGGGATGCAGGCTGGAATACCGCTGTAATCACAGGGCGCTTACAGGGTCTCACTCCTCTCCCGCCTTTCTGCACAGAGTGTATTGTCAACAGGGAACCTGTAACCCTCCTGTTTCTGTTGGAGTAGAAACACAAGGAAAAGCAGGACCACAGCCCTAGTCACAGAGACTGTCAACAAGTGCACCCGGGAATGGGACAAACCAAACTTACGCTGTTAGCCCTATGAACCTGCAGAAAGCTAATATATCTGATTAAATGGGTATTCATGTGCAGGTGCCAAGCACATCAGCTTGTAGTGGAGAAAAAAAGATATGAAAAGCAACTTCATGTTCAGCCACTTTGAAATTTGCTGCTGAATCTCACTGAGGCTTACTTGATGGTGGGCAGAGAGGGCGGGCTAAACTGCAGCTTCTTCCCATAAAGCCTGGATCTGGGACTTGTTACAGGAAGAGTGGAGGACTTTCATCTTTAGTAACAGTTTAGTAACACAGGGTTACCATTCTGTAGTTCTTTTTCATCGGCTTTCTGGTCACAAATAAAGGGCAGATGGCATACCCCTGCTGAAATGGGTTCAGCCAGGCTTTTCCTAGTTCAGTTTCACTCTAATGTGCTTCCTAGGACCGGAGATAGAAGGGAGTTTGCTAAGCTACGGTATTCTGTGGATGTACAGGGAAGGAGTTTGGAATCCTGTGGAGCGATTCACTGAGAGGTTTTGTTCTTGATCTTCATGTAGCATCTCCCTGAAAAGCACCGATATTTCAGACCCACTGCCTTTCAGGGGCAACAAGAAATACTGGCCTCCTGGAGTAAGTCCATAGGATGCTAGAGTTGCGTTGGAAGCGATACACGTGAACACCTGTCCACAGTTACAGAGTGGAAGCTAAGGTTATCCTTCAAGCTAGAACTAGATTTCCTTGGGGGAGCCTGCTTGTCTGCTTGTCTTGCCAGTTTCTTCTTCTTCTTCTTCTTCTTCTTCTTCTTCTTCTTCTTCTTCTTCTTCTTCTTCTTCTTCTTCTTCTTCTTCTTCTTCTTGGCTGGGAGGGGGGATTGTTTAGTTTTGTTTTTGTATAGATTAGGTAAGGTTTCTCTCTCTTCTCTATCTGTTCTACTTTGCAGTTAAAGATGATAAAGAGAGGACAATCATTTTGCTGATAAGAAAGCCTGGCTCTTAGAGTCGTTGGGAATTACACAAGGTTATGATAGGATGACCTGCTAAGAAGGCTAACAACAGGACAGATACCAACTCAAGTCATTCGTTTGCAATGCCAGCAGCTCCGAGAAATGTCAAAATAGATAGTCCCAGCAGAGGTCCACTCTAACCCACAGAGGAGAGCAGTTAGGGTTCAGGGTTTCCCAGAGGGTGCAGGCTGAAGGACTGCTGATAAGAGCCTATCACGGAAGAACAGCAAGGGTCGTTTAGTCCAGCCTCAGCTTTAGTTCCGATTTTATCACCAAGTGAGCTTATTTATTTAGTTTCTGAGATTCAGAGAACAGATTGAGAGAATATGTCAATATTTTTCCAAGTCCTGGACAATCCTGTGAATAATAAAATAAATTTTATTTCTTAGAATTCCTAATTAGCTACATGTAAACCTTTTAAATGGACTGTGTGCTTTATGGAAGCCTGGTAATATATCTTTATGCTTTAATATAGCCAGAGTCATAACAAAATGGACCAAGAGACTCTGACTTGTCCTTCCTCTTCCTCTTTCACTCAAAATGTAGACAAAGGCAATCAGTGCTCAGAGAGAAAGGGTGCTTTACTTCTATAATCTAAAGTGAATCAGCTCAGCACAGAACTGAACATGTCCTGAAAGGACGTAGCTGGAGACCCCTGGTAATGCCTGCTCTAGCCCCAGCTCACCATACTAACCAGAAATTTATCTAACTGATACCTTTATGTTTCTTTAAGCCCCCATTTTCTCTGTCAGGGAGTGAAATTATCTGGGAAAAGTCTCATCACAAGAGTTGTTACCAAGACACTAGTCTTCCCACTTTTTCCCATTTCGGAGGCTTGCTTCTCTGTCATGATCCTTTGAACTTTAACACAGTTGTATTTTAACCAGCATGAGAATTTCTCTCTGTTAATTAGCACAAGAAAGAAGCAAATAAAATCTAATTACTGTGTTGATGTTGTGAATTTTCTATAGTGACCTTTATCCTTCTTTATACCCTAACAACAGATCCTGATCTCAGGAAGAATAATTATGGCCCACCAAAAATAAAAATAAAATAAAAACAACCATCTCATACATGAGAAATTTCCAGGGAGGCCAGAAGTGCTCCAGCCTGAAAAAAAAATGTCCTTACCAGAGCTTTCTCCCACCTGAAAATAAACATAAGCCAACTTTAAGGTCCCAAAACATAGTTTCTGTTTGTCATTCACCCTGTAATGATTACCAGTCCTCATCAATATGTAGCATCCTCCAAGTACCACTGGCTTCAAGTCTTTGAGAATATATACTCACTTGGTGATGAGACCAAATGTCTTTGGTTTCTATGACAGGGACTTTTCTACTTCCCTCCAATGCCACAGACTTATCTTCCTCTAGCATCTCTCTCTTCTGAAATTTGAACATTTTATGCCTGGGTATTTGCCTAAGGATTTATACATCTTAAACTCAGTTCTCAGTGTGACAGTCAGGAGGGTCATGGAGCCTGTAATAGTATGATGGATCACAGGAAGTAGTTTGTTGCTCAGGATTCTGCCCTTGTGGAATTTTCAAAGGCTTCTTGGTTAGCTCTTGCATGAAGGCTGTAGTAAATGGGCAATCCTGTCACTTCATGGCTTACTGCCTTGCCAAATAGTCTGCCCTTCTCACATGCATTCCTGCCATGATTTTATCCACCAGAGTATGATACAGCAACAAAAAACCCTTGTAAGACCTTGCACTAGTATCTTAAGTTCCTAGGGGAATAAAATATATGAGCCTCTTTACAGAATATTCAGTTTTAGTTATATCATTACAGAAACAGCAAATAAACTCATATACCCTCTGAGAGGTAGGTGCTCAGCAGCAAAGATGAAGAGATGTGATGCCAGCCACAAACAAGACGCAATGTGACCCTTTAAATACATGCTAAGTTATTTGTTTATTAGGCAGGAGGATGAACACAACTCAAATATATTTTCCTATAAAACTAACCAAATAACCTATTGATGGTAGTTAAAAGAGAAAGAATTATGCTTGTGGGCGCAACAGTAAAGAAGGCAAAAACAGATATTAAATATTCTTGTATATTTATGAATGCATGGTGCTAATTAAAAGTTCAGTTGCATAAATGGTTAGAATAAATGAGACATTTCAAGTATGGAAGATATATGAGTTAAGAAGAGACAACTAGGGCCGCAGCAGAGAAACATATATAATTTACTGACATAAAAGATACTAAATAAAGCCAAACCTTTCCACTCTTGTGTTTATAAAATAGAGTAGATGCCAGAAATGGACATATGGTGTCCCTGGGGAGGAAAGAAGACAGATGCAAAATGCATTATGTCCTTGCCACAACAGGTGATCAATAAATTTATATGTTTTTTTAATTAATAACTAAGACAACTCCAAAGCAAAAGAGAAAACTGTCACAGCATTTGGAAGTCAATGGCAAAGGAAGAGAGAATGCCAACGACTGTGAGGAAATGTCCAGTTTTAACACCTGGAAAAAGCATTGTCCCCCAATCCTGAGCTTCGGCTGCCTCTGTAAAAGCATCCCTTTGGATCTAGAGAGTCTCATACCCCTTTCCCAGTTTTCTCCAGTAAGAAGGCCAAAGGCTACTCATAAAGGACCTGACAACTAGCCAGACTGCTATTTGACCACAATGAGAGAGAGCAAGGGAAAGTCAAAAGGGCATGAGGGCTAAGACAGAAGGATCCTGCCTGCTGGTTTAAAAGACCAAGTCAAACCAAGTAAGAGGGCAAGGGACTATCAAAAGAGAAGAGAAAGCAGCAGGATGCATAGGAAGGAGTCAAAGGATGGGATTCTGACAGAACGCCGCTCTTCCGGGTATAACGCAGCAAGTTCATGGGAGCAAAGCAAACATGCTCACCTGAGACAGCTGTTTACACACTATGTAACTTATACCATTCATTTCTCAAAACTGATGCTGCAGCTGTTGCAGACACTTATACTCTTTTTAAAAAATCAGCTGCATAAGACTCTATAAACAAAGAGTGCTGTGCTGAAAGTTGACTCATTTTAGTTTCCAAACAACTCCACCAGCAAGGATTTTGTTGTATCTCCCTTTCCCAGGTACGAAATGGGTCTTGTTATCACTGGTGCAATCATCAAAAACTCTAAGGGTGTTTTTTCAGAAACGTTCTCTCTTTGTGTCATCTACAAGTTGAGGCCCTAGAAATGTGTCGTAGATTCAATCCTAACCCACCCTCAGAATATATGGACCTAGTACACTGACATTTAGAATCATAATGTTTATACACAAAGAAGCGACAGGTAATGCATACTTCAGGACTTTGGGATAAAATGAACACCAATATTAAGTACAAAAAGGAATTAGGGAGATGCTTAAATTGACTCTCCTGTGTTCCTACTTGAACAGATGACTACACTAGGAGCAGTGGTGAGGAATCACTTTGAAGCTTCGGGAGAAGTCCACTGTCCTGAGAATCACCAGACTCACCTGTGAATTTCTCAAGGCCTACTTTCTATCCATGTCACTGACATGACCCCAGAAGGATGGAATCAAGTGGTGAGGGTCTGCAATGCTAGTCTTGAGACCACCCTGTTATAAATCTGAGTCTTCGTCTGGCCTGTGAACAGAAACGCAGCCATGAAAACAACTTAACAGGGCAGCTTACCAGTGGCACACCAACTTTAAAAAATGCTTCCTCCATTTCCAAGAACCTTTACCTGCCAAAAGTTCCTTGGCCTGATGTAGGTCCTCCTGAACATCTCCCCTTCCTTGATAGGATGTTGACAAACTACTTTGCATATGTATTATTCAGGCAACCACAGCTACTGAGTGTTCTCAAGCACATGGCAATGTCATGTCCGGAACACAGTCTCACAGCACTCTCCCCATCCTGTGGCTGTTGGTCCTTTCATTTTTCTACCTCCTCTTCTATATTGCTCCCTGAGCCTTGAAGGGGATATAGAGATTCCATTCAGGGCTGAACATTCAATGGCTACTTTTCTGCCACACTTAGACCAGCTATTCTTACAGGGATTGAAAGGCCGGAAGACCACTCCTCAGGAAAGCTGATTCATCTAAAGACATGGTAAGAAGATGAAAAGAGCAATTATCATTCTTAATGAAATAATGTATTTATTTTCCCTAGAGAGGATGCAGTGGATGGCAAAACTTCCACCATGCAGCACTGCCGGAGCCTGTTTATTTCTTAGTTCTCACTAAAAAAAAATTAAAAATAAAATATAGTGTAAAATGAAGGAAAACTTCTATCTTGTTTTCTCTTGGATACCTGCTGAAAGCCTAAGCATGCTTTCCCTGACATGCAGGGTTTTCTCACTCTTTCTCGGAAGCCTCCATCCCATTCCACCATGCAGCTGCTTCTGACCCCCTTGCTGAACATGCAGCTTTCTTGGACTCTAACTTAGAAGGTATTATTTCCTTTCTTCCTGTAATACACCTCCCTCCTCCCACCAGCTGCAGAGATTTACACAGCATTCTTGCCCTGTTGTTTTTCTTTCAAACTCTAATATAATGTTCCTTGAGCTTCCTTCTGAGTCTGTTTCTAACAATCTTTTGTTAAGGAGACTAAGAACCCCAATGGGAACTCAAATTTTTTCAGGAGTGTTATGAGTCTCTGCTTTAACTATTGCTAAAACTGAGCTTTTTGGCTACTTTAGTGGGTTTGCTGTTCTACCTCCCTTCACCATCTCTTCTATCCCCATAAAACTAGGTAGGAGAGAAAGAAGGTTGGAGGGTAAATGGGGCATTGATATTATTAGACTGCTCCCTTCTGATTATGGGTATTGTGTTCCTTGGGTCAAGTTTGATCTTTGTCCTCCAACTTGCAACCAGCAATCCAGCAAAGAGTAGCAAAGAGCAACAGGAACAGCAGCAAAAAGTGTAGCAGCAGCCATTGTCTCTCCTGGGGTCTGGCATCTACATACCCTCTGAAGAGTCCCAGAATTCCAAATAGAAACTGTCCTCTCCTGGCAAAATCACACCTGATAGAGCACAAGGCAAATCATAGTCAGCTACTGTAGACAGTCTGAAGTAGCCCCATATACAACACCTGTGAGTAAAATAAAAACATATTCACATAATGTTTTAATTTAAAAAAAAGACAACCAAAATTCTCTGTAGTCATTGCCCATAAACATAAATGTCTCTGAGAAAGACTGAAAACATCACTAATCTATGAGTATAAACACAAATATTTGTAAGTCAAATTGACATCATACCAACTTAGCAAAACAAGAGTGTTAGGTTCCCCTAGAAACTATGACTGCCCTTGCCCAAGAACTCTGACCAGGTTTACTGTAGCAGCCATGGTATTATTCCTGTGGAGAAGGCTTAAAGTTCAGTCAGAATGCACTTGGTTATTTCTTTAACACTCATGCTACTATTGTACAAATGAGCATTGGTATGTACAGTTGGTGGCTTTTCTCTCTCAGAAGCCTGCATAGCAGCTTGTGATTATTTTTATGAAAGCTAATCAGCAGGGAGAAATCTTCTAGTTCAATTCAAATTTGATTTCTCGATGGGTTTCAACCAAACTGCATCTTGTCTTTAACAATAGAGTTTCAACATCTAGGATCTCAACATCTCAAAATCAGTGGCAATAGCCTATATTGTTCTGAGGGCATCTGAGCCCTCCTGACCAAACAACTCATAGGTAGGTATCTCACCCCTGTCTCTTAGATTTATGTTTAGTAACCTGTAGTTTTTGAAAGCAGTGTTATCAACCTCTTCAAAATACATTTGTTTAAACTTTTTGAAAAATATGTATAAATTAACTTATCTTAAAATATTAGATTTCTATTTGGTTTTCTCATACTTCTTTAGCTTTGATTAACCCTATTCACTTTTTCAACCCACCACTATCTCTACTCAAATCTTCACTCCCAGTATTTCTCTTCATTAAAATTATTTTTTTCTCAAGAAGAATATTATCAAAGAGGAAATTAACAACTGGAATTTCTCACCTCACTCTTCACAAAGATCACCTCATTTAATCTAGGAAAAATTATGTTAGGTACTATATGATCCCTCTCTACCAGAGACAAAACTAGGGCTTAGAGAAAGAATAATTTCTAAAAGGTTGACCATTAATTAGATGCAAATATCCAAGCTGTATAAACAAAGCCTGAACATGGTCCAACAAAACATTTGTGAAGTTGAACCAAGAAAATTGGAAACAAGTATTTCCTAGCTGAGAAGAGTTCTTTGTGAGAGTTGTCTTGATATGAACACTGACTGATGCAAAAGAAAAACAAACAAACAAAAACCCCCGAGGCTCCTCATAGGGTACAACAACACAGAGAATTCTCAAGTTACCAACAGTAATGTCAAGACATTTAAGCTTATGGGTGGTATAATTTTATAATATTATGGCACACCAGCCAAAGGGAGATACGTTCCTTTTCAGTTTTAGATTTTCTCCCTTAAAATGTACATTTTTACCAACTTCTCTAATAATTTTTTTTGTTAAATCACAATAATCAATAAATTAATGGAGTGTTCTGATGAGGGAATATGTGAGACATGACAACATGGAAGGCAAGCTGTTTAGTTAAGAGCAGCTGCCTTCTATGAGCTCCTGAATGCTTCATCACTCTCATATAGACTCATTTGCATCCAGCTAGACAGCCCATCTTTGACACCTGGTAAAGAGCTGCATTTAGGCTCCAGGCTTAGGAAATAGTAATAGAACCAAATGAGGTGACCAGTTTGAACGGGGCTTGAGCAAAGAGACTCTTGGAGAGGCTTCCACTGCTCTTCCCCAATTACTTGGAAGATTTAAATAGGGTTAAAATATAGCATGTAGAGTTTTTCTTAAACAGTTAACATTTGGTTAATATTTAGCCATTTTGTGACATTTGTAGGATAAATACACTTTTTATCCTAACACTAATAATAATACTTTTTATTAGTGTTTTAAATGTGTGGTACATTTTGATCCTCACAGCCTTTTTTATCATGTTCAGCTTTGATTTTGCAATTAATCTCTTTCTGAGGTAAGAAAAGATGTTACCTTAGGAAAAACACAGAGGAAATCTCCACTGACAAAAATAATGTTAGTTTGACATAAGTTAGATGTTTTCCAGTAACTCAACCCTACCTGTCAAATAAGACAGTAGGATAATAAATAGAGCATTACCAAAACTCAATTTTGCTGGTCAGTTGAGCATTAAATTTAACTATGTTACAACCGAAGAGAAACAGAGTTTAAGGCGGATCAGTTAGGAAACAAGTTTTCATATAAGAGACTAACCATTGCACTATCCCAACTCCAAACCCTATGTAGCTTTTCCCTGTAAACAGGTTATTACATTTCCATTATTGTAACACCTTTCAAAGCTATGGAGATATGGAATAAGTAGAGAAGTGAGTAGTAGAGCTTAAGAGATGGTTCAGTGGAAGGGATACCCTCTATGCAAAAAAGCATCAGGAACTGAGTTTGAATTCCCAACATCCAGATAAGCTCCCCAAAACATGCTAACATACATGCTTACATGCATACATGCATGTGCGCAAACACACACACATGCACACACATGCAAACAATATAAAAGAGTACAAGCAAATAATATTCCAAAGTGAGAAGGGCTTCTGTAATCTGCTGAGGGGATACCAGAAGCAAAGTTAGGATCTGAATATTCATTCACAGGCCACTTCCAAACACAACTCTTCTTGTTTCTCAGTTTGTGTTTAGCCTGCCTTGGACAGGAACAGGAAAAGAAGAGTGTGGTAGGATCCTGGTAATATGCAGACTCTGCCTCTGTGTGTTTCCGGTGGAGCCTGGGAGGGTACAGGTTTAACTGGCTATCACACAATGCTCCTGCTGGTGGTTCTTTCCACCACACTGAGAAGCAAGGAAGGAACCTGCATTCCTACATTTACAGTTGCTTCTGAGACTTCTTCTAGAATATCCTCCAAAGCTCTCGATAGTAAATATATATATATATATATATATATATATATATATGAAATATAAGATGGTTTAGTGAACTAACAAGTATTCTCCATTTATTTTTTTATATCTACATATAAACAGGAGGAAATTTGAATATGTGAATTAATTTTTTCTTGTCATAATTTCTATAGTTTGTAAACCTTATTAAATTCACATTATAATTAATTTTTCTTTCCTTTCTTTTATTTTTATAGATATCATTAAAAAAAAACAGAAAATTTACTCAGGTCTATAGCTTTGCCCTTCCGATTTCTAAATTTAGCTGCCAGTTTTAGAAGAATTTGCATACTCTTGAATAAATGCCACTGAAAGGAGAAAGTAGTTTAGAAAGACTACTTATATGCAGATCCCTCCTAAAGTGCCCTGTGAATAGCTTTTATTAAGCAAGATTAAAATTGCTCATTATCCCAAAATAACTCTTGTGCATGTGATGTTATAAGGAAAAAAAGCATACTCCATAATCAGTTTGACATTTTTGGAATTTCGAAAGGTAATTAGGCTCTCCTTCTTGAAAAAAAAAAATCACCATTGTGAGCATTTCCAGTGGTGTGTAGCCCTTTTTTCCATGGCCTTTTCTCTTTTACTGGTTCATCTCTGAAATGACTGATCCTGGTGAATGGTCATGTATAGGCAGAGATGCCTTTAATAGACTGACTTATGATTCAAGACAGAATATTGAGGAAGGGTGCCTAGGGGATTTGTGAAGAGGGCTCTTCACTGGCTTTACTCAATTTGTTGCAGGAAGGAAGTTGGGGCCTTTCTCAAAATACCTTTCCCAGCCTAACCTGATTTGCTGTGTATAAGTGTTGGTCTTCTCAGCCAGACAACACTAAGATCAGGTCTGAACCATGACTACAAAGTGTGATTCCTGAGTTTTGGTTCGATCCTCTGCTTAAGAGTGACAGCTGAGGGAACCATGTTCTGGGATGCCCTTTAGGGTCCCTGTAGATGTTCTCTGATACATTTCAAGCTAATAGTAATTCAAATCCTAGTGTGGTTATTAGCAAGATTCCTGGAATATAACTAGTCTCAAACATCTCTGAGAGATGCTAATAATCCTTGTGGTGAGAAAAAAACTGTCTATCTCACACAGTTTGCTGTGTGGCACAAAGTGAATGATCAGTAAGTAACTTGCATTACTCACTTTTGCTCATCCTGTGGGTATGAAGTGCAAGCCTGCCTAGAAAGTTGGCATTAGTCAAAAAAGCTTAAGGATGGAATCCTACATGGTCTTGCCGGTGGACAATCCAAAAATCCTTGGGTCCTTCCAATCCACAGCAAGTAGGAAGTCTTCTTTAGCTGAAGAATGTTGGTGCTCACAGCCTGAGTCAAATCTGCAGAGGAATCTTGGATCAGGAAACAAGACCCTTGGCTCTGTTCTATGTCTCTTCAAGATGAGCCACGAGCTGCCTGCCTAGGCTTGACTTGAAGAACCAGTTGGGGAAGCTGAAAAGAAAACCTCAATTCTTTGGATCATAACCTATGTATGCCTCTCACTACATATCATCATACTAATGATTCAATTATCATTAAATAATTTTTTAAATAAAGCTTTAGAAATACCATGTACATACTTTCCATTTTCAGCCCAGTTAGGGTTAGGGGCTCCCTAACTTTTATTAGTTTGTCAGGTTGTCACAATCTTCCAGAGATCTGGCAGGGTAAAAAGTCAAAGAACCAGTGAAATATGCCAACGAAGCATGTTTTTGACATGATCTGCCTTTGGGGAAACCATTGCACCAAAGCCTAAATCATTAGGAGTTTATCAGAGACTAACTAACCTGGAGAAAAGAAATTCTCAACTCTGTTCATTCCAGGCTTCTGGTTTCAACCAACAAAGGAGGAAGGAAAAATTAAGAGACACTTGTGATGTTCTCAGTGAGAACTGAAGCATGATCAAAGCCCATAGAACACTTACTCACTGTTATGCATTGCCAATTACTAAAGACAAATTGAGCACAGCTCCTTTTGCCAGTATATCATGTGAATGTTATATACTGAGAAAAGAAATAGGAAAAAAAACATGTTTTTAAATGTAAAAACAGTCATTCACATTTGAGGAGCCAGAACAAATTTTAGAATCAGGCTAAAATGATGTCAAGGACATAGTAATGATTGCACAAGGAATTTCAAAATTAAAAAATGTAACTAATATGCTACATTGTATAATGAAACAGACAGTATGTAAGAACTGAGGATTAATGTAAACAAAGAGATGGAAACTCTGAGACAATTAAAAAGAAACACAGGGGACCCATCAGAGTATAACAGAAATGACTATTTTCACCGAACTTATGATTATACTGAGTATGGCAGAGAAAAGACTCTCTGAGATTAAAGATACAACAATAGAACCTTCTAAAATTGAATAGGAAGGAGAAAAATGTCTGACAAAATAAAAAAATCATTCTGAAACAAATGAAGAATGCTTTGATGAGCTCATTAGGAAACTACACATGGCTCAATAAAAATTCTTTGAGACTAAGGATTTGTCAATAAAACAAAGATCTAAACAAAAAAAGTAAAAGAAAGACTTTGGGAAACAGAAAGAATACTCGAGAACTGTGGTGCTGAATATGGCGCTCACACGCATATGTGCACACACACACACACACACACACACACACGCATACGCACACGCACACGTGCACACACATAATCCCAGCAACCAGGAGTTAGACGCAGGAGGATAGTCCAAGGCATGTCTTGGCCTCCAAGCAAGTTCAAGCACAGCCTGAACTATTTGTATCACTGTCTCAAACAAAATAAAACCACAGAGCTCTGGAGAACTACAAAAGGTATCATTACATGGATGGACATGTCATAGGAAAAAAAAAAAAACAAGGGAAATCAATAGTATTATAAGAGGTTTATTTGAAGAAATAATGAATGAGGATTTTGCCAAGCTTAATGCTAATACTTAATCAGATATTCAAGATTCTCAAGGATAGAAGAAGAAAAAGAATAAAAAGAGGAGGAGAAAGAGAAGAAAGAAAGAAAGAAAGAAAGAAAGAAAGAAAGAAAGAAAGAAAGAAAGAAAGAAAGAAACCTAGCACTAGGTATATAATTCCAAAACTAAACAAAAATCAAAGAAAAAAATTCAAAATAAGCTTCATGGGAATGGGAGACCCTTACCTATGGACAAAGAGGAGAACTGATCTTAGTTTTCCTCAGAAACCATGCAACCAAAAAGAAAGCATTAATGATGAGACACAAACAACAAAACCAACCTTCTTTCCCATGTCCTGTGAAATTACCCTTTTAAAGAAATGACATGAGTGCTCTCTGCAAACTAAGAGGATGAAACTCTTCCCATTAGGTCTGTCTTACAGAAAATAGGAAAAGAAATGAAAAAGAAAAAATGTATAGCTCTGAAACTTTGATCTATATAAAGAAAAAAAAAGAACACCAATGAATAAATAAGTAAAAGTAAAATAAATAACTTTTTATTATTAATTGATCCTACCTATAATAGTTTATTTGACATAAAGATAGTGGCAAGTTATATGTCTGGGATGATTTTACACACACACAGAGGTCATATGAATGCCATCTATAGATACTATATACATATACATGTATTATGGAGGACTATCTACTTAGCAAATCTGCAAGAATGGAGGGAAAAAGAAACCTGGAAGAAGTAGTTGTAATGACTGTGTAATGCATGTTCCTATACATTTGATATATTAGCAATTCACCAAGTTAAAAAAATCTATGCCAATTTTATTCACCCTCAAAAGTAAATTCCTAGGTAGAGAGCTAATAAAAGAGGTACCATATTTACATGAGAAAACTACACAATTGTGAGTAATAAAATTGAGAGAAATAAAATTGTTCCATGCACATGGAGAAATATAATCAATGTTGCCAAGATGAAAATGCCTCTCAAGTTCATCTTTAAATTTAGTATATTTGTAATGAAAGCCTTTCTGTCTATTTTGTGAATACCAACAAGCTGACTGTAAAGTATAAAAAGGGCTAACCTCACACTGGAGAGAAAGTCAGGACTGGTGAGTTTCAACTGTCAGCTTGCCACAACTGAGAATCATCTGGGAAGAGAATCTCACCTGAAAAATGACCTAGGCCAAGTTGGCCTGAGGGCATGTTGTGGGAAATTGTCTTGATTACTAATTGACAACGAAGATCCAACCCATTGTGGGTGGCACCCATCCTAGTTTTGAGCCCACTTGGCGTACTAAGCAAGCAGGCCACAAAGATACATTCATTTCTCCCTGCCCTTGATTGCCCTTACACCCTAAAATGGGCAGTAATCAGCCATCTTAAATCACATAATCCCTTTCTTTCCCTAAATTGTTTCAGGTTAGGGCATTTTATCACAGCAACAGAAATGAAACTCAAACACTCCTTGACTTCAGGATTCAGAGATTCAGTAATGGATACAGTGTGTTTAGGGTGAAAGCATACGCAGATTAACAAAACAGAAATATTTCCACAAATAAATACATTCAACCAAGTTTTGGCTAAGTATTAATTGCAATAAAACTCTCTTTCTACATAAAGTGTTAGAACTGGACATCCACACATAAAAACTAATCTAGCCAAAGATCTATATGTTTACAGAAATTAGTATGAACCACAGACCTAAATATGAACCATAAAACATAAATTTCTAGGTGATTAGACAGAAACAAAATTAAAAGATCTTGCACCTGGCAATGACTTTATTGGCTATACAGGTCCAGTTCACTAAAGACACAGTTTATGAGGTTGGCTTCATACAAATTACAGTTTTCTGGTCTGCAAAATATACTGCTCAGAGGCCAAAGAGGTGATGATAGTGACACATACCAGGGACCCCAGGTTTCAGGAGTCTGAAGCAGGAAGACTGAGAATATGAAGCCAACACTGTGTGTGAGCAAGTAGTGAGAGAGCACACAAGAGAGAGAGAGAGAGAGAGACCAAGAGTCAGAGACACAGAGAAAGGGAGAATGAAAACAGAAGTACAGACTCAGAAAAATACATTGAGAAGAAACATCAGATAAAGGACGGTTGTGTAAAGTATACACAGAAAATTTTAAATAAGCAACATTGAACAACCCAATTAAAATAGATAAAAGATGTGAACATGTGAACAAACATTTTACCAAGGAAGAGTATATATTGCAAATAAACATAAAATGATGATCAGAATAATATGTTTTGAAAAACCTTAGTAAAACAATTTGATTGCCCTAAATACCTACTTGGTGACAGGCTTAAAACACCAGATCAAAGTGCTGGCAAAGATATGGAGCCACAGAAATGCATTCATCACTTGTGGAAATGTGAAATGGTACAGGAACTTTGGGAGACAATTTGGCAGTTCTTATGAAATGAAACTACTCTTACCATAGGATCCAGTAGCCACGCCCTTTGGTCTCTATCCAAATGAATTGAAACTTATGTTCACACAAAAACTTGTACACAAATGTGTACAACATCTTCACCTGTGATTGCCAAAACTTAGAACAAATCAGTTTGCCCCTCATTAGGTGACTAGATAGAAGAAGGAGGAGGAGGAGAAGGAAGAGGAGAAAGAGGAGGAGGAAGAGAAGAAGGATAAAAAGAAGGGAAAAGACCTGCACATTCAGATAACAAGATATCATTTAACACTAAATAAATAAATAAATAAATAAATGAACTATGAAACCATAAAAAGACAGTGGTAAAACTTAAAGGCGTATTGTTAAGTGAAAGAAGCCAATCTGAAAATGTTACATGCTCTATTCCAGTTATATGGCATTCTGTGAAAAGCAACACTATGCAGAAAGTACAAGGATTAGCTGGTGTTTAGTGGAGAGGAATGTTGAATAAGCAGAGTAGAGGTTTTAAAACTAGTTAGAAATGCCAATCTACTCTCGATGAGCATTCCCCCCCCCCCCCATCATAGCCAACTTGCATTTTGTCTGGCTAAGAATAGAGTGTGTGTGTGTGTGGTGTGTACAATTTGTATTTCCCTTCTTGAAATTCTGAGATCTGTTTATTCAACTATAATTGGTAGTTTTATTTTATTTTAGTCATATATACGGCACACACACATATAGTGTAAAAAGATATTAATGTCAAGACCGGGTAAATTTCTATTTTCGGTTCAACTTTGCTGTGAACCTAAAACTACTCTAAAAAATAAAAGTGTGTTTATAAAATACTACGTTTATTTCAGAATCTCTTTCAGCAGAATGGGTGAAATACAAAGAATGTCACAATCACTAATTATGAGTCTGCTGTATAGATACCCTTCCCAAATATGACAATGAATACAAATTTCCTCTTCTTTCCCAAGTGCAATGCTAAGGCAAAAACAAAAGTTTTGGGTTTTTTGTTTGTTTTTGTTTTGTTTTTTTCTGTGATGGCAACACGTTGGGGGATAAACTCGGTGCAGAAGGCTACCTGGGGGCTACAGCATCCAGTAGGTGGACATGGTTCTCTGTGGGCAACCAGAAGAATGTGATCTGTGAATCAATATCCAAACCTCTGAGCTGACAATGACCTTCTATCACTGAGGCAGATCAGGAAACAAGGGCAAAGAACAGAGGGAAGTAGCTAAAATCTGAAGGGAAAAGTACAGGGCATTCAGAAATTCAGCCCGTTTGTTTACCCTTTTTGTTTGTTTTTTGACAGCTGCCTTTATGCTAACATTATCGAAGTCGTTAGTCATGTGTTGCCTCACAGGGCATTGGTAACAAACACTACTCAGAAAACAAACTGCCAGAATTTTCTTTTGATTTTTATCTTATTAGTATCTACAGACAAGAGGCAGTAATCAGTGGTGTGAATTTTCCCTTTAAACTCCCAACTAGAATGACCTTTCCTGTACAGGGCTATGAAGATATCAAACTCTTAAGTTTCAGGCTTCAATACCAGAAAAATTCTATTCCCATCTGAGTAAGTAAAGCCTGGGTCCCCTGAACCAACTACAGCAAGAACAATGTTCCTTTGGATGTCATGTCAATAGGATCCAATTTTATGGATCTGAACTCTAATTTTAATACAAAAGTCAACATTTCTTCCAAATTGAGAAGCACAGAGAGATTTCATGTCCAGAGTGTCCCTGAATGGGAAAGATTTTGCAGCTACCTGGACATAATAGAATCCAGAGCTAACAAAGGAATGTCTCACACTGGCTATCACAGTGGAAAGCCAACCACACCACCTTCTAAACTTTTTATTAGTTTCTCTAATCCAGAGCGGCACAGGGAAAGACAAAATGGACACACTTGAATTATATTATGGTCAGTTTCTGTCACTTGTAGAAGAGGGGTCTGAAATGCAAATCAAATTTATTTGAAGAAAAACACATTTTTGGAATAGATCAGTTTATGGTCCAAGATTCTTACCTGTTATACTCATTTAGATGGATCAAGAAATGGAGGAGTTAAGTAATTTTCCCTTATTGGAAGAAACTAACTTTGCCATGTGTCTCCCATGAAAAGAATGCTGTCAGGTGATTTTTATGAGTTGAACTGTGAGGCAGGAGGGGACAACACCCAAAATAGAGCTATTTGGTGAGTGCCAGCTTGGAAATGGAAATTACAGCTATATGATAGGAGAAATTGCTACCTTATGGTTGGTCGCCTTCATTTCTCAAAGATACTGTAGCAGATTAATACATATTTTAGTGACTTAAAATGACTCTGCTTTATTGCCTTATAGTTCCAGAGGTCAGATGTCCAGAATTGTCTTCAAGTGATGGTCAAGATGGCTTCATTCCTTCTGGAAGCTTCAAGTCACAATTCTGCATCTTGCTCTTTGGGGAGCTAGAACTGTTTTACATTGCTTGATCTGTAGCTACATCCAAGTCTGCAATGCAGCATCTTCAGCACTTTCCCTATCGACATCACCACACTGATTCTCGTACTTTGACATAGACACTCCTGATTACCATTTCACCTAAATAATCCCAGATAATCTTCCTGTTCCAAAACCTTTGCCTTGTCTACATATGATGTATCCCATTTGCTATGAAAGGTCACAGTTTTAGGTTCTGGGATTACAACAGGGATATCTCTTTGAAGCCACTTATCAGCCTATCCTGTGGGTCACAGTAGTGAGACAAGTATAAACCTAGGTACATACCTTGGGTTAATTAGTACGTTGTATAAGAATATTGTTTTTGATATGTGGAGTGGGTTAAAGAAATTTGTGTAGCTATATTCCTATTTAACATGGCAGCTTGCCAAGAGGCTAATTTAGAGTCCTTGAGGATCATGGCAGATCTATTGTCAAAGCATGAATGATGTTCAAAACAAAAGGACAGAGCTTGTCTACCTCCTGAAATAACAGAAATTCCATTGGGCCTAAAACACATAAGGGTCTCTCTTCTTTCCGGTCTACAGAGTCTCAGGGTTTGTGTTTCAGATATAAAACTGGACTGTGGCATGTAGAAAGTGCTTACCTAGCTTGTACAAAGCCATGACTTTGAGCCTTAGAATGCAAAAAGATAGAACACAGGGAGCGAGGGAGGAAGGGAAGGAAGATATAGAGAAAAACAGAGAGAGAGGGAGAGAGAGAGAGAGAACCATGAAAAGAAAATCAGGAATTTGGAACTCTATTTTTAGTTTTTAGATTTAGAAGCCTCAGTCAAGTGTCTCAAAGAAAATGATGGGAAGGAGATTTCTTGTAATGAATAACCACTGACATGAAAGTATACAGAAAGCACTATATGATGTATTAGGAATGGTCTCAAACAAACTTGAAAGTTTTTTGAAACCAAAAAGCAGGTGGTAGTGGTGTCGGAGAAACAGTATGAAATCAGTCAACAAACAAGTGCACTCGGAGTTCTTCAGAAAAAGGCTTGATACCACAAGAGACATGCGTACCTAACCATATAGACATGCATGTCTCATGTGCATACAAGTGTACACATATAAATGATATTATTGTGATTTACAGCTGTGAGATATGGCATGACTGAAAGCTGCAGAGCAATGTGTCAGGTTCAACACCTCCAGAAAAGAGTTAAAAACTTCGGTTTGTGTCAAATCTCTTTTTCCTTGAAGCCTTATGCTTAGCCCTTAAGGGATTAGCACTGTTAGCAGTATGAGGAATAGGTGTACATGTATATGAGGCTAACTTGTATCATCAAAGACAGTCTCTGAAATCCAGCATTAGACCATGGTGATCAGATCTTGTTGGAGGTTGGTCTGACGTGAGAGGAGGAAGGAGGACACCATGGGAGTTAGCGCAGAGAAGAAACCACGTGGGCCAAAAGAAAAGACTCCAATAATGGCTTGGAAAGGCCAAGATGAAGAATAAAAGCAAGTACCATGGCATTATGTATGGAAGGTAGATCAGATGAGGAGAATTAAGGCAGATGACATTGGTTTG
The DNA here is from genome assembly GCA_028658305.1 of Pachyuromys duprasi. NCBI lineage: Eukaryota > Metazoa > Chordata > Mammalia > Rodentia > Muridae > Pachyuromys > Pachyuromys duprasi. Next base: position 41,483,730 of record CM053760.1, read on the forward strand.
GGGTTGGGAGATGGATGGTGAGAATACTGAGACAGTGTAAGGAAATATCTGTCCAGCCCAAGGTAAATAAGGCAATTATAAATCTAACAGGTGTCTGGGCTTTAATTTTTATAATGGGTTAAATAATACTTCTGTAACAATCTAAGGACAAATAATAAACATTATATAGCCCAACACTATGGTTTTTTAAATTTACAAAACCAAGATCTAGAGAAAGATCAGTAGTGCCTAGATAAGTGTTGCATATAAGAATACTTAGTACTACTGCCTGCATGGTGAACCATTAAACAAACAAACAAAATAGGCAGCTTATTGTTGGTGATTTTGCTAAGGAAATCCATAGTGAAGACTTCTGGGGAACCCAAAAGTTGATGGAATCCAGGATCTTGTGTTTTCTAGGAAAGTACTATAATCCTGTGATGGTCTCCACTTCTTTTTCATGCTCTCTTTTTGAGGTAGTACCTTACTAAGTTTCCCAGGTTTGCTTTGAGCTCATTCTGTAGTTCAGTTAGTTCTTGAATGCCTGATTTTCATGTCTCAACCTTTGGACTATCTGGAGCTATCGACTCATGCCACTGAGCCCAATTGTAAAAAAAATATATAAAGTATTATAGAAAAGGTTATAATAAACCTAGTAAACACTGTGTGTGGCAGGCTCCTTGTCTCACTGCTACATGAAAGAACAAAGCAGAGTTTTGAGAAAGCATGAGTCTACCGGCAATATAGTACTGGGTACATGGCAAGGAAGACCTGTTTTGGAAAATTATGAGTTGGGTTTAAGGAAAACTGAATTGAGCCACCAGCAGGAGACCAGCCATAGCCAAGTAAATACAGAGCGAGGAAAGGACTAGAGATTCCAAGTTTGGAATCCTCCAACTGGAGAAGTTGGCTAAAGTTGTAGGAAATCAAGAAAGAAAAGCTTGGAGAGTCTCCCATCGATGGGGAGGGTCATGTCACACAGTCAAAACATGTAATTCCGAGTGGAAGAATAGATGAGCAAAATCTCTTGGGCACCTCACTCCCAAATGCTTGTGTATTTTCCATAACTGCTGTTTGATGATGTATGCATGGACATATATATTTACTTGCATTGCTATAGCCTTAACCGGCACTTTTTTATAATTCTTTTTTGGTCTCAAATACAAATTTACCAAAGTGCATTTATTCAGCTTTATAAAAATGATGAGACAGGGCTAGAAGAACTGGAATTCTTGGGCCTATGAAATTGAACGTGGACACAAGACAAACTGAAATCTCACGCACAAAGCTCTAAAGCTGGCCACCTCTCTCTGCAGCCAAACCTGAATTTCCTTGTCCCAAGTGCAGATTTCCTTTCTTTGAACCCTGAGTAGCTCTCACGGCACAGCACACATTGCCTGTTGTAGAAGCAGCTGAAAATATCAGTACTTTGCACTATCATTCAGAAAATTAGATGCTAATTCTCAAGAATCTCATTCAACAGGAAATTCTTTCTTTTTTTTTAAGTAACAGTTGATCTGACATACTGTAATTAGCTAATGAGTCTGAACCTCTAATTCCCCTGTCAGGCCCTCAGGCTGAACTGTTTGTGTTTTCAAGTCTTGTCAAGCACACTTGTTCTGTAAGAATTCTATGTTTTATGGAGGAGCTGAGTTTTTGTGTAGAGAAAGTTCCCTATGCCATTAACCCAGGTGCAGATAGTAGCTGCCAGGTAGAAGAGAGTAAGTGGATAGAACCACTTCAAAATTAGGTGAATTGAGACAAAAGTGAATGACATAGGACCTTGGGAAACATTATTTACAGATACCTGAGCAAAGTACCTGTTTTAAAACAGTTTTTTTGTTTTGTTTTGGTTTTGGATGTTGGTATTGTTGTTTGACTGTTTTTGGTTTTTTGCTCTGTTTTTAGTAGCTTAAGTCATCAAATTGAAAAGGGAAGTTCATTAGTCAAACAAACAACAACAACAAAAACATCAAAAAGGCCTAACAACATAGATGCATGAATGGATGAACAGACAGATGGATACATCCATTCACCTATGTACTTGTCTGTATCATTCCAAAAACTGTTACAGGTCACTTGCAAGAAGGAAACTATTGCCAGTAGTATTAAGACAAAGTTAGTTCCTTTTGATTACGCTTATGAAATTTCTAGCCTGGATAGAGATCTAACATTTGCAACTATCCAATATTTAATGGAGCTAATCCAATTGGTCCATCCAATCACCTGGAGAATGAGAGCACCCCTCTGAGGTACAGGGCCACCCCTAACAGGGCTTGTTTACCTTTAGTCAAGCTGAAGAGATAGGTGAAGTAATTATCCCTTTAATGAGATACTGTATTTTTTTCTTTTTCACAATTACCAGCCTCCAAACACAGTTCCTACGAACTACCACATTGAACTGGGTCTTTCTACTTTTCTAAGTCCCTATTTGTTTGTTTGTTTGTTTATTTGTTTTGTTTTCTTTATTTCTGACGCTGGCCAGAATCTGAGTATGTTTTCACTAGTATTTAGGACTTCCTTCTTTTTTCCAAAGCTCCTGTACCCACCATGGGGCTATTTACCTACTATGTGACTGATCTGCATGCCAGCTAAACTTGAATGGCATAGCTGCCCCTTTCCCTGTTCTTACTTCCATTCTCTTTCTCTGGGCAACTGCTAAGTTTGTTTGCAGTAGCTTTTTTTTCTCCTAAACTCCGATAAAACTGTTTTGGTGGTTTTTTTCCCCCTTTGAATAATCTTTGGCTTTGTTTCAGTTTAAAATTTTTTTCCAGTATTTTACTTCTTTAGGCGGCAGAGGAAAACAAACTGAGGTAGCAACATGGAAGTCCAGTCATCTCAAAATCAACAGAGCCATGAGTGCATTGCTAAATACAACGTTGCAAGTCAGAAAACGTTGCTGACATAAGTTCTGCTGTCCAAGGGAGAGAGCAGTAGATGCTTCAGACCCAGTAAATATAAACAAAGTTGCCTTTCTTTGCTTATTTTCTTCTTTTCTGGCCATCTGCCAAATGCACAGTGCCCACCCACATTTCCCCCATCCAATCCATCCATTTTCACAAGTACTCTTGGAAATGATGCTTTATTATTCCCAGGGTGTTCCTTAATCAAGTTCTAGTTGAATTGCATCCGATCTTTGATCTGTTAGGAACGTCAGGAACATCACTGATGGCGAGAGTCATTACTATATCTAAAACCATCAATGTTTCCTTCATGGTCTGCTCACACAGTCCTCAATAGCCCACTTACACAAATAACAAAGTCTCCTAGCTATCACTAGCTCCATCTACTTCTCAACTTTGACCATTTTATTTTTCTAATACACCAGAATTATCTCTTTTCATGATGAAAAGTGACCTAGGCCAATGTCATCTTGTGTTACTAATGTAAAGCTTGACTTGAATCCTATGCTCCTAAAAAGGAACTCATTAGGAAATTCCCTCATCTTTTTGTTATCAAAAAGATCCTCACCCTTTAGTGTTCTAGAAACCCTCAAAAGACTACCAGCCCACCAGGCTGTGGTGGTACATGCCTTAGATCTCAGCATTCAGGAGGCTGAGGTAGGTGGATCTCTGAATTCTGAGTCTGAGGCCAGCCTGGTCTACAGACCAGGACAGCTAAGGCTACACAGAAAACCAAAAAGAAAAAAAAAAAAGACTACCATCCCTTCAATAGTGTAAGGACAGCTGATTCCCATCCTTCTTCTGACTTTATATTATTCTTGCTTCTTTTAAACATCTAGTCCTCTTTCTTTTTAATTTATTTTTTAAAGAAGCTCTTCGTTAAAGAAAAATTTCCCCACAGAAACTGAAAAAAAAAAAACCCACATTTTTTTTTCTTGATGCATTGTTTTTATTTCAGAGTAGCTACAGGTACCCTATAGTGTATCTTCAGAGTCTTGTTAATATGAATTTATATGACTTTAAATGATTTCCCCTCATGAACTAGTGTATTAAAGCCTAGCCCCCTACCTGGTATCAAATATGGGGGAGGCAATAAAAATTTTAGTAGGGAAGGCTGACCTGAAAAAAGTAGATCAGTGTGGTCCTGTCCTTGGGCTCTATCTTCCTACAGTACTCTGCTTCCCAGCTGCCAATGTTGTGCCAGAATCGAGATACCCCAAAAGACCACCACCAGGAGTCGAGTCCATTGCAAAACACATGAGGATCTTTTTATTACAAATCATTACAAGCTGCAGATTGGGCTCACACCTCCCACCACAGAAGCAGTGAGAGCCAAGAACCCGGGCTCAGGTTAGTTGGGTGATTTAAAGATTCCGGTTCTTCCCAGCATGCCCAAAGCAGGGGAATTCCTGCCTGGTAAGTGTCTATTGGTTGAAACACAAAGGGGATGTTGCATTTTGAATTGATTGGCTATAGGAAGGTCCCCAAACCATTAATGATCTGGTGTTCCTCCCTAGAGGGATGGGCCAGATCCCTAGCAAATGTATCTCTAGAGGGTGGGGAAAGAATGCAGTAAGGCGAGTTCTCCTCAGGGCATTACTGGACATGTCTCCATCCAGCTAGCCTTAGTTCAGGCCTTAAACTTTAAAATAATAGCCACCGATTTTTAATTTTTTGGTCTCTCACCAAGATGTGAACTGCTTATCATATACACTTAATGCTAGAAGTCTATTAATCTCCTCTCCAAGATGAATTAATTCATCCTCTGCCTCCTATAAGTTCACAAATGGCCTCTATTCTAGTTTTTAATACAGTATTAAAAACTATCCCCTCCTTGTCCTGATGGACTGAAACCTCTAAACCATGAGATGAAATATTTTTGTTCACCGATATAGTGTTATATCAATGAGACAATTAAGTAACACAGAAAAATACTGTCATGGAATGAGGTCAATGCTCTGAGTCTGTGAGCATATTTTCTACACATTTGGGATTTGTTTAAGGGAGAAACATAGCAAAGTTTGAGCTGAGAGACCAAGAGATTAAAGGTGGCTATTTTTAGTGCTTGAGGCCTAAAATAGTTGGATGGGGAGGTCCAGTGGAAGAACTTGCCTTATCACATTCTTTACCCACATACTAGAGATACAGTTGCTAGGAAACTGGCCCATCCCCCTAGGGAGGGATTAATGGTTTGGGGACCTTCCTATAGCCAATCAATTCAAAATGTAATGTTTCGACAAATAGATGCTTGTCAGGTAGGAATCACCCCTGCCTTGGGCATGTTGGGAGGGACCAGAATCCTTAAATTACCCAACTAACCTGAGCACGGGGCTCTCAGCTCTTCACCACTTTGGCGATGGGAGCTATGAGCCCAAGCTGCAGCTTGTAATTATTTATAATAAAAAGATCCTCATGTGATTTGCAACGGACTCAACATCTGGTGGTCTTTTTGGGGAATCATGATTCAGGCACAACATACTTTGGGGGCTCGTCCAGGATCCCCAAGACCTCGAAGGACTCCTGAGCTGGAGGATCGGAAGCCTGGGTAAGCGCGTTTGTCTTGGCCAAGTTCTGTTTCTCTGTTCTGTCCTTCTGTGTATTTTTGAGATCTCAAGGTAGTACACAGTGAGTGGCCAAGGATCGGTCGTGTCAGGGTACACCAGCTGACGAGCTGGTAGACCAAGGCCACAGGGATTTCGGGAGACGTCCCAGATCCCGGCGGGGCAGTGTTCCCCAATAGCACTGTGAGGGACATGGGGTCCCAAATCTGTTTGATAGGCCTAGAAAGTGGGTCGCTCCCACGAGACAGGAAGTGCTGGCAGATCTGTTGTTTTGTTTTTGTGTTTCTGTCTGTCTAGCCGCTGCTGGGTAAAAATTGTTGGACTGCTTTTGGCCAGCTGGTGAGTGTGTTTTGTCTCAATGTCTCCGTGCAGTATTTGTTTGCGTCTACCTTCTATTTTCTGTTCTGAAAGCCCTCCAGGTGTCTTTAGGACCTGTGGTACCTGACTGAGTGGACACACTTGACAG
>CM053760.1:41490138-41523966 GCA_028658305.1 Pachyuromys duprasi
GAGTCTTTCCGAGGCCCTCTGTGTAGGCTCTTGTCCTGCTACTTGTTTACTCCTACATCTAATGTTCATCTCATTTGACTTTCTAAGTGAGGATTAATCCTCTTACCCCAGGTCCTCTTTCTTGTTTATCTTCTGTAGGTATATAGATTTCAGTATGTTTATCCTATCTTATAGGTCTATATAAGTAAGTATATACCATGTGTGTCTTTCTGCTTTTGGGAGACCTCACTCAGGATGATCATTTCCAGGTTCCATCATTTGCCTGCAAATTTCATGATTTCCTCCTTTTTAATTGATGAGTAGTATTCCATTGTGTAGATGTACCACAATTTCTGTATCCATTCCTCAACTGAGGGACATCTGGGTTGTTTCCAGGTTCTGGCTATTACAAATAAAGTAGCCAGGAACATAGTTGAGCAAATGTCCTTGTTATGAACTTGAGCATCTTTTGGATATATGTCTAGGAGTGGTATAGCTGGATCTTGAGGAATCACTATTCTTAATTGTCTAAGAAAGTGCCAAATTGATTTCCAAACTGGTTGTACAAGTTTACATTCCCACCAGCAATGGAGGAGGGTTCCTCTTTCTCCACATCCTCTCCAGCATGGGTTGTCACTTGAGTTTTTGATCTTAGCCATTCTGATATATGTAAGGTGAAATCTCAGGGTCGTTTTGATTTGCATCTCCCTGATGGCTAGGAACGTTGAGCATTTCTTTAAGTGTTTTTCTGCCATTCTACAGTTCTCTATGGAGAGTTCTCTGTTGAGCTCCATACCCCATTTTTTAAATTGGATTACTTGATTTGTTGCTTTTTAACTTCTTGAGTTCTTTATATATATGGATATTAGCCCTCTGCCAGATATAGGGTTGGTGAAGATCCTTTCCCAGTCTGTAGGCTGTCATTTTGTTTTGATGAGTGTCTTTTGCTGTACAGACGCTTTTCAGTTTCATGAGGTCCCATTTATTGATTGTTGTTCTTAGAGCCTGTACTGTTGGTGTTCTGTTCAGGGAGTAGTCTCCTGTGACGATGAGTTCTAGGGTCTTCCCCACTTTTTCTTCTAACTGATTTAATGTGTCTGGTATCACTCTCTTTTCAATCGGAAGACTTTCAAAAGCCCCTTTGCCAGCTCAAGCAGAGAAGCAAGTATTTCCTACCAATTCCCCCATCTTTATGGCAGTTGAGCCCAGTGATATAATTTAGTTCTTTAACCAGCACTGAAAATTTTAATCCAAAAGAAATTGAATGTAAATTGTAAAAAAAAAAAATCCCTGGTTTATCAACAAATATGGCTATTGTTTTACACAAGTTTCTTCTTTGTTATGGTCTGAGTGTGGGATGGGGATGGGAGACACACTATATATATAAAAGCAAAATTTCTAAAGTAAGGGTATTTGGAGATGGGCCGTTTGGGAAGTGATAAAGCCACGGGGATGGAGCTTTCATGAATGAGGTCGTTTTCTTATGAAAGAAGCCCTAGAGTAACCTCTCAGCACTTCCACCACGTGAGAACTCAATCGAAAGAACATGATTTATGAACCCAGGAAGTAAGCCTTCACCAGACGTTGATGATAAATTGTCCAAACTCCAGAACTATAATAAATATCCATTGTTTATAAGCTATTTGATATATGGCAAAATTTGTAGCCATCAAAACATGCCAAGACATTTTTCCATGGACCCAGCCATATCAAACTTGTTCTGTTTACACTAATATGCAAAGGTTTCTTTCTTTCATCTACTTTTCTCCCCCTTCGCTGATATCACCCTATTCAAAGCTACTGTCATTCTTCATGGGGTTACCTCACTATTGTTCTGAGAGAGGTCAATTTTCCTCAACCCTGTCTGTCCAGCTCACTACACATTATCAGATATATCAATAAATATAAACCACTTAAACATGGCAATGTCACTCTGCCTTGAAAATAAAATCCCAACTCTATGCTTGAGGGCTGCTTTAAAATGACCTCGTTTTCTATGGTGGACTTGGAAACTGTTGGTCCTGTGCCTGGAAACCACTTTTGCACATAGCTTGTTATAGTTGGATCCTGTTCAAGCCCACAGTCTCACTGTGTCACAGCCTTCCAGAACTCTCCTGTGACTGTTCAACCTAAACTAGCTCCATTACAGCCTTCTAATACTTCCTTCATTTATCCTCAAGTGTTCATCATGATCAGACATCAGGTTTGTTTGTTTGTTGTTTTGTTTTTGACACCTTAATATATATTAACTCCTGTATTCATTTTAATGAGGCAGGCGGAACCAACTTTGGTTCACAGTTGGGAACCGAGAGCTAGCTACTTTGACGAAGTTTTACAGAGATTATTAGCCTGCCATCAACTTTATAGTAACTCCATGAGTTAAGCATCCCACTCATCCATTTGGAGAAAGGTTGCATTTAGTTATGTATATAGCTTGGTGAGTGGTGGTCTGGGTCTCAGAGGACAGGTAATCTGGCTCCAGTAACATCCTGACAACTTTTACATATTCTTAGCACTGATTCATATTCTTATCACTGATCTTATCACTCAGCACAATACCTTAAATGACAAAAGTAGAAAATGCGTTAAACTTTAACATTTCTACCAATTCAACACACACATATACACACAACACAGATACACACGCACACAAACACACACCAATCTTACAACAAGTTGATGGGACATAATCAGGCAATCCCAACGATTTCCCAACCTTCTCTTTTCTCTGGATCTAGACAGCTTCATTTGACAGTCTTTGTAAGATGCTCCAATTTCTGAGAAGTAAAGCATGATAAAGAAGAACACAAATGTACTTTAGAGGCAATTGTTATGTGAAATTAGACTATCTTTTTGAGTTTTGATTAATTAAAAGGATAACAGGTGTAGTCATCTTTATCTGAAATATGAAAGTATCCATCTTTGACCAGCTAAGGAACAATTTTTAAGTATAGAATTCATGAATACACTGTCTTCAAAGTCCCAGTCCTGTCTGCTAAATCGCTGAAGAATTATTAACCAAGCCCTCTTCATTTGTCTATCTCCGCAATACTTTATCTCTTCCAGAAGAAAGTAGTATGACCCTTATGTTTTTAATCTTGTTAGTCACACTTATTCCCTATAAGTGATATGATAATTTCAAAGACTGATAAACGGAGAAAAATTGGAAGTACCTCCAAAGGTATTTCAATGATCACTTATAGGAAAGTCTTAAATTATCTACATCTCTTATTTTTAAATAATTTCTCACTCCTTCCTACATGTATTGCTCATTTAACAGGCACATGATATACATGAAGAATCCTCATAAGGTACAAGAGTTTAGAAATAAAATTCAAGTAAAATAATTATTTTTTATCCAGGCAAAGACAAACGATATTGTTTCAAATCTGTTTCACTGGAAAAACACCATTAATTTTTAGGCTTATGGCACACTAATGTTAATATTTGTATGTTGGGGTATGTACTTCAGTCAATACAATTAATAAAAGAGAAATTAAGTTTAGCTTATTTTCTTAGGCCACTGTAGAGCTTAATATCACTGGTATAAGTTCATATTTTGGGCTATAAAAATCAGTCTTCCAGATGGTTCAGAGTCTAAGAACATGTCTGCAGGCCACAATTAAATAGTTCATGTTGTTATTTGAAATCTACCTCCCAAAGCTATATTTCTTATTTTTCAGTGCTATTTGCTTTTCTAGAACAGAGTCTCTACTGCTTTCACTGGAATATAGTGAATGAGAAAATTTAATATAAATCATACTATTTTCTATAACATGTTTCCTGATCACCCTTCCCAACAACGTCTTGTGATCCCGTAAACTTGTGTAAGCCTGGGTGTTACTAGCAGGGATTCTTCTTGAACAGACGTAGAGGTGAAGACGGACAGCATAAACTAATGCCCAATTTAAGAGTAAAAATGTTAAGAATTCCTTAATCAACAATTTCTTGTCTCTTAATTATTTTGGGATTTACTTGATTTGAACATTTCTTCTTTTTCAGCAAGCCAAGGAGTCATATCTAGAAAGACAAGCATAGATGCATCGATGTGAATATGAAGAAATGCATGTATATGTGTATGTGTGGATTCAGTGAGTTTTACACAAGCTTTTCATTGTCTAAAATAGACTGTTTTAGAAAAACACATAATACAACAGTACACCATGTCTAGAATGGGTGCCACAGATTATCAAACAAAACAAAATCGTTCAGAATGGTCTACAGTCCTGAGTAAGAGACACTGGTGTGAACCCAAGACAAACCACTGTAAGGAATCCAGGTTAGTTTTCAGAAAAGGAAAAAGGGGTAGTAATTGGTAAAATTCTGCCAAGAATTCCAAAGCTACCACAACAATTCACAAAATGATGACAATCAATATATGCAAAAACTTATATAAGAAGGTTCCCTTATGCCCAATCAACCACATCTCTCAAGAACAATGTAACTGGCAACATTTGTAAGAGGGGTGTTGAGGTTTAGATCAAGAAAAATGTGTAATGTCTTGTTAGTTTTGGCTTGCCTGTGGCTAGTAGGATATGTCTGAAGGACTCTTGAGATCTGGAGAGCAATCATATTTATACACACACACACACACACACACACACACACACATATATATACTCCCCATACTTGGAAATAATCAAACAAATAAAATTTATTATCTCCTGCTCCTTCAAAAGAAGAAGACGGAGGCAAATGAAGAGGATGAAAAAGAGGAGGAAAAGGCAGAGGAGGAGGAAGTGACATGGGAGGAGTAGAAGTAGGAGGAAGAGGAGGAAGAAAAGGCTGTGGTAATTACAGAAGTACCAGGTACAATGTCTTTGTGTAAGAATTCCTGTATTTAGGTTCAGATACTTGGTACTTTAGCTTCAGGTCCAGGAGCCTTCTTCAGCTCCTATTTTCCCCACCATTGTGATCTTATTGTACCTATTTTGACATATTTATTTTTTAAATCAGTCCACTGAGTTATTACTATTAGCTAGTGGGGATCATTTCATGTTCACCTCTGTATCTTCAGGCCCAATATGAAACTAATATTTATTAGATGTTTTGGGAAAGAAAATGAGTTAGAAAGAAGGTTTTCAAAAAGGTAGTTAGGAAGCCACATGTTAATAAAATTATGATGTAACAATGACAAAAGTTGTTTACTGACCCATAGTGTCATTTTATACTGAAATAGTAGTGGGTATGAGATAGATTTTACTTATTTATTAATTCATCATAAAATGTCTACACTGTTGTAGGCTCAGCAACCAGCCCAGGGAGATGGAGTGTCTAGGTTGCTGCTCTATCTGTCTAGTCATACAATTTATCATGATGACACAAATTACCTTTAAGAAAACACAACTACCAACAACAGTAAGTGTACCAAAAGCAATAGGAAGAGCATTGAGATAAAGAGTGGCTGCAGCTGTTGGTGGGTTGTGGGCAGGGGTCTGTATAGGACCCACTTTAGATAGGGGTAAATAAGACGTTGGGGGATTGGTCTTGATTGGAGATTCAAAGAAAGAGAAGGTGCAATGATGGAGGTGATTATGGTGAAAGGCTTTCTGAGAAAGTGTAGTAAAGGAGCTGAGAGCAGAGTTGCGGGGATACAGCAGAAGCCAAGCATCTTTGAAGAAGAATGGAGAAGGAGAACAATTGTAGTGATGGGGTTGAATCAGCCATGTAGGCTGTAGTAGAAGCTTAGAAACTTAAATATTCTTCCATAATTTGTTGTCATTTAGTTATAATTATATGGGCTTTTTGACATCCATGATATTTGTTCACATATATCCTTTATTTTACATAACTTTGGGGACACCTCTGGGATAGTTTTTACACTGAGATTCTTAACAGACACCAATTATACCACAGTATTTCCAGAAAGTATATTTTCTAGCTCCTGCACCTTTGACTTCTACACAGCAACTCTAAGCAGCTTCACATACCTAAAGAGCTTAAGGAAATACAATTCTCAGGATCTTTAGATTCATACAGTTGCTCAAGGTCTGGTACCACAGAGTCCTTCTAGTGTTCAAATCCACTCAGGAACTCCTAAATATTAAGTCAAACCTTAACTGATAGCTAAGTTTGGAAGTGAATTAGAACTCAGACCTAGATGCTAAAGGACATCTAGACTACCACCTTGAAATAAGAAGATGCTGAAGATAAAAGCCAGCTCAGAGGTGGAAGCTGTGCTCTCACCATATAAAGTACATTTATACTTTATATCCCAGGATAAAGTATACCCAGCAGGAATGCAAGTGCATATGTTTTTCAGTAAGGGCTTTTCCTTTGTTTGGTATTTTCTTCCTTACTTCCCTCTCTCTTTTCCTCCCTCTTTTTTTTTTTCTTTTGAGACAGATTTTCTGTGTAGCCCTGGCTATCCTACAGTACTCGCTCTCTAGACCAGAGATCAGAGATCCAAACTTAGAGATCTACCCTCCTATGCCTCCTGGGGATTAAAGGTGTGGTGTGGGATTAAAGGCACGTGCCACTATTACAATGCCAGTAATTGCTTTTTAAAGGGAAAAAAGTGGTGTGGGGGACATAAAAATTACAAAAAAAAAAAAGGAGTAAAAGAGAATAAGGAAGAAAAGAAAATATAATAGAGAAAGAGAATAAGAACTTGGGTAGATCGGGATGATGCAGGATAATAGTTGGATAAATTCTTTAGTCTTCGCAGAGCACAAAGTCCTTCTCTTCTTGTCTAGCAACTGTAAAGAATCAAAGGTTTCTATATTAGAAGACATACAATGTTTTCTGTTTGAGGATGACTTATAATTTATAACATTTGATTTGATTCTTCCCTTAGGTCAGCGGAAGAAGTTAATGTAGGGTTTCAACTTATTTTGGGAAATGCTATCCTCCACTAAATTCCTTTGAGTCAAAAAGGAAGTGACACATTAACAGGAAAATGTCTTCTTGTAAATCTCTTTCAGCATAGACTTGCTTTTCAAAAGGCTAATTACTCACATACATCTAAACATGGGGGTATTAAATATTTCAAAATACATGTAAGCAAAATATTTTGCATTGTCCTACAATTATCTTTTAAGAGAATCACTTGTGGAAATGCCTTGCTGTAGAGTTTTCTGATTACAAGAGGAAGAATCACAAAAATTGCCTCAGAAGACATTTGACATTAGGCTGAAATCTACAGGGAAGTAGGATGTTAAGAAGCCTATCCATGTGGTACCCAGGTTCATGAAAGCCTAGCATCTAGAGTTTATGGGAAAAAAGAATGACACATTACAGGGTCCAGATGCTTTGAGTACTAAATTATCATCTTCCCTTTTCAGTACCAGAAATCAGCTGTACCAGAAATTGGATTTCCTTCACATCTATTATTTAGTTTTTTTCTACAATTGTTTCCTTTCTCTTGACTCTCATTTTTTTTGGGGGGGGGTTGACTCTTATTTTTATTTACTCAATTGGCTTTTAGTTTAGAAATTTATCTGTGCAAAATATATTTTTAAAAGATTCTATTAGGAAGAGATTAAAAATCTTCACACATAACTATACACTAAACACTCCCCCTCCACACACCATCTAGCAAAGCCTTTAGTGTATATTATAATCAGAGATGACAATGCACAAAGCTCTTTTGAAAAAATCTGAGGAGAATAAATAATTAGAGGTACATGTTTAGAATCTTAACAATAATATAGACATAAAATTAAAATTTTCAAGAATTTTTCTCACAGGAACCAAAACAGTACAACCTATAACTTTAGAACCACTACCAATGACATAATGAGAGACCAGCCAAGCAGTGGGTTTGTCAAAGCCTTTTCCTGTTCTTTCTATACACTCACTAGGCTGGGAAAGCCCCACCCTGAGTTCTTGCCCTCAGCATGAGCCATGCCATTCCCTGCCCTAACAACTTGCAGGTCCCCACAGGCCTAGAAAGAGATGTCTGTGATGATGTCAGCTTGAGAGGAAGTTTTGAATCCTATAGTCAGTTATCCTTCCAATAAATCAGTATTCTATTTTAGAGCTTAGGTGACTGTCCCAAATGTGACTGCACTTATGATTGTATAAAACATGCACACTAGTGGAGAAGTGAAGATTTCTGACCTATCAGAAGAAGGTTAGACATGAGGAAGCATTCACAGTGCCTTCAAGGGACAATGCACTTTGCAGTAACTCAGAAGAGAAGATTGTATAGGAATGTTGGATACAAAGCAAACTGGTGTTTGGCATAAAGTTGAATTATATGTATCTTTTGATTGTTGGAAGAGTTCAAATGACAAAACTGAAACTGCAAAGCCAAATAGATAAAAAATAATTTAGCTTTATCTTGGTAACAACAAATCATTATAGGTTTTTGTACAGAATATCAGCTTAATCCAGTTTAATGTTTCTAATTCAGTTTACCATATTACGATAAACTGGTTTCTTAAGTAATGCTCTCAGTGCTTTGGCTTTTACAACTGAAACCACACACCTGCCATCTAAACAGTTACCTTACCAAGTTTACTTTTATAGAGAAGGTTTTATTAGGTAGAATATATTATTAAATCTGAGAAATTTAAATGTAGTGAGAAGGGAAGGTCATAACTGTCAAAAAGCACAATGCTCAACCTCTACCTTCTGGTTCTGAGTAATTTTATCAGTAACAAAAGTGAAAGCCCAAACCACAGTTACCAAAGTAACAGATGCCTAGAAATAATCCTCTACCCAAAGTCTTTGGTCATGGAGAAGGAAAACCCATGTTTTTAAAATGGATTCTGGAACTGATCATGACCTGACTCTTCTGGAGTCTAGCTTGCCCTAAGAAAGAGACTGTGGAAGGAAACATAGATAGCTGTCAAAATTGGGCCTAGGCCTCTTGTGTTGTGCTGAGCTACTGGAAGTTGAGCTCCTAAACTCTCATACCCACAAGAACCATCGTGGCTTAGAGAGTGTGAATAATTCTGTGGCATGGCTACCTAGTGTTATATTATTCATTCATGAAGGAATTCCCACTGGCAACGACTATAACAAAGAGTAGCAGAGCCTTAACAGGAGCACCATGTCAGATACAAAATGCTTGTGTTTAAGAAAAAAAGATGAACTTGAATGTTCCTATTCTAGTCACAGGGCCTAATCATGCATTCTCTAGTAAACAGGGGAGATGGTATTCAAGGACATAACATGAAGCAACTCAGGCAAATAAACATTTGTAATGTACACTATGCATTCACCTCATTGTGTCTCTGGAGTCCTGGGAACTGGAAAAGAGAAACTTGCTAGAAGGAAAAACAAACAAAGATGGTGATAATGCTAACAGAGCTGATTGAGTAGACTGATGGGAAAGACAGAAGTGCAATTCAAGGTTTGTGGAAGGTGTTTGGAAGCACAGTGAGATTATTTATCAAACAACCTAGTTATTCTAAGCTGTTGCTTTACATACTTGTACATAAGGCTAGAATTTTCCCAGGACTCGCATCCTACCCTGAGACCTTCAATTTGAGTTTGACAATGGACAATGGTTAGCCCATGAAAACTCCCATGATGCTTCTTCACTTCAGACTCTCATGTAACAATTATGAAATGCCTTGAGGCAGACAGTAACTCACTGCAGCGCTCACTTTCCTGGCTTGACTTTACCCCAGACTCTTGCAACTTCAATGCTTCCCACCTAACCACCACATGATACTTCAAATGAGTGTTCTCAAGTGTCAGATACCAGGTATTCTGTCATCACCAAAATGGAATTCCAAATTCTTCATCTAAAATTTCATAACAGATTTCAGATACTTAAGTTTCAGTCCTTCAGCTTTAGAGACAAGTAAATATACTTGGCAAAAAGTAATTTTGTTCTTCTCCCTTAATCCGGCATCTCTTAAGTGACGTGCCTGCAATCAGAAGGGATCATTAATTTCTGCAGTGGTTTTGTGAAATATTACCTATTGTTTCTATTACATTTCAAGTTGCTGTATTTTCTCCATATTTTCTCAGGGTGGAAGAAGCCCCTATCAGTAGTTCTGTTTTTTTTTTTCTTATTTTATCAACTTATTAATTCTAGGCAAGCGGAAGTGAAAAATCCAAGTGGGTAGTCTGACATGTTCCACTGACCTACGCTGAGTGATTTCCCTTATACTTCCCTGGTGTTAGATAATAAGATCCGTACTAACATAGCACAAATAATTTCCGCAATTGCACACCTGTGCTCCTTAAAATCAAAATGACTTCAAAGTAGCCTTGATGTATAAGTAAATATATCTCTGGATCTCATTGGTGTTCTTTCTAAAGTGTATAGCTATGGTTTTGCAGTCTTTAAATTATCTTTTACTTTATGACTCTGAACAGCTTTCCGGATATAAACACAACTTATTTCCAATATAGTTAGCTTGTGAGTGAAAATAGGTCTTGGCTTACAGTATAGATTTTCTGAATGATTCTTTTAAAAATGACTCTGGAACTTAAGGTTCCCCACTAGACTACAAAATTTATCAGAATAATTTCTTGGATTTTTTAAAAAGTGAGATATCATAGCTTTTCTCTGATTTTAAACTTAACAAAGAGGATTGCCTTCCACATGTCTTTACAACTTTTCTCCATCTCATCTACAACTCAGGGTCCTAAGAAATTTATATGAAGCTAGAAATTTCCTTAAAATACTTTGGGAATTATGTCCATACCACATTATATATATATATATATAATATATATATATTATATAAATTATATACTATATTAACTATTATATAATATATATAATTTTCATTAAGTTATAGACAGACCTATGTCTATAATTTAAGTACTGTCACATCTATCTTCCATTTCCTTCCTTCTCATTTAACTTTAGTGAAATATTGTTTGAAGAGCCAATAGCTTTTACATTTTGTTATACATGTTGAACATCATAATTTCTCTAGAGCACCCTCAAATAACTCCTTTGCCCAAGATTTGCATTTGTTTAGTTATGCCAGATCACATAGGAGTTTAATTTATCACTAGTAAATAGTTTTTTTCTTGTATCCTTCCTATTAATATTTTAGAATGCAGACACCAGCAAGTGATTTGTGCCTCAGCTATCTTCATTCTATAGAACTAGTTGCCAATGAGTCATTTGTTCTTACAGGTGCAGATTGTCAGAAAGGCAAGAATTTAGTTTTTTCAAAGCAGGCAATTCCTACTGGTGTAATTCTGCTTATATGATTATTGTTATTGACCTATGCTCTATTGAAAATTTCTATGCAACTGAACAAAAAAAAGGCTCCATATGAAGAACATTGAATAAAATCAATGTTCATATGAAATCAAAATTTAAAATAAGGAGAAGAGACCCAATGGAAGTCACTGGTGTCTAGTAGAATGCATGAGAGAGTTTGAGGACAATGCCTTCTCAACTTGTCACTTTTTTTAGTTTCCTCTGCTATGATAAAATATTATGACTTGGAGGGGGCGGGGAGGAGGGAGATGAGGGAGGGAGTGGGAGGGTGGGAGGGAATGAGGGAGGGGGCTACGCCTGGGATGCAAAGTACCTAACCTGTGATTGATATAAAAATAAATAAATTAAAAAATATATTATGACGAAAGACCTTGAGGGATAAATGGTTAATTTGGCTTAAAATTCTAGGTTATAGTCTGACATTGCCATGAAGTCAAGGCAGCAGGAACTTGAAGCATCTAGTCGTGTCCAGAGTCAAAAGCAGAGGGGGAATGAATGCAAACACACTGTGCTTAGCTTGCTCTTGCCACTCATTGACAACGCAGGACTCCAACCTAGAGAAGCATGCACTGCCATTAGGTCTTCCCACCTTTGTTAATAAAATATAGAGAACCATCCCCCAGACATACCCACAGGCTAACATGATCTATACGATTCCTTGTTGAGACTCTATTCCCAGCTAATTTTTATTGTATAGAGTTGATAATAAAAACTAACAATCACGATGCCTTTGACACTGGTGTTAAATGTAGATTAAATATCTTACTATAATAAGGAAGAATGCCTTGAATATGAAACAGCCATGGGCCATTATCGTTATTGCATTTACATTTAAAATTCTGCTGTGGGGCAGCAAATGGAAAAATAAAAACAGCTAAAATGTAACTCTTCTATGAAATTAAACAAAACTCCAGCAGGAAAGATGAAGTCTGTAAGCTGTGCATTGCATGCAATGAATGTATTTTTCTCCTCTGATGGAAACAATGCTAATATACATAATCTTTGATAAAAACAGAGAAAATCAGCTTGTTTTCTATATTCTGTGGTTTGGATGAAGAACCTTGGTTGAGAAAGATGATCTGATTTGTTAAACTTTTTTTTCAAGCTTTCCAACTTCAAAATGTGTTAACCAAAAAAATGAACAGTTTAAGATCCTAGCTTTGTTCCACTAAATATTAAATGGCAAACTGAACTCTTTTTTTTCTTTTCTTTCTTTGTGTGTGTGTGTGAGACCCTAAAGAAATTAAAATCAATTAAAAACATATTAGATTTTCTTGCCTTTTATTTAATTATAACTCATTACATTGGTCCTGGTTTAAATTATTGTGAAAGAAATTGTTACGTTACTTTAGAGAATCTCAGACCAGAATCCTCTGAAAGAGGCTATTCTTTCATCTCTGTTAAAGGAAAGGTAGACTCTAAAGGATCCTGGGAAAAAGCTGAGAAGTCTTATATCTAATTTTAAGTCCATCATTTGAAAAGACAAGACATTTTATATTTCACAGCTTTTTTTTTTTTTACTCCCCAGAAAGAAAAATGTAGTCTTGGTATTTATTTTCTTAGATGACTCTTCCATTTTGCCAGAACTTTAGAATGCCTGATAAAGTTTACCTCTCTTGGACAGAGAAACCAGAGTACCTATTCCTTCCAAATCCCTCAGGAACAGCAGAGCCAGTTTTAGGAAATTCTCACCCCTTCTTTATTGAGCTCTAACCAGCCTTTGGAAGGAACTCCAGGAACCAGGAGCAGACTTCAGAAGTGCAGACTGCCACTGTGGCTTACCTCAGATATGTTCATATTCTTTAATTGGCTTAGAAACTGAAAATGAATGTGAAAATATTAAAAAGTATTTAATCCTCTTGGTCATAATGAGGCCTCAACATTATTTCCTTTTTGTCTTTAGCCAAATTGTGAACTGGTGGGGTTGGCAACATGTACTCTCCCCCGTTAGTTGCCTTCAACGGCCTTTTGCTAAAATATAGGAAATTTAGTGCAACCATGAAAGGCCTCGTGGGTGGTCTTGCAAGATGCTGGTAAGGTAGATGAATTTCATTCAGATTAGAATCCATCATAAAGCACGTACAAAGTGACTCTGATGCTAAATGCAATACCCTTTCCCCTAAAGAAAATGTGATGAACTCATAAAGTAGTCCCACAAAAACACACACACACACACATATATATATATATACAAACTTGGAATTCTTAGCAAAATAAGCAACCCAATTACACTGAGTTGGGCAGTCAGCAAGTCAGTGATTTTGTGGTTTGACCCTCATGTGGTACATCAATCACAGCAAATTTCTTTCTCTCTCCATTCCAAGAAAACCACTACTTCCCACACAACATGTCATTACCATCACAATAGGATCTACTCAATAATAGAGCTTGGATTGCATCCTTAACTTTAAAACTCTATTTAAAATCACAGCTTCCTTCCTGTTGCAACTTAGCGTTGAAACACACTTCCACTGATCTTGGCAAGTCACTCCATCCTTTTTCCTTCATGTTTTGCTTTTATTACCTTGCAAGCCTGTTTGAATTTTCTGTTTCCTCACAAGAAACCAATTTTTTTCCAAAGTACACTATCATTTTTTTTCTATTTTATTCTGCTTGAGACCTCTATATTATCAAGCCTTCCAAAATCCCAGTATAGATGGGGTCCCCATCCTACAGGCCCCAAGCCACACTGAGGAGCTATTGCCCGTGGATGGTTGCTGGTAGAGGGAGAGTCATTCTTCACTGAGGATGTGGTCACTGATAAGTTTCCCATGATCCAGTGGATGGCCCACATCCATATACCTATGGGCAGTACTAACTAGAAAGAAAAAAATGGTTTATAAGAAGGGAAAAATAAAAAAGACATTAAGTTGAGGCAGAGCATACTGGGGAGGATATAAAGAAAGGAAGAAAAAAATAAGTATATATGATCATATTTCATTGAATGTCTTATGAAATTCTCAAAGATTAAGAAAAAATAAATATAAAAGAAACAAGAAAAATGGAAATACAATACCTATGAGTCCAAGGGATAGGAACTTAAGTTCTTGACATAAAGCAACATAATTTCTACTAAGCCAACTTGATGGCAGTCTTATCCCTTGTCAGAGCACAAATAAGCATCAAACTATCAATACTAATTTGAAATAATATTTAGTAGTAAATAAATAGATTTAATATTAGAAATCAATTAAATATTTTCTGCTTAATTTGGCTCTTTTCTTAATCTCTCTCTTAATTTGGCTCATCTAATTTGAAATCTGTAGTCAAGGGAACTTGAATATCACAGTAACACAGCCCAGTTATTCTTAAGTTTTCCATTATATATATTAACAAGTTTCCTCACGTTTGGCAGATAGGCAGGCAACAGATAAAACTAACTGGTCTAGTTACACAGGGAGGTATTTTGTGACCATGGCATTGTACTTCCTGGCCAGGTCCCCATAGCTAAAAATATTTTCCTTACTGTGTTTTAACTTTAGTTTATTCCCAGAATTTTATCAATTGGATGTGCATTTCACTAAAAAACAAAGCTGTTATTCAAATACATCCATGCTTTAAACCCTTAGAGGAAGGTGGTAGAAATTCTGACATTTAGATAATCTTGTTTAATCACTCCCTTTCTTTTTCTGGAACTCAAGTACAGGACTTAATTTCTGTCTCTTGGTAGGAAAAGCAGGCCATGTATAGCCTTAAATTGTGTGATATGATGAAGGCAGCCCTGAGGCCTGGAGCACATCAGGAAGTGGCCTCTCAGAAGTACTAGCTGCTGAGAAGGTCCTAATCTGTCTCCCCCCCCACACACACACACAAATCTACTTTATTTAGGGTTCTTAAACACCTTTACCTTCTTTCCAACTCTCCAACCTTAGATAGGATATTAGTAGGGAAAAGAACTGTAGACCTGCTGCTGATTAGGGTCGGTGTGTCTTTAGGGGATTACCAAACTCAGTAGTCAGAATATCAGCAGCCCAGTCCAAAGGCCAACAACAAGCAACAACAAAACTCAGAACAAGTCAGCAAAAGCCTGATCTCAAGCTGTACTACAGAGCATCAGTAATAAAAACTGCATGGTATTGTCATAGAAACAAAATAGTGGATCAATGGAACCGAATAGAAGACCCAGAAATGAACCCACACACCTATGGAAACTTGATTTTTGACAAAGAAGCCAAAACGATTCAATGGAAAAAAGACAGCATCTTCAACAAATGGTGCTGGTCCAACTGGATGTCTACATGCAGAAAAATGAAAATAGATCCATACTTATCACCATGCACAAAACTAAAGTCCAAGTGGATCAAAGACCTCAACATAAAACCAGACACACTAAACTGGTCAGAAGAAAAAGTGGGGAAGATCCTAGAACTCATTGGCACAGGAGTCTACTTCCTGAACAGAACACCAACAGCACAGGCTCTAAGATCAACAATAAATAAATGGGACATCATGAAACTGAAAAGCTTCTGTAAAACAAAAAACACCATTGACAGAACAAAACGACAGCCTACACATGGGGTAAGGATCTTCACCAACCCTATCTCTGACAGAGGGCTGATATCCACAATATAGAAAGAACTAAAGAAACTAAAGCAATAAATCAGCAATCCAATTAAAAATTGGGGTACAGAGCTAAACAGAGCATTCTCTGTAGAGGAATATAGGATGGCAGAGAAACACCTAAAGAGATACTCAACGTCCTTAGCCATCAGAGAGAAGCAAATCAAAACGACCCTGAGATTTCACCTTACACCCATCAGAATGGCAAAGGTTAAAAACCCAAGTGACAACACATGCTGGAGAGGTTGTGAAGAAGGGGGAACCCTCCTACATTGCTGGTAGGAATGTAAACTTGTACAACCAGTTTGGAAATCAATCTGGGGCTTTCTCAGACAATTAGGAATAGTGCTTCCTCAAGATCCAGCTATACCACTCCTAGGCATATATCCAAAAGTTGCTCAAGTACACAACAAGGACATTTGTTCAACCATGTTTATAGCAGAACCTGGAAACAAGCTAAAAGCCAGAACCTGGAAACAACCCAGATGTCCCTCAACGGAGGAATGGACACAGAAATTGTGGTGCATTTACACAATGGAATACTACTCAGCAGTTAAAAACAAGGAAATCATGAAATTTGCAGGCAAATGGTGCAACCTAGAAAAGATCATCCTAAGTGAGGTAGCCTAGAAGCAGATCCTGAGTGAGGTATATACACATGGTATATACTCACTTATAAGTGGTTACTAAACCTATAAGATAAGATAGCACAAGCGTACTAAAATCTGTACACCTAAAGAAGCTAAATAAGAAGGAGGACCCAGGGTAAGAAGATCAATTCTTACTGAGAAAGACAAATAGGATGAACATTGGAAGTAGGAGAAAATGAGAATCAGGATAGGAAACTACCAGAGAGGGCCTCTGTCAAAACAGATGCTGAGACTCATAACCAAACTTTGGGAAGAGGGCAGAGAATCATATGAAAGAAGAGAGAATTAGTAAGACCTGGAGAGAACAGGAGCTCCACAAGGACCAAATATATCTGAGCTCAGGGGCTTGTCTGAGACTGATTCTCTAACCAGGGACCATGCATGGATATAACCTAAAACCTCTGCTTGGACATAGCCTATGGCAGCTCAGTATCCAAGTGGCTTCCCTAGTAAGGGGAACAGGGACTATCTCTGGCATGAACTCTATGGCTAGCTCTTTGACCTCCCCAGCCTAGCTAGGCCACAGAGAAGGACATTGCAGCCAGCCCTGGTGAGACCTGATAAGCCAGGGTCAGATGGAAGGGGAGGAGGACCTCCCCTGTAAGTGGACTTAGAGAGGGGCAAGGAGGAGATGAGGGAGGGAAGGTGGGATTGGGAGGGAATAAGGGAGGAGGCTACAGCTGGACACAAAGTAAATAAACTGTAATTAATATAAAAAATAAAAATACATATATCAAGAAAAAAAGTGATGCCTCACTGTGTGGGCCTCTATATAATTCCTCTAGCAACTGGACAAGAAAATGTCCTTGCTTCAACTGCTGACAGAATACTGGACACAGGTAAGTTGACTGCTGAACTTTACAAGGACAAGATACAATACCATTCTCTCTTGAAGTGCAAAGTTTCTGGTTTCTTTGAAGACTCGGTTTTGTCATGTGATATTTTGTTGCAAACTGGGCATGTGATGTTTCTCTGTGAGCTCTGTTGTGTGAATGGCATGACTTTGGGCAGCTGAGAACATCCTAAGCTGTCTTATTTCCAAAGAATTTCACTTGGATCAAAGGACTTTTACACTCTCTTTGTTTTCTTTCCTGCTCTTTTTCCTCCTCGCCTTTCTGAGGTCCTCTCTCCTCTAGGAAATTAACTTTGGTTTTTTAGTCAAGGAGGTTGTTTGTTCTTCTTTTTAAGTAAAGCCATAAGCATTTTGTTAACAATTCTGCAAATGGAACCAGTATTACAAATGAAAAAGAATTTCCCCCAGAAAATGAATATTAAATTTTAAATAATTGACATAGAAATAATAACTTTCCCAGATAGAATAAAAGTCCTTACACATGAGTTATTTCCACATTTGACTTGTATACGTCTCAGTAATGATTTGGGCGATCCAAAATTTCTAAGCAACTTTAACTCTGTGTCTTCTCCTTCTGCCCTTTGTTTCCTTCTACTTGCTGGCTGACGCGGGCTGCTTTCCTGACACCTGCTCCCATGTGCCCCAAGCTGTACCTTTTCAAATGCAGGTCTAAATTACTTCTCAACATACTTCTGCTACTCATTCTGTTAAGTGCCCCAACCAAATATAAGTTCCTATTGGCCTAAAAATAGATCTCTTGCCATCTGGAGCTCCAAATTTTTGCATTTTCTCTTTCCCCTCGAAGCAACTCCACCAGTCATAAGAGAACTTCACCTGATGTAGTTGTATCTGCTTCCAACTGCTCCTGAACACATTCTGGAGCTTTCGTTCTGAGTGAATAATTCTCCCTTGTTATCACTGGGTTTCCTGAAGGGATCAGATGCTCATTTATTTTGACATTTTCAAATCATCAGAAAAACTTTAACAAATCCCAGGCTTGGAGTTTTGCTTTGGCCTCTAGGTTTTATGGAATTTTATATCTGATACATATTTAGATTCGACTAGCTCTCAGTTCTTGGTGAAACACTCATGATTCTTGTCATTCTTAAGGTTAAAGTATTGAAAGTGACCAAGGGATTTTTTTAAAGGCTTATTTTAGCAAAAGTGATAAAAGTCAACACAAACGAAGGTACACTTAAGCTGTCTTTTGTCTTTGAGTAGATAGCATTAAAACAAGCCCGTAAGCAGAATACAAGATCAGGATTCAAAAGAAGAAGGGCCAGGAAGTAAAATATTGCCATATTTCCCAAAATTTTCCCCAAATTTGTGTACAGCAAGCATGTGCAATTTTGTTTTGCTGTGGAATGTTTAATTGCACATACACTTGGTTACATGAGGAAGCCCTCTGTACTCCAAACTGCTCCAAGGTGCTCCTCTACAACTTTCCTCAGTTGCCTCCACCCCTGATCACAGTGTTTTCCTGGTAAATCTCACCCTATCTCTTGACTCGATTGCTTCTGACATGTAGAGCTCATAGATCCCTCCTTCCAACACTTCTGAATTTCTGGAATGTTGCCAAGTAAGTCTTTGGCGCTTATCTTTGGGTACAAGTTCAAGCACCTGCTGATGCTATCTGAGCCCTCGTCCCTTGCACCCAGGGATACACCTGCCCCTGGGTTACTGATTGAACACACATATAAACAAATTACTAATAGCCAAGCAAAACTTGCATATTCACCTCAGTGCACAAACCAAGAAGTGATACCAGCTCTGTGTTCTTGGTGGTTCCTCCATCTAATCCTTTTTTATTACTAGGCAGCCTCAATTCTAATGTTATCTTTTTTTCAACTCTAACCAACTTTAGGATACAAAATCAACTCTTAGTTTCCACTAGTTCTGAAACAACCCAACACTCCCTGAGCACGGATATCTCCTGCTGTGTTTTTGTAGTATTGGGGATCAAAACCAGGTTATCAAATATACTCAAGGGGCACATTCCCAGCCCATAGCATTTTTGTTTTGTTTTCTTTTTTTAATTAAATTTTTATTTTTTAATGTTAGTTATAGTTTATTAATTTTGTATCCCAGCTGTAGCCTGCTCCCTCATTCTCTCCCAATACCAACCTCCCTCCCTCATCTCCTTCCTGCTCCTTTCCAAGTCCACTGATAGGGGAAGTCCTCCTCCCTTTCCATCTGACCCTAGCTTATCAGGTCTCTTTAGGACTGGCTGCAATGTCCTCCCCTGTTGGCCTAACAAGGCTGCTCCTCCCTTGGCTGGGGGTGGTGTCAAAGAGCTAGCCATTGACTTCATGTCAGAAATAGTCCCTGTTTCCCTTACTAGGGTACCCACATGGATACTGAGCTACTACGGGCTACATCCTCTCCAGGTCATACCTACTCCCCCTTCTTTCATATGATTCCCTGCACTCTGCCCAAGGTTTGGTAATGAGTCTCAGCAACTGCTTTGTTGTTTTCTTTTTCAAGACAGGATTTCTCTGTGTATCCTTGGCTTTCCTGGACTCAGTTTGTAGACCAGGCTGGACTCTAACTCACAAAGATCTGCCTGCTTCTGCCTCCTCAGACATTTTTCTTTCCTCAGAAAATACTAAATATCTTCTAAAGTCATTCATTAAAGGAAAATAACCATCTGATTCACGTTGCAGGATTATGTCTTTGGCGATTTAGAGGCCATACCTTTCTAAGTTAATCACCATATATCTTGGAGGAACTGTTAATTGAAAAGTTGAAAAGTTTATTATTAAATAATTCTATAGCCTAATTTTACAATTTCTTTCTACATATCATCAAAACACAAAACATGATATGATAATGGAAAGCACTCTTATCTTCTGCAATGGCAAGCATATTAACATTATATTTCATCTCACAGCTATCTAACAACTGTGCTACTAACAAAATATTTTCCTTTGGCAACATGATCCTAAGACGACAGCTTTCTCCTCCTTGATGTACTGCATGGTTTGTGGGGTTTTATACTATGTCTGGAACTTTTTCCACTCTAAATGACAGTTTATGTTGATTGTTTCCCCCCACCCCCTACAAGTTCTTTCTAAAATATCCCCTGGGTATTGACAACAATGTAGAGGTCTGAATAGATTCTCCTGTATTTCTATAATCAGTTTTCTAAAAATTTTATCTTTTGTTACTGTAGAAAACAAATCTTAACCATTTTGCTTTTACATATATCAATTCTTCATTTTGTCTGTTGAGAAGAATGATAAAAAAAAAATATCTTGAACTCTTCTCATTCTCTCTTTCATGGCCATGAATGTCCTCCTGTGGCTTACGGGCTTACCTCTTCTTGCTTTGCTTGTGGTAATCTGTGAAATTTTGCTGTACAGCTCCTCAGTTCTCTCTTAAACTGTATGTGATCTGGTTAATTTATAGTTGCAATGTTTAATGACCATTTAATTTTAAAATATCTTTTTTTTTCTGAGTATTTGGCCATTTCTTAGAAGCTGCCTATTCCTTTCTTGTTCAGTTTTAGATGCAAAGATTCAATTAATTAATTTATCATAATTTTGAATACTTTGTTTCATAATATACTCCATTTTGTCCATTTAGTTGCTATCCAGTCATGATTTTATATTTTTCTTGTGACAATTGAAAAGATTTGGTAAAGTTTGGCCCCCCATTTTGTTGTTTCTGCTGATGTCCGTCAGGGGTCTGTTTCACGATTTGTGTCCCTGAAGTCTAAACTACGAATGCCTTCCCCAACCAAAACATTCCCACTAAAATTAGGTACAAGGCAAATATATTTAGTTTTGTCATCCTGATTCGACATTGTTCTTGTCTTAGCTAAAGCAATAAAACAAGAAAAGGAAGTAAAGTGGACACAAATGGTGAAGACATCAAAGTATCTTTACTTGGTGATGAGATAATTCTATACATGAAAGACCCTAACAACTGCACCAGAAATCTCCTACAGTTGATCAATGCATTCATCAAAATAGCAAAATAAAAATGATCACTGAAGATCAGTAGCCTTCCTATATTCAAATGGCAAACATACTGGGAAAGAAATCAGGAAACGATATTCACAACAGTTCAGAGAAGAAAAGAAAAGAAAGGTCTTGAAATATACCTAGTGAGAGAAGTAAAAATCTTATAAAATAAGAAATTGAAAACTATATTAGAAGACAAAAAGACCTCTCATAATCATGCACTGGCCAAATAAACACTGTGAAAATGTCCATCCTATCAAAAACAATTTACAGATTCAGTGCAATCTCCATTAAAATTCCAATGAAATTCTGCAAAAAGTTTTCTTTTAATCTCAAATTTTATATGAAAATACAAAATACACAAGATAGCCCAAACAATCCTTAAAAACAGCAAAGCTTCTGGAAGTATCAGCATCCCAGATTTCAAGTTAAACTACAAAACTATAGTAGTAAAAACAGCATGATAATGTCATAAAGGTAGACTCATTTATCAATGGGGTGGGACAGAGCCCACATATAAACCAACACTCCTATGGCCACCTGGTTCTGGGCAAATAATCCAACAATACCCAAGGGAAAAGGGACAACATTTTCAACAAATGATTGAACAGAATTCAATCAAATAGATCAAGAATCTCAACATAAGACACAGTTCCTAACTTCCCCTTCTTTTATACGATTCCCTGCATTCTGCCCAAGGTTTGGTTATGAGTCTCAGCATCTGCTTTGATACTTTCTTGGGTAGAGTCTTTCAGAAGTCCTCTGTGGTAGGCTCCTGTCCTGTTTTCTCCTACTTCCAATGCCCATCCCATTTGTCTTTCCAAGTGAGGATTGATCATCTTACCCTGGGTCCTCCTTTTTATTTATTTATTTATTTTTTTTCCTCCTTTTTTTAAAATTCACTTTGTATTCCCCCCCCATAAACCCCTCCCCCCTCCCCTCCCAATCCCATCTTTCCTCCCCCTTCTCCACACATGCTCCTCCCCAAGTCTACTGATAGGGGAAGTCTTCCTAGTCTATCAGCTCTCATCAGGAGTGGTTGCATTGTCTTCCTCTGTTGTCTGGTAAGGCTCCTCCCCCATCCGGGTGAGGCAATCAATGAGCAAGCTAATCAATCAGTTCAATCAGTTCATGTCAGAGGCAGATCCTGTTCCCATTACTATGGAACCCACTTGGACACTGAACTGCCATGGGCTACATCTGTGCAGGGGTTCTAGGTTTTCTCCATGCATGGTACTTGGTTGGAGTATCAGTCTCAGGAAAGACCCCTGTGCTCAGGTTTTCCGGTTCTGTTGCTCTCCTTGTGTAGCTCCTGTCCTCTCCAGTTCTTACTATTTCTCACATCTTTCGTAAGATTCCATGCACTCTGCCTAACAGTTGGCCATACGTCTCAGCCTCTGCTTTGATATTCTGCAGGGCAAAATATCAGAGGCCCTCTGATACAATATAGGATAAACCTACTAAAATCTGTACACCCAAAGAAACTAATCAAGAGGGAAGACTCTGGCTAAAATGCTCAATCTCCAGCCAGAAAGGCAAAGCAGATGGACATCAGAAGAAGAAGAAGAAGAAGAAGAAGAAGAAGAAGAAGAAGAAGAAGAAGAAGAAGAAGAAGAAGAAGAAGAAGAAGAAGAAGAAAACAGGAAACAAGTTGGGTCCTCCTTCTTGTTTAGCTTCTTTAGGTGTACAGATTTTAGTATGTTTATCCTATCTTATAGGACTAGTATCCACTTATAATTGAGTATATACCATGTGTGTCTTTCTGCTTCTGGGATACCTCACTCAGGATGATCTTTTCTAGACCTGGAGAGGACAGGAGCTCCACAAGGACCAAATATACCTGGGCACAGGGGTCTTTTCTGAGACTTATTCTTCAATCAAGTACCACGCGTGGATATAATCTGGAACCCCTGCTCAGACGTAGTATACAAGCGGGTTCCCTAGTAAACAGATCACAGACTGTCTCTGACATGAATTCAGTGGCTGCCTCTTTGACCTATTCCCCTCCCCTAGGGAGGAGCAGCCTTGCTCTGCCACAGAGGAGGACATTGTAGCCAGTCCTGATGAGACCTGAGAAGCTAGGGTCAGATGGAAGGGGAGGAGGACTTAGAGAAAGGCAGGGAGATGAGGGAGGGTGAGATTGGGAGGGGATGAGAGAGGGAGCTACAGCTGGGATACAAAGTAAATAAACTGTAATTAATGTAAAAAATAAAAATTTAATTTAAAAAAAGATACAGTTCCTTGAATCTGGTAGAGGCAAAATTAGGAAATAGACTTGAGCTTATTGGTGGAAGAAGGAGATTTTCTGAACATGACCCTGTCTGCTATGATTTGGGTTTTGTTGTTTTTTGTGTTTTGGCCTGTGCTATCTGGTAGGAGCATTGTTTCCCTGTTATAAGTTAATTACATTTTCATTTTTATTTTTATGTGTGTGTATATGTGTAAGCTTCTATAGTAAAATGTTTCATCCCATCTTGTATTTCCTCTTTTATCTGAAATGCTCACTTTTTTGCCCCAAACTAACCCGTTCTGTACCTTATTCCCCCTTTAACCCTTTATAGCACTGCTTTCTATTTCCCCTTTTCTGGAAGCACCCCTCAGATCCCTTATTAGTTTTCTGACCCTAATGAGTATTCCAAATGGAACACACATATCTGAAGATTCAAAGCTAACACCCACAAATGAAAAAAAAATACAAGGGATGTTCATCTCTCTAGGTCTGGGTTATCTCACAGATAGTGATTGTTTCCAGCTTCATCCATGTACTGGGAATTTCATTATTTCATTTTCCTTAACAGCTGAATAATGTTGCATTGTATAACTAGACCACAGTTTTGTTATCTCTTCATCAGTTGATCGTTCTGTGTGTACTATTTCAATTTCCTAGTTACTGCAAATGTGGCTACAATAAATATTGATGAGGAGGTATCTAGGATGTAGAGTCCATGTACCTAGGATGTACAGTCACAGCTCCTTAGAAGGTTTGTATATAGAACAGAAGAAGAACTCAAAAAGGCCGCACCAATAAAAACAAAAACAAACAAACAAAACAAACAAAAAAACAAGCCACCCAGTTTAAAAAATGGGGGGAGGCCATGGAACTAAAGAACAAAAGACAGAATACAGAAGACTGAGAAGCATTTTTCTAAAAGTTCAAGATACTTAACCATCAGGGAAATGCAAATTAAAACTACTTTGAGATTTCATCTTATCCCAGTTAAAATGGCTAAGATCAAAAAAAGAAAAAAAAAAAGATGACAAATGCATGTGGAAAGGGGGGAACACTTATTCATTGCTAGTGGGAGTGCAAACTGTTGTAGCCACTATGGAAATCAGTGTGGAGGTTTCTCAAAAAAAAAAAACTGGAAATAAATCTACCATCCAAAAAAATCATGTTTTCTAAAACAATATGATCTAGGAAAAAGTATCACATTTTCTATTTTGCAGTTCCCCTGACTCTAGAGAACATGAATTTCTAGGTCTGATTCTGGATCCAGCTGCCGAGTTGTAGCATGCCATAAGGCTTTTAGAAAACTCTACCATAGCCACATAAAGGACAATAGAATAATCAAGTGACTTAACTATTACAACAACACTGAATTTGACTTTTGAATGTGCCTGGAAGGGGCATTAGAGGCCCAGGGAATCTTGGAACCATAATTGAGCACCACTGATCTAGGGAGCATTGGGATTTCCTGTTGATTATATCTTTTAATCTAATTTATAACTGTTTCATGTGCACTTGAAAAAAGAACTATGTCTTAGGAAAGTATAACTGCAATAGAGTTAATAAAAGTATACTAGCTACATTCAAAAGAGATGTATAATATGCAAATGTTTTCACTGATTACAAATATAAATCAAGGTAACAAAGCTTTAGACTATTGATACACAGCCTGTTTTTGCAGGACTGTTGGAATAATCATTTTTAAAAAATAATTGTTTAAAAACCACTTTCTAAGTTATCTCCATGCATGGTTCTTGTTTGGAGTATCTGTCTCAGAAAAGACCCCTGTTCCCAGATTTTTGGTTCTGTTGCTCCCCTTTTTAGAGCTCCTGATCCCTCCAGGTCTATCTCCCCCTTCTTTCATAAGATTCCCTGCACTCTGCCCAAAATTTGGCAATGCATCTCAGCATATGTTTTGATAACCTGCTGGCTGAAGTCTTTCAGAGGCCCTCTATGATAGGCTCCTGTTCTGTTCCCTGTTTTCTTAGCTCAGCATCCAAGAGGGTTCCCCAATAATAGGACCAGGGACCATATCTGACATGAACTCAAGGGGGGAGCATCCTTGCCAGGCCACAGAGGAAGACAAAGAAGCCAGTCCTGATGAGACCTGACAGACTATGGTCAGATGGAAGGGGAGAAGGACCCCCTTATCATTGGACTGGGGGAAGGGCATAGGAGAAGAGGGAGGGTGGAATTGGGAGGTGATCAAGGAGAGTACTACAGCTGGGATACAAAGTGAATAAACCATAATTAATAAAATTTTAAAAAGTAAAAACAAACAAACAAAAAAAAACAAACCACTTTCTAACATGCATGCACACACACAAACATATACCCAGAGCTCAGAGAATTAAGCTACTAATCAAACCAGTCATGTTTAATATAGCCAAAACATTTTCCCTCTTGGAAGCTGGTTGAAAAAAATCTTAGTATGAATGAGTTTTATAACATTGTGAAAAGCCTTGAATATCATGACTTGAAAAGTATTTTTATTTGTAATTTATTATTTAAACATGTTCTTTTAATACTACCACTCAGTGCTGTTTATTGTTTTTAATCTCGTAAAATATATATTATTAGATTATGTGCTTAACTCTACTCTGAAGATATTTTTAATGTGTTAACTTTACACAGTCATATTTGCTTTCTTCTATCTTTTTTGTTTAACTTCTTTTACATTTACTTTTAAATTAAGTAAAAAATTTTATCTTGCTTTCTAAAGTTTGACCATCTGTAGTGTGGACATTAGTTTTCTTAATATTCTCCTCTTTTGTCTTCCTGTCTCTCTGTTTCTGTCTCCATCTGTCTTTTTCTGACTGTCTCTATCTCTCTGTCTCTGAGTATTTCCTTCTGTGTATACCTCTCACTCCTGTGTTGTCTCTTTGCTTCTGTCTCTGTGTCTTTGTGTCTGTGTCTATGTGTCTGAGTGTGTGCGAGTCTGTCTCTGTCTGTCTCTGTGTATGTGTGTGTGTGTGTGTGTGTGTGTGTGTGTGTGTGTGTGAGTGTGTGTGTGTGTGAGTGTATGTGTGTCTGTGTGTGTGTGTCCATGCCAGTATAAGGGACATATGTGCAGATGCATATGGAGGCAGAGATTGATAACAGGTGTCTTCCTCAGTAACTCTCCACCTTATGTTTTGGAGAAAGAGTCTGTCACTGAACTTAGAGCACACTATTCATTCATCTATACTGGTTTTCTAATGAGATCCAAGGAGTTACCTGTATCCACATTTTCAGTGCTGGGATTATAGCCACATGCTGTACTGAGCTCTTAGGTTTTTAGCTGGAACCTAGAGTCTGAACTCAGATCTTCAAATTTGGGTTCAAAGCACTTTACCTAGTAACCCATCTCTCCAGCCTTTAATCATTTAATTTGTAAAGAGAATTACCCAATGCAGTATAATTAGGGTTTACTAATGCATGCAACTGTCTAAAGCAACCATGGCTAAATCTACTTCCTCAATATTCCTATAGAAATGAGAAATAGAAATGGAATAGCTCCTATTTATTGTAGTTATGCCTGTGTGAAACATTTATATTAAAAGCATCTCATTTGTTCCTCAAAATAGTTATTGAAGTAAAGGTGTTTTCACATTTGAGAGTTCTTTTCCATCAGGTTCCATCAAGCTAACAGGAGGTATTGTTAATGTCATCATCTACACTCTACCTTGTAGTCTCTCACTAAGCTAGTGCGTTTGGCACAAGTTCTTTGACTGTGGTCCTGTTTCCTCCAAGATACTCACTCCAAGAAGAGTACAGTGTGATCACAAGACACAGTCCTCCCACAGGAGCACTGCAGTATTCTTAATGGTATTGAACAAAGACACAAAAATCCTAAAAAAATTTAATGAAAGCTTGATACAGATTAGAAAGGAATTTAATCAGTGATTTCCACCTACAATTTCTTCAAATTCAAGCTCTTCACCTAACTACCATATTAGCCATTTTCCTTCTTTAGCATCAAGATTTTTATCAACCTAAGTCCAAGGCCTCTATTTATTTCTTTGGTTTTATAAATCGGAACTTATGGTTTTCCTCTTAGAATCTAACTTTCTTAGTATGTATATTAGAATTACAAAGGAAAACTACATCTCCACTGGCTAGTTTTCATTGCACTATGCAAACTGCCAGGGGAGAAAATACATCAATAACCAATGCTGAACTCTTTGTCTGTAGTACCAACCTGCCAAGAAAGAAGCGCCTGCTGGTGCAATAGTGTCAATACTATTCATGGGTATACCAACCTTTCTTTCGGTTGAATTTGAAGCCTCCTTTCACAGGAAGAATTAATGACTGTTACTGTAAATATGACCAAACACCACACTAAGGAGGTCATAGCCCATCCCCCCCAAAAGAAGTAATGGCTAGTGTTTTGCTAAATGGTCAAGTTGTCAAATATCACTCTAAGTTATTTATATTTATATCAATAGATTTTTGTTGTTGTTGTCTTCACTTTGGTTAGAGAAGCTTCTTATTGGTATTGGTACTTGTCAATGCAGAGACTCATAATTGTTCAAAGTCCCGAGAATATGTGACAATGAGTTCTCACCGATAGAAGGGACATCTATATCAACCCCCACCTTTGGGGGGGGGGGTCAGAGCAATGAACAGAGCATTCAAACTGAAGGATGAGGAGAAATGCAAAACAAAACAACAACCCAAAACAAACAAACAAAACAAAACAAAACAAAAAAACCAACCCTGTCTTCTGGACATGAAATGACTGTTCCTCACATAAACCCACAGCAGCAGCTGTGATTGCCTGCAAAACACATGAACAAAATCAAGCATTTCAAACGTCCAGCATGGATGAGGAAGGAACAACAGAAGCCTTACCCCTAGCTGAGGAGTTATCTACAATTGGGTTCCGCAGTGGGGAGAGTCACTGTTCTTTGGTGGTGGATCATGGTATCCTGTGCCTCAGTGGACAGCCTCATACCCACGTGGAAATGTACAGCAGTAAAGCAGATGTGAAGTTTGGAGGGAGACATGTTTTGAGGATCAGTTAGAAACCGCAGTGAGGGTTGGGGGTGTAGATTTGATCAAGGTATATTTCATACCTGTACAAAATTTTCAAAGAACAAATTTTTAAAAAGAAACCTACAGCCTTCTAAACTCACAGGAGGCCAACTGAGTACAAATGTGTCTATCAGAACAATCCTAATAATTGTTTAAATTTTAAGAAATAAGTCCTGCTAAAACATAGTTTGTATTTTGTCATAAAGCCAACCTGAAAGCTGAGGGGACAAATTATGTCACTTATGTTCTTTGTCATTTGCTTGAATCACACATAACTTTTCTGACAGCCTACACTCTGCATTGATCCGTGCAGATCCTTTAGTGGGATGGAAGAAATGGCACCTGAGCAGTTGTGACTCACATTCTTGCTCACAGCAAGTAGGCTGGTGTGTTTCAGCAGGGGTGGAAATGGGAGATCTTGGTCACCTACCAGAAGGATCAGCTGGGTTTCTGAGTTTGCTCAGCCCCAAAGTCTGCACCTTGCCATATTCTAGACAGTTCACCCCTTACGTAAGGAGTAAGGTCTTTTGACTGGTAGTCTTCATGGTTCTGTTTCTTTTTTCCCCAGTTAAAAAAGGAACAAAATTTTAGGCTTACCTACACAAGATCATAAAGCTTTAGAACATCTAAAACCACAATTATTTCAAAGAGTATAGCAAATGCTGGTTACTGATCGTGAGAGGGAGAATACAGTTTGTTTTGAATCTCAGTTCTGCCACTTACTAGCTCTGAGACTTCTCTGTGCTTCACTTCCTCCATCTACAAAATGGGATAATGAGACAGCAGATCCTCCTAAGGATGCTGAACAAGTTTATGTAGAAGGTACTTCATGCCTCCAAAGTAGCAAACACTTCATACACTTAGCTGCATCATCATCATCTTTCCTTTTGTTATAGTTTTAAATCTTCTGATCTCTCTTGTCCCTACCTCCTCCCCATTTCTGGCCCCAGTTTTACATTTATTCTGTTTTGGCTACTTTTGGGTTAACTTCATATACACTATTGTCATTTCAGAAGAGGGAGCCTCAATTAAGAAAATGATGGCAACAGATTGACCTGTAGGTAAGCTGATGTTGCATTACCTTGACTGATGATTGATGTGGGAAGATCCAGTTCACTCTGGGCAGTGTTACCCCTGGCCTGATGGTTCTTGTTACTATAAAAAAAGAAAAAAAAGGCAGAAAAAGTAGGCCATGGGAAGAAAACAAGCAAGAAATATTTCTCTCTGGCCTATGAATCAGTTCTTGCTGCCAGGTTCCTGTCTGGCTTCCCTCAGTGGCACACAATGGTGTGAAACTGTAAGGTAAAATAAACTCTTCTCTCTCCCAGTTGCTTTTGATCATGATATTTTATCACATCAATAGAAATCCTAACTGTGACAGAAATTGGTACCAGGAGTAAGGTACTGCTGTGACAGACCTGACCATGTGTTTTTTGGAGGATTGTGGAAGGACTTTGAAACTTTATGCTGGAAAAGCCATCAAGTGTTCAGAGCTTACTGATCTGTTGTAGAAATTTAGCAAATAATGCTGAGAGAGGTGCAGAGAGCGTAAACCTGGCTGACGAAGCTTTGGGGGTAAGTTTTGAAAGTTCAGTAATAACTATGTTGCGGCTGCACAATATTTCGAATAAAGAACAACCAAAGAAAAATCTTTGCCTTTCTGGGACAATAAAGTTGGTAAACTAGATCTGGAGAAGTAATTATGACCAAGAAAAGACCAACATTATTGAGGGGAAAATTTCTAAGTGTTTCTTCAGGGTTATCACATAAAGCTGTGGTCTAGACAGGGACAAAGCTGTACTTCCTGTTGGCAGCAGAACTTGGTAACACATAAAAGTAAACAGCTGGTACGTTCTTTGAAGGCATGAAGAGAAGATGAGGGTTTGTACCATGTTTCAGGGTTAGAATCCCTGAAGAGAGCCCAAGAGATGCTATCGTGAAGATGCAGCCCACTTGTAGTGGAGATTGCAGCACTTTAGAGATGCCAAGGGCATGGGATGACCACTAAGGACCACAGCAGGTATGGTGCTGAGTGATTCTGAGCCTCTGAGACAATCTGCATGTGCTGTGTGTGGCAGAAAAGGCAACGTGAAGAAGAAACCAGAAGATCACGAGTTCCAGAAAATCTGACATTGAGCTTCATGCTATTGCATTTTGGCTTTGCTTTTCTTTGATTTTGATTGTAACCCTGGTTATTCCCTCTTGGGATAACAAAGTATTTAACTTATTTTGATTTTACAGGAGCCCACAGTTGAGAGACTTTGAACTTTTAAAGAGACTTTGGAGTTTTTTTTTTAGAAAGACTGGATATTTTAGAGAAACTTTGAACTCTAAAAGAGACCTTGGATGTTTTAAAGAGACTGAACTTTTAAAGTGTTGAAAAATTTAAAGACTGTGTTTTAAAGTTGGACTGTTTTAAATTTGGAATGTTTTATATTATCTTATTACTATTAACACGACATATTTGCTACAACAAGAGAGGCTTAGTGTGGCTCAAAAAGTGATGCGTGTGTCAAGTTGACAAGGGGTCAATTGTGCTGGTTAGCTTTTATGTCAACTTGACACAAGCTAGCATTGTCTTGGAAGAAGGAATCTTAATCAAGAAAATGCTTCCCTAAAATTGGCTTATAGACAAGTCTGCAGGGCATTGTCTTTATTAAGGTTTGGTGTGGGAGGACCTTTACCATTGTATGTTGTGCCACCCATGGTTGGGTAGTTCTAGATGGTAAAAGAAAACAGGTTGTGCAAAACATGGGGAGCAAGCTGGTATGGACATTTTTTCTTGGATTCTACTTCAGTTTCTGCCCTAAGTCCATAACGTGGATTTCCTCAGTGATGGACTTAAAAGATAAGATGAAATAAGCCCTTTCTTTCCCAAGGTTCTTTCAATTATGGTGTTTTATCACAACAGAAAACTAAGACAACTTCTTATGTCATTTTTGTAAGTTGTCTCACATCTGGTGAGTAAAATATAGCCATGCAGACAGAATCATTTTGAATTAATAAAAAAATTAAAAGAAGTGATGGTAAACATCATGTGTAAAGTTCTTCAGGTAAAAATGTTCATGATCTCTTCATCTAAGGAAGGTCTCCTACACTCTAGTTTTCAAAGTCTGGTCTGTAGAACACTTCTGATAACATATAGTAGGGTCCTTCCCAACAGAGAATTATTGGGACATTTCTTGTGTCTCTGGCTAGAAATTCATCTTTGCCTACCTACCTAGAGAGTGCACTATGTTTTACCTAGTCACATCTATATATAATCCTTTTCTCACCACTGTACCAGAAAATTAGCTCCCATCAGAGATGGTTAATGAGTTGGAGCAAAGGAACTCTTATAGAGTGACTCTCCATTTTGGTCAATGTATCCTGTTTCAGGATTTGCCCCCATCCTCTGGACTTCTTTGGTGGTGAGGTAACTCATGATTCTCCCTTGCAGATATGACTGAATCAGAGCGTGTCTGAAGTTGAATTGGAATATGATCCTCACATGCATCTAGTTCTTCAAATATAGTTATTAGTAAAGCTTAATTAAATTAAAAAATACAGATGCTCATAGCTTTCTTCTCTCAATTATTCAGGGGCTTCTATTAACAAAACTCTGGGAATTAGTTTATCCCTCTCTACTGGATATGAAAATAATAACCTCTGCCTTAAAATTCTGCATCGAAAAGAAATAAAATGCATTAATAAAATTTTATGATTGATAATGCTGATATACACTAGATCAAACCTTCATTATGACTTTGCAGCCATGAATACCAAAAGCTTTGGGTAGGCTGGACTAGAGGGCAGGAGCAAGTCAGCCACAGTGAGAGCTGTAACTAGCATCATAGTTGTTAGAAGATAGTACATAATGGGCAACTGATGCTGTAGGAGTGAGCTACCACACCTAAGGACTACCCCTAAGCTAGTACTTCCATTGTTTTATGACTTTGTAATTTATTATTATTTATACTTCACTATATTTATTTTGGCAACATGAGCGATACATTAAAAGGCACTGTTAACAAGCTTTCCTCTCTGATCTGACCCTTATAACTCAGCTGTTAAATTGATTGACACTCTTTAAAGAAACTTCTTTTCTCTGAGCACCTCTTCCCTCTTCACTTAATTTCCAACTTGGTGGCAGCTTTAATTCTAAGAATAGAACATGGCATTGACATGAGGTATGTATTTCTGCGTTCATACTCCAAAATAAAAGTATGTGGTTTTAGTTGCCTGCATGGTTAGATACTTAGCTAGCCCTTTAATTCCAATGTTCATCTTTCTTAGTTGTCTTTGAACAGTGTATCTGGATTTTTAATTTGTCAAAGTACACCTCTCACAATTGAGCTCTGATTTTTTTAACTGTGAAACTATGTTAATTTTCTTTGCAAGATTGTACATGAACAATGGTTTTTGAAATAAGGGAAAATCACAGAGTTCCTGAAATAGACAAAGGTATGTTTCTTTCTACTTGTGTTTAATCCACACAGCAGCGACTCTTCTTCTAGGTATTGACTTAGTGTGCTATTCAATCCTTGGAAGTTCTTGATTTGTGGCTTTTTGTTCAACTTATTCTCAGAAGAAAATGTCAGGGATACCTGAAGTTTGCAGAATATCTCAAAGGCATAGTATCTCTCCCTTTTTCCTGCTGTAACTGCCATTTGCTCACTTCCCAATTAATTCTTCGCACCCACCCTCCTCCCACCTACACACTCTTGCATACGATCTGTCTTAGTCATCTACTAGAAGCAGCATAGTAGCACCTTGATTGGTGTTCGTGGTAATAATTTCACAGATCCTGAGCGAGATGCACCTCTTTCTTCCCACAAACTGTTAGGTTGCTTAAGGTCAAGAGCACTTCTAGCCAAGAGGAGGATAAGGTGTAAAACCTATCCTAAGAAAAAGTTTTGCTTTACTTGGTGAAGGTTTATTTTAAGACCTCAAACAGAATCACACAGGGCAGAAGAGGAATTGTTTGAAGGGTACAGGATGGGTAAGTGAAGAGCCTGGGGGAAAGCTAGAATTTATGGCCTGGCAGCAAAATTCTAAAAGAAGGAAGAATTGTCCTCAAGAAAGCCCTATTATCTCTTTTACCAAGGAGCAAACCACAAGGGATTTGGGTGCTAATGCATTTAATAAAGAGTTGCCGTGACTGTATGTCAACATTCTCTGTCCCGAAAATGCACAGGTAGATGCATATACAGACATAGATAACCAAAGTGTGTGCAAAAAATTTAAACAAAACAAACAAACAACAACAAAAAAACACACAGCAAAGTGAGAGGCTAAGGCACAGGTATCCCTTTATTGATTTATTTATTTAAAGTATACTCTATAAGCTAGACGGGCTTTAACTCATAATCCTGCTGACTCAGTTACCTATGTGTTAGGATTACAGTCACGTGTTGCCACACTTAACTAACAGAAAATGTTTTATTTTTTTTTTT
>CM053760.1:41524466-41581057 GCA_028658305.1 Pachyuromys duprasi
TACAAATAAAGCAGCCACGAACATGGTTGAGCAAATGTCCTTGTTGTGTACTTGAGCATCTTTTGGATATATGCCTAAGAGTGGTATAGCTGGGTCTTGAGGAATCACTATTCCTAATTGTCTAAGAAAGCGCCAAAATAAAGACAGTTGTTACATTTGTAACCCTCGGCCTGTCTCAGTGTGTGGATAGAGTGCACTAGAGTCACTGACCGCGCAATTGTGAGAACTAGTTTTCAAAAGCTATCATCATTTTACTAAGTAATATACTCACTAAAATACCATACACATATATTCCTAGTAGTCATTTGTCTATATGTCTCAAGAGACCATAATTATGATAACAAAGAATGTATAATATCTTCATGAGAAATATGAACATCAAATTTTTTACATTTTCCATAAGACATTTCTTAAACATACTATTTGAAACTGATGGTCTTTCTGATTTTATTTTAAAGTTTCGGTAGCAAAAGTAAAAGAATACGCCAATTCTATACGTAACTATAAAATATCGGTTGAGAAGAATGTTATTTCTATGCCTGTGTCAAGGCTTGTATCCAAAGAGTTGAACGGGAACTGATCCTTTCAGCATACTGTGCTTAATATTTTATCAATATAGTATTGCTAGCTCTATGAAGTGAAGGCTGCTTTCTAATGTTCTGGCCCCTTATGCAAGTAGTTACTGTCCTTGCATAAAACCTGTAGAGCCTCTATTATGTCTTCAGTGACATTAATCGTGTCTACTTATAATACCCATAAGTAGAAGTAGGTGTGATGTTGTATTTTAGTAAATAACTGTAAGAAAGAAGTCTGTACATATTCAGCTTTATACACACTTTTGATCTGCAGTTGGCAGAGTCCAAAGGAGCAAAACTGTAGATCGAGCTAATCCTGCTGCCGCTCCCTGGGGCGCTGTGATAACTGTGGCTCACACGGAGGCACTGTTGCTATAAAAACCATGTCTCCTACGGGGCCCTGGCCACTGTGAGAACTGCAGCTCAGATGGGCACTGTCATGGCAACAGCGGTGGCTCATGGGGGGCCTGGTCACTGGGACAACCATGGTTGATATGGGGCTCTGGTAACCAACGGTGGCTCAAAGGGAACATTGGCCTTTACAGATGACTTAGGATTGCATCTCAGCTTTTGCTGACCCCAGTCCTAACATGGCTGTGTGTTTACTGAGAGTCCATTGATGAAGGACTCCATTTTTCTCTTATGTGATTATGCAGTTAGTAGTAAACACATGCTTTCTGAGTGTGGGACAAGAGTCTTCTCATCCTCTTTTATTTTGTTGTATTTTCTGGCTTGGAAAAAAAATGAAACTTAAAAGAATCAGTCCTTAGAAATTTCCTGAATGATTTAATCTAAAAACCTAAGAAAAATTGACGGAGAAAAATCTATAAATGTATTATTTTTTAATATTTTATTAATTACACTTTATTCACTTTGTATCCCCCCTGTAGTTCCCTCTCTCCGTCCCTCCCAAACCTTTCCTTCCTCTCCCTTCTACACACATGCCCCTCCCAAAGTCCACTGATAGAGGAGGTCTTCTTTTCCTTCCTTCTGATCCTAATCTATTAGGTCTCATCAGGAGTGGCTGTATTGTCTTCCTCTGTGGCCTGACAAAGTTGCTCCCCCCTCAGGGGGAGGTGATCAAAGATCAGGCCAATCAGTTCATGTCAGAGACAGTCCCTGTTCCCATTACTATGGAACCCACTTGGACACTGAATTGCCATGGGCTACATCTGTTCAGGGGTCCTAGGTTATCTCCATGCATGGTACTTGGTTGGAGTATCAGTCTCAGGAAAGACCCCTGTGCTCAGATTTTTTGGTTCTGTTGCTCTCCTTGTGGAGTTCCTGTCCTCTCCAGATCTTACTATTTCCCATTTCTTTCATAAGATTCCCTGCACTCTTCCCAAAGGTTTGGCCATAAGTCTCAGCATCTGCTTTGACAGTCTGCAGGGCAGAGCCTTTCAGAGGTCCTCTGTGGCAGGCTCCTGACTTATTATTCTCTGTTTTCTCCTTCTTCTGGATGTCCATCCTCTTTGCATTTCTGGAGAGGAATTGCAAATTTTAGCAAGAGTCCTCCCTTTTGATTAGTTTCTTTAGGTATACAGATTTTAATAGGTTTATCCTATATTATTTGTCTATATATGCTTCTGGCTATTACAAATAAATCTGCTACAAACATGGTTGAGCAAATGTCCTTATTGTGTACTTGAGCCTCTTTTGTACATATGTCTAGGAGTGGTATAGCTGGATATTGAGGAAGCGCTATTCCTAGTTGTCTGAGAAAGCGCCAGATTGATTTCCAGAGTGGTTGTACAAGTTTACATTCCCACCAATGGAGGAGGGTTCCCCTTTCTTCACATCCTTTCCAGCATGTATGGTCACTTGAGTTTTTTATCTTAGTCATTCTGATGGATATGAGGTAAAATCTCAGGGTCGTTTTGATTTGCATTTCCCTGATGACTAAGTGAACTGCCATTCAATATTCCTCTATTGAGAAATCTCTGTTTAGCTCTGTACCCCATTTTTTAATTGGATTACTTGATTTGTTGCTTTTTAACTTCTTGAGTTCTTTATATATACTAGATATTAGTCCTCTGTCAGATATAGGGTTGGTGAAGATCCTTTCCCAATCTGTAGGCAGTCATTTTGTT
This sequence comes from Pachyuromys duprasi, assembly GCA_028658305.1. Classification (NCBI taxonomy): domain Eukaryota; kingdom Metazoa; phylum Chordata; class Mammalia; order Rodentia; family Muridae; genus Pachyuromys; species Pachyuromys duprasi. The sequence continues at coordinate 41,527,132 of CM053760.1, forward strand.
CTGAGGACAGTGTCCTTTGCTTTACAGAAGCTTTTCAGTTTGATGAGGTCCCATTTATTTATTGTTGATCTTAGAGCCTGTGTTTGTGGTGTTCTGTTCAGGAAGTAGTCTCCCATGCCAATGAGTTCAAGGTTCTTCCCACTTTTTCTTCTAAGTGGCTTAGTGTGTCTGGTTTTATATTGAGGTCTTTGATCCACTTGGATTTTAGTTTTGTGCAGGGTGATAAGTATGGATCTATTTGCATTTTTCTGCATGTAGACATCCAGTTGGAACAGCACCATTTGTTGAAGATGCTGTCTTTTTCCATTGAATGGTTTTCTGTGGATTTAGTTTAGGGTCTTCTGTTTGAGTCCATTGATTCACCAGTCTGTTTCTATGCCAGTACCATGCAGTTTTTAGTATTGTTGCTCTATAGTACAGCTTGAGATCAGAGATAGAGATGCCTCCAAAAGATCTTTTACTGTAGAGGATTGTTTTTAGCAATTCTGGGTTTCTTGTTGTTCGTTATGAAGTTGAGCATTTTTCTGTCAAGGTCTGTAAAGAATTGTGTCAGTAATTTGGTGGGAATTGCATTGAATCTGTGTATTGCTTTTGGTAAGATGGCCATTTTTATTATATTAATCCTGCCAAGCCATGAGCATGGGAGATCTTTCCATCTTCTGATATCTTCTTCTAATTCTTTCTTCGGAGACTGGACATTTTTTCCATACAAGTCTTTGACTTGCTTGATTTGGTTCACACCAAGGTACTTTATGTCCTTTGTGGCTATTGTGAAGAGTGTTGTTTCCCTAACTTCTTTCTCAGCCCTTTTGTCTTTTTTATACAGGAGGGCTACTGATTTTTTTTTAGTTAATTTTGTATCCAGCCCACTTTGTTGAAGGTGTTAATCAACTCTAGGAGTTCCCTTGTAGAATTTTTTTGGGGTCACTTAGGTATACTATCATATCATCTGCAAATAGTGATACTTTGACCTCTTCCTTTCCAATTTGTATTCCTTGATCTCCTTCAATTGTCTGATTGCTCTAGCAAGGACTTCAAGAACTATGTTAAAGAGATCTGGAGAGAGTGGGCAGCCTTGCCTTGGCCCTGAGTTCAGTGGTATTGCTTTAAGTTTCTCCCCATTGAGTTTGATATTGGCTGTAGGCTTGCTATATACTGCCTTTACTATGTTCAGGCATGTGCCTGGTATCCCTGATCTCTCCAAGACTTTAAACATGAATGGATGTTGGATTTTGTCAAATGCTTTTTCAGCATCTAAGGAAAGTTCACAGCACTAAGTGCCCTCAAGAAATAATTTGAAACATCTCTTTCAAGCACGTTAATGGCTCACCTAAAAGCCCTGCAGGAAATAGTCAAACTCTAAAAATAAATTAGAAACAAATAATTCAAAGAATCAATGAAACCAAGAGCTGGTTCTTTGAGAAAATCAACAAGCTAGAGAAATCCTTAGTCAAACTAACGAAAAGGCAGAGAAACACTATCCAAATCCACAAAATCAGAAATGAAAAGAGGGACATAACCACAGACACTGAAGAAATCCAAACAATCATTAGGTCTTACTTAAAAAGCCTACTATACACCACAAAATTTGAAAATCTAAATGAATTGGACAATTTTCTTGACCGATTCCACATGCCAAAGCTGAATCAAGACCAGGTAAATCAACTAAATAGTCCTATATCCCCTAAGGAAATAGAAGATGTCATCAAAAGTCTCCCATGCAAAAGAAGCCCAGGGCCAGATGGTTTCAGTGCAGAATTCTACCAGACCTTCAAAGAAGAGCTAATACCAATACTCTTCAAACTATTGCACAAAATAGAAACAGAAGGAACACTGCCAAACTCATTCTATGAAGCCACAGTCACCTTGGTACCTAAACCTCACAAAGACCCAACAAAGAAAGAGAATTTCAGGCCAATCTCCCTTATGAACATTGATGCAAAAATACTCAACAAAATACTTGCAAACTGAATACAAGAACACATCAAAGATATCATCCACTATGACCAAGTAGGCTTCATCCCAGGCATGCAGGGGTGGTTCAATATATGGAAATCCATTAATGTGATTTACCACATATAAACATATTATTATATATCTGACTTAGTAATACTTTGTTTGCAGAAAACAAACCACATATCTTTCACATATCATTTGTTGTCTTCACAGAATTAAAAGGCTATCTGAAATAACCCCCTCTGATTATGTGTAGTATGCCACTGAAGTTGATAGAATTGGAATAATTCAATTGTTCTTTCTTTTTGTGGTCACACTTTCATTAATGGGAATGAGATATGATTTGGCCTTTGTAGTTTTACTCTCTGTTGCTATAATTAGACACCATGACCAAGGAAACTTATAGAAGAAAGGGTTTCTTTGGGTTTAGAGTTCCAGGAGAAGTATCCATAATGGAGGAACAGACATGGCCTTGGGGAACCAAAGCAGAACATTGAGAGACTATGTATTTAAATATCTGAAGACAGAGATAAAACTGAAAATGCAGAAAAGCTACAAATTCTTCAAGTACACCACTAGTCACATACTTCTCCCAGTAAATCTGTGTCTCCATGGTTCCACAGCCTCTGAAACAGCATCAACTGGGGACCAAGTTCTCCAATACCTGCACTAATGAGGAAGACTATCATCAAACCACTACAGCTGTAAGAGTTTCTTTTTACTGATTATTCTTTCATTTTAAATGATTATACTTTGAGGCTGGTAAGATGGTTCGCTTGCCACCAAGCCTGTTAACCTGCCTTTGATCAAGGGGATACACATGGTAGAATTGACTTATGGGAGCAAAGCATCCTCTGACTGCCACAAATGCATAACAAGCACACACAAACACACATATATAGACACAGATGGACACGTGCATACACACATACTTATTACATATATACCTTTACATATACACACATATACACACATAAATGAATGTTATAAGGTGAAATTATTGATTCTTATATTCTCATTTTCAAAAACTTCTAAAGTGGGAAAAAGGAATACAAATTGAGGTTACATGAATTAAAAAAAAAAAACAGATCAACTTAAAGTTTTGTTGAGATACCTAAAATTAAATCTCAGACTGCTTCAGTAGAAATGAAAGAATCCAGAGAATAAGAGAGAAGAAAAAGATTTATTTGTCTGGATACGTGGAGAATGCAAGTAAGAAATGGAAGCCAGGAATGATGGCATATTCCTTTAATCCCAGCACTCAGGGAGGCGGGAGAATCACTGTAAGTCCCAGGACAGCCTAGTCTTCAAAGCTAGTCCAGGCCAGCCAAGGCCAGACAGAAAAACCTTGTCTCAACCACACTCTCCCAAAAAATTTAAAAAAAAAGAAAAGAAGGAAGGAAGGAAGGAGAAATGGACTTAAAACATCATGGAAGTCAAGGACTAGGAGTGTGACTGATAATTCAGTTTTGTAGAATATAGGTTTCTGCTCCCAGCAATCAGAACTCATAGTGGACAGAGTAGGTCAGACTGTTGAAAATGTCTATCTTGATACAGTACTTTGATACTCATAAACTCATTTATTTTATTTCATCCTCATAGCAATGACGTGAAATGGAATTCAGCACTTCTCTTAACATTAGAGGAGCTAAAAGGCCAGGTCTTCCAACCCTGGTACTGCAGTTATTATAGCTCCTTCTTTGGAAAGATGAGGAGAACAATCATGATGAAAATAATACATTGACTTCTTATTATGGGCGGTTCCCGTTCTGGGCACGTTAACTTATTCAAAATGTGATGTCATAATCCCCAGTAACTTCACCCAGTTTACAAATATACAGCTGCCATTGGCATTGTATGATTATCACCTTCACGGCTCTGGAATCCAGAGAATTGATGCTAGATTGTGTGAAATGCTAGACAGAATCATGAAGAAGCAGATGGCCACCCCCAGGCCTAGAAAGGAGAAAACAGATTCTGACTTAGGAAAAAAAAATAGCTATCATTTCATGTAATAGAATGACAAATACTGTTTCCCTGATTCAAAAACATTCCAAACAAATTAAACCTAAACTTTCTTTTATCTTTCTCAATTTGATGCTAATGAAAAGTCCACATGTCTTTTAGCTTTGATTTATCACATGCTCTTGTCATACTGTGTCACCTTAAAGCACTGAGTTCAAGTGGTCATGGACTAAACATTGAAGAAACTATGAGGCAAACCAACACCAAAGAATTCTCATTATAAGTTGATTTTGAGTATTCAGATATTTGTTACAGTAAAAGGAAAATGACTAAAAGAGTGACGATTAGAATGGAATTCTGCGCTAAGATATTTTCATTTATTTTTTGAAAGTCTTGAAAATACATATAAAATGATTCAAGATAGTCAATAATCAATCCAAATTATGATAGCATTTCAACACTTTTTTTGTGTTAAGGCAGGCTCCACTCAAAGTCAGACTGAAGTCTTAACTATAAGAGCAACATGCCAAAAAGGAAATATAGCATTACTTCTTAGTGTGTCACCTATGTCCAACAAAGCTTGAGAAAGAAGGGGTGATGCTGTAAGGTCTAGCATGAAGATTGATGGTTGGGTGAGCCTGGAAAGGTTGAAATGCATTTTCCTGGACTCACTAGGGCGGTAGAATCGCCCTTCTCCCTGCTAGAGCACAGAAGCGTTCTGTAGTGTTTGACAAAGACTGTGTTGGGAAAACATATCCTCACAGCCATCTTCTGACCCCTCTTGGTCCTCACAACCTCTGGCAAAGCTCTAACTTGTGCACAGATGCAAATAACTTTACAGTCCAGCCCATTTCAGCAGCAAAGTGGCCCTCAACAGGGGCCTAGGTGCCTTCCAAGCCAGCGCTGTCCAGCATAGATCAACTATGGCATATGAGTCCATACTCTCCTCTGGACTCTGGAGCTGTGACAGCCACTCATCCTTTCCTGACCTGTGACTTAAGAGCTCCATATTCTTGGGGCTTCCTGTCCCAAGAGTCTTAGCCCTCCTACTAGGAGTTACACAATCAGCTTCCATGGTGTGCAATCTTGTAAACCATTTAGTACTCTGCATCCTGAGACTTCTCAGCATCCATAATTACATCAGCCAATCCCTACAATAGATCCTTTCATCATATATTTATATGCATTTGATTGCTTTATTTTTTCCAATTAACTTTGAGACATATTCTCTAATTTAGAGAACTGGGATCAGAATGGCCGCACATCCCAGTTTGCCTAGTACTATCCTAAATCCTAGAGTGATTCTCAAGAGCTCATCAATGTTCTGAAAGTTTCCTGTTCCAGTCAATTATTGACTATTCAATTGAGAACAATACGAAGAAAGAGTGTTGAAGATTTATTCCTTTAGCACATCAACTAGGTCAATAAAATTCTAAGCCCAGGATTTTTTTCATTTGTAAAACAGATAAAAGGAAATAAAAATGTATATTAGAGGGTGGTAACAGCTCCAAACATTGATTAACAGGCTATTGAAAGTGGTGTTTCATAAGGAAATTTGTCTAAATTTCAGTCACTCTGAGATGCTATCCTCTTGAAACAGCTTGAGAGGCTGTATTCTTCCCTGTAAGTGAAATGCCTCTACTCCCTCCCTCACATTCTGCTGCCATTCCCACTAGGCCTCCCAGGGGATTCACACTTGAGCCTTTTCCCTCTGTCAGAGGTGCAACCCTGTGGCCCCCCTTTTCCAGATCTAGCTTTAAACATGACACTTTTGAAAGAAACTCCATCATTGCCCACTAATTTAAAACTGAATTTTGAAAATAGCTTATGGTTAGAATTCACAGGAAGTCACATCGTCACTCTGGGATTGCCAAGAAGAAGAGTGCTGGAACTTTTCCTAATCTGTCTTCTGTTCCTCTGTGAGTGGGTGTTCACACTCACATAGCCTGCATCGTGGCCAGGAAGGTTTACCTCTGGAGGGGAGGTTAGAAGGGAAAGCAACGAAGCTGTAGCTGGGAGCAGATGCCAGTGTGGAGGTGGCAGGATGGTCCTGCAGCATCAGAGTTCCTGCTGAGAGGGAGATGGCAGTGAGGGGATGCTTTAATTGTCTCCAGCACTGTAGTGTTCATGGAGAACAGAAAACTATTATTTAAACAGATGGCAAGCCTGCCCATCCATAACCAGGCATTTAATGAGATAAAGCAGAACAGGCAGGGTTGTAGGTGTGTGAGTTCGGACCGTTTTTGGAAGACATCAACTTAATTGCATTTCTATTTTTGTGAAATCTGTTCCCAGATGCCCACCTTGCCCTCTATTCTACCTTACTTATTTCCCTTTATTTTTGCCTCTCCTGTCTTTCTGGTTTGGGGTTCATAACTAGGTGGACATTTTCTTCCAGGCTTCCAGTGCCATTTTCTCAATTGGAAATGGAACTGGGAAAAGAAAGCTCTGGAAGGCTAAAGCCAGAGGGGTCAGGTGAGGATTTGTGCCTTGCTCTTAGTGCACATCTCTTCCAGAAAGTTGGAAAGGCAAACTCTCTTTCATAGCACTTTTTTTGAAGTTTGAAAAGTATAATATATACATATATTATATTTTATACTATATAGTATATGGACTATATATATATATATACACACACAAACATATATATATATAGTCATGTATGGAACTAATCCTTAATAGCTGTGTCTTATGCCTTGAATCAGAAATGTTCTCCAAGGCTCCTCCAAGCCCTTGTTCCCCAGCTTGTGCTGCTACCTGAGGAGACCATGCACTCTTCGGCAGGTACAAACTAGACAAATTCATCCCTGCAGTTGGTCATCTGATTGTTATAGCATGACTCTGGCCCTGTTGCTTTTTTCTGCCTCCTGACCCATACCGTGTGAACAAAGTGCTTTCTAGTACCCTACTACATGACTGAACTGCTCCACAATGCATTGTCTGCCACCATGTACTGAAATCCTAAAGTTTTGGGCCAAAACATAGCCTTTCCACTTAAGTTTTGCTTCCAAGTGTTTTGACAGTACAAACAGGAAAATATCTGATTCAGTCCTCAATAATAGAAAAGAGCAAAGAAGGCTGCTGTTTTTGATTATATTCAGGTTATTGGAGTTTCGAGGATTGATTAACAGTCTCCCAAACGCTAGGCCAGTGCTTTACCGTTAAGCTCCTGGGGTAGCTTGAATACCAATGGCGCCCATAAGCGCCTGTATTTGAATGTTTGGTCCCTTCTTTGGAACTGTATGGGAAGGGTTAGGAGGTATGGCATTGGATGGAGGGATGTCACTGGGGTGGGCCTAGAGCTTTCAAAACTCCATACTCTTCCCAGTAGCCTCTTTTCTCTGTCTCTCTGACTCTGTTTCAGTCTCTGTCTCTCTGTCTCTCCCCCCCCCCATGCTTGTGGATTAAATGTAAGCTCCCACCTATTGCTCCAGTGTTATGCCTACCTTCCTTCCTGCCTCCCTACTTCCTACTATGATGGTCATGGACTCATGCTCTGAAATTGTAAGCATGCCCACCATCAAATGCTTTCTTTAATGATGGTCATGGTATCTCTACACATCAACAGAACAGTAATTAGGACAGTAACATTCCAGATTTTATTTTTACTGTTAAAAATTGCTTGGGAAAGATGCTTAATCCTCATTCAGAAGGGCAAACAGGATAGATGTAGGAAGTAGGAGAAGACAAGGAACAAGACAGGAGTCTTTCACAGAAGACCTCTGAAAGATTCTACCCACCAGGGTATCGAAGGAGATACTGAGATTCATAGCCAGACTTTGTAGAGAGTGCTGGAATCCTTATGGAAGAAGAAGGAGCTAGAAAGACCTGGAGGGGAGAGGAACTCCACAAGAAGAACAATAGAACTAAAATACCTGGGCCCAGGGGGGTACTACAGAGATGATACTCCAACCAAAGACCATGCACAGAGAGTACCTAAGTCCCCTGTTCAAAGGAAGCATATAGGCTGCTCAGTTTCCAGGTGTGTTCCTTAGTAAAGGGATCAGGGGTTGTCTCTGACAGAAATTCAGTGGCTGGCTCTTTGATCACCTCCCCTGGGGGATGCAGCATTGCCAGGACACAGAGAAAGAGGATGCAGCCAACCTTGATAAGACCTGATAGGCTAGGGTCAGATAGAAGGGGAGAAGGACCTCCCCTATCAGGAGACTAGGGAAAGGGCATAGGGGAAGAAAAGGAAGAGTGGGTGGGATTGGGAGGAGACAAGGGAGGGAGCTGCAGAGGGGATACAAAGTGAATAGATAATAACAACAAACAAATAAACAAATAAAGAAACAAATAAATAAATTTCTTCTGAGATAAGGTTTTGTTAAATTATTAAGGCTGGACTTTAACTCATTCTATAGACCAAGCAGGCTTTGATATTCCGATCTTATTGCTTTAGCCTCTCAAGTAGCTGGGATTATAGGCTACACCTATCCCAGTTACTCTTAAATGTCATATTTGGAATCCTTCATATCATTCTTCTCAATTCATTGTGGGCTCTGGGTATACTGAATATTTAAGGTTATAGCATAAGTTAGTTATATAATAGTCGTGACTAATTTGTTATTTTTGTTATCATTGAGACATCTGAATCTCTGCTGCCCTAAACAAAAGCAATACCCTCTATATTGTAACTAGCTGGTTCTTACTGGTGAATAAATTCTGCATGCTCAATTCAACACAATTAGGCTCAGTTCTAGGACAACATGTGTATGTAAATTGCATGCTACAGGTGTTAAGAGCAAAGCACATCTTGTGGCACACTTCTTTTAGCATGCTAGGGTTTTAACAGTGTGCGACTATAGATTCTGAGTATACTCTGCTTCGACAGAAGTGCCCTTGCAGGTATTTATTAGATGCTACTCACATGAGGCATCAAGTCTCGAAAAGGTCCACTCATATATGCAACCTCTCGGATTATTTGGCTTGCTCACTCCCTTTTACTAGCAAATGGAGACAATTTCATTTTGGCAATAGTGGATACCACAGATGAAATCCCCAAACACGAATTTATGGTTTCATTGTTTTGTTTGCTTGTTTGCAAACATTCCTACTATGGAACTCAGGTGTGCCAAACCTACACTTCTTCTGCTCTATTTCCTCTCCTGGTTACTTTTTATGTCATCTTGGCACAAGTTAGATCCATCTGGGGAGAGGAATCGCAATTGAGAAACTGGCCTGTATAGAAGCCCAAGGGTTATTTTCTTATTTAATGATTGATATAGGCGGGTCCATGGCACTGTGGATGCTGCTACTGTTAGTCAGGTGGTCCTGAGATGTACAAGAAAACCAGGCTGAGTGGGTCTTGAGGAAGAAGCCAGTAAGTATAATTCCTCCCAGGCCTTTGCTTCAGCTCCTGCCCGTACTTCCCTCAGTGATGGAATGTGACTTGAAAGTTGTAACCTGAAATAAATCTTTTCTTCCACAGGTTGCTTTTCGTTGTGGTGTTTTTATCATAGTGGTAAAACCCCTAATTAAGACACCTCCTAAATACTGGGATACTAAGTGCTAACTTCTATTTATGACTATTTTATCAAGAGCTTAAAAATGTAAGGGACTACAGTTTGTAGCCTTCATATTTTTTCATTATGTGTTTTATTCCAAGGAAGACTTGTAAGTCTATGTTCTTTTTTTAAATTCCAGTCTAAACCTTGACACAAAAATTCTTTAATTAGTTGCATTTTAATCATAATATTTCTGAATTAATGTTGAATTCTTTAAGTAATGTCTTAGCTTTTGGGATAAAATAGTAACTTGTAAGGTACCCAACTTGCAAAGTAAATGACTTCAGGAACCAGATAGCAACATAAATGCAGAGATTCAGGCCTCAGGTGTGGGTAGAGCTGATAGCTAAGCAGAAGCTTGTGGTTGGTTACCACCTCCTAGATGAGATTCTTTTAGTTTTCTTTTTTTTTAATTTTTGAGATGATAATTACGTTTCTCCCTTCACTTTTCTCCTTGAAAACCCTTTAATTTACCATTTCTTGCTCTTTTTCAAATTAATAGCCTTTAAAAAAATCAATTGTCATTACATGAATATATGTTTATACACACATATTCCTGAATATATATTCCAAAATATAAATTGCTCATCAGATATAATTTTGTCAGTATGCATGTTCTCAGGCCTGACCATTCAGCACTGAAGAACAAATGAGTACTCTCTTTTCTTGGGGAGATCACTTCTTCTGCCCCAGCATTTTTCAGTCCCCTGTAGCTAGCTGTTTGTGAAGGTTGTAGGCCTCACAGGACATTTTTTTTCCTCTTTACTTTGGCACATCCATTCATATCACACTCATTTAGCCCACATTTGCACAGTCATGTTTGTGAGACTCCACAGGTGTACCTTCTGACATTACTGGAGGACACAATCTCGCAGGAAACTCCTTGATACTCCGACTCTTATAATCTTTCTGCCTCCTCTTATGCTATGCTCTGTGGGCCTTCAGTACGGCAGTGTTTTGCAGATTTATCCATTGGAACTGGGCTCAACAACCCTGCATTTTCATTGGTTGTGTCTTCCTGTTGGGGTCTGTGTCTATGACAAAGAGAACTTTCCTTGACAAGGGGTGAAAACTGCACTTAGCTGTGGGAATAAAGACAAATGTTTTGATTACTGTCAGGTATTACCCTGGTTTAGTGAAGTAGAGGTTGTAGATTCCTCTCCAGCTCCTGTGTCTTCACTATCACTGAATAGTTAGCCAGGTTTCCAGTATCGGTATGTTTCCCCTTTTGCTGAACAGGTTTTAAGTCCTCTTAAAGAGCTGTTGGTCATCATCAAGATATGCAGGCCACTGGAGCACCCGTAGGGTTATGGTGGTGTGCTGGTCATTGATGTGATTCATAGATGGCATAGTTAAGTTGCTCCCTCCTTTGAAAATTTGCATGGTGCCTCCCTAGGGAGGAGACTCTCTGGCCATCTGCATCTCCAGTGGCTTCTGGACTCTCTTTCTGACGTGCATCTTCAACAATAAGGACTTAGCTTAAACCTCTGGCACCTAACCAAGGGCAATAACAATAAGCTGTATATTTTTAGACTGAAAGTCTGCTGCCCTCTGAGTTTCTTCTAAGGCTTTCATTTGCAAACTTTCCTTAAATAATTTAATAAATTGTTTATAGTGTCAATTTTCATTTCAAGTTATTTAAGTTTGACTATAAAACACACTGGTTCCTTTATAAAAGTGTCTTACTTTGATAATTTCCTCTTAATATTCATGAATTTGGTTACAGTTTGTTGAGTGAAGTCATTGTATGCTTAGAAACAGAAGTCATTGATTATGAATGTTTGAGTTTTTGAAACTTACTCAGGAATGTGCAGTACCCACTGTAATGGTGACTGAACTTGTTCATTACTTTCTTGTATCTCTTTACTTACTGAACATTATTAAATACTTCTTTGTGGAGGGCACAGGGTTATAGCCCTTAACTGGCTCTTAGTTTAAATAGTATGTCATAAGGTCTATAAAGAAGAGCATCATTTGGCACACGATTAAGTGGTACTTTATCTGGCATTATTGACACAGAATGAATAGCATGGATGAGACAAAAGTAACTCCAATAGAAGAAAGCGTTTGCCAGGCATCATGAGGAAGAAACATATCCTGGGCATGTGCTAACATTAGTGCATTCCAGTATGTTAGACTATAAAATTTAAACTATGTTATGATTAATCTTCATTGGAAACGTAGAGCAGATTTATAATCACCTGGAAGACACCTTCCTTGTATGTTTGAAGGCATCTTCAGAGATTAAACTGAGCCAAAGACCTGCCATGACTGTGTATGACACCATCACAGGCTGTTTCTGGACTGAACTAATAGCTTGTTGATTTGAATGAAAATGGCCCCCACAGGCTCACATGTTCAAATACTTAGTGGAGCTGTTTGGAAATGATTTGGACATGCGCCTTTGTTGAAGGAGTGTGTCACTAGGCTTTGAGGTTTTAAAAGACTCCTACCATCCCCAGGGCTTCCTGTCTCTGCCTTGTGCTTGTGTATTATGGTGTGAGAACTGAGCTACTCCTTCCATCATGTCCTTACTCTGCCATCATGGACTTTAATCCTCTGAAACCGTAAGTGCCATGAAACACTTTATTTTATAAGTTGACTTGGCTATAGCATTTTGACACAATAATAAAAAGGTAACTGAGATATCAGTGGAAAAGCAGAAAGCAGGCAAGTGCCAGAATTTATCTCTTTTCGCTTCCTGACTTAAGACACACTGACCAGTCACTATGCCTCCTCACTATGACAGATTGCAGCCTTTTGAACTGTAACTCAGTAAGTCTTTCCTTCCACAAGTAGAACCTTTTGGACTTTTGCTGTGGTAACTTAGACACAAAGTAAGACAAATTACTCTTGGTTTCCACTGTCAGGTGAGTAGAGATAGATAACAGTATATTTTTTATACATAGGCAAGCCTTTAAAAACTGAACCAGAAATATGGTCTCCATGTTCTCTGATTTCCCTTGGTTCAGTCATCAAGAGGTCTCAAGAGCATAGCACACACCTTTTAACAGCAGCTGGGTCAGTAGTTCCCAAAATAGGATAGATTTGCCTCAAACAATTGGGACTACTTTTGGAAACATAAGTAGTTCCAAACTTGGTACCTAGAACAGCATCTAACACACGGTCATATTCAATAAATATTTGCAAAATGCACAGATGGATGGACTGCTGAAGGTTCTGTGAAAGTATTGAAGTGAAGGGATGTGTCCTCTATTTTATACATAGAAGACTTAGGAACTACACTAGACACATCTCACAGCTTTTGATGAACTTTATAAAGCTCATTTGTCCGATACATCAAAAGGGTGACTAGTACTAAGTTCTCCACTGCACTTGATAACAGCTATTTCAACGAGAGTATGCATAAAATTTCAGAATGATGATGCTGTTTCCATTATGTGAATGATGGCAGTTTCATTCACGAGCGGTGGAGATGCTGTTTCATTAATGTGGAACATTGTAACTGTTTCAGTGATATGGGATGGAATCAGATTTTCAGTTATGTACTGATATTTGTTATTACGTCTATGATGTGCACAGTTTTAAATTTCGTCTATCCCTTTGCCCCTCCCTATGTGCTTTTGTCCTTCCCTTCTACTTTTTCCTGACTCCTCTCTCCATCCTTCTTTACTTCGTCTACTTAGGGAGGATAGTTTTATTCCTCTGCGGTACTGATGATCTAGCCTGAAGTTGTGCACATACTAAGCATGTCCTCTAACATTCAGGTATATGTCCAGCCCAATTTCTTTCAAAAATTCATGTTTGATCATCAGTACTAAACTTATAATGTAACAATAGCAGGCATGTAGTGAAAATCAATTTCTGTTTGCAGTTCAAATATACATAACTGTGGAAAGCACGGTTTCAGGAGTTACATCAACTTCCAAACAGCTGTCCCAGACTCTCACCTTTTTTTTTTTCAATCCATAGGCATTCTTGCTTTTGATCTTTATAGTTTGGATATGACCAGGGAACCACAAGTCAAAATCCTTGTCCTCGCCATAATGGTATTAATAGTGAGACTTTTAGAGAGTGTAAGAGTAGTGATTCCATATGGGACATACTGGCTTCCAAGGGACTAATTGGTCCCCCTGGTACCTTTGTTAGCTCCCGAGGTCTATAAGAGACCAAGACTGGCCTACTCTTAGGCTTCTACTTTCAAGATGTGATCTCTCCATCCACGTGCGTTCTTGCCTTTGTTCTACAATCTGCCATAAGACCCTCTCCAGAACTGAGAAAATGTTAGGGCCATTGCTTTTAATCTCTAATATTCTTAGTTAATTAATTCTCTTTTCTTTTTAAAGTGCCTAGCTTCAATTGTATTATTATAGCCAATGAATCAGGTGGTTACTATCACATGCAGGTCAAAAATGAGACACTAATGCTGAACAAAGAAAGTAACTTACCACAAATCTTTAGGAAGAATAGAAGTTCTAGTAGGTTTTTGTCATTGGTTTGTGCTATGGTTTTATTTCTGAAATCATGAAGGCTATACTTTACTAAAATGTAGTTTATCACATATATTATAGTTATGTGAAAAGTGTAAGATAACATAGAATTTAAGATTGGAAAACCAAATGGTCCCCCAATCCTCCCCTGCTGTTTACACACAGGCCTCTTCTGTCAGTTTCCTCCATTCAAGACTTTCCTGCTTTCACACCTGTTGATCCTTCTGGCTAGAGGGCTGTTCCCTAAACAATAACAGTCTTTCTGGTCTAAATTAAGCAATTTTCTTACTTTTTCTTGGTGACTTGTGCTCTTTTTCTTTTCCTTCACAGCATCTTCAATAATGTTTTGTGTATTTGGTTTGTGTTTATTTGGTTACCTCTCTCGCGCGCGCGCCTGAACTCATGGTTTCTTCAGCTGGAGTTTCTTTAACAGACTATTACAGGCTGAATAGCTTAGACAACACAAATTTATTGCTATACTTTGGAGCTTAGAGTGTCCAAATTTACAGAACTAGTATGGTAGGACTCTAGTTTTTCTTCCAACATTGTCATATGGCATAGAGAAATCTGACCCCAGAAAAATCAAAAACGAAATACACATACACACATCCACACACCCCACCACCACCACCACCAACAACAACAACAAAATAGTAGGAATCAACAATTATTGGTCATGGATATATCTCAATATCAATGGTATCAAAAATACATAGACTAACTAGAATGTATGCAGAAACAGGATTCAGCTTTTTACTATATCCAAAAACACACATCAACATCAAGTATAGACATTAATAACATCAGGGTAAAGGTTTGGAAAAAGATATTCCAAGCAAATGGACCTAAGAAGAAAGCAGGCATAACCATTTTAATATCTAACAAAATAGGCATTAAACCAAAACTAATCAAAAGAGACAGGGGAAAACACTACGAATTCATCAAAGTAAAAATTTGCCAAGATGACATTTCAATTCTTAACTTCTATACCTCAAACACAAAGGGATTTAAGTTTGTAAAAGAGTCAGTACTGTAGCTTAAATCACATATTGATCCTCTCACATTAACAGTGGGGGACTTCAATAGTCTACTCTCACCAACAAGCAGGTCATCCAGATAAAAACTAAACAGAAAAAACACTGGATTTAACAGACATTATAAACCAACTGAGCCTAACAGATATTTAAAGAACATTTCAACCCAAAACACACACAAAAATAACTTCTTCTCTGCACCTCATAGAACTATCTCCAAAACTGGCCACATACTCATACACAAGCAAGTCTTGGGAGACAAGACAACTGGCATAACTCCCTGCATCCTATCACAAGGGTTAAACTGGATATGAACAACAACAAAAAGTTTACAAATTCATTAAATACTCTCTCCTGAATAAATGGTAAAGACATAAATAAATAAAGAAGTTAAAGGCTATCTATAATCCAATGAAAATGAATATGCAGCATACTCAACTTATGGAACATAATAAAAGCTGTGTTAAGAGAAAAATTCATAGCACTAAGTACCTTTAAAACATGAAAAGCTCTCATACCAGCAACCAACCAGCACATCTGAATGCTCTAGAATAAAAAATCTAATCACACCAAAAAGGTGTAGAGAAGACAGCAAGAATAATTCAAGCTGAGGGCTAAAATCAATGAAATAGAAATAAATCGAACAATATAAAAAAATCAATGAAACAAAAAGTTGACCATTTGAGAAAATCAATAAAATAGAAAAACACTTATCTAAACTAACTAAAAGGCACAGAGAGAATGTCCAAATTATCAATATCAGAAACAAAAGGAAGACATGACAACAAACACCAAGGAAATCCAAAGACTCATAAGGACACACCTAAAACACATACTTGATCAAATTGGAAAATCTAACAGGAAAGAATATTTTCTAAATAGGAACCACTTATCAAAGTTAAATCAAGATTAGATTAAAAATTTAGATATACTTATAATTCTTAGTAAGTTAGGAACAGTCATTAAAAGTGCCACTTCCCCACCAAAATGCCTAGGAAACAGATGGTTTTAGCACAGAATTCTTCCAGAATTAACTCCAATACTCTTCAAATTATTCCAGAAAACAGGAACAGAAAAACTATTGCCCAAATCATTTTATGAGGATAGTCAGCCTGGTACCCAAACCACATAAATACTCACAAAGAAAGAGAATTACAGACCAATTTTCTTTATGAATATAAATGTAAATATATATTCATTAAATCTTGAACCTAATGTAAGAACACAATAAAAAGATAATCTGTCATCATCAAGTAGACTTCATCCCAGAGATCCAGTGATGGTTCAATATATGAAAAGCAACAAATGTTATCCACCATGTATATAAACTTAAAGAAAAGAATCACATGATCAACTCATTGGATACAGAAAAGACCTTTGACAAAATCCAATACCCCTTCATGATAAAAGTTCTAGAAAAATTAAGGATACAAGGAACATACCTAAATACAATGAAGTCAATTTATAGCAAGCCTATAGACAACTTTAAATTAACTGGGGAAAAACTGAAAGCAATTCCATTAAAATCAGGAATAAGAGAAGGTTGTTCATTCTCTCCATTTCTATTCAATATAGTACTTAAAGCGTTAGTTAGAGAAATAAGGCAACTGAAGGAGATCAAGGGGATAAAAATTGGAAGAGGAGGAAATCAAAGTATCAATATTTACAGATGATATAATAGTATACATGAGTGACCTTAAACAATCCACCAACTTCTACAAATGATAAACACTTTCAACAAAGTAGCTGCATACAAAATTAAATAAAAAAGAAACCAGTAGCTCTCCTATATACAAATGACAAATGGACTGAGAAGGAAATCAGGAAACATCACCTTTCACAAATAATATATTTTGAATAACTAACCAAGAAAGTCAAGTGAAAGACTTAAATGATAAAAACTTAAAGTCTTTGAAGAAAGAAGTTGAAGAAGATATCAGAAGATGGAAAAATCTTCCATGCTCATGGATTGGCAGGATTAACATAGTAAAAACTGGCCACCTTACCAAAAGCAATGTACAGATTCAGCACAATTCCCATCAAAACTCCAACCTAATTCTTTACAGAACTTGAAAGGACAATTCTCAAATTCTTATGGAAAAATATAAACCTGGGAGAGTGAAAATGATCCTGAACAATAAAAGAACTGCTGGAAGTATCACCATCCCTGATTTCAAGTTGTACTACAGAGCTATAGTAATAAAAACTCCATGGCATTACCATTAAAAACAGATACATTGATCAATGGAATTGAATCAAAGATGCATATATCTATACACTTATGGAAACCAATTATCTTTTTATAAAAAAAACTTGAAATACACACTGATTAAAAAAAGAAAGTATTTTCAAAGGAGTGGTACTGGTCGAACTGGTTGTCTCCATTTAGAAGAATGTAAGTAGATCCATATTCATCATCCTGCACAAACTGAAGTCCAAATGGATCAAAGACCATAGCATAAAACAAGACACCTTGAACCTGATAGAAGAAACATGCTGAATAGCCTTGGACTCATTTTCATGGAAGACAACTTCCTGAACAGAACACTGATAGCACAGACACAAAGATCAACAATTAATAAATGGGACCTCATGAAACAACAAGCTTCTGAAAGGCAAAGGACATAATCAGTTAGACAAAAATGACAGCCTGTAGGATGGGAAAAGATTTTTACCAGCTCCACATTGGATGGAGGACTAATATCCAAAATATATAAAGAACTCAAGAAACTAGGTATCAAAAGAAAATAATTCAATTAAAAACTGAGATACAGAGCTAAACAGAGAATTTGCAAGAGAGAAAACTCAAATGGCTGAGAAACACTTAAGTGCTCAACATCCTTAGCCATCAAGGAAATGCAAATCAAAACTATTTTGAGACTCCATCTTACACCTATCAAAATGGTTAAGATTAGTAACATAAGTGTCAGCTCATTTTGACAAGAATGTCGAGCAAGGGGAATACTCTTTGGTGTTGTCTTATGAAAACATCCTGCCATGAGAAACGCAAGCACATTATCTCACTTAAACCTAATCACTTTCTAGTGGCCTTTTTACAAATCTATGATTGGAAGGAATGGCTTAGAATGGAAGTTTTGGAGAGAACTGAAAGTATTAAGACAGGATAGGATAGATGAGTTCTTTGTTGTTTTTACTGCATTATTTCCTGGGACAGTCAGAGCCTACTCTCAGTCCTACATTCGACTACTTGGCTTTGTCCTAAGCTTGTGACAAAACAACACATCATAGATTCATTAGCATTTGGCATTCAAGGATCTCCTGAGTGAGACAGTGAATGGACAGTAAGAAACCCCTCCACAGGCTGCACTATCCCCATTATGGGTATTTAAAACCCTTCATGGAAATCTAATGGCTGGATGATCACTCTTCTCCAGTCTTATCCAATAGATTGCCCAACCCCACATGGCCAGACTTGAATACGTATGCATACCGACAACATTAAAGTTACTCAATAGGTAGAATTTATTAATCATGTATATCTATATAGCAATAATAATTTAAAAAGAAGAAGTTATAAATTTAAGAGCAAGGGGGCACACCGGAGAAGTTGGAAGCAAGGAAAGGAGAGGGACATGATGGAAATATAATACACACACATACCAAAAAGCACATATATAAAACAAACAAAAACGAGAGGTTCAAAGGGAAAAATGGCTAGTATGAGGAGAAAGAACAGAGGACAGATGGTGAAGTGGAGAGGGGAGGCCCCAAACCAAATCCTGTTCTGAAGCTCTCCATGTTCTTTCTTCCTTGTCTATTTCCCTATGGTCTCTGTATGCTTCAGCAGGGTAGAAAAGCAGTCTGTGTACCTCACGTGACACATGTTGTTGATAATTAGCTTAACTGGTTGCTGGAGCTGCCTTTGTTCTGACTTTCTAGCTAAAGTCACTGTGTAGTTGTCATGGAGGAAGACGCCAGTCCCTGAGATAATTGACAGCTTCCTGTGTCTCGTGCACAAAACCGCTGCCTCTGGCATCCCCCATCATCACTTCACATGTTTAAATTGGTGTTTGCAAGTGTCATATGAATTAAGGCCTTAAATAAATTGTTGGATTAACAAGCATCAAACCCTTCTTATGTGAAGAAAAACAATAACACCAAAAGCTCACATAATTATTGCTCCTAAATATAAAAGTTTGTTATGTTGAGGATATGTGATTTAAAAATTACTTGTACTCTAAATAATAATAATCATTGATAAGTGCTTCTCAACACAAGCTAAAACATGTTTCACATGTATAAACCTTACAACCACTCCAATTTGTACAAATGTTACATAAGAAGAAACAGCATCATTATTTAAATATTATACTAAGAATGTCTTTTCCAAAAATCGAATTTTACTACACTTTACATCCCATAAAAATGTGAGGTAGCATGAGCATGCTTGTTAAAGATTCTTATAATAAGAAAAGCTGGGAAAAGTAGACTCATATCTTATCAAAACAATCTAAGAAATCTTAAGAATGCTGCTTTTCTAGTAATACATAAATATACAAGAACATGAGCAAGAATCCAAGTAAAGACACAGTTCTTATTCATAGGATTGACAGTTTTATTATTACACCAGCCTGAAATAACATATAATGGTGTGTGAGTGTGCACTGAAGTTTCTAAAAGCAGCTTTTAAGATAGGCTTAATGTGAGAAGGGTTCAACTTGCTTCTTTGAATTCTGGAGGATGGGGTCTCTTGGGGACAAAGGGGAAAAGGGGAGATAAACTTTAGTGCAATCACTGTTCTTGCTATAATTTATTTATTTATCTATCTAGTTATTTAGCAATATTTCCTATATAGTTACCATACGCCAAGCTCTGTGGACACACTGGGGGACGCTGACAAATACTCTACAGAACAGAAGCAAGAAACAATATTAGCACAGAGTTGTAAAGAAGCCAGAGATGTTTTGCAGCACTTGGTGAGGAACCTAACAACAGATCAGTGACTCTTCCAGAATGAGGAGCATCAAAAGTAAGAGCCTATGGATAAGACGGATCAACATCAAAAAAGGGGAATGGTGAATGCTGACTCTAGCCTCCTCAACACTTGATAACCAAGCAAGAAGATTTCATGTATATGATGCTCAGAGGACTGGAGACTAGAGACTTTGAGAACCTAATCCTTACTGGATGTGATATTATAAGGATAAGTTTGAACTTGGAATGTGGATGATTCATGTTGCGTTGCACAGGGAAATCAGCTTGACATAGTAAATGGAGAGCACTAAGAATGACTGCTCTACGCAATGAGCCTCAGGAATGCTTATTCAGGCTGTGATTTCAGCCTCCTTCCTTGGGTGAGAAGCTGCTATAAAAGAAATCTTATAGGCTGAACCCGAGTGAGTGTTTCTTTACATTACATAAAAAGTAGGTAGCCAAAAACACATCTGTAAGTTTTTTTTCTTTGCACTACTTGGGCTCAAGCCTTGTGCCTACATAGTACTCTATTTTTCCATAAGCTACATGCCGAAAAGGGTAAAATACTCCGTATGGTTCTGTGACCCATGTGCCAATCCTTCACTATTACAATGACACATTTCTCTTTTTAATTTATTTTTTTATAATTTATTCATTTTATCTCCTGATTGTAGCCCCTTTCCTCATCTCCTTATGGTCCCACCCTCCCTCCCTCTTCCCTTTAATTCCCATCCCCTATTTCTCAGAAAGGGAGAACCCTCCTCCCCTACCCACTGATCCCAACCTATCAAGTCTCATTAGGTCTGCCTGTATCTTCTTCCTCTGTGGCCTGACAATGCACCCCACCACACACATACACACAAACACACACACACATACACCAAAAGAAGAGGGAACAGCACTTCAATGTGCCCACCTATTTCTGAAATAGAACCGAGAATCCATCATCATGCGCGCAAGTAAAATAAAAATAATTGTGGGGGAGGGTACACTGAGATGTTCCTGATAGCAAGAAGAGACCTTGACCCTGATCTTAGTCCTTCCCCACTTCATGAGATTAGTGTCCGTTACTCAGCTCTAGGCATGAATCACTCTGAACCGTGACCCCAGAGGAAAGGGACGGCAGCTTCTAGCCACACTGCAGAGTTAGCGCTGCTTCAAGAATAAGAATTGTTCCACTAGATCGAAAAGTCAGCAATCATGTGCGAGTTAAGTTGTTGTTTATAAATATTCTTTCATCCACCCTCAATTCTAATGTTCCCAAAAGGGGAATTTCATGAAGATATATCATTATCAAAAAGTATTTTCCCAATCTACCAGCAAGACTGTTTATCAAAGCACACAGCTATCAACAGCAGTAGGTTTGTATACACTCTGTGATATGACAAGTAGTATGCAAACTCTTCCTTTCATAGCAGCCAGTCCTTACCCATTCAGTGCCTCATTCGCCAGATGAGGCAGCAGAATCAAAGCTAAGCAGATCACAACAGGGACATAGACCTGAATTTGGCTCCCTTTCATTTCCAAGCTAAATCACTTTCCCATGCCAGAAGGTGATAAAGCTACAATTTGGAAATTAATCGTTTGAGATAAGTAGATGTACACAATGCTTTTGGTTCTGTTTTAATTGTTCCTTCAGTTCTGGTTGGATGGGCTGGGGGCAGAACCATAATCACATAATCTCAGCACTTGAGGCAGAGAACAGACTATCAGAAGTTCAAAGCCATTGTAAGCTACATAAGACCCGGTTTCAAAATCTTTAAAAAAATTAAAAGGCTAGCAATTTTTACACAATATGATCATGACTGTTTATCCATGACTATACCTAGTTTACTTTTTATTCTTTTATTGGTGGATATTTGGAATAATCTAGTGATAAAAATGACATGCTAAATATCCACTCCATTTTATTTCTGAACTGTGGTTAATGGCATGGAAAAATCCTGGATTCTTCATACAATTAATACAGAGACTTGAGGTCTAGCTCTTAAAGTGCTGGTGTAGTCAAGAGGTAGTCTAGATACCTCTGCATTCAGTTGACAATCAGGAGTCGGGAAAGTGGGACTCCAATGTCATTTTGGGTCAGCATTAGGTCCTTGACATATTCATTCCTATAGGAATGCCTTTCCCAGACAAAAGATTTGGAAAATGTAACTGCTTAAGCAGCAGCATCCTAGAGATAACTCATACTGTACAAATGAATAAGATGACATTTAGTGGACACAGTTGAAACTTCAGATACTTAAGTATCAGCCTGGCATGGTGGTGCACGCCTTTAATCTCAGAAGAGGAGGGAGGCAGAAGCAGGCCGCTAGAGATCGAGGCCAGCCTGGTTGACAAACTGAGTCCAGGACAGCCAAGGCTACACAGAAAAACCCTGTCTCTTAAAAACAAAAAGATATTTAAGTATCTAAGTCATCACATTTTCACGTTACAGGAATGTTTGTGTCACTAAAGGACTGAATTACTAGACAGTAGTTCTTCAGATGTTGTAGTAAATTTAGAAACAAGTGTTGGGCTATGAAATGTTTATTATCAGCCCTAAGATTATAGTGGTGGTATTATAATAAAACCCAGACACCTGTTAGACTTATAATTGCCTTATTTCACTTGGGCCAGGCAGATATTTCACCTACACTGTCTTAGTAGTCTCACCATCCATCTCCCAGACCCCATCTAACGCCATCCACAAATGGAGAAGGAAGGAGGAGGCCATGATGGATTAGCATGGAGAAAAAAAAATGTGGGTGTGGGAAAAGACTCCAATAATGGAGTGAAAAGGTTGAGATGAAGAATAAAAGCAAGTATTCATGGGATTAGGTATGGAAGATAGACTTGATGAGGAGGGTTAAGGTGGATGGCATTGGATGGAGGCTGGTGAGGGCATTGAGACAGTGTAAGTGAAATATCTGCCTGGCCCAAGGTAAATAAGGCAATTATAAGTCTAACAGGAGTCTCTGTCTCATTGTTTGTGATAGATAATACCTCCGTGATAATCTTAGAGCTAATAACAAACACTGTATAGCCCAACACTCATTTATAAGTTCGCTACAACATTCAGCTTTATACTGTCTTGTGTGGTGGATTCAATAAAAATAGTTCTCAGAGGCTCACAGGGATTGGTACTAACAAGGTATGGCCTTATGGGGTAGTTGTGCCCTTGTTGGAGGACATGTGTCCCTGGGGATGGGCTTTGAGGTCTCAGAAGCTCAAGACAGGCCTCGTGACCCACATTTCTCTTCCTGTTGCCTCTATATATACAGATGTACATATCTCAGCTCTCCAGCTCCATGCCTGTCTGCAAGCCACCATGTTTACCACCATGATAACAATCTACTAAACCTCTGAACTGTAATCCAGCTCTAACTACATGTATTCCTTTATAAGAGTTACCATGGTCATGGTGTCTCTTCATAGTGACAGAAACCCTAATTAAGACAGAAGTTGGTGACAGGGACTGGGGCATCGCTATAATGGGCAAGGCCTTGTTTTTGTGTGGAGGAATGTGGACATTGGGTCTTTTGGTGAGGAAAGAAGTAGAATGCTTCTAGGGCTGCTTAATGGGCCATAATAGTAAGAATATGGAAGACAATGGTGCTAAGGGGTGATTTGAACTGCAGGGGCCTGGCTCAAGAGATTTCAAAAGAGAAGAATATTAATATGTGGCTTAGAGAGCATTCCTATGATATTTTGGTAAATAATGTGTCTATTTTTCCCTTGTCTGAAAGGTGCCTGAAGCTAAATGAAGAGTTTTATATTAATTGCATTGGCAGAGAAAATGGCAAAACAGCCTATTATTGATGCTGTTTTATGATTATTAGTGTTCACTCTAAGATCTATAGAAGAACTGTAATAAAAGGAGCAAGTTGAGCAACAAAAAATACAAAATATGCAGTTCAAGGATAAAAGGAAGGCCAGAAAATGGAAAGGAATTAAATCATGAATTCAAGGAGATAAAGAGATTAAAGGAAATGCTGATAGCAAATAGGAAAAAAGGGAGTTGTGACCTCAGGCCAAGACCCCATCCAGCTAAACATGCAACTTTACTCAGCAATTAAAAACAAAGAAATCATGAAATTTTCAGGCAAATAGTGGGAACTAGAAAAGATCATCCTGAGTGAGCTATCCCAGAAGCAGAAAGACACACATGCTATATACTCACTTAAAAGTGGATATTAGACATGTAATATAGGATAATCATACTAAAATCTGAACACCTAAAGAACCTAAGCAAGAAGGAGGACCCTCAGTAAAATGCTCAATCTTCATTCAAAAAGACAAATGAGAGCCATCGGAGGAAGGTGAAAACAAGGAACAAGACAGGAGCCTACCACAGAGGGCCTCTGAAAGACTCTACGCAGCAGGGTACTAAAGCAGATGCCCAGACTCATAGTCAAACTTTGGGCAGAGTGCAGGGAATCTTATGAAAGAAGGTGGAGATAGAAAAACCTGGAAGGGTCTGGAGCTCCACAAGGAAAACAACAGAACCAAAAGGTCTGTGCGTAGGGGTCTTTTCTGAGACTCATACTCCAACCGTGGACCATTCATGGAGATAACCTAGAATCCCTGCACAGTGGTAGCCTGTGGCAGCTCAGTCTCCAAATGGGCTCAGTAGTAAGGGGAACAAGGGTTGTCTCTGACATGACCTCAGTGGCTGGCTCTTTGATCGCCTCCCCCTGAGGGGAGATCAGCCTTAGCAGGCCAGAGAAGAAGACTACTACGAAAGACAGTCCTGATGAAACCTGATAGGTTAGGGTCAGATGGAAGGGGAGGAGGTCCTCCACTATCAGTGGACTGGGGAAGAGGCATGGGAAGAGATGAGGGAGGGAGGGCAGGATTGGAAGGGGATGAGGGTGGGGCTACAGCTGGGATACAAAGTGAATAAATCATAATAAATAAAATATTATATTAAAAAAAGAAAAAAAGTATTTGAAGAAAAGCTTAGGGCCTGGTGTGGTGGTGAACTCCAGCGGCAGAGGCAGAAGGATCTCTCTTTGGAAAGCCAGCCTGGTCTACAGAGCAGGTTCTAGGACAGCTAAGATAGGGCTGTGAAAGAAACCATCAAACCCAGAAATCTGGCGATGATGTATTGAGGAGGCCATGTTTTAGCACTAGTAAGCAGCAGAATTTGCCAGCTTTGATCACATGGTTCTGGCATTAAAGTCAAAGATAGTAAAAAGGAGTTATGGAATCTTCTTCCATAACTAGGAAAAGCTGCTAAGGCAGGTCATTGTGTCAGGGGTATGTCCCTGCATGGAGGCCTAAGAGAGGCTATTGTGTAAAACTGTAAAAGTGAAGCCTAGATTACCATGGAGACCCAAACATGTTGGAGATGCCAGGGCCATGGGATACTGCTGAGGAAAGCTGCTAATAGGGAGTGGAACCAGCCCAATAGAAAGAAGTGTGTGGCAGTCAACAACTGAAAGGATTTAGAGATCTGAAGAGCATTTTGACATCAGACATGACGATAAAGAGCAGAGTTTGCCCGGCTGGTTTGGTCCAGTATTTCTTCATTATACTCCCCTTCCATGCTTTTGAAATGGTAATGTACATCCTGTGCCATTATATGTTGGAAGTATGTGATCTGATTTTTCGTTTTGATTTTACAAGGAAATACAGTTAAGGGATCGCATGAGTCTCAGAAGAAACTTTGAACTTTTAAATAGTGCTAATATTGTGATAGACTACGGAGACTTTTGAAGTTGGGCTAAGTGAATTTTGCATTATGGTATGGCTACAAACCCATGGGAGCCAGGAAGTAGAATATAAAGATACCTAGTAACATGGAAGCAGCCTCAGTATGAGTACACACTGATATTTTCATAGTGACAGCACTACCTAATGAAGCCTCACCAGGTGCTGGAGAAATCACTCAGCGGTTAAACCCCTTGCTGCTCTTCTAGATGACTAGAGTTCAGTTTCCAGCAACCACACTGACCATCATAACTCCATGATGTGCTTGCAGAATATTATGGTTTCTATGGCTGTCCCATGTGCAGATTTATGCACACACACAATTAATTTTAAAATGGTCCCTCACCACTAAGAGATATTGTGCATATCACTCGTTATGTTTCCCAAAATACCTTGACTTATATTTATTTTTTTCATTGCTTAGTAAGGATGTATCTTTCTATTTTAGTTTTCTGTTGGAATGCAACAAAGCCAAAAGCTTGTCTTGGAACACTTGCCTGTGCTCACAAAGCAGACATGCATTGCTCTCTAACAGCCTTTTGACTGAGGTCTGTGTTGGCCTTCATAGAGGAATGATAATTCTGTAGAATTATAGGTTCGGGATATTTCCTTTTCATGGAAAACTTCCGGCTGGGATCTTTCTCTCCAATGTCATCTAATAGTATTGGAATGTTTGATGCTGATCCAATTTTTTTCCTCCTTTGCTCAGTAACTCCATTGTTTTCCTCATGGGATACTTACAGATAACACACATTTCTGTCGTAGGCATGTTTTTTTCCCCTTGTTACTTCCTCCTGTCCTTTATCTTCACTCCATCATAATTTTCTCATACTTTTTCTCTGAGTAACGGAAAATTTTTGAGATTGGATTTTTATGTCAGTAATTTGTTTTCCTGCAATAAAAAGACTCCCTCCCCTTTTTTACTGCTTCTATTCCATCTTGCTTTCATATTTTTAATCTAATGGCACGGTTTTGATATTTAATGGGGTAGTGAAGTGTCAAAAACACTTTGACAATTTTGGGAAGCATTTTCTAGGTGGGCTTAAATTTATTCTGAATTCCTCATTAATGCCAATATGTGGAATGAACGCATGCTTTCAAACAGCAGCTCCTCTAACTATGAAGCTGGCTCACCCTGAGCAGGGGGACCCTGGTTTATTTTCTTTTGTTACCTAACACTGTTTGTTCCAGAATATGTCCCTCTCTCCACACTGCGTATGTTACAAATAAACATAGGGGCTTCATTCATTTTCAACAGCTTTTCTTTCAATACTGTTGAACTGTCTACAAATATCTCTGTCATGAATATTGGGTATTTTGGTGGGTGTGTGTGTGCACGTGTGTATGTGCTCTTAATATGATCTCTCTTTTTAAATTTTTATATGTATTTCATAATTTCAATGGAGATATTTTTTTTAAAAACACAGTATATATGGGCATTCAATTATTATATTGGACCTGAACTAATGTAGCAAATGAGAGATAAACCTGCTGTGTTCCCAAATTTCAGGTAGAAGAGGTTACAATAACTTATTTGTACTATTTTTTTTCATGAGATCTTCCTCCAACTATCAACAACTGCATTAGCACAGAGTTCACATGCTTACTTGTTGGGTAGACAATAACCCAGAAAGAGGGCAGGGAAAAGTCCTAAATGCCCCAGTATGGCCACTGTTAAGTGAGGTGTCTGCCTTTCCACCTTTTCTTGCCTGCTGTGTTCCACCCTCTTCTTACATCCACAGAGTGCCTGTGAGCATGTCTTTCCAAATCCCACACAGGTTCTTCCTCTTTCCGCAGAACGAAAATTGTTTGACCAATTTTCATCTGGGTACATCACTGTTGAACTATCTACAACTATCTCTTTCATGAATACCAGGCACCCTTTTTGGTGGGTGCATGTTTGTGCTTGTGTGCTCTTAATCTGATCTCTCTTTTTTTGTATTTTAGATGCATTTCATAATTTCAGTGGAGGTATTTAAAAAACATATTATATGTAGACATTCAATTATTATATTGGAATTGAAGCCCATGTTTCTGAATTAGTCTCAATAATTAACTATCATTATCTTTATGAATGAATATGATATTACTTGATTCTTAAGAAAAGAAATGAAGCTTTAAAAAAAGTAGGAAAGGGGAGGGAAGTATCTAGATCAAAAGGCTATGAAAATGCCAAAATTGTTCATTTCTAACAGTCAACTTTTCCAAGTCATTAAAGTCTGATAAAAGTAGGTAAACCATATATGTAACATTAAATATTCTAAAGGAAAATCTGCAGGAAAAATAAATACACTATGGTTTGTGTGGTTTTGTATTTAATATAAACTACTCTATTTATCCAATTCACCTGCCAAATTCATAACAAGTGGCAGTCAGCCTATATCTTTGAACAATCTTCTGTTGAATTAGTTGTGGAAAATACCAAAATAGCTTTCAAGTTTTGTGCTCTGTAGCATATCATTTTATTAAAGTACTGAAGAACACTCAGTATGTTCAGCTTTCCAACATAATCTTTTCCATTATAAAACAGCATTTGAAAATGAATGAAGCACTTCTAAGCACTCTTACTCAGCTTTATGTGATTAGTATCCAAGACAGATTGGAGTCCTGTAGCAGTTCACTGTACTGGACAGACTCAAGTGCTCCCTTTGCTCTTACTCCAGCTGTCCTCTCTTCACACATGGCTACCTGGCCTGGCCTCCAGAGCTCTGACTGCATTCTTAGTCATCTGGCCTACCCTCTATTCATTTGCCTCTTCAAGAATTCCCATTTTAAACAGACAAAAATGAATTCAAGCATCACCAAGTTTATTTGTAAGCAACAATACCAACTATTAGAAAGTTAAGTTCCAAATAATTTACAAAATTGTGTATTCCTATCAAGCAACCATTAAAATGTGTGTGACAAAACATTCTGTGATACATGAAGATTCTATAAGGTATGCATGCAATTATTACCTAGGGAAGCATAGGGTTATCCTGTATCAACAAGGGATTGTTTCCAGGGTCTCCCACAGATGCCAACAGCCAAGCACTCCCAAGTCTCTAAATAAGATGGAGTATGTGTTTGCATATAGCCCACGTGCTCCCTTGTGTTTTAGGTCCTCCCTCAGTTATAATGCCAAATAAAATTAAATACCATTCAAGTTGCAGCTATAATGTGTCATTTGGGCAATAATGACAAAAAGGCTGTACATGCTCAGTATAGTGCAGTTTTAAAAATATTTTCAATCCATGATTGGTTGAACCTACAAATTCAGAGCCTGTGATACAAAGGGTTAACTACAATATTATGTCAAGAGAATAAAAGCAAATATATTTTCAAATAGTGAGAGAAACTGAAATAGTGAGTAAAGGTGCTTATCCCCAAGTCTGATGACCTAAACAAACATAATGGAAGTTGATAACCATTCCGGAATGTTGTCCTCTAACTCCCTCTTGCATCCTGTGACATGTACATTCATGAGTGTGCACACACATGCACAGACACTACGTTTTTCAAAATGACAAAAGAGAAAATGCAAAGATACCATAAGTCACCTCAGGACAGTGTGTATAAAGACAACACTCAAAATCATTTTCAGATTCCCACAAACTGTAATTCTCTACCATCACTTGTATTTCTTACTAATCCATAACTCCAAGCTTCCAATAACTTGAAACATCGAGTACATCACATAACATTATTAAATTGTGACACAGTCTGATTTCAACTAAAAATAAAGTATACATGAAGGACTTGGTCCAAATTCAGGAAAACAAGAATGCTCCCCAAAGGGGTAAGGAGTGTCTTCCATTTGCATTTCTTTTCAAAATATGGCTTTATTTCCAGACTGTGTTCATTCGTTGAATGCTGACATTATATTAGAAAAAAATGTCTATGATAGAAGAGAAACAAACAAAGCACTATATTCCTAATACTCCAAAGAGGCCAGACTGTTCCACATACCGTGGAGCAAGCCTCCGAGAAATCTTCAGAAATCAAAGGTTTTCCATTTCAGTGATCTCAAAATTATACTTTATACTCTTCTTCCATGGAGGCAAATGGTATCTCATAATAATTCTAAAATCAATAATTTTATGAACTTTTCTAATCAGAACCAGGGCATTTTTTTTCTTTTTCTCCTGATGCACCCGAGGTTAGAACAAGGGATGAAGGTATTAACTCTTATTTGGAAACACAAAGCAGAAGGCCTCATGTAACTCCAGCCAAACCTGAGAGTGGTTTTCAGGTCCTTCTGTCCAGTTGAGAGTCATTCGTGGCCGTCTCTCGCTGCCTCCCTCTCTATTCCCTTACACAAGGGGCCAAACCAACACTTTGGCCTCATCAACTCCCGCAGATGCTGCTCAGTGTCTCTTCTTGCCAGTTTTGGCTCGGCATGGTGTCTCCCGGGCCCACTGACTGTCGGTTGCCATAACAACTTATGGCAAAAGAGGGAAGCCTGGCGAAGCAGTGGTTGGGCCAGGTGGAGAGGAGGAGGTTGAACAGATAGCTGAGACACACAGAGTCCCTGGAAGGTTGGTGTGGAGGCAGGTGACCACAAGAAACGTGCAGGAAGCTAGAGCCTGTGAAGCAGATAACGTTAGGAAGGAAGGAAGATGCAGGTGAGGAAACCTGAAAGGAGAAAGAAAAGGGTTAGAAAAACATTACAGAGAAGCATAAGGGAAATGGAAAACAAAGAGACATTTCAGCAGCAGAAAAAAAAACCGTCAACCTCAGATACTATGAACACAGTAAATCATCCCTCTCCTGGCCCATTTCTACTTGTACTAGCACCAGTTTAAGATTAAGTTAGAATGAAATGAGCAACCAGTGTACATTGATATGACAGACTTGGTTACTATAGTCTACTGGGTCAGGCCTTATTTAAATTAGTGAACTGTGCTTAAAAATATCTAATTTGCCTTCTTCCCTGAGTTGTTATAATGACTTCAATGAGTTGTTGAATATTCAGAAGCTTGGAAAGCACTAAAGCAGTCTACAAATGTTACAGCTCTCACCGTCCTGATTTCATCATTATCAACGTTAACATGTTTCTTTCGCTCTTCCAATCTCCTTTGCACTATCTTTGGAATATCATTTTCTTTAATTTTTCATTAATTATACATGGACTCATTATTCTCCTTGTAGGAGTAATTGAGATTTACTCTTTTATACTATCACTAAAGGCCAGATACTTTAGTTTGCCATAGTTACTGTCACTATGAATGAAACAAAATTGGAACCTAATTCTACAAATATTCTGATCTATATTCCAATAAAAGAATCTCTTTGTGCTCTATGTTTTGAAAGGTTTCTTGTTTGCTGAAACAAGCGTGTGTGTGTGTGTTTGTGTGATATGTATTTTACAGTGTCTGAGTGAGAGTAAATTCAGGATTAACTGTCCAGTACTCTTTCTTTTCACCTATTTGCTTTATTTACACAAAGTTTCATTATGTAGCTACACCAGTTGAGCATTTTTTTTTCTCAGCTTCTTAAGAACTGAGAGTCCAGAAGGGTTCTCCTACACCCGGTACAACTATGTTGTTCAAAGTTGAACTTTCAGTCTATCCTCTTATGGTTTTGTGAAAATATAGATTCTGACATTTAAACTCTAGAGAGGGACCAGCCTCTCCAGGTCTTCTAGCATGGTCACATTGATTTAGGTCCTTTTGCAGCTAGGATTTGTCACAGGGACATCCAAATCTTTTGAGGCACAGAACACTTCCTATAAAGTTTGATAAGACAGCTGGAAACACAGGTAAGCACAGTGAATTTCTGGGTGTCTTCCAAGAGGTCACAGGAAATTTTGAGTCATTTTTCAAGTCTTCCATGGAAAATCTTGAAGTATGAGGAACACATGAAATGCACAAACTAATTCAAACACATTTTTTCTCCCAAAAATACAGACTTTGAAGAGTTTAAAGAACAACAAACGTATTTGTAATGTTCCATATCCATCCACATATGCCCAAACATATATATTTAAAGCATCCACATAAAGACGTTTGTATGCATCAGTGCTTACGAGCATTGCAACTCCAAGACGATGCCAATCAGAAGCTTAAGTCTGAAGGAATCTCTCTCCTTTCCACTGCTCCTTATTCACCTTGGCAGGTAAACTGAGGGGAAAAAAACCTCAGTGCTCCAAATCAGATACCTATTGAAGATACCTCAGAGCTAAATGGGATGTCAATCATCAAGGTTTGGGAGATATCATAGTTCAGCCATGAGAACTGTCTTCAAAGAAGTGATTGTCTGATTTTAGAACAGCAACACACACAAGTGAAAAAACAACTTATCCAATACAGAGGTGAAACGTAGGCGAAACAAGTGGAGCCAGTAGAAAACAAACCAGAGAGAGTAGAAAATAGGTTAAGACAACTTGAAAACTTTTTCAGGTTGGCAAATTCACTGGGACACAGGGTGTCCAAGATACACAGAGTGAAAACACAGGTTTTATGGTACAGAGACAACATCCTACCACACTGCTTTGGACAGTCTATAAATAAATTACTTAAAGTGTGTATTCCATCCCAGATTCCAGTCAAATTGTTTATTTATTTATCTATGTATTTAATGCATAATTGTGTGCCTGTGTGTGCGCGTGTTCCTGCTTATGACATAGCACTTGTGGCAATTGTTTCTCTCCTTTTGGCATGTTGGTCCCATGATCTAACTCAAGTTGTAGGGTTTGGTGACAGGTGTCTTTACCCAATAAACCATCTTGCTGGTAACACTTTAATAAATGACAGCTGAGTCTAAAACACACACACACATGCTTGCCATTCATTGTTTCATATTCTTAAGAGATACATAGGACAGATAGATTATAAGTGACATTAAGCCATCTCTTAAAGATCCTAGTGAAATTCAAATTTCAAAAAGAAATTAAAGCCCAGAAAAAATACTCCTATCACACTTACGGACCTTTGACTGACACTGGTAATAAAAAGGGTGATGATGCTAGAGTTCTGGAGGGCAGACAGTGCACTTCTGTTTCTTCGAGAAGCTTCGCAAATGAAAGTAGACACAGAGCATCAGATCTAAAGCGAATAAATAGATGCTAAGAAAATAAGGTATCAAATAATTATATTTATCTTTGGTAAGGAAATGGAGAGTAAGAAATTCCATCACATTTTAGGTTTGTTCATCTTATAGTTTTCAGTTTTATTTAAATGGTTTTATTAAAATTCACTCTTGCCCTTCTACTAGTATTTGTTAGAACTTCCTCTCCACATAAAGAAGTTTTCTTGC
Source organism: Pachyuromys duprasi (assembly GCA_028658305.1). NCBI lineage: Eukaryota > Metazoa > Chordata > Mammalia > Rodentia > Muridae > Pachyuromys > Pachyuromys duprasi. The sequence continues at coordinate 41,559,910 of CM053760.1, forward strand.
AATTTGAAAATTATATATATCCTTTTTCCTTACTAATAGCTAATTTACATCTAAAATATTCTTATATATCTACTTAATCCTGTTTAAATGTATCTTTATCCCTTCAAAAACAAAATACATGAACTTGGAATTCCCTACATAAATAAAATTAGAGATTTTACAAGCAATTATTCATACACCAACTCTTAAGATATTTTTGGTATCATTTGTAATTTTATATCCAGAACATTACCATTTTTAAACATTTTATACTGCTTTTTGAAACACAAAGTATTTATGTCTTCGTTATTGATTTAAACTTCTTAGTCTTTTAAAAGCATTAATTTGGGGGCTGGAGAGAAACCTCAGCAGTTAAGAGTGTATACTGCTTCTCCAGAAGATTCCCAGGACTCAGGTTGGTGTTGGGGGCACATAGCAACCTCTACTCCAGTTCTTTGGACCCTTCTTGCCTCCTTTAACCTCTCCTCTCTCTCTTTCTCCCTCTCCCTCTCTCTCTCTCTATGTCTCCCTTTCACATACACTCACACACACACAAAGTTTAAAGTTCAAATGTTTAATCTTGAACTGCCTTAAAATACACATTACCTTTCTTTTATAACACAATCCAACACCAGCTTGTTTTGATTATTCACAACACTTTTTAAAATCATACAACCAGGAGTTGGGACAATGGCTCCAAGGTTAAGTGGGCTTGCTGAGCAAACATGAAGACTGGAGTTGGAATGTTAACATCAAGAATGGTGTCTCACAGATGGCTGGACCTCCAGAGGCGAGGTATCAGACACCATCTGGCCCCTTCACATGCTAACTCTTGTGAATATTACACATACAAGCACATACATAAATAAATAAAATCTTTAAAAATCATAAGCAATTTTCATTATTTTAAAATTTTATTTTTTATTAACTACAGTTTATTCACTTTGTATCCCAGCAGTAGTCCCCTCCCTCATCCTCTCCCCATCGTCACCCTCCCTCCCTCTTCTTCTCCCATGCCCCTACCCAAGTCCACTGATAGAGGCTGTCCCCCTTCCCTCTCACCCTAGCCTATCAGGTCTCATCAGAACTGGCTGCATTGTCCCCCACCAGGAGGAGGTGATCAAAGAGTCAGCCACTGAGTCCATGTCAGAGACAGTCCCTGTTCCCATTAGTAGGAACTCACTTGGACATTGAGCTGCCATTGGCTACATTTATGTAGGGATTCTAGATGATCTCCATGCATGGTGTTTGGTTGGAATATCAGTCTTAGAAAAGACCCCTGGGTCCAGATCTCTTGTTTCTGTTGCTTTTCTTGTAGAGCTCCTGTCCCCTCCAAGTCTTTCTATGTCTCCCTTCTTTCATTATATTCCATGCACTCTGCCCAAAGTTTGTCTATGAGTCTCAGCTTCTGTTTTTATATCCTAAAGGGTAGAGCCTTTCAGAGGCCCTCTGCTGTAGGTTCTGGTCCTGTTCCCTGTTTTCTCCCTCTTCCAATGTCTGTCCATTTGCCTTTCTGTAAGAGGATTGATCATCTTACCCAGGGGTCCTTCTTCTTGATTAGCTTCTTTAGGCATACAGATTTTAGCATGTTTATCCTATATTATATATCTAATATCTACTCATAAGTGAGTAAATACCATGTGTGTCTTTCTCTTTCTGAGATACCTCACTCAGGAAGATATTTTCTAGTTCCCACCATTTGCCTGCAAATTTCATGATTTCCTTGTTTTTAATTGCTAAGTGGCATTCCATTGTGTAAATGTATCACAATTTCTGTATCCATTCCTCTGTTAAGGGACATCTGTGTAGTTTCCAGATTCTGGCTATTATGAATAAAGCTGCTGTGAATATGGTTGAGCAAATGTCCTTGTTGTATACTTAAGCATATTTTGGATATATGCCTAGGAGTGGTATAGCTGAATCTCAAGGAAGCAGTATTCCTAATTGTCTCAGAAAATACCAGATTGATTTCCAGAATGGTTGCACAAGTTTGCATTCCCAGACCACAGAGGAAGACAATGCAACCACTTCTGATGAGAGCTGATAGACTAGGATCAGAAGGAAGGAAGGGAAGACCTCCCCTATCAGTGGACTTGGGGAGGGGCATGCTTGGAGAAGGGGAAGGAAAGGAGGACTTGGGAGGGGAGGAGGGAGGGTGCTACAGGAGGGATACAAAGTGAATAAAGTGTAATTAATAAAAAATTAAAAATTAAAAATAATAAAAATAATTTACTATGAAGATGTCATCTTCCCTTAAATTTTAGTACTTTGTGTTTTCTCTCAGCATGTATAGGCATTTAGTTTTCTTAATGACAGAAAAACATGAGAGTCACATTGTGGACATATTTTTATCCTGAATTCCTTGCTTCTGTTATTCTTTTTCTTTTTGTACACATCTGTAAGCATAATAAGGAAATAATGTTGGTTACTTAAAGTTTGTTAGTATATTTCTAAAATCAGTCAGAATCTAGAATTCCCTAGATTACAGCTTCTTTACTCATGATGTCATAGAACTGAATGTAGTGGTCAAAACAAAAGCATTGACATGAGTGAAATGGTGTCTGAATGCACAACTGCAAAAGGTACTTAATAATCAAATATGTTTAATCTCAAGTGTTTCTGCAAATGTTCACCTGTGTTGTATCACATGACTTCACTGAAGCACCTGTGTTGTATCACATGACTTCACTGAAGCTTTGGTTTTAACACCCAACACATGTACTTTCCATAGCTCATGCCCTATGCCACCCAGTGCTTGCTGAATGCTTGGGTGAATGCTTGCTGAAATAGATCAGTTCATATATCAGAACAGTTGCTGATGAACTGTGGTGTTTTACTATAGATACAGTTTCCTTCTTCTCTTAGTAAATTCTGACTGCATTCATATAGTAGATATGGCTTGCAAACAACAGGAATGTACTTCTGAGCAACTCTGAATACTGGAAAATCAACGCTGACAGTCCCATCAGACTCTGGTGTACCACTTACTTTCAGTGTGCTCACTTGGGCAGGCAGTGAGGAAGCTCTCAGTAGTCATTTTGAAAGGTATTAGGTCCTACCTTCAAATGCTATCATGCTGAGCATTAAGTTTCAACCTTTGAACCTTGAATATTTAGAATCTTGAAAGTTTCTAAGTATTCAAAGCATAACTGGGTACCTTGACCATACTTTATCCTATTATAAGCACTTTATTTGCTGTGTAATCAAGATGAAGTTAAGAAGTCAAAATATAAATCCTGTAAGTCTACACTTTGAGGGTGTTTAACTGTTTTCAGCAATTGTAGATTTTTTAAATTTTGTTTTGCTACCATAGCTTTGTCTAACCTAAACTTGAAGTATGTTCTCAAATGAGTTCAGAAGTCAACAGTATATGCATTTACCTTACATCACATGCATATTCCTAGTGAAAGCAACATTTCTACAACCCTACTAGTAATTTAGTTCAAATTTCCACATGTCTATGCATACTAAAGTAGATGAACAAGCAACAGAAACAGTTTCTCCCACCCTACAAAGATTACCTTTTTTTTAATGCCTGTGTTCTTTTTATTCCTGATTTTAGTTGCACTAACTCAGTCTTTTTCTTCATATTAATATCATGAAGACAGATTTCTAAATTCTTGTCCAGGTCATACTTGTGATTCTTCAAAGAAATATTCTTTCAAAATAAATGGAAAATTTATAGCAACCTCTGACTGGGTTGTTAATTACTATCCTGAGGCCAAGCTGACGCATTCTTGTTAGCACCAACAAGCATCCACAGAACAAATTTACCTGAAGGTTTTAAATTTTGTGTATCAAAATTAAGACCAACAAAGCATCTCTCCAGGCCTGGAGACTCGTGCCTGTCATCTCAGCACTCAGGAAGCTGAGATAGGACGGTTGTCATGAGCTCACAGTGGAGGCCAGCATCTAGTCACACAGTGTCAATGCAGTTTGTCCTTGTCGCTTACTGCCTGTAGGAGGTCTTGCAGTAATTTGCCAAATACTACGACCATTTTTGTCTGACAGAATTATTACAGCTTCCATTCTAATTACTACCCTTACTTAAACAAGGATGATATTTAATTGCTGAATTATAAAACCATTTGACCAAGAGATTAAAAGCCGCATGCAAAATGCCAGCATTTTCTCATCCCATGTGATCACCGGATATGAAAGAGGGATGATTGATTCCCCCCTCGGCATTTTATGAGAAACAAGGTTAGAAGAGCCAGTCTTTGGACTTCTAGAGACATGTAACTAACTAATAGACATTTTTTTCCTTTTATATATAAAAAGGAAGGTTGCAGCTTGTGTCCTGACAGCTCATTCAGTGACTCTCCAGGGAATGAGGGATGTGTGGGGTAGAGGGATGTTAAAATCTAAACCTCAAAGGAAAATAATAGGAGCATATCTCTATGCAAAAAATTAAGTAGCCCTCTTTTGCATGCTAGTCCTAACAGCTATTATTGGATGCCCTGGGTTAATTAGACAAAAACATATTTGGCTAATTTCCCTTTAAATTCACCATCAATGTCAACACATTTGGAGAATCCTAAAAGGCTGGGAATTTACAAGTCATAAACATTTAACAAAATAGCGAAGCTTCTTAAAATACTTTCCCCATCTGTGTTAAACCACAGAAAATCGGAACAGAACATCGTTATATCTCCCACCCCACCCCCCAGACTACATGAGCGGTTAATAGTGATAGCAAGTCTCTTAGGACTCTATGTTTTACATGTAGGGAAACCCATCACAGCATATACACAAGCATACATCCCAGATTGGCTATGAAAATAGCCCAGGGCCACCAGAACGAAAATAAGTATTAACTTGCAGATAAATGGTGACAATTTTTCACTGTGTCAGTTTGTGTGTGTGTTTGTGTGTGTGTGTAGCATATAAAAAGATATGTGTGAGACTGTGTGTATGTGCTTGTGTGTCTATAAGTTTAAGAGTGTTTGCTTCTGTATGTGTATATATGAGTGTGTATGTACCAGAGAGAAAGAGATTTGTGTATGAGACTTACATGTGTGTGTGCGTGTGTACTGTGTGTATGTTTGCCTTCTAACCCTTGTTCTTGAGAATCACATATCAATAAGGTTCTCAATACTCTGTTTTCCCTCACTTCTCTCGGTCCTTCCGGGCTGAAATTATACTTTTCTCATATGTGTTCCTTAAATTCACCAACTATTTTCATACCTGGAGACATCACCTGTGCCTGAAATACTGTCTGTGTTAATGACCCACTGCTCATCCTTATTTCTGTTCTTTGCTTTGACACAACTGTCCTAAACTGATTGTCTCTTATTAGCCTGTCATATAAGTTCTTCTCTATCACACAGCTACAGTCTGTTTACAGTGTGTTTTATATGATTTACAAATATGTAATAAATGGACACATATATGTATAATTATATGTACATGGGCATATGTATACACATATGCAAATATATTTCTTTTCTTGTGTAAAGGCACTTGAAATGAGATACACGCTCTTAACAGACTTTTAGTCTTTTATTCAACGTCTATACCCAGATACTTAAAATCACCAATCTGTTGTCTTCACCAGGGCTCACAAGCAGGCTCCTGGAACAGAACTGGCACTTAAGCAGGCCATGGAGGCACACTCATTGAATTCCAGCACTCGTGATGCAGAAGTGAGCATACCTCTGAGACTTCAAAGCCAGCTTTTTCTCCGTGGTGAGTTTGAGGTCAGCCAGAGTTACATAGTGAGGCACTGTCAAACAAAAATTAAGTAATTCTTAAGTAAAGATCTGTTTACTGCACCAACTATGAGAAAATAAAAGTGATGAATAGGTAACTGTAACATTTTTTAAAAATCAGCATAAATTGTCAAGTCAGCACCTATGAAACCACTCCATAGAGATTTCCTATACAAAAACCTAACTGCTGATTCTTATGATTTCTGAGAATTCTGGTTTTCTTTAATTTTAAACATGATTTTTAAAGCTAGGAAAGAAAAAAATCCAGTGTATAAGTAAATAGTAAACATTAACAACAAGGAAAAAAATTACTCAGCCTTCATCTACTTTGATCTACATGAAATTTTGCCCATCCATACTGGCATGTCAATTGACATGGTCATGCAGCCATGTTCTTGAATTCACGGGTGAGGCTTCCCTGACATATCTGGAAAACACAGGCATGTCTGTGAGAGGGAGAATTAGTCCTTCCCAGGGGTGAGCCTTCCAATTGGTCATCTAATAGCAATTGATCGTCTCTAAAACATATACATACAAACAAAGATATATGTGTGTGTTTAAAGAATATATATTATACATATTCATTTTAAAAAATAATGGGCCATGAGTTTAAGAGGGAGGAGGAAGGAAAGACATGGGAGGAGTTGGAAGAAAGACATAGAAGGGAGAAGTGATGTAACTATATCTTAATTCAAAATTAAAAACATGTTCAAAAAGAAAGAATGGTTGGCAACTAGAAGAGTCATGGTTGGTATTAGAGGACTGATGCATTAAAAAAAAAACTTTCCTTTGGAATAAAGACCTGATTCTACAATGTAGAAGATGCCCCACACCACCACTTGTATCAGACCTCCCCAGGCATTCAACTATCTGCTTCCAGAGACCTTAGCTTACTGATCTGCACTGTGTGGTAATTTCAGGGGTCTGTCTAAACACTAACCATCTTCCAACCAACAACCAAGCACACTTTGTTCTCACTCCAGCCAAATTCAATGCCAGATACAAATTTCTTCTTCTTGGTGAGCCAACTTTTCATTCCTTTCATCAAATTTCTCTAAGATAATGTTGATTTATGAGAAAAAATTAGAAAAAGATGTATATTGAAATGTATTGTCATTGCCTCCCTTCAAATCATCATCTTCACAGAGAAGTGCACCTTCCAATCCTATTATAAATGTTACAATCCCTTACTTAGTTGATATACTAAAAGTCTAGGCTTTTGCCCATAGGTCTGCTTTCTAAACATTGGTGAATTGGATTATCTTACGTTATTTAATTTCTAGTCTATTTCTATTAGATTCTTCACAGGATACCATCTTCCATAGCTTACCATTTCCTTCCTCTGCTGTTTCTGTGCCTGAATCACTGTCTTCTTTTCTGCCTTTTCGATCATCATGGGTGACTTTGCAGTCGGCATGCTGACTCATCACTACTCATCTACTCCACTTATTTGACCCTCAGCTCTGACAACTATCAGCCTCCCATGAGTACAGTCATATCCTGGATCTTTACCCAACACCTCCATGATCTCACTGGGTCTCTTTTCTGGTATTTCCAGAAACTATAAGCCACCAATGTGGGTGCCGGGAATCAAACCTTGGCCCTGAAAGAACAAGAGCTCATTGCTATTATAGATCAATCAAACCATGCCCTCTATTTCTTGAATTATAATTTTGCTTTCAATTAAAAACAAGGAAATCATGAACTTTGCATGCAAATGGTGGGACCTAGAAAAGATCATCCCGAGTGAGGTATCCCAGAAACAGAAAGACACACATGGTATATACTCACTTATAAGTGGGTACTAGATCTATAAAAGATGATAAACATACTAAAATCTGTACACCTAAAGAAGATAAACAAGAAAGAGGACCCGGGGTAAAATGATCACTCTTCACTTAGAAAGACAAATGGGATGAACATTGGCAATAGGAGAAAACTAGTAACAGGACAGGAGCCTACCACAGACGGCCCCTGAAAGATTCTACGTAGCAGTGTATCAAAGCAGATGCTGAGACTCACAACCAAACCTTGGGCAGAGTGCAGGGAATCATAGGAAAGAAGGGGGACTTCCTCATACCCACCCCCACACACTATCTCACATTTATTTTGTTTTTTTAATTTTAATTTTTTATATTAGTTACATTTTGTGCATTTTGTATCCCAGCTGTAGTCCCCTTCCTCATTTCCTCCCAATCCCACCCTGCCTCCCTCATCCCTTCCCATACCCCTCTCCAAGTCCACTGATAGGGGAGGTCCTCCTCCCCTTTCATCTGACCTTAGCCTATCAGGTCTCATCAGGACTGGCTGCATTGTCCTCCTCTGTGGCCTGTTAAGGCTGCTGCCCCATCAGGGGGAGGTGACCAAAGAGCCAGCCACTGAGTTCATGTCAGAGACAGCCCGTGTTCTCCTTACTATGGAACCCACTTGGACACTGAGCTGCCATGGGCTACATTTGTGCAGGGGTTCTAGGTGATCTCCATGCATGGTTGGTTGGGGTATCAGTCACATTTATTTTTAACTGATCTTTTTTTTCCTTCTTTCCATTGCACTGGATATTTTCCATTGGGTAGCTCTCTCAAATGTTATTTTTTCCATTCTAAGTCTATAAACAACTCACAAATAAACACATATTTGTATATTTGTTTACCTTTTCATTATAGAAATTATGAATTTTCATATGCAGGGTAGAGCATCAACTCTAAGTTTTAATAGGCATCCTTGGTGGTTCGATGACTTGTGTTTGGTATTTTATGTGTGTGTCTCTACACCATGTTTAGTGCCTGCAGAGGCTAGGAAAGGGCATCAGATTCCCTGAACTGGAGTTGTAGGCATCCATGAGCCATCAGTGTGAATTATGGAAATCAAACTCTGGCCCTGTAAGAACAGTAATTGCTCTTGACTAACCCACCTTTTGAGAATATATGATGAACGATGCTTGGAAACAGATGAATAATTTCAACTGGGCGCCATGATAATACTGTCTTAGTCAGTATTCTGATGCTGTGAAGAGACAACATGGCCAAGACAACTCTTATCAAAAGAAAGCATTTAATCGGGGGCTTGTTTCCAGTTTGAGAGATTTAGTTTATTTCCATCATAGCAGGGAGCATTATGGGATGCAAGCAGGCATTCTCCTGGAGGAGCAGCAGAGAGTTCTACATTGGATCCACAGGCAGCAAGAAGAGAGAGACACTGGGCCTGACTTGAGCTTTTGAATCATCAAAGCCCATCCCCAGTGACATGCTTCTCCCACCAAGGCCACACTTACTCCAGCAAGGCCACATTCCTAATCATTCCCACGTAATGCCACTCCTTGATGACTAAGCATTCAAAATTATATGAGCCTATGGGGTTATTCTTATTCAAATCATCTATGGATGTACTCCTTAAGACATCTGCTCTACTGCTAATCTCTCATTAAATGTGTTGTAGAGGAAAGTTTTCCAGACAAAATAATGGTTTCCATATATCCTTTTGGAGACTGCAAGAGAGCATGTGCCCAGAAGGTGTATTTTTAGCGCTACCTCTGGTACAGGTACAACCCAAGAGACTGAAGCTGAACCAATCATAAATCTTCCTTCATATGATTTACTGTGGCAATAGTATGTTCTTTGTTTCATTCTGATGTTTAAGTTCAAGTATTCCTGGTTTAAATACTTATGAATTTACTAGAACAATTAAAATAATACTGAAACAATAGCAATAAAATTATGCATCTGACAGACTTGTTAAAGCAGAATGGGGAAATGTGAAATCCATATATAAAAGGAATTTAAAGCCATTGCCTGGCCACCGCTGCTACACCATGGACATCTAGGTTAGACCCTTCCCCTCCCGATCACACGCCCACTCATTCCCTGGGGAATGCCCAGCTGCCCTGAGCACTGTGCTGTCTCTCCCCCACACCCCAAGCTCTACTGTCCAGTCACAGCTCCCCCAACCTTTACTGTCCACTGCCTTTACCAGGCCTGCTGAACCTGGAGCATCCAGGGACATCCAGGATGCCCACTGGAGGCCTGCTGCACCAGGTACATCCAGTTTAGTCCCACATTCCCTATACCAGCTATGCCGGGAACATCCAGAAACAGATGCTCAAAGGCCAGCATAATAGCACAATCAACAAGAGCCAGGGCAATATGGTACCTTCAGAGCACTGCTATCCTACTACAGAAAGCCCTGACTATCCTAACATAATCAAAGCATAAGTAAATGACTTTATAAAGATGATAGGGGCCTTTAAGGAAGAAATTAGTAAATCCCTTAAAGACGTACAGAAAAATACAATCCAACAGGTGAAGGAAATGAGTAAAACTGTTCAAGATCTGAAAATGGAAGTAGAAGCAATAAAGAAATATAAACCAAGGGAATCCTCAGGGGAAAGCACAGGAACAACAGTTGCAGGCAGGTCAAGTCTGCCTCCCTTTATCCCTTTCACAAGGCTCGGCTGCCCTATTTGGCTTCAGTGTGGGGGGATGTGCCTAGTCCAGCTGTGCCTTGATGTACAAGAATGGTTTGGTACCCATTGGGGGGGGGGTCTCCCTGTTAGTATTCTGCAACAACCTTGCTTCTGGTTACCTAGCAACAATGACATCATGTATCGCCCAGCCAGGTGGCCACACCTGGGGGCGTGGTTAATAATTACCTGACCTATAAAAGGACCACCAGACACGTGTTCACTCTCTTATTCCTCTCTCTCTTACTCCTCTACCCTCTTATTCCTCTCACCCTCTTACTCTCTCTATGGGGCGCCCCAACCCTCCTCCCCTTTCCTCCTCTCCCTCTCCCTTCCCCATCATAGCCTGCGCCTGTTCCCCCTTCTCCCCTAATAAACCCCTTTCAGAGAAAACCTGTTGTAAGCCTCATCTTATTTTTTATTTCTAATACTCCCCTTCTCTGAAGATAAGGAGAAGGGGAAGGAGGTGGGAGGGAGGGACTGGGGGGAAAGAGGGAGGGAGCTGCAAGCAGGCTGTAAAGTCAATAAAATTAAAATTAATTAATTCTAACTCTTACTATATGTAAAAGTCAATAAAAATGAATCAAATCAAGCTCTTAGAAAAATATAGTAGAATATCTAAGAATATTCCAATATAATAGAATATCTAAAATATCAGTATGGTAATTATAGTTATTAGAGTTCCCAAAACATAGGCAACAAAAGCAAAAACAGACATAGCAGATCACATCAAACTAAAAAGTAACCAACCAATAGTGAAGAGGCAGCCTGAGAAATTGGAGAAGATATTTGCAAATGGTTCATCTGAGGAGATACTAATAATATCCAGAATTTATTAGTGACCTACACAAAATAGAACAACAACAACAAAAAGAACAAATCACTTGATTAAAAATGGCAAATGCTGCCCCCCCTTGTCTCCCTCTTCCCCCCATCATGACCTGCTCTCCCTCTCTCCATACCCACCTAATAAACCCCTTTCATAGAAAAAAAGGCAAATGCTATAAATAGATATCCCTCAGAAGGTAGATAAGTAGTCAACAAGTATACAGAAAGATGCTCAGCATCTCTAATCATTATGGAAATGTGAATCCAAACAAATGGAGTATGTCACTGCAGTCAAAGATAAAACAAAAGTAACCTATGCTGTTGAAGATGTGAAGACAGAGGAGCACTTACAAGGCTAGTGTGGCCAAAAGCTAAAGCGTGCACCATGAAGCAGAACTAGGTGCTTCCACTCCAAAGTTATTAAAAATAAATAAATAAATGTAAAAGACACAAGTGAAGTAAACAGTATCATGTTAAATAAGCTAAACTAAACTGATGGCACACATTTATGGAGGGCAAAGAAATTGATTTCACAGAAGTAGAGAGAACTGTAGCCATCAGTGGTTAAGAAGGATGAGACGCAAAGACAACAGGTATGAAAATACAGTAACACAGAGGAGTAGATTCTAGTGCTCTACAGCCTACAGTTGTGACTACGATGTATACTTATTATTTGTATTGCTTGAGAATTTCCTGCATAAATTTAATGGATTCTAAATAAAGCCACCTTTCCCCCCTTTACCCTTCAGTTCTTCCCTATCCTTCCAAAACTCTTTGCTTTCAACTTCAAGTGCTCTTTTTTATAAAAAAATACTTATTTTATTAAAATTTGAGAATTTTATAAAATTTAATTTTATCATTGCTACCTCCGACTCCCCCCTGACTCACTGACTTCTTTACCCACCTAAATTCTTTACCCAACAATGTGTTCTTTTCATTTTTCTAACCTTTAAAATTGAACTTGTGACAATCCAGCCAGTCCTAGGCCAATGAGAGATCCTGTCTCAAGCACACATGCACGCATGTGCTCACGTGTGTGTGTGCACACACAGAGAGAGAGAGAGAGAGAGAGGGAGAGGGAGAGGGAGAGGAAGAGGAAGAGAGAGAGAGATTGGAAGAATGACACCTGATATTGTCTTTTGCTCTTCACGCAGAGATGATGAGGGTTGTGGGTAACACACATGCACAATACACACACATTATTTTTAAAAATGAAAATAATAAGCAACTTTTTGTTGCTGATAATATTCTTCTTCTGGGAAAGTTAACTTGCTGGGTACCGAGGTGCTACTTTGCAGAACATTATCCAAGAACCACCTACATCAGACCATCATGGGGAGCCCACCGCATTTTCAGATTCCTGAGACCCCTCTAAAACAATCAAATAGAGACTGGAAATCTTCAACCCTCATTCCCAGGTGCCTCCAGTGCCGTTTGGGCAACATACAAGCCTCCAGAATCACTTGGAGAACTTCTATGAACCACTAAAGTTCATCTCTGAGTTTAACCAAAACCTGATGATGGCGAAAAAGAATAAAGGCAGCTGCTGTTTTCGGAAGGTCTTCTGATGACAGCGTTTTAATAGGGAATTCAGACGAGAAGTTTGAGTGCCTGGCTAACTTCAATTTTCAGTAATAATGAGCTAGGAAAGTTTCACCTTGATTTGAAACTTCCGTTTTCCTTTCAAGAAAAGCCTGGCTCCAGCTGCACATTATCTAATATACTATTATAGAACATGAGGTGCATATCTATAGCCTTTTAATGCTCATACATTCTTCACATAGGTTCATTTTTGACAGTTTTCATTCCATTTCACTTTAAAAACAGTGAAACATCTGGTGTGTTTACAGCAGTTCTGTACCCTACTGTTTGTGATCCCAGCTAGTGTTTCTACTAAGCAAGAGGGCTGATGAGAGACTATTGGGTTATGGAAATTCCCCACACTTAGATGAACTCAGAGTTACCAGATTTACCCCTCTACTGGATGCATGGCTCACATACATATCTACCATCAAATGAGGCCGTGCCCCACTGTCCCCCAAGCACCTGCTAGTTACCCAGTTGTCATGAATCATGCATCATTATACAGGGGCATTGTAGCGTATGCACTTCCCATCCTTTTAATTTTCTAAGTCACTTTGTTTAGTAATTTCACATTTCGAAAACTGTATTTCCAATGTGTCACTTCTATTCGCTTCATCTGCAATAGTTTTATTACAAATTCTGAAGGCTATGTCAGATACATCCCTTTATCTCCTTATTCTCTGTGTATGTAGGTGCCTTTATTTTTTTTCTTTTTTTCTTTTTTTGCAATGTATTTGTTGTATATCCCAATTGTAGCCCCATCCACTGTCTCCGCCCAGTCCCACCCTCCCTTCTTCCCCCACCCCATCCAGGTCCCCAGGACCACTGAAAGAGGGACTTCTCCTCCCCTGCCATCTGCCCATAGCTTATTGAGTCTCATCAGGACTGCCTGGATCCTCTTCCTCTGGGTGCCTTTAGAACTTTTTAAAAAATTTACAAAACCATCTACCTACAGTCTCTAGTACTGTGAGTTGGCTTTCAGTTTCTGTACAAAAACACATGAGATCAATAATAATGAAAAGTAAAGGTGTAGTTTGACTCCGTTTCCAAGTTTTGTAATACATGTCCGTTGGCCCGGTGGCTTTTAGGTCTATGAGAATAAGTGGTGAGCAATACTGTTTATCTCTGGTAAGCGAAAACGAAAATGTAGAGAGAGGAAGGGGCAAGGGCTGGATTTTCCCTGCAGGCTGTGCCTCCTTTGACAGTGCTCCCTCCCATCAGGCCCCTATTATTTTAATGATTATTAGCATTGTCCCAGGCTGGTGACCAACCGTTTGCTACAGAGGCCTTTGAGGGACCCTTTTTCTTTCTTTGTTTGTTTTTGTTTTGTTTTGTGGAATTATCACACTTTATTTAATTTTCTGGCATTAGGCTCACTTTTCTATTTTATTTATTTATTTATTTATTTATTTATTTATTTATTTATTTATTTATTTATTACAATTTATTCACTTTGTATCCTGCTGTAGTCTCCTCCCTCATCTCTTTCTAGTCCCGCCCACCCTCCCTTTTCTCCCTCTATGCCCTTTCCCTAGTGTCCTGATAGGAGAGGACCTCCTATCTGACCCTAACCTATCAGGTCTCATCAGGACTGGCTGCATCGCCTTTCTCTGTGGCCTGACAAGGCTGCAACCCCCCAGGGGGAGGTGATCAAAGAGCCACTGAGTTCACGTCAGAGACAGCTCCTGATCCTCTTACTAGGGAACCTACTTGACAATTGGGGACCATTATTCTTCAAACCCAGCAAGGAACTTGATAGTTTTGTCTACAGTTTAACACATTTAATATTTCTGTACTTCTACGTCTTTCAAGAGCAGCCAATCTTGTTCTACTCTCTGATGTGAGCTTTTCTGAAACCACCCAATAAACACTTTGCCTTTTTTGCAGCCAAATTATATCCTATCTGCATTATATGTCTCCCATGTGCACAGGTTTATTTAGTTTATTTGTGTCTTCCTGGGCTAGCATCACATTGTAGATTCACATGGTTGTGCTTTATTTTCTCTGCTAAAGCACATCATGATTTTATTTCCCAATTTCAGAATTGATTTAGCAATTCTGATGATATAGTTAATCATGCTAATTCACAGAACTTGCCATCTTAAAAAGATTCTATTAAAGCTTCTTATGCAAATTTCTGTGGATCCAGGAGAAAAGTAGTAGCGCCTCATGCCATTAGTGTACACCTCCCTCTCCGTTTGTATATCCTCCTGTTGTTTGGTTATTTTCACAGACTTGTGATGATGTTCAATCATATTTTATGTTGTTGACAACAGTAGGAGGGCCACACAGAAGATATAGGGTATACCTCCTTTGCTGACTTCTTTGGACTACCAGAAAAATTTCTCTCTCAAAAGTTGTTCTGTTTGCCAAATGCTAACATAATCTGTAAATATTCAAAGTTTATAACACCCTTTCAGATTTTATATTGATTGGGATTTTTTTTTTGAGTGACTGCAATGGTGGTAGGAAGTTTTCTCTCATTTATAATCATAATGTATATTAACCCAGACTTTAGATTAAGTTAAATGTCTAATCCAAGAGAGTAGTAAAATAACTTAATAACTTGAAAATTTGATTGTGCTTCAAATTTATTATGATTCTATCCTGGATATTACCAACTTGACTCATAAGTTTTTAAGGTAATCACTTATTTCATACACCATTGGTGTCACTGACAACACAGAATGGTTTTCTCAGGATTAGCTATGTTTATTCCATTACAAAGAGTTCGATAATGATTTGTTATAGTATAAAATTAGACTTAATAAACCAATATTTGCACAAGAATTAGAAACAATGTTAACAATGAAATACTGTTTACTATTACTAATTGTACTGTTGGTATTAAAGTTATGCAAGGCATGTAAAATAATTTAGGAATTTTTCTCTGTGTTATTTTTAATCCACTTTTATGAGATAAAGATTATTCTACAGTTGAAATTTTAAAAGAAAATATTAAACACTACTTGTGATTCTTAAGGGCAAAGATTGACTTCTACTTTTATTTAATAACTTCTCTGTTTTAGTGTACCATTTAATCAATTTATGATAGAAAAAAGAAGACTTTTAAAAATGACTTTTATAAATATCTTTTGAAATATAAGGCTTTTAAATATCTTGATATAATTATATATTCTCATATTAAAATTGTTGAATAGGTGTCAAGATTTTCTTCATTTACACCTATTTGCCTCCTGTCTTCTTATTTAATTTTTATTTTCTTTTTTGTAATTATTTATTTTTTATTCACTTTACATCCTGATTGTGGTCCAATCCCTCCTCCCTTCCCAGTTCCACCTTTCCTCTCCACTCCATGACCCCTGGCATATTCTTCAGAAAAGGGGAGCGTATTTTTCTATCCACCTCAGCTCACCACGGTGCATCAGGACTGAGCATGTCCTCTTCCCCTGTGGCCTGGCAGGGCAATCTCACCAAGGGGAAGTGATTAAAAACCTGGCAAGTCAGTCCATGTCCAATGCATTCCCCACTTCCCTTACTAGAGGACCCACATGAAGCCTAAGCTGCCCATCTGCTGCATCTTTGTAGGGGGCCTAGGCCCAGTTCCTGCATGGTCCTTGGTTGATGCATCAGTCTCAGCAAGCTCCCCTGGGCCCTGGTTAGTTGGCCCTGCTGGTCTTCTTGTGGAGCTTCTGTCACCTCCAGGTCCTTTTCTCTTTCCTTCCACTTTTCCACAATATTCCCTAAGCATTGTCCAATGCTTGGCTGCAGGTCACAGCAACTGTTTTGAGGCACCGTTAGGTAGAGTCTCTCAGAGGACAACTCTATCTGGCTCCTGTCTACAAGCTTAGCAGAATATCATTCATAGTGTCAGGGGTTGACCCTCTCCCATAGGGTAGGTCTTTGGTTGGGCCAGGCATTGGTTGGGCATTCGCTCAATCTCTGCTCTATCTGCTCTGTCTTTATCCCTGCACATCTTGTAGGATGGGGAAATTGGGAGTTGAATTTTTTGTCAAAATACGTTTTATCGTTTATTGACCACCAATCTATGACACTGCTTGCCAACAGCTCACTCCGTGAGATGGTAGGAGAACAATTTCAGACACACACACACAGGCACACTACCAAGAGGCCTCATTTATTCTTGAACCCTGAATATTTCCTATCTCTGCAGAGATTCTATACTTCCTTGAACCTCATTCTGTCTTCTACAGGGTTCTCCTAACATGTACTATAATTTTTCTAATTTTCCATATTGAAGTCCTTTAATATTTCTCAACTACAGATAACTTTGATTACTAGTTTATAAAATAAATACTGTCCCTTTTACAAAAACAAATAAGTACAAAGGTGATTTTTTTCTCCTTTTTAATTAAATTTTCATTTTTTATGTTAATGACATTTTATTCGCTTTGTATCCCAGTTGTAGCCCCCTCCCTCATTGCCTCCCAACCCCACCTTCCCTCCCTCATCTCCTCCCATTCCCCTCTCTAAGTCCACTGAAAGGGGAGGTCCTCCTCCCCTTCCATCTAACCCCAGCTTATCAGGTCTCTTCAGGACTGGCTGCAATGTCCTCCTCTGTGGCCTGGCAAGGCTGCTCCCCACTCAGGGGGAGGTAATCAAAGAGCCAGCCACTGAGTTCATGTCAGAGACAGTCCCTGTTTCCTTACTAGGGAACCCAACTTGGATACTGAATTGCTGTAGGCTACAACTGAGCAACTTTATTTGTAATAGCCAGAACCTGGAAACAACCCAGATATCCTGCAATGGAGGAATGGATACAGAAATTGTGGCACATTTACACAATGGAATACTACTCAGCAACTAAAAACAAGGAAATCATGAAATTTGCAGGCAAATGGTAGGATCTAGAAAAGATCATCTTGAGGGAGCTATCCCAGAAGCAGAAAAACACATATGGTATATACTCACTTATAAGTGGATACTAGACCTATAAGATAAAATAAACATACTAAAATCTGTACACCTAAAGAAGCTAAACAAGAAGGAGGACCCGGGTAAGATGATCAATCCTCACTTAGAAAGACAAATGGGATGAACATTGGAAGAGGGAAAAAACAAGAAACAGGATAGGAGCTTACCACAGAAGGTCTCTAAAAGACTCTACCTAGCAATGTATCAAAGCAAATGCTGAGACTCATAACCAAACTTTGGGCAGAGTGCAGAGAATCTTATGAAAGAAGGGGGAGATAGTAAGTCCTGGAGGGGACAGGAGCTCCACAAGGAAAGCAACAGAACCAAAATATCTGGGCGCAGGGGTCTTTTCTGAGACTGATACTCCAACCAAGGTCCATTCATAGATATAACCTAGAACCCCTGCTCAAGTGATTTTCTCTTCTAATCACTGGTACAAACCAATGTGTATGGAAATGTATATGCAATTTTCTAGCTATGTGTAGTAACTTTATTATGATAAGCTCTATTTATTTACATATCCATTTGTTTTATTTTATTTGTGTGTGTGTGTACAGTGTGTGCATGCATAGGAGTGTTCCCCTGCGCAGATCCATGTGGAGGCCAGAGGCTGAAGTCCATGTCCTCTTTAATCACTTCCTTACTTTATTGCTGAGACTGTGTCTTTCATTCATCCCAGAACACTCTGTTTAGACTAGACAGAATGGCCAGCCGGTCTCCTGGATCACACACGGCTGTGCTGGCTTTTACATAGACACTAGCTATCTGATGGACAGTTAGCGTTTTACCAGCTGAGCCCTTTCTCCCACCCTCTAAGCTGTATTTAAATATCTTTGTTAGTAGGAATACTTTACTAAGCTATGGGGAATAATTCTTCTATTTTTTAACCTCCTCACTGTTTCTTTAAATTTTAATAAAGACTGCATACTTAAATTGTATAAAATGTTTTAATAGACGCAGTCACAGAGAACGTATTTGTGTTGTTACGCTGATGGTATATTCATCTTTGACACAGTGAAGCTTTTGTCTCTGCTTCTGTTTGTGTGTGTATATGTATGCATGGTAGTACTTAGCATTCATCTTTCAGACTCTGTATGTGTGTGTATACATATGGAATAGCATTAGAAATTTTTCACATTTTTAAGAGTAAAAGGAAGAAACAGTTGCCTTTTAGAAGTCCCTAATAATACTTAAAAAATATAAGGAATCAGTAATAAGTCTATCTATACATATGGACCACATGAGAATTTCAATACTAAATAATTTTGACCTTCAAAACACAAAATTCTATGGTTTTCTCCATATTAAGCTTAGAGTGAACAGTCCTTCACTTTTGATACAATCCAACTTGTAACTGTTGGGAGTAAATATAAATATATTGTTAATAGTTTTAATTAAACAGGAAGGAACACTTAATTTCTCCCAGAAATTTAGGTTATGCAATTGGAATTATATATAGATATGTACTCTATAACCAGTTATTGAAAAATATTTAAAAGATAACGATCTACATTTTTTCTTAATCTGCAAGTTAAAGTGTTCTATATAAACAATAGAGAAAAATTATTTCTGCTTTTTTATTTCTTATGGTCATCTGGACTTTCTTTTGAGGCAAGTACATGAGAAAAGCAAAACAAAATGAAACATTGAAGTAAGAACTCATGGGATATTTTTAGGGGATGACTTTATGGGTGAATGCTTCTTTGCTTGACCACCAGAACAGTAGAGCTTCCATGAGGCCAGAAAATTAAAAGTAGGAAAAAACAATGAGTCACAAAGTAGCTCACCCTCTTGCTTGGATGGAGACTAGATTAAGGATTTGGAAAATCATTACAATGCATGTGTATGGGTGCAGTTATCTTTTTGCATTGTATTTCTCAAATTAAGCGTACACTGTAATATTTCTGTGAGGCTATGATATTTTTCTTAGAGTAACACTCATATTCTGTTAGTGCTGCACAAGGGTTTTTGTCTGATAAAAGGAACTATATAATAGAAATTGTAAGATTTAGGACTGCAGAGCTGGTTGCGTTAGAGAGGGGCTTGTTTTGCAGCATCAAGACCTGAAGTCAGATCTTCAAATTTACACCATTCCTGTGTTAATAACCCTAATCCTGAAGGGATGAAGACAGAAGGATCCCCAAAGTTAGTCTACCAGACGGCCTAGCTGTATCAATAAGCCCCAGGACGAATGAAAGACTATGTCTCAAAAAGAAATTAAAAAACAGTAGAGAAATAGCTCAGTGTTGAGCCTGGCCTCCATATCCACCTGCATACACATGTACTGCCCACACAAAAATGCTCACACACCCCACATAGGCATATATCCATACGCCAGAAAGACAAAAGAAATTTTGAGGTTTCTAACAATGAAATTCATCTGCATAAAGTTCCACAGGCCATATGAGTGGCACATTGGTTTGTTTTTAAATAAGAATTCTATACTGTTCCTTTTAATTTATCATTATAGTCATACATTTCATATCTTTAAAGTTATTCATAATCATCAAAAGCATTGTCATGCTTTTCGTTTTGTACCTTCTCTAGGTTATGTCCTTTTTTTTTTTTACATATTTCTACTTAGGTAGGGGGCATAGAATAATAACTAAATAATGACTGTAAGACATCAGGATTAGAGGAGTAATTAGCATGTCCAACTCAAATATTCCCAGGTATTGAGAACCTGTGTTGCTTCTATCCAATTGGCCATTGGAGTGAATTAAGAATTATTATAGCACATTTACCTGACTTTCAACAGAACATTAAAACTAATTTCTGCATCTAACTGTATTTTAGAACAAGCTCTCCAACCCCTTTGTGCATCTTCAACCCCCATAACTAAATTCTCTCTACTTCTATGTTATTAACTTTTTCATCTTCTACAAGTCAAAACAGGTAGCATTTGTTCTTCAGTGCCTGGCTTATTTCACTTAACATAATATCCTCCAATTTTGTTCATTTTCCTGAAAATGACAACATTTTATCTTTTTCTTATGCCTCAATAGCATTAAAGTAAAAGTCTAAGAATTAAAAAAAAATTAAAAAAAATTTAATTGCAGAAACAGTAACATTTCAGGTCAATTTTTAAAATTGCACATTGCTTGAGATTTGACTACACAATTTTGAACAGTGAAATATTTGAAAGAACTATATACTCCCAGATTTCCTTATGAAAATATATGGACTTGCTGATTGTACAATTTCTCAAGTTATCAGAGATTAGTTAGAACTTCCACCTCAGTTGCCTTGCTTCTTATTTGTGACTGTGAGACTTCCTAGTCCTCCAAAACTGACAGAGGGAATCTATGACGGCCCAGGTGTCTTTCTTGATCTTCTTTAAAGTACTCTCTTAAAGAAGTCTCTCCTAAATCTTCCCCACATAAATTTCTTGTTACACTCACAATTAGGTGAAGGAATTTGGCATGTTTTCCTAGGAAGAAAGCAATATTCTCTTTAGCATGTAAGCTCTTCCGCGTGTCTACACATTTTTGTTATTGAATAGCCATTTTAAACGTTACACTGTGTGGGACTGTCTTTGTGAAATACCCTTTTAGGATTTGAGT
Organism: Pachyuromys duprasi; assembly: GCA_028658305.1. Lineage (NCBI taxonomy): Eukaryota > Metazoa > Chordata > Mammalia > Rodentia > Muridae > Pachyuromys > Pachyuromys duprasi. The sequence continues at coordinate 41,580,927 of CM053760.1, forward strand.
GTGTATAGGATAATGCATTTGGGCAGTTAGAACCCAGATTGTGATTCTGTTAATGGAGGTTATGAAGCTTTAGAAAGTGAGGCCTCACTGGAAAATGTGTGTAACTGAATATGGTCTTTCAGATTTTTTTT
>CM053760.1:41581557-41692776 GCA_028658305.1 Pachyuromys duprasi
AATAGCCAGAACCTGGAAACAACCCAGATGTCCCTCAGTTGAAGAATGGATACAGAAATTATGGTACTTTTACACAATGGAATACTCAGCTATTAAAAAGGAGGAAATCATGAAATCCGCAGGCAAATGGTGGGACCTGGAAACGATCATCCTAAGTGAGGTATCCCAAAAGCAGAAAGAAACATGTGGTATATACTCACTTATATAGACCTATAGGATAGGAAGGTCATGCTGAAATCTACACAGCTAGGGAAGATATACAAGAAGGAAGACCCAGGTTGGTATGATCAATGCTCGTTTAGATGAACAAATGGGATGGACATTGAATGGAGGATAAAACAAGCAACAGGACAGGAGCATAACAAAGAGGGCCTCTGAAAGAATCAATATAGCAAAGTATCAAAGCAGATATTAAGACTCACAACCAAGCCTTCGGCAGAGGGCGGGAAATAATAATAAAAACAGCGGAAGTTAGTAAGACTTGGGGTGAACAAAAGCTCCACAAAGACCAAACCGAACAGGACACAGGGGTCTTATAAGAGACAGTTTCTCCAACCAAGGACCATGTATGGATATGGCCTAGACTCCCCACTCAGATGAGGCCATGGTAGCTTGGTGTCCAACTGAAGACCCTAGTAAGGGGAACAAGGACTGTTTCAGTCATGAACTTGATGGCTGGCTCTTTGACCCTCCCCCATACACACCGAGGAGTAACAGCCTGGCTAGATCCCAGGGGAGGACATTGCAGCCAGCCCTGAGGAGACAAGATGATCTGGGGTAGGATGGAAGGGGAGGAGGTCCTCCCCTGTTGGTGGACTTGGAGGGGGCAGGGAGGAGATGAGGGAGGGATGGGGAGAGTGGGAGGGAATGAGGGAGGGGGCTACACCTGGGATGCAAAGTACCTAACCTGTGATTGATATAAAAATAAATAAATTACATTTAAAAAAGATATAGGGATCCAGAGGACATTTAAGATTTGATTCAATCAATAGCTACTTCTTTACAGTGTTATTTATTGTACCTGTGTTTCCCACCTGTAAACACTTATAAAACATATTCATCCAAGTCTTTCCCAAAAGTTCAATCCTTTCTTTTTGTATTGCTATTATTATTTTTAATTTCTTTATTTTTTATTAATTAGGGTTTATTCACTTTGTATCCCAGCTGTAGCCCCCTCACTCATCCTCTCACAATCCCACCCTTCTTCCCTCATCTCCTCCCATGCCCCTCCCCAAGTCCACTGATATGGGAGGTCCTCCTTTTCTTCCCTCTCACCTTAGCCTATCAGGTCTCATCAGGACTGGCTGCATTGTCTTCCTCTGTGGCCTGGTAAGGCTGCTCACCCCTCAAGGGGAGGTGGTCAAAGAGCCAGCCACTGAGTTAATGTCAGAGACAGTCTCTATTCCCATTACTAGGGAGCCCACTTGGACACTGAACTGCCATGGGCAATATCTGTGCAGGGGTTCTAGGTCATCTCCATGCATGGTCCTTGGTTGTAGTATCAGTCTCAGAAAAGACCCCTGAGCCCAGAGTTTTTGGTTCTGTTCCTTTCCTTGTGGAGCTCCTGACCCCTCGAGGTCTTTCTATCTCCCCCTTCTTTCATAAGATTCCCTACATCCTGTGCAAAGTTTGGCTATGAGTCTCAGTATCTGCTTTACTACCCTGTGAGGGGAAATGCAAATCAAAATGACCCTGAGATATCACCTTACACTCACCAGAATGGCTAAGATCAAAAACTCAAATGACTACACATGCTGGAGAGGATGTGGAGAAAGGGGAACACTCCTCCATTGCTGGTGGGAATGTAAACTTATACAACCAGGTTGATAATCAATCTGGTGCAATCAATTAGGAATAGTGTTACCTCAAGATCCATCTACACCACTCCAACATATATTCAAAAGATGCTCAAGTATACAACAAGGACATTTACTCAACCATGTTTGCAGCATCTTTATTTGTAATAGTTGGAACCTGGAAACAACCCAGATGTCTCTGAGTTGAGGAATGGATACAGAAATTGTGGTACATTTACACAATGGAATATTACTCAACAATTAAAAACAAGGAAATCATGGAATTTGGAGGCAAATGGTGGGAAATAGAAAAGATCTTCCTGAATGAGGTATTCCAGAAGCAGAAAGACACATATGGTATATACTCACTTACAAGTGGATATTAGACATATAATATATGATAAACATACTAAAATATATATACCTAAAGAAGCTAAGCAAGAAGAAGGACTATGGGTAAGATGATCAATCCTCCCTGAAAAACGCAAACAGGATGGACATTGGAAGACGGAGAAAACAGGGAACAGGACAGGAGCCTAACACAGAGGGTCTCTGAAAGACTCTACCCAGCAGGGTATCAAAATTCAATCCTTTCTAAGAGAGAATATGAAGGTATAAGAGCTATGTCACATAGAAAGAACATTTGGCTCAAATAAATTCCAGTTGAACTATGTGCAGAGGTATTTTAGTAAAAGTCCTTGATAAGTTTAGAATTGCATCTATTTTCCAGTGCCCCCCCCCAAAAGAGTGAAAGGTAAACCTTCCGCTCCTTTTCTTTCCTTATTTTGTAACTTGCATATCGTCATGAGGATCTTTTCAATATTCCTTTTGAACTTTATCCTTGCTTGATGGAAAGGAAAAAAATGTTTGGAAAGGAAGTTCAGCCTGTAATCTCTGGCCTTGCCTTTTGTGGAAGTTAATATTGATCGCCCTTGCCAGCATCTAGACTCTCTGAGGGAGTGAGCTTCTGGCCTTGTCTCTATTAGGAGACTTGAGAGGGGAAAGACCCACCTAAGCCACCATATGGAATGTAGGGGAGAAAAGGAAATGAACACCAGCTTTCACCTACTTCCTGACTGTAGAATGCAATGTGACTGGTGCCTAAAGCACCTGCTTCCACGAGTTCTCCTGCCATGATGGACTGAACTGTGGACTTTGAGCCACAGTAAGCTCTTCCTTCCTTTTGTTGCTGGTTTTCGGTATATTGTCACTGCTAGAAGACAAGGTACTGATAGAACATACTAGCATGAGGACCTGAGCTCAATCCCCAGGACCAGATTGTTGAAGGAGAAATTATGAATATTTGCCTTCTGATGAATACACATATACACACATACCACACACATACACGCTGCAACACATACACACAAATGAATATTTACAACTAAGGCACAGCAGAATATATCTATAATCTCAGTGCTTGAGAGGTGGGGACAAGAGGAGGCTCTTTGAGACTTCCTGGACAGCCAGCCTGTTAACGTGACTACATTTGGAATTAGTAAAATCCAAACAGCTGGGTACAACTGTATGGATTTTTCTCTTAATTAAAACATTAAATGAGAAGGACCTTTGAGATGGGTGATACATATTTAATTGAAATCTTTTGAGGAAGAGAGACCCACCTATAATCTGTGCCATGTGTCATGTGCCTTTAGTCTCAATGGGTGTGCCCTTTGTTGGTTGACTGAGAAAGAGAATACTAGCATCCAGTTTACTGATGATCTTGAATGTAATGCAGGCACCACCCAGAAGTGGACAGCTGTGGCATTACAATCCACTTCTGGGGACACCTGAAAGACATCATTGAAGAGAAATATTCACAGTGGGGAGAACTTCAGGAAATACACAAGGTCATACATACATTTCGTTTAAAAGGAGAAATGGACAGATGTGCAATTGTTCACCAATTTTGGGGTGGATGTCAATGATTAGCTGGGTGGTTAGGGTCTTGGAAAGAGCATAATTGGGAAACTGGTGAAAAAGACATCTGGGGAAGAGTTATGCAGATAGAGCGCTCAAAAGATGTGAAGATATTGTCTCCCATGTAAATGCCCATCAAAAAGTGACTCCAGCTAAGAAAAAAGCTTAATAATGAAGTTGATTGGATGATCTGTTCTCTGGATAATCAATCTTTTCCCCCAGCCATCCTTGTCATTACCCAATAGGTTCGTGTACAAAGTGGCCTTGGAGGCAGAGAGGGAGGTTATAAGTGGGCTGGACAGCATGAGCTGTCATTCACCAATGGTGGCCTGATATAGCTGCTGCTGAGTTCCAGGTCTGCCAATGGCAGAGACCAACACTGAGCCCCAGATGTGATACCAGTCCCTGGGGTGACCAGACAGGTTGACTATATTGGACTACTTCTTCCATGGAAATGACAATACTTGTTTTTGACTGGAAGAGGTACTTAATTTGGTTATGGATTTCCCTTTCCTGTATGCAGTGATTATGGCAAACCTACTGCAATATGTATGTGATTGTCATTTTTTATGCTTGCTCAATCAACAGAAACTCATTTGTGAAGCCTATTACAAACATATACAAGTACTGTCACTCCCACTGTTGTGCATCAACAAATAACATTGCATAAAGTTTAAAGGCAAGGAAAGGCAAGCTGGTGAGGCACTGAGATGTAGGGTTGACAGCGATCATATCACCACTGCAACTTCTCACAAGTGTTTTTATATTGTACCAACATAGCATTTTTTTCCTTACGATTGCTACTGACCTTTGTAACACAAATGAACAGCGATTAACATAGTAAACTTTTGTAAATTTAAAATTGTCCTTCCACAAGATGTGAGAAATGTGTGCAAAGCACCTTGGGTCTCCTACTGAATTTTAGCTGTTAGTAGAATTTCATGTAGCTGTTATTTATTTGTTCCTTTATAAGAGTAAGCAGACCAACCATTTATATTCACATATATGAGCAAGTTAGCCATGTTTTGCATGACTGTCGTTTTATTAGTCTTGGAGAAAACACCACAGATTATTTGAATTTGAAACCCAATTGCCTGTAGCCTTAGGATATTATTTTGCACTCTGAACAATGATTTTGTTTGTGTTGTTATTGTTGTTTTTCCAGACAGGGTTTCTCTGTGTAGCCTTGGCTGTTCTGGACTCACTTTGTAGATCAGGCTGGCCTCACATTCACAGAGATACCTCTGCCTCTTAGACTGTTGGGAATACAGGAGTGCATCATTGCACCAGACTTGAGAGATGATTTTTATTATAATTCTTACTCTTGTTTTGTTGTGTAGTGTTTTTTTGATTTGGTGGTTTTTTGTTTATTTGTCTGTGAGATTTGGGGTCAAGTGGAAAGTTGTCTCTAGGCATTTACAACTGATTTATTGGAGGTAATTTAAGTGGATTACAAGGAGTCGTACTACATTTTTCTTTTCTTAGAATTCTGGTGAGATTTGGACCAGGGATGACACTCACTTGCTAGAGTGCCTGTGTAACAGGCATGGAACCCTGGGATGCCTCACCTGTACTCATGAAACTGGCATCCCTGTAATCCCAGTCCCCACCAAGGACCAGGTCCTCAGTGAAATGCTCATCTACACAGGGAGCTAGTGGCAAACCTGGGATATGTGACACATGTCTCAGGTGGGAGAGATGCATATTTGTGAAATTCTCATTTGATTGTAATTTAAATGCCTTCACAACAGCACAAGCTGCCAGCTTGCAAGTTTGCTTTGTACCATGAGGTCATTGATATAGTTCCATTAACACAAATCTTGGATAAACTGGCATAGATGATATTTGGCTTAGAAATTTGTAACTTCTTTTCCTATCTTGAGACTTGGTGCGGCTGGCATGCCTTCTGGCCTGGAGAACACCTGTGTACCCTACTCCTCCCTTTCACTGCCCCATACAAACTTGCAGCCTTAGGAAATGTCTGATTTCAGATTTCATCTTGTATGAATTTAGGTCTAGCTGTTACTCATATTGTGGAGGCAAAATTGATTGATTGGTCTCCTACTTAAAGTATTTCAGGCATCACTGAAGGTGGGAGAGGGGGCAGAGGGCTTTCCCAGTGACCTAGGAGTGAGGCCAGCTTGGATGACAGAAGCTCACATAGCCCAAGGTGAGGGAAGAGTCTGAACTGAACTATCAAACAGGAATGAGTTCAGAAGACTAGATTTTTAAATGGGGTATTTTGGCTTCTTAATAGGCAATCTGAAAGTCAGTTTGTATTTATCTCCTAATTTGATAAGGCGAAGTATTTTTCAAATTTTCTAGCATTTATGAAATATCAAAGTGAATATTTTCCTAATTTCCACCCTCACTTTCTTGGGATTTGCAGCTGATTAAGGGTATGATCAAGGAGTGACTTTATACTGCATGTGTGAGCCGGGAGATCACGGGAGAAACTAATGTTGGTGGAGAAAAGACAACACCACCTTTAGGAACATGTTAATCAAATTATCTGTATAATTTCAATGCAACCGACCAAATCACATAGATTTCATTCCAAACACACACAAGAAAATGTTGGATTGATAGCTTAAAAATGTGTGTCTAATCTTATTGTGATCCTATTAATCATATAACTCTTAGAGTATTAGTTTGAAAGTTTCCTAAACTAAACTAAACTAAACTTCTAGTTCCAGTCTTATCTCTAGACACATGATTTAGACATGCAGATTTATTTGAAACCCCTGCGTCTTACATGATCTAGAATGAAATAAATTCAGAAAGTGGCTTGCAAGGCAGCCTGGTCATGTGAAAAGCTCCTAATTAAGCAGAACACATACAAAGCAAAGGGTGACCATCATTCATCTTTCTGTTCCTTCAAAACCCCTTGAAGGGGACAGACAGTGAGCAAGGGAGATGCACTTAAACAAAGTTTAATGGCACAAATGTATGGAAATGCCTAAATTAAGTCTATTCCTACATATGCTAACTTGAATAAAATAATTACTGAAGAAAATGTTAATACTTTACATGGTATGAAATTTTGAAATACTGTTTACAACACAACAGTTTGGAATAAAATACTCAATGTTAATTTTTAAAAGAAAGCCAAGCCTGTAAAAGAGCTTTTCTGTAAGATAGTGTCCACCTTTACTGCAAAAAAAAAAATGCTTTATTCTACTCCTTATGGATATCTGCAGGTAGACATCCAAGGAAAGCCAAACCTGTAACAGAGCTTGTTTTTTCATAAGATCATGTCCACATTTACTGCGAGTCTTGCACAAAATCATTTCTCCTACTCTTTATGAATATCTGGAAGTAGGCATCCAAGAATCACCTCACAAACTACACCAGAACACTGTGTACAAGAGCTTGCTTCAGGAGCTTTCAACACTTGAAACTCTTGACTCATCTTATTATCCTCCACACACTAACACTGCGTCCAAATCAAAACTTTCTCTGGGTTTTGTTTGTTTACTTTTCTTGACTGTATCTAACAACTGACCCTAAGTTCCAGAACAAATTCTTCCTTAGTTATACTCTACCCTTAGGTTAGGAGGCTCAGTTCAAATACCAGCCTACCATTTATTAATTCCAAACACCACCGGAACCATTTACCCATCTCAGTGGAAAAGAGTTAATACACAAATTTCCTAGAGGACGTTTGATGGCTTCTAAAGGAAGCCTGTGGTCTGTCAGAGGAACCACCGCTCCAGCCATTTCCTTTCTATGTCACTATGTGTGAATGTGTCTCTACATACACAACACAGAACGTGAAGCTAGGCTCTTTTAGGTCACAAAGAGGCAAAGAGAAAACCCTTTACCCTGTCCTCCTTTCACAGCTGGAATTCTTTCTCCATCAACACTAACCTGTGTCATTTCTATCATTGGGTGCACTAACATTTGATCCTAAAATTACCCTTCTTGAAAATGTAGGTAAGGTTTATATCACCATTTTATTACTAGATCAAAGCATCAGGAAATGGATAAGCATGCTCATTGACTACCAATTATCCCTACAAGAACTCTCAAAAATCTGAGTAATTGATAAGAGCCTTTGGGACCAGGTAAAGGTGCTTTAAGGTAACATGATGAGCTATGAGGGACTTTGTACTCAACAGCTTAAGAAAATACACTGTGTGTTCGTTATTAACAGACAGGCTAAAGTCAGGGAAATCTTCAATAAAACTAATTAACGCTGTTTTGATTCCACCTACAAATGTCACTGGCATAACATTTGTAGTCATCTTAAGAAAATGTAGTCATTCCAAGTGTAGAAAAACAAAATAAAGTGCTTGTGAAATAAATAGCAAGAATTTCAGTTGGAGGTAAGATTTACATATATATGTGTATATATATATATATATATATATATAATGTTGCATAGTCTGTTATGATTTTAAACACTTGTCAATTTATTGACTTCAGAGACTGTTATGTGGGCATCTTTCTGAACTCTTCAGACCTAGAACTCCTCAAGATGGATCACTTTCTGTCATTTCTGCCTGCGTTTGAGACCAGGGATTTTGCAGCTTCCTCCAGTAAACCAGCATGAGGCAGTGAGTCATGCCTTCACTGAGTAACAACTGATCTGGCTCTGCACAGCCTGGAACTTGTTACTCCTCCCTGCCTGCCACAGAAAATATCAGGAAGAAGGTGAATGGCCACAAGAACAGGAAGGAAAGGTGGTCCTATTGCCCACGGAAAAGGCTGAAGAGGGACATTTATATTTTGTATGAGTTCTGAGCATGCTTGTCATTTAGCAGGGAATAGATATGACTTAAAGGTGTGAGCATCACTGCCCACTGATTCGACTACTCCCTGTCCCCAGGGATGGCAACATATTCCAGGCAGCTCATGCTTTGTGTGTCTAACTACATAAAACTACTATTACATGCAAAACTTGAAATGTTTTCTGCCAGGGGATCTTGTTCTAGTTTGCATGCCTGACCTCTGAATGTCTCATGACAGCCCTGGCAGCTTTTGTCTTTTGTGGATCATAGGCTGCTTGAGAAACTGAGGAGCTCCGTGGAAATGTGTACATAATTCATACGTGACTGTGCTGACAGTTACAGGAAGTGAGAAGACCCCTTGATGACTCAGTCACCTCTTACCACTGACATTACGTAAAGGAGCAAAATTCTAGCCTAATACAAGGCTTCAGGTTTTCTTTTTCTTTTACTTTCTTTTTATCATTTTTAGAAACAGCACTGCCAAGAGCAGGGACATATACAGTAAAAGAAAAAAAAAAAAAGTACAGTATCATCAATGCAAAGTTGGACACCTGCCAGCCCCTCCCCCTCCCTGCCCTGAAGCATCTTCATTTGAATTTAAAGGGGTGGATGAGTGACAGCAAGGCTCTGTTCTCCTTCTGACAGGGCTTTGGCAGATCATTGGTTGTCATCAAACCTATTCCATATCTTGCTCCCTGCCAGAAATTCCACCTACATGCCTGATGGCAATTAGTCCCTTGTAGGTGCTAATGAATAAAGCGCAGCACGTTGACTTCACAAGGATGAAAAAGCCCACGATCCAGATCCAGAGAGTCACTCCAAGAATCTCCCTCACCCACCCCAGTCTCCTGTCAGGAGAGCTCTCACTTTGTCCAGCTACAAGCTGGAGCCCCCGCCCCCATTCTGTGCTCATGGGCAAAGAAAACAGTCTGAGAACTGATGAGAACACAACTAAACAGAAATCAAGGTTGTCTTTTTTTGTTGTTGTTTTTAACTTTGTGACATGAGATCATATGTGTCTTTTAAATACCCTGTTCCTGTCACAGCTCATGATGATGCCAGTTTGGGCTAGTCTGACTTGAGACATTTAGGCTGAATCTGCAATCTCAAGCGTTCTTTGAAAGAAACATTTAGAAAGTCATTTGAAAGCATTCTGCATTGCATCAGGGGTTGGGGGTGAATTACCTCCCAGTGGTTGTCCAGAATCAAGTCCCAAAGGAACCCTGAAAAGTGTAGATTCACTAATCCTGTTTGTGAAAGTTCCGGGTCAGGAGGCCTAAAGTAGGACCTAAATATATAAAATTTTTTAAATGTGCCTCAGATGAAATGAGCACCTGGGTCTGGTCTCCTAAGCGGCTGAGCTCTGTTCAAATCTCCAGGACCAAGTGTGAATTAAAGATTCTAAAGCTTGGGCTCACTGTTTTACATGCTGCGTTTTAAGGTTTGTTTGTTTTTTTTTTTTAAGCAAACCCATAACCTGTTACAAAAGAGTAAATGTTCAAAATATTCTCTCTTTTTTTTCTGATAAAAGAAAGCATTTGATTGGGGCTGGCTTACAGGTTCAGAGGTCTAGTTCATTATCATCAGTGCAGGAAAGAAGGCGGCATGCAGGCATGCAGGCATTCAGGCATGCAGGCATCCAGGCAGGCATGGTGCTGGAGTTCTACTCTGGATCCACAGGCAACAGCAAGCCAAAATATTCTCTTAAAATTGAAGCTACAGGTAATTTTTTTAAACTTTTTCTTGCATGTAATAAAATGTCACAATGAAACATCATTTTGTACAACTGGCATATATGAATAAAAGTGTAAAATAGAACCCTATGCTTGTATTTATAATTTCCACAATTTACATCTTAGCGAAAACAAACATGTATTTTAATAATAAAACCATAGGCAAATTTTTACTTTTCTTGATATTTTTCAATTCCAAGAAGAACATATTTTGTCCCAGAGGAAACTGTACATCAACATTCCTGGATTTGTTCAAACTGTACATGGTTTCATGAATTTACTTAAGAACACTTCTTGGAAAGAAGGTTCCAGGACCTTATGGGCCTGGCACTGTCACAGAACAAAGGGTAAAGGAGATTGTGAACCCTGAGATGCCGAGGGTCAGCTGATCATTCATAGCTTTTCATGTTCTCAAGAAGTACCTTTCCAGGTGCTCAGAGCACATTACCAGACAACTGTACCTAAAAGCCTTGAGATGTGAGCAGCATGCTCTCCTCACAAGGTAGCACACCAATGAACATGGCAAGAAAGACAACGTTCTTATGATCTATGGGACTACAAAGTTGAAAAGAGTTTGAACACCATTCCTTGAAATCCCGAAAATCCAATTTTATTGGAAAGATAAATCTGAAACCCCTAAATTTGCCCTTTTTGAGTCAATATTTAACTGGCAATAAGAAAAGAAAGAAAGAGAGAGAAAGAAAGAAGAAAGAAAGTAAAAGGTGGTTCTGAAGTATAACCATAAAGCAAGACAAAAAAAAAAAGTGGGGTTGGTCTGATAGTGAACAGTAAGTACAGTTCAGAATGAAAAACCACAACTTAAACATTGCTCAGGCAGCACTGTAGACATCCATGCTGAACTGCACAAATCATATCCATGCACATACAAGGTCAGGGGTTGGCAAGAGAGGAAGCTAAAGGTGTCTTACCATTCCAGAGCCAGAGCCCTTGGAGAGAGAAAGTTAGTGTACTGGAGGCACACGGAGAGAAATCCTACACTGCTGAATCAGGAAGGCCGATTTTAAGGAGACCATTTAACCCACATTACAAAGAGAAGGAAAACAGCTTGTTTTTAATTGGATGTAGAGTTATATGGCAGGACTTAAATTTACATCAGACTTTCAACGATCTTATCTAACAAGTATTATTTGTACTGTATTGGTAAGAAATTAGTCCTGTAATGTTATTTCTAGTGTTAGACTCGGAAGTATTTGATTTTTAGCTGATTGCATTGTACAATAGACATTGCCTTCATTTACATGTGGGCCCATCAGAATAGGCCAATTAAGAACAGTAACTAGCATGGCATTAGAACATTCCTATCACATCCTCTCATCCTATACCTGTGGCAGATGTAAACTGATGTCTGTACAGTTTCCTTCCCAGCCCAGAAAGCTGCTGAACGTTTCAGGAAATCACACAAATCAACTGGAGCTAGTACAGAGGCAGCACCTGGAGCCCCAGGGAGGCCAGGTGCAGGGAACAGGATAGGACTGAGGAAGAGGCAGGCAGGGGCTAGCCGAAAGAGATCTCCTTCCTCCCTCATCTATCTGCTTCCTCTCCAGGCTTGATGGATTGGGGGGCAAGTCTGTAGGAAATTCTTAATGCCTTTAAGAGATCACATGAATATCTGAGAAAATGCTATGTTCTGATAAGATTCCTACAGAATCAGTTACAGGTGCTACATTCAAAAGAGCTAGGTTGCTCTGACACAAAGGATTTAATCTCTGAGGAAGCAGTGACTTATTTCTTGACTAAAGGTTAAGGCATATTTCTTCTTTTTATTTTTTATTTATTTATTTTTTCACTTGGCAGAGCTTTCTCACATCCCTTTGTGGGTAGCTGCCTCCTCTGCATATGTGTAAACCAGCTGTCCTTTGGAATGACACAGGCCCCCACAATGTCATGGGATAAGACATGTGGGAGTTGACTGAGAACCTTAAACAGATATAATAGGTGGGGCTACTAACATTTGTAGGCCAGGTAGTTCTCCACCAGGGTTCTGTGCCAAAAGGCCAAGGCCTTTGACCTGAACCGTCATGTTTCAGTATACAAGCCAAGGACTGTGGAGACCTAATATAGGCAGGGAGTCAATCAGGATAACTTAAGAGGAGGGGGAAAAAAAAGACTCTGCCTTTGCTCGAGTTCTCCAGATTGGCTCTCCAGATGGCCCTCTCTTCTCTGGTAAATTATGCAACAAGCTGCTTCAGCCGAGTTTTGCAGACCTGGATGATCTTGAACTGATTTCAACAAACAGGCGGACTCATGGGGTTGCAGGGCTTTCTCCTAGCCCTTTCAACTGAGGAAGAGTGCTGTGGAAAGAAAAAACAGGTAGTTCTTGGTGCTGGTCATAGAAAGAGTGCAGCACACACACACACACACACACACACACACAGGATAGTGCTGCTTTGTGTCTGCCATTATAAGACAAATGATTTTGAAGAAGCTAGGAGGCTGCCTTATCAGGAAAGGTTAGTAGTGTATCATCATACCTCTTCAAAGGGGAGTTCTGACTCACACATTCTCACTAACCAAGTGACATCCATTCTCTAGTAACACTACTGGCATTCAAGAGGCATGGAGATGCCTTTCAGCATAAAGAGGCATGAAGGTCTCACTCTCTCTGCTGTTAACATTTCCTGGAGCCAGAACCAATAGTGCATGCAAATGAGTCTCTGATTATTTCTTTGATTAGCAGAATGTCTCTTCCCATTACACCCCAGAGCTGAGGTGGAATGGATTAGCTCACTGGGCTTGGAGCTGCTCTGAGCATTGTGGGAGTTTAGGTGAGAGTAGTAGGGCCACCCTACTGCCCCTCCCCAGCTTCAAGAAAGATCACAGTCCAAAGAGGCCCTCTGTCCCTGCAGAAAACCAGCTCTAGGGATCAATTTGCCACCGAAGAAGGGGGGAAGGCAATGGGGAACAGGAGGCAGAATCAATAGGCCAGGTGGCAGGAGGAGCAGATGGGTCTTGGCTGAGCCCAAAGCTACAAAAGAAAGAGTTGAGGGAATGGGGAACAACCCACTAAGAAATGCAATTTGGCAGCTGAAAGCAGAGGGGAAGCAAATAGGAGTTTAGTGTGGCAAACTCATTTCTTGGGATGATAAAAGTGTGCAAACGACAAGTTACAATTCAGTCGTTCATCTAGCTTAAGCTTGCAAAGTACCTTTTAGAACTTACGCGTGGTTCTGGAATACAAACAGGAAAAAGATGAGCTTCTTGTTCATAGTCTACTACACGGGAAGCCTTCAGAGAGGAGGGAAAGGTAGAAAAAGACTATTTACATACTACAGAAACATTGGGAGGCGTTGGGGGTGGGGGGTAGTGCCTCGCAGGACTGGTTGATGGAAGCAATGAGGACACTGGTTGGAAGGGGAGTAGCTTCGTTGGAAGAGGCGTGGCTTCTGTGATGCCAGAAACTTGGCTGGAGTTTGTTAGGCACCAGCATCTCCATGAAGACCTATGAATGGCCAATCACATGGATGGCAGGATGGAAAAGCCTGCCAGCATGCATGGCCGCGGTATTTCTGAGTCAGCCAGACTGAGAACAGCCTGTGGGGCGGAAACTGCTTACCCACTTCCAGAGAACAGATTAAACAATGCTTTACACGCCGTGCTAAGATCTTGGGGTTCTCCTTGGGAAAAGAGCACATTGGAAAGTGTTGAAAAGAAGTAAGTGGATTAATGGAGGGCAATAGGAGGTAGGTCCGAAAAGTCTCTAATTGCTAAAATTCTGGCTCCTCAAATGAGGTCTTCTCTAGTTTTAGGAACTCGTCCACATGCTGAGGACATATGACTCCAGATGTGAACAGCTGATTTGGTTGTTAGTTATACCTCTGGAAAAAATGTCATTGTAACCTAACAGTGTGAGTAATTATTATACACTCATTCATTATTTTCAAACACTTGTCTGCTATCCTCTGGGAATACAACCTGTAAGTCAGGCTGGTACTGTAAAATGATGACAGGCATTACTGTTTTGTTCCTTGACCTACTGAAGCTCTTGGTAAAAAAAGGAAAAATGTAATTATGTAAATCATAGGTAGAAATTTTATTACATCAGAAAAGAAAAAGAAAACAAACAAACCAGAAATCCAAAATAGAAAATAACAAGGATAGAGGGAGAGGGACGTTTTTATGTGACATTGAGCAGCAGTCTCGGGGAAAGGGTGAGGTCTGTAGGAGATCAGGGGGAAAATATAGTGTAGACTGAGTGAGATGATGATAGGGAAATGAAGGAAAAAGTACATCTTGTCCTGGGGGCCTAATGAGGGCTAAGTCTATCTTTTTACACAGACTTAAAGCCATTAAATACAATGATTTAAGGTTTTTAAAGATCACTCTGACAATTGGGTGAATGGGTCAGAGGAAGGAAAGCTAAAAGATTTAAAAGACTCAGCATGACCCAGGAAAAAAAATAATGTTCTGTTAGATGATCATCAAGAGGTCAAAATCAGATGAGTGTGCATGTTTCTGGGAATCCAGTTTGTTAAATAATGACAAGGAAACATTCTGCTTAAACTGAAGGGAAAAAAAAAAGGTTGTTCTATGCAGTTACTAGTCAGGGAAAGAGCTGAGAAGCAGATAGAAAGATAAATGACCTAGAAATTAAAACATCCAGTTCCTGCCTCCTTCTCCCCTGGTACCTTAGCACTGTCTTCCATGGCTGAAACAAGAAAAGAGCTGACAGAGGAGCCTAGACTAGTGTTTTCAGAGAAGATACAAGATGAAGACTGACTACATCTTAACACAGATGAAGCAGGGTGATAGATACTTGTGTCTTAAGATGACTTTGACATATGTTGTAATAAGGTTTGGAATATGGAGAGATAAGAAGAAAGGAAATATCAAGAGTTTTCTCTGAGGTTCTAACCTGAGCAGCCATAGAAAAGTGCCACATACAGAAGAAAGGACACTGAACTAAAGTAAATGCAACGAGGAACAATTCACAGATTGAGTTAGGTAGTATTTAGTGTAAGGTCTTGCTTATGTGTATATTCTGCTAGCTACTTGAAGGCCTTCAGTTCAAAAGAAAAATCTTTTGACAGAATTTTATAGTGCCAGTTTTACTTGCAATCATGAGGATCAGTGGAGTTACCAAATAGGGGAACTGAAATAGAGTACTTGTTGCATCCCCATGTTATATAACCTGGATCTTTATGTTTCATTATATATAGTTTTGCGTTTTGAACATTTCATACACATACAGTAAAATATATCTTTTTCCACTTTCATCCTCTAAGTCCTCCCATATCCGCCCCCCCCCCCCAGCAAAATATCTGCTTTCTAACTGCTTTCCTTTTTCTTGGTAACACAGTGTTAGTGTTATCCGTGTGTGTGTGTGTGTGTGTGTGTGTGTGTGTGTGTGCATGCGTATAAATGAGGCCATCCAATGGAGAATGACAAACCTACCAATGGGAACACCCTCAAAATAAGAACAATTCTTCCTTCCCAGAAGCTGTCAAGCATCAATAGTTCCTCATCAAATGGTGAGGCCTGGAAAGCACCTTCCCCATCTACCTTGATCTTAAAGGTCCCAAAGAGCTAATCAACAGCTTGTGGTACTATTGGGGCAGGCTATAGTCTTTAAGCGATGAGTTAGGTCTCTAGAAAGGAGGTCGTAAGGGAGATCAGCCTTCCTCTTTGTCCAGTTGTTCCCCATGCACTCTGAGGTGGATATGTTTTCTGTATCACATATTTCTGCCGTAATGTATTCTGGTGGACATAGGCCCAAAAGCAGTGCGACCAATCAGTCTTGAGACCTCTGAAAATATTATCCAATGAATTTCCCTCTTTTAAATGTGACTTTCTCAGGAATGTCACAGGGATAGGAAGCTGAGCATCACACTGGGATTAAGCTCCACACTGAAAGGGCGACAAAGGAGGAGGATCTGAAACAAAAATGAAAATACCCATTTAATTCCAACAAACGGTTAAATAAAACATGCCACGCTTGAATGATAGTAATTCACTTTTAAGTTGCCACTTTCACTCTAGTTCACCTTTTTGGCAGGGTATTCGGTTGAGGTGTCTGCAGACACAGCCACCAATACCTCTCTCAGCTATACCTCTGCTCAGGATGTTGCCTTCATGGCCTTTACCACAGCTATTTGCACAAAAGAAATTTACAACTTACATGTTTCTAAACATAATGGTCAGTTTTCATTAAACTGACCTATCAGGGAGTTTGCTTGTCCACTCATGAGAATATGCAAAGGCACTGCTAGTAACTATTTGAAACAATTAATAAAATTGAACCATGCCCTGATAAAATGAAGACCTGTGGTTTGTGTCGTTATTACACACAGGTCTGAGTTCTTCCCTGCTTGACTTCTATGAAGCCTCATATGACTTTATTTCCTTGGCAATGTGGTATTCTCTCCATTGGCTAGATGGCTGGACTTTGGCTTAAAGCTTTCTTGTTTTTGACCAGTTTTTTTTTTTTTTTTGTATGTGTGTGTGTGGTGTTTTTAGGATTATATTCAGTTACATGGCCTTCAAACTAATCCATACACTCATTTCTTTAAAATAGATCTGTTGTGGGTGATGAATATTTATTATTGATTTAACTTTTACTAAACTAGCATGTTGGGTGCCATTTGTTGTGGGTATTAATATTTACTATTGATAAACCTTTTAGTTAAGCAGTTATTTCTAAACCAGCTGTATACCCAAATCACCACACAGAGACTAGGATTTACTTAATTAACCCAGAGCACAATGCTGGACAATAGTTACTCCATCCTAAACCTCCAAGCCCACATAGTTTCCTACCATTCAGTTTCCATTCATAATAATTGCTATTAGTCATATCTTAGGTCCCATCCATCTCTCCACATGGTTCCAAGTTCTGTCCTGCGGATTTTCTTTCTCCCTCCTCCATGAACTTCCTTCTCCTCTCCTCTTGGACCAGGATGTCCCATCCTATCCTCTCCATTGCTCAGCATTGGGGTTTGTTGTTTAATTGACAATATAGAGAACAAATGGTATCATGTTTACACAAACTTGAGACAGGTGATGCTTAGAATAAGCATCACAATGCAATGTCCGGATTGAAACTAGATAATGGAAGAGAGAAATCAACATTTGAATGAACAAGTGTGAATTATATACATTCCAAAATAACATTATACTAACATAGATCTCTGAATTTGAAAGCTCTCCTGAAAATCAAATATTCAACTTTTCTATTACACTATCTCTGGAACCAAAACTCTAATTGCCTTCCCCAAATGTAGCTAAGTCTCAGTTAATAGGCATACATCATTTGTACTGTTCAAATCATAAAGTCAGACTCTCACAACTCTTTCCCTATCCCATAAATACTATCATCTGCACCTTCAGGCATTTTTACAATCTACATGCTCCTTAACACATTTACCATGCCACCCTGTATCAATGACTGACAACTTAAGCTAGCCTCTTGCCTACATTATTGTAGTCCAAGTAGTCTCCACTTTAAACCAGTGTGATTCTGTGAAATATACTAGATTTTCTCATACATAAACTCTGATGTTTTTATAGATCTGTGCCTTTTAAAAGAAGGCAAATTTATAATAAATCATTATAAGTTCTTGATTCCCTTTCTTATCCCTCAGGTCACACCCTTAACCTCACCTTTCTCTACCTTCTTCATCACAGAGACCTCCCTTGCTAGTCCTCTAATGATTCAGGGATGTCCCTAACACTAAACATGTTGCAGCTGCTCCTTTTACTTGAATTCACCCAAGAGGTTCTTCTTTGATCCTTAACATTCAAATAAGTAACATTCAAATCTATTTTGTCAAAAGGAAACCTTTCACACGTCTGCATGGTTTTAATATGATCCTTAAGATCCAGCACCAGCCACTACCATATACGAATATATGTGATGTCCTCTTCCCTACATTGGAGTGCAAGCAGAGGAGGCTAGAGTCTTCTGTCAGTGCTGTTTACTTGTACATCCCGGCTCTCAAAACTGCTCTTGACACAGAATAAAAATTGCATGGGTTTTTGTTTAATGAATTATAAACAAATAGCTCATAAAAAGATAATGAAGCCGGGCATGGTAGTTCACACCTACAATTCTTGCACTCAGGGAGGCACAGGCAGGAGGATTTCTATGAGTTCAAAGCCAGCCTAGTCTACAAAATGTGTCCTGGACAGCCAAGACTACACAGAGACAACCTGTCTTGAAAAAAATGAAAACCATGAAATAATTTTTCTCTTTATAATCAAATAGACTCAGTATTTCCAAAAGGTCAGTGTGTGAGCAATGGTGGCGGTGGTGCTACTGAGATCCTAGAAAATGATTTGGCACTGTGGAGGACACTATCTCAACATGAGAAATTTGAATTAAATTACAATGAAGGAAGAGTATAAGCTTCAGAAAAACATGGACTGGAGGCAGGGAAAGCTGAATGGGATACAATGAAGAAAACGCTTTAGTATGCATACCGAGAATAACAAGAGTGACAGAGAGAACAAGGAGAACAGCCTGAAGCAGAGGCCCTAGTAGAAGCACTGTCAATGTCACCTAGCCACACTCCAAAAAGAGTACTTTATTCAGTTCTCACAACTCAGCCTACTATCCAGTCATAAAATCTTAACAGTTCAGTCTCCACGAACCCTCTCACTTCCATTCTACACACACACAAATATGTACACACACACACATGTGTACATAAATGCAGAACATATATATATATATATATATATATATATATATATATGGAGCACATATTTGGAACATATATCTGTATATATATTTAATATATATATGGTTATTAATAAATTAAGAGTTTTCTTATTGTCAGTAATTCAGAGACCTCCAAGTTCACCAAAAAGGAGTTCAAAATTTCCTAAGGAGAGGAAAATAGGACATGATCACAAGACATGACAGAAACACTGACAGGAACTGACAGGAATCCTCCAGCTCCTACTGTATCAACTCCACAGTCCCCTACCAAGTTTCAACAGGTCTATTGGATGCCCAACCCTTTCCAAGACCAATAATCAGTAGCATGGTTAAATAAAGTCAGAACACATAGGTGTAATATTCAGATTTACAGGTGATAGCTATTCTCAGCACATGGTAATGATCCTGTGAGCTATTCAAGTACACTACTTCAGCACACTAAATATAAGTTCTATACATAGATGTAGATAAACCAACAAAAGCAAAGGTGAGCAGTATTGACATTAGCTAAAGAGCTGGAGGCATTTTGCTATTGAAATGTAAAATTCTAGTGACAGTGTTCTTTGCCTTAAAGAAGCTTTTAGGTTTCATGAGGTCCCATTTATTAATTGTTGATCTTACAGCCGGAGCTGTTGCTGTTCTGTTCAGAAAGTTGCCTCTTGTGTCAATGACTTCAAGGCTTTTCCTCACTTTATCTTCTAATAAATTTAGTGTATCTGGTTTTACGTTGAGGTCTTTGATCTTCTTGAACTTGAGCTTTGTGCAAGGTGATAAATATGAATATATTTGCATTTTTATACATGCAAAAAATCCCATTAGACCAGCATCGTTTGTTAAAGTGCTTTCTTTTTTTCATTGTATGGTTTTGGCTTCTTTGTCAAAAATCAGCTGTCCATAGGTGTGTGGGCTTATTTCTGGGTCTTCAATTTGATTTCATTGTTCTAGTCATTAACTATCAATAGAACAAAAAGGCAGCGTACAGACGTTTACTAACCCTACATCCAACAGAGGGCTATTATCCAAACTATGCAAAGAACTGAAGAAATTAAACACCAACAAACCAAATAACTCAATTTAAAATGGGGTACAGAGCTAAACTGAGAATTATCAAAAGAGCACTCTCTAATGGCCAAGAAGTACTTAAAGAAATGCTCAACATCCTTGGTTCCCAGGAAAATGCAAATCAAAATGACCCTGAGATTCCATCTTACTCTCTTCAGAATGGCTAATATCAAAAACCCAAGTGCCACCACCTGCTAGCAAGGATGTGGAGAAAGGGAAACACTCTTCTATAGCTGGGGGCAGTGCAAACTTGTACAGCCACTTTGGGAATCAACCTGGCCCTATTTCAGAAAATTGGAAATCGTTCTACCTCAAGACCCAGCTATACCACTCATGGGTACATACCCAAAAGATGCTCCACCATACAACAAAGACATTTGCTCATCTATGTTCATAGCAGCTTTATTCCTAATAGCCAGAAACTGGAAACAACCTAGATGTCCCTTAACTGAAGAACAGATAAAGAAAATATGGTACATTTACACAATGGAATACTACTCAGCTATTAAAAAAAGGAAATCATGAAATTTGCAGGCAAATGGATGAAACGAGAAAAGATCATCCTGAGTGAGGTAACCCAGAAACAGAAAGACACACATGGTATGTACTCACTTATAAGCAGACATCCATATACTATAGAATAACCACACTATAATCCACAGACCCAAGAAGCTAAGTAACAAGGAGGGCCCAAAGGAAGTTCCTTGAATCTCACTCAGAGGGTGAAATAAAATAGACAAATAGTGGATGAAGAGAAAAAACTGGAGAGCAGACAGTGTGTGGAGGGAAACGAGGGTGAGGATCAGATGTGGGTAGAGAAGGGACAGGAGTTGAGATGGCTGGCAGAGAGAAAGGAAATTGAGGAGAGGAGTCATCTTTGAGAGAAGCTGGAGACCTGCAACAGGGTAGGCTCCTGGGAGGATATAGAGGTGTCTCTAGTTGATAATCTTAGCAGCAGGGACATGGAGAATAAAGTGGCCACCTTCAAGCCAGGCATGACTTCTAATGGAGGGAGGGGAACAACAATCCATCCACAAAAACTTAGAGCCAAAATTTACCCTGCCTTCAAGAAGTACAGGGATAAAGATGGAGCAGATATTGAGGAAATGCCCAACCAAGGCCTAGCCCAACCTGAGACCCACCCCAAGGGAGAGATCCAACACCTGATACTATTAATGATACTCTGCTATGCTTTCAGACAGGAACCTAGCAACTGAGAAGCTCCACCCAGCAGCAGATTGAAACAGATGCTGAGGCTCACAGCCAAACATTGGAAGGAGCTTGGGGAGTCTTGTAGAAGTGTGGGATAAAGGTTAGAAGTACCCAGAGGGGACAAGAACTCCACAAGAAGACCAACAGAGTCAACTAAGCTAGGCCAGTAGGGGCTTACAGAGACTAAAGCACCAACTAAAAAACATGCATGGTCTGAACCTAGGCCCCCAACATATATGTTACCAATATGCAGCTTAGTTTTCATGTGGGTTCCCTAGCAAGTGGAAAGGAGGATGTATCTAACGTGGATTATTGGCTGCTTTTGGATCACTTACCCCTAGCTGGGATGCCTTGCCCAGCCTCTGTGGAAAAGGATTCAGTCAGTGCTGATGTGAAGATGTACTGGGGAGGTTTGATGCACAATGAGTAGAGGGATGGGAGAGAGGAGAGGTTGGGGTTGGTGGTTGCTTCTCTTTTCTGAGAAAAGGAAAGGAAGAGATGGGAGGAAGGGCCAGGAGGTAAGGAGGGAGGGGGCTGTCCTCTGGATGTAAAGTGAATGAATAAATAAACTTCGGGGAAAATGTAATGTTAACACATCGTGTTTACCTATTTTATGCTTTCAAGGATTAAAATGTAGAACTAATCCCCTGACCTCAAAACATATTTTTCTTTATTCTTTTTAATTTATTATTTATTTATTCTATGAGTGTGTGTGTGTGTGTGTTTGTGCATGAACGCACATGTGCATTGCTGTGTATGTAAAGGTCAGAGGAAAATTTGCTGAAGTGTATTCCATGGATCCAACTCACATTTGTTTGGTTGGTTGGTTTTTGGTTGCTTGGTTCAGTTTGTTTTGTTTTTTTTTTCATAGCAGGATATTTTATTCACGTTGACTTCCTATGCTAACTCACCCAAAGTATATTTACAACTGCTTGATCACATTGATAAATTCCTTAGTGCCTTATTGCCTTAAATATTCAATGTTTTCTTTTTTAAATTAAATTTAATTAGTTATTCACTTTACATCCGGCTCATAATCTCCTCCCTCCTCTTTTCCCTGTGGCCTCACTCCCACTCATCAAAAAAGGGGAACCCCCACCCACCAACCCACCTGAAGAGAATGAGCTCAGTTCAACTCATGTTTCTAAGCGAGGCAGCAAGTGATCTCACAGGGTGAGACATCTTCCTGGCCAAAATGCTTTGAATAGAGTGGCACTGTCAATCAACTTGTCATATTCACTCCACCCTAATCTGCTTGGACTCTCTCTCCAAGCCTAAGCGTTAGTACAGGCCTGCACCAAGTACCACGGGTGATTGCTTAGTGTTTGGCATAACATTTTTAAACCGTGAAAAGTGTGTAACTCAAATAAAGTTTCAATTAAAAAAAACAATATCACCTTTTTTATACTTCATATGCCATGATACTGACTACACTTCACACACACACACACAAAACCAAAAACAAAACAAAACAAAAACCACTTAAAATAATTAAGAACAGCTACCAGAACCATTGGCATTTGTATTAGATGTGAGGTGAGTGCGTTTAAAATAACTTTCAACTGAAGAAAAATTTCCCATCCAAGGAACATTTAGCACAGCTTGAGATATTTCTGCTAGTCACCTTGCTCCTGGTGCCTAGTGAGCAAAAACAGAGATGCTGAAGCTAGTGTAAACCATGATTTCATTTATTTTACAGAAAGCATCAAGGAGAGCCCTGAATGGATGTCAGTGTGAACGCAGGATTACTGTCTGGAACAACATCGCCAAATACAGGAGGCCAACACAGACAGTGGCCCCTGAGGATCAGCCCAGCACAGCACATCACAGTGAGGATATCCTTGATGTCCTTCAAATAAAATGGGATTGAGATCATAATCCCAAAACCATCACGTTAGCGTCATCAGTTTTGGTAAACTGTTATTCTCACTTAGCCTTAATTATCTCCTCTATAAAAAATGATTGCATCCTGAATCAGTGTGTGGATGACATAAAATATTTGTCAAACTTAAAAGCCAGTTTTTAGGACCCAGGTTTAATACTCATTTATTGTAAAATAAACGTGCTTGTCCTATAGAATGTCAGAGTTGGCCTACAAACTGACTGAAAGACCGTGATTGTTTGAGACTTACCAAATGCCGATTCCTTGATACTTTTTAACTAGTATAAGAGAATTTACACAATAATATTTATTAGAAAAAAAACCGTAAGCTCTTGAAAAATTCACTTTTTTTTGACTAGTGACTTACCCAAATAATCCATGCATATTAGAATGACTGGTAACGTGTTGCTACAAAAATTTAGGCCTGTGTCTTACTGCTGTGCACTGCAGACACAGTATGTAGCGAGGAAATGTTATCATATGGATGAACATAGGCTGGCATAGAATTCTCTTCTGAGAAACACTTTCTCTACTTTAACATCAAAATTCATATTCCCCCCACCCGCCATCACTGCTCCTTGGGAAAAAAATTAACACAAAGTGAGATGATGTCTATGTCCTTCTTCATAATTAGTGATCATTCTCAAAATTCTATCAACAAAGCCCTTTCCTGAGATTTTTGAACTTGGGATCAGAAAGAAAAATCAAACCCTTGTTGTTTCCCAGGGTAAATTTTAAACAACAAAGCCAGCATGCTAGGGATTTGTTAATTTGACAGTGCTTAGAGTCAACTAAGCTTTGTATCTGGTTAGATCTCTACTGAGGTGTTGACTAAGCTACTGTTTATAGAACAGTTCTTGTCATTTTCCCTGTGGAAATATGGTTCTTCTATAGATTGAGAGGTGTTCTTTTTCAGTCTCTACCTGCTGTGTTCTAGTCTCAAAATGATATTTTCTCTGGATACAAATCTGAGATGTTATGCATCTGTATAACATGTTATGCATAAGATGTTATGCATGTTATCCTTCTGGTTGAATGAAGTATCACCAGTAAAATGTGGCTACCTATGAGAGACCATCAGAAACTCTGTGGAGCAGTAAAACATTCTGCAAATGAATACTGCACTCTTTATGGAACAAATTTTCTCGTAAAAAACAACTCTGATGACGGGTGATAAGGATCTCCCTGATTACTTGTAAAAGTTGACAGTACAGAACTTCTTTTAGAGACATTAAGTACATTTCAACCAATGTTTCCTGTCAAGCCAGGAATTCATGCCAGACAGGTAGAATGACTTCTATGTATAACCTATTATTAGCATCAGACAAAAAAAAAACTAGTCTATAAGGAACGTTTTCCTTCATATTCACACATTATCAAGAACCAAATATTTAATTTCTTTGTCTTTTCATATACACAACTATATTTATGTTGTCTTATACTAAAGTCTCTGTTAAATTGCATATGCATATGAATATATGTTATACATGATTATATACACATATTTTACAACGTGAACTAATAATTACATGGAATAAAATGCATGATCTTTGGCAAATACTAGGCTATGCCGTTTATACCAGTCTATCTGCTTGTTAGTCTTGCTAGAAATGTTTACTGAATGCAGAGAGTTCCTCCTTCTTCCCTTATTCTGCCTTTCAGGGCAAGTAACAAGCAGTGAAATAAGGAAAGATGGTTTAAAAACATAAAACCTCTTCCTGTGTAGATAAGGCTTAAAGAATATAAACAGATGGGTCTCTCCCACAGGACAGGTCATCATACCATCGGGAAAAATGAGTTGGCTGCTGAGTTAAGACGCAATGAAGTAATTGCTATGCACATAATTAAAATGTGATATTTCAAGAGGAGTGAATCCAAGCAGAAGAAAAAAAAATTACAGATAATACACACTATGGTTGTGGCCTTGAATTAATGTGTGCCTGAATGCAGAAGAAGCCAAATAAACAAATAGCAGTCATCAAAAAGTAGGAAAATGACAACATATCTCATTTAAAGACTTTACCTTCAGCATCTACTCCAATTACAATATTATTTATTTTTTGATAAACTCATTTGAAATGTACTTCTCATTAACAGCTAGATTTCGGGCATACAAACAAGCATTGTACACACTATTCCAATGCCTAGAAGAAGCCCTGGTGAGGGTGTAATGAAACAGCCAATGCAGAAAACATGGGTCTGGATCATACCTTGTCAATGTTTCAGAGACAGCTTTTGTATCTATATCTGAGTTCCTTGGCGGGCCAATTCAGGGAAGAAGTGGTCCCTGCCATGACTATCACGAAACTTCTTTCAAGGTAGAATTGAGTGTAGATAAAGAAAATGCTATAGAATTTTGAACAATGGAGGCTGTCCCCTTTCTGTCCAGGAAGCTGCCTAGTGAAAAGAAAACAGCAGATGCACAAGCAACTGTCATCTTGGGTAAAAGAGATCCTTTTCTTGGGACCATATCAGTTTCATGTTTACAGTTCCTCTGAGACTATATCTATATGATGACAGGCTTTCTGGTGAAAACTGAGAAATTCAGTTGCAAATGTGAATGCTACAAAATGTGTGGCTATTTGGCAACAGGCAGATCAAACATCTGGATCTTTGACTCAGTTTTTCCATTTTCACCCAATATTTTCATATCGTGAAAAACACCAATTAAAAAAAGAAGCCAATCTGGTGTTTTGGCTTTCCTACTAGCCAATTTGTATCTCAAATGGTTAGCCCAATTGATTGTGCTGTTTTGGATGGCCAAAATGAACAGATCACCATAAAAATAGTTGGTGGGGTGGCTGTTCTAATGTCTTTCAATCAATATGGTGGAATTATAAACTTAACTCATATGAGTGCTGTGCAAATGTAAATAATTTCTGATGTCTCAGAATTCAGTAAGCCATGAAGGAATAGATGATTATCATTTTCCTCTTTCCAGAAAAAGACTGAGACATCCAATCCAGCTGATTTGCTATAGGAAGCCCAGCAAGTTAGTGTCTATTTTCTACAGAAACTCGGGGTTCTTTTCTCAATGGGACATCAAAATGGACAACTGAGACCAAAACTACACATGCATACTTACAAATACCAGCTACTACAGTTTACTTTTGAGGATCCACAAAAAGGGAATACTGTAAGACTAAAGGAGAGGTAGATTGAATTAAAAAACTGAAGAGAAACTAAAAGAAATGCTACCAAAACCTAGCCTTACTGTGCATGAAAGCAAGATTACACGTATTTTAATTCTGGAGAAAAAAAACACCCACATCTTGGGAGGATGTCAACCAATGTTAAGAAACCAACTGCAGTTCAGTTTAGAATGTGAAAGGACATGTAAGGCAGGATATGAAATTTGATGTTCTGATATATATATGTGTGTGTGTATATTTTTGCAAAATTTCACTTAAGTAAAAGATGTAGTTATAACTGGTGGAAACACTAGTGAAGAAACAGATTGCTTTTTGGGAATTATTACATGACCTGTTTTAAAAAGAAACACAACTATTTATCTGAACAAGCCAACTTTGTATAAGATTCTTTCTCTTCTTGAAGACTTTAGTCCACAGATACAGCTACAAACACTATTGGAGGCCCATGTCGGGGGTTCCATATGATGAAGATGCTACAGCAGCCTGCAGGGATGGTACATTTTTACTCTGGCAATGAGTTTGATACTATGGATAGATTTAAAAAGGGAAAAAAAAACACTAAGTCAAAGAATAAAATTGAAATAATATTTAAAGAAAATTATTTTTTTCCATGTATTTTTAAATTTTGCAGCTTTCAAAATAACCCAGCATACAGTACCCCTCAGATTGACTGACTCATCCCCATGTCCACACACTTTCTTTAAAAACAGAAAAATCATTTTTGAAAATGATCAAAACATAACATTTTGCTGGAACAGATGCCTTGCCTGTGCTCTGTGCCACATTTTTGTAGTATTTAAAATGAACGTTTCAGTTTTAAACACCGAGTGACTAATCACGGCTGGGGTGGAAGGCCTGGTGGAGGCAAAGTCAGGCTCCCCCTATAACATACATGTGGAAAGAGCCAGGCTGCTTCAGCCTTGTGGACACCAGATGCTTCTCACTGGGCTATCTTTCTCAAGCCTGGTTAAAGTCCAAGGCGAGGTGGTAATTTTTAATATCTGATACTAATAAATTCTTCTAAGCCTATATTCTCCATTTTATTCTTGCATCTCTCACTGTATCCCAGGCTTTCTCTTAAGTGTCTTCAAAATACCTTTGTAGGCTACACTGTGTAGCTATAAAGCTACACTTTATAGCTCACACTGTGTCTGGCATCCTTTCTTAAAGTCAGACTCATTTGAAGGGTAAGGTATTTAGTGACCCAAATTATAAAAATTTTTTGTCTAAGAACATTAGGCATCATTTTTTCTTTTTGTCATGTTTTTTTTATAATAAGTGAGCTAATAATGACTGGGTTACTTTGTTGTCACCTTTGGGAGACCAGTCAGTTGTGATCTCCTTATTCCTCATCAAGGACAAACATAGGGGGCTTCTCTCTCTGGAATCATGTTGCTTTCATTTTGGAGGTGGATGAGGTGACTAGTACAGTGGCTTTTCTCTGCCCACCTCACTTCCAACTCTATCTAGACTTCTAAATACTAAATGAAGACTAAAAGAACACTGGAGAGATTAGTTACCACAACATAAGTTTTATAGTTCATTTAAACTTACTTGGATATTGTAGACTTCCTTACAATTTACAGTGACAATGTGTATTATTAATCAATGTCAAGCTGCAGATAGTGTGAGAAAATGCTATTTTTATATAAAGAAAACTCATTTGTTCATTTCTATTCTTAACACATTTTACAAGCTATGAACACCTGAATTTCTTCTGACTCAGTGAAGTCAGTCACATTCCTTATCTTCCCATCCTCAATGGAAAATCCAGGAGTTATGCAGAGCTATTGTTAAATATATACATTCCTACTTTGAAATCTTTTATATGTGTAAGGCAGTTGGACTGAATCTATGATTTGCCATAATGATAACATCAGTTCTCTAGAGTTTTGTAATAATTATTCAAACTAATTAACTTTCTAATCAATGGTGCTTATGTAGACAAAAGTGAAGCCAGGACTGGTCATTTCATGATCTGTAGTGTTTTGCTTTATGGTGAAATACAGCTATTTTACCTTCCTCACTGAAGGGCAGGTCTAATATCACATCTGTACTGTTTACCCGAGGCTCAATCATACATCACGTAATGGTAATTTTTTCCCAGAAAGGAGTCATAGTTCACATCTTCAGAAAAACGTGGTGAATGTATACAATGCTATAACAGGTGTGGAAACTCACTGGGGCTCAGGATAGACATTCCTGTGTCTTTAGATCATTTGGTTTATCATTATTCTGGAAAGTACCGTTTAGTGGATTTTTGTATTACCTAAGACAATCGTTGTTCCTTGTTAATGGATGACACTTACAAATGGAGACAGGGTTTGCTTTCATGATTGAATGTTGGAATGGGAAAACATGCCAAACAATCTAAGCAAAACTGCTTCATTTTATTGTGCCACTGTTGCTCTAGAATGTAAGACAACTATTACGTTATTAGAAACGAGCTGCAATTTAGCCTCTATTCGTTTGCAGTAAAGATAAAATATAAAAACTTGCTTGTGTTCCATGGACAAGGAGGTTGGAAGGAGCAAAGCTGCCTCTCTCTGCTGGCGGCTACTCACTTGCAATGTCATTGAGAGTTGCTGACACAAAACAATTGCCCCATCAACATGAGAAGGGAAAACATTGTTAAATTGTGTCATATGAAATCATATCTGAGAGTATCTTACATAATTCACGTATTTTGTGACTTCCTTGGGAGAATAAAAAAATTTAATGTGGGATTAGAAAATAGATCTCTGATAGGACTAGAAATCTTTATATCTCTTCTTATTGACAATGAGTATCTTCATTAATTTCTACAAGAGTAGATAAATGTTTAGGGCCTTGGAAAATTATACATTAGTATAAGGGAGAAAATTGAATGCATCAAGCATTGCCATGTGACAAGAAAAGCCTAAAAAAACTTGTGCAATTGAAACACAGAAACAAACAAACAAACAAAAACAAAACAGTGCATTCAGGAGTAGAAGAAGAGAGGGCTTGAAGAATGGAGACCATTTATTGTGGAAATTAGAACGGGGTATCACATAGTAATGTGGAATGCAGCAGCAAAAAGACAGAGCTAAGGATGCAGCCAGAGCTTGGTATAAGGGTCTAGTTAGAAAGTTTTAAAAAAATCTTTAAAATTATGTTTCCTGGGTATACAAAGATATTTTGCTATTGACTCAATAACAACTTGTGGTTAACAAGTCACTTAACTCGTTCAACAGACATAGGTTTTAATGAAGGCAGGCTCTCAAATGAGCTTCTTTGAAATCACAGTATTAACATCATTTAGGATGCTCTAAGGAGCACCACCGAGCATCTCAATGCACTTCTTAACTGTAATGACAAAGGTTTAGGCATTGGTATCACAAGGAGCCTCTTGTATTAGAGCACATCAGCAATGATCAATGGAGCATCGAGTCCTGGGAATTTCTGTAAATGTTAAGGTGGGGAGAAGGAGGTCATGTTCGCATTTGAACTACTGAGATCAATGAAGCTGAAAAGGTCCTTATTGAAGGATTTCTCAGTCTTAAATACTCTAGTATCCATTGTAAACAGCCATGGAGGTACTCTAGAAAAGGATATTTCTAACAGGGATTGACCATGGCTGTTTGCCTTTAGGCAGCATCTGTTAGAAAAGGCTTATGTGTGCAAGTTGTAATGTGGTCTCATAAGTGATCTAGATTTAAGTAAAATATACTACAAAGGTATATGCATGTATAATTTCATTCGAATGAAAATTATTTCATAACTGCTAAGAATTCAAGTTATTTTTCTTTTCCTAATTGTCGTTGGCTCTAAGGCTTGTCAGGATTCTGCTCATTAAATTCATCATCCCTTCTTATGGAGGAGCATTGAGGACAACTTCACTGGAGTGGCTCACCCACGCACAGCCCCCAAATCAGGCTGTTCATCATCGGAGTGTTTTTCTTCAAGCACACAAAGAAGCTATTTTCTCCTGGGTAGGGGCTTCCCCTGACCTCCCACCCACCCTTGTTAGGTAGAAAGTCATCCCCAAAGAAATGTGTCATTCTTGGAACAGAACATCCCTTAGTGAAGACTCACTGAGTAATCATTCAGCTTGAAGCATAAATCTACCCCGGGGGTCGGAAAAACCCACAGTTAAAGAGAATAAAGCCTTGCGTTCCAGGATATTAAAATAGATACAAGCACAAAAGTAGAAGTGCTGCAGTGAAACAAAGGAAATTCTTCAAAATTCAAGCATGTAACTGGTCCATAAACTCTCACCTGGGTCATGATTAACTCTTTAGTCACTCAAGGAGATCATATCCCCTCTTACTCAGGGTACTGTATGGTAGTTGATAAACCCTGAACCACTTCCTGCTGGTCTCATAAAGCTTGTGGTAAACACCAATGTTCCTTTCCTCCTTTCTTTATTCCCCTATCCCCTTCCTTATTGTAATGTTGACCCTGCAAAAGACATTAGACAAAGAACTGTGGGAACTCTGAATTCTCTCCTGAGTCACAACATTCTACCTGCAGCCAGACAGGCCTGGGCCAGGGAGTACAGCTGGCACAAGCCTTGCTCTATAGGTTGGAACTGAGCAGAGAGCTGTCCTTGCTGCAGAGGCTGGCGGGGAAGTTTCTGCTGGGTGGGCTAGGCACAGGTCCAACAGTGATCAACATGTTCTCGTCACGATTCAGGCAGCCGCCTGGCACTAGGGGGAATCCAAGCTGGATCCACCCAACAGGTGGGCAGAGAATTGCTCAGAAAATCAGCCTGTCTAGGGACTTGCTTATCTAAAAGACAGAATATGCAAATGGGGAAGGACACTGGCTTCTGATCTTATGCCCACTCCATTTAACTGTGAGGTTGTGGAGAAGTTATTCAAACAGTTGTTATCAAGACTTTTTAAAGGAGGGCTTGAAATAAGAATGATCTGTGGTACTTTCAGCACTTATTATATGCTAATGTTTCTTTTACTCTAATAGGTTAGATTTCATCCTTATATCTGTATTTCGTAAATGAGGAAACTGATTTTCAGGCCACCAGCTGGTAATGAGAAATCCAGATCTGACTTCATGGGCCTACATTGTAGCTGCATGCTAATTACTTTGAAAACTCCAACCATTCTTTGAAAGGTGATGCTGCAGTGGTTGGGGCTCCTGAGGCAGGAGATACTGTTGTTAGTAAAGGATGAGAATGACGGTCTTAAGCCATCCTCCCACTGTTGGCAGCAGGGCTAGAGGAGAGAAAGGTTGAGGTCTTCTCAGTTCTACGGCCCCAGGGAGGGTCTCCTCGGTATGTTAGAAAATAAACTACAGTTTTTCAGTCCTGTAGACCAGAGCCCAGAGAAAACTGAGAGTGGAACCATCTCTGGAATCCTGACTTCAGAGCAAAGCACCTCGAAAATTGGGAGATGACAATGGAGGGGTCCAGAGATCAGCCCTTGGTCAATGTCACTGGATTGTTATTCTCCTCAATCCTGGAACTCAGGAAAGACTGGCTCCACCGTATGTGCAAGGTGATTAAATATCAAAAGAACGGAGAGGCTGCAGGAAGCTTAGGAAATGTGGGCAATGACAGAAACAACCCCTGGTCAGGAACTGCAGCTGGGAGCACAAGGCAGAGACTAATGGAACCCCGTTGATTAAATACAGATTAAACACTAAAATTGCTTCCAGTTTTATTTATTTATTTATTATTTGGTAATGTTATGATATTTATGCTATCCAGTCTAGAGAGAAATGGCGTCTGGTAGTCTAGCATGGTACTATGAAAAATAGAGTGGTACAGAGCAGTGTGTGGTACATACGATGAGGACCAGTTAAGTTTACTGTAGTATAGAATAGGGTGCGGAGTGCTAATAGATAGGAAAGCATGGGGGCATGAGTTTAGTTTCTGCTGTGCTTTGTAGTGCACTTCAGTTTGCTATAGCGTAGTCTTGAGTAATACAGAAAAAAAAAGGAAAAGCTATTGAGCTCGAAGTCAGGACAATCAAATTCTCATCCTTTCTGTGCCATTAATAAGCTGTAGAGCCTTGGATAAATCAGTCAGCCTTTTTTGGCTGCATTTTTCTGTAGCATGTAAAATGAGGGGGTTGGAAAAGATGATCTTGAAGGTCAGTTCTGAGACATCCCACAGCTTGGTCTTACTCATGAGATCTCTAAAAATTTATACTTTCTGCCAAGATTTAGAGGTTCCTTATACAGACTTTCCCCAAGTTTAGAATGCCAGATAATGTTCCTGGAAGAGAAGAAGAAGGAAAAAGCCCATAAATAGATTTCAGTACCAATCCAACATTGAGAATTAAATTAAATGAAAGGTTAACTTATTGCAATACAATCCTAGTCATAATTCTTTGTTAAATGGAGGATATTCTTAGCCAGAATCCTGGGAGGTCTGGGTAGCTGCAGTCCAGTTCCAGAAAGCTTGCTTTGTTCTAACCTAGTAGAGGCACAATTGCAGTACCTGGAAAGTACGCAGTCCACATGGTTAAAGCAACTGGCCAGATGAACACATTGACACAGACTTCCATGGCTGCTTGCCTAGAAGTCAAAGATGTCTTTGCTGGACAAGTGTGTAGTGGTCAATATTTTCAAGTTTAATGTTCATCGTTTCACTTAGTAATAACTACAGTAAAGCTTTTAAGGTAAAGTGCACCAAAACAATTACAAAAAGCATAGAGATTTCTTGCAAATCATAAGTTTTGTAAAATGAACAGTATTGTGAGCCAGAATCCTTGGAGGTCTAGATTGCTGAAGAATGGATCCAGAAAGTTTGCTCTTTCATACCCTGGTGGAGGCCCTGGCAACCTCTTTGGACTCTTAGTGTTCTTTCTTTTGCTTTCAGGATTTATGCATCTTCATATTTCTCACGTTTCAGACCACTATCTGATGACTTTCTGCACTGGTAGACTATGTTTCCTTGCTCCAATAACTTTCCCCCATGTGTTCTCTCCCATACTCACATAGCATTGTATCATGAGGCTGAATCAATGTTGTGTTAACATTATTTTTCTAAATGAAATATTATCCACAGCTTACAGATTTATATGTGTTACGATTCTGTTTCATTCCTGACTTTAATTTAACTGAAGTTAATAATGTTATTTTTTGATTACTTAGTTTTCTTTATAGGCATTCTTACCATATTCAGATTTCTTCCAAAGGTTTATCAAATTAATTTTCAAGAGATTGATCCATAATCCTTCACTCCTTGGCTATTTTTGGTTTGTTTTGTTTATTTGGTTTTGGTACATCTCTAGGCTTATTCCATAACTGTAATCTTGGAATTTCCTCAGTTCATCATCATTGAAATTCCCTTTGTTTACTCCTTGTTTGCATTCTCCTGTCACATGCATTTCTCCTTAATGATGTATTACTTTTTTTAATCACCTACTGATTTACCACATTATGAAAGGTTGAACATATGCTATTGAGTGAAATTATGGTAATAACATACCTCAACATGCCTGGCTTCTTTATTTCTTTGAATCACAATCTTTGAGTCTGGAATGCCTATGCCTGTGATGTTACATCATCCTGGAAATTCCCTTGTTCATTATTGTTCCATTCAGACTTGGTGCACTTTTTCTTAATCCTCTGTTCTTCCACTCTGTAAACTGGAATTTCTTCTGTTGGCTAAAAGTTGCTAATGGCTTCCTCAGATGTGTAGGGGAGCACAATAGTGGATATATTGCATGTTTTAAACTATCCTCATTTTAATCCTTACAAATTATTGATAGTTTAGCTAGATATGAAACTGCAGCATGGAAGTATTTCACTCAGAAAGAAAATTAAAGCCATGGATCCATTGGCTTAATGTTTTCAGTCTGATCTTGAAAAGCTGAATTTATCCTGATACTTGAAAAACATATACGTATACATACACTAAGAATATACATACATACTAAGAATATGGATTATTGTGATCTATTTATTTGGTTGTTTATTCTATGTGTTTAATATACATGAATATACATATACACTGTTTCACCTATCTGGAGATAGATTTTAAAATTATTTTGCCTTGGCAGTTCTTGATGAGTTCTAGGCCAGCCTGGTCTATAAACTGAGTCCAGGACAGTCAAGGCTACACAAAAAATCCCTGTCTTGGAAAACCAAAATTAATTCATTAGTTAATTAATGAATAAAATTATTTTGCTATGTTTAGCATTCTGAAATCTCTCAGTGGTGTTTCTTTGTATGGGTCTAATTTTTTCTCAGGTTCTATATTTAGGAAGAATTTTCAAAATATAAAATTTATACTAAAAATTATTTCATTATTTTTATTAACTAGTTTATATTTTTCCCTTGAAAATGAAAATAATTCAGCTATGGGTCTTCTGGGTCTTCTCCTTTACTCTCTTAAATTATTTTTATCTTACTTCCCATCTCTTCTTTCCTTTTTCCTAGCAGAGATTTTTTTTTTCATTTTCCAGCTCAAAACTGAATTTTCCTTTTCTGTTATGTATAGTATTTAAATTTCAAAGAACTGGTTTTTCCTTTGGAGGGGTAAATGGGATGGATTTCCCCTTACATTTTTAAAAGCTTACTCATATATCATATCCATGAAGACTTCCTTCTTATTCCAATCTATTTTATAATTTTGACAGTGAACCATACTTACAAAAGATTTAAAATTAAAAAATCCACCTCGTTTTCTTTGTACAATGTGTGTGTGTGTGTGTGTGTGTGTGTGTAGTTAATCTTTATTTTCCACAAATTCTCTACTGGAACCTAATAAGCATTCATAGAAATATGTTGAATGATTACAAATTTGCATCATCTTATATAGACATCTACTGAGAAACGGAAATAATGTCTGCCTTCTTGTTTCAGCACTCACTCTAGTGAACTGTAATTTTTGTGATCTATTTGTGCCTTGTTTGCCACAGGGTTGAGGATGAATTTTCATGACTGTATATCAATAAGTTGATGAAAATTTCTCCAGTGTCATGATAAACAAACCGTGCGTTTTTCCTTAAAACAGTGGGTTGGTGTTCTGTAATAAGACATCAAAGTAACATTATAGGACATGAGTATTAAAGAACAATAAGAATCAACTGTAGAATAATAAGAATCAACATAGGCTTATTGATATATATATATATTACATGAATATATGCCATACATATATATTATATAAATATTACAGCATATATATTATATACATAAATATTACAGTTTTCTTCTTCAATAATCTGTTTCTTCTAATTTGTGTTTATTTCTGATATATATATAGATATAGATATATATGCTATATATGACTTTAGCAGTTTTTGATATCTTTATGGTTTTATTCACAATAAAAACAAAAAATCTAAGACACCTAAAATGTTCTTGCAGTGTGAATGGTCTCATGGTGACTTTAAGATTCACTAGCCCTGTACTTAGTTTTTCAACACTTATTCACAAGTTAATATTTCTGATATTTCTGCATTTCATATGTACTTTACAAAGAAAACAGTATACATATATCTTAATGTGGCATTGACTACAGAATTAACAATGTAATGATAAATTAGGGTGTAATCAAAATATACTTCATGAACTTCTCAAACACTTATGCACTATTTCTTGAAATGAATGCATATTTTTAAAGAAATGAAGATTTTTTTTGGTTGCTTTTACAATGGTCCTGCCACTATCGAACCACTGGATGTATCTTGTCAGGCAAGTCATTATTACAGATTGTGGCGTTCACAGTTGGGTAGGATGTTGAGCACAGAGCTTCCTAGCACTGTGAAAGCTACCTAACAGGGAGGAAACTCTAAGACTCTTGTAAGGAATTTTATCTCTGTCCTTGACGTGTCAGCATTAAAGTCTTCAAATCTTTGTTTTTTGTTTTGTTTTTCTGATGGGTAGCAAAGAGCAGTGGCAACAGCAAGTATCGCTTTGGTGTCCTCTAGAGTCTCACTGATCAATAATTATAGAAAGGTATTCCACACCTATTCCTGAATTTTTTTTTTGTTTCATATCCTATGGTTCCTGGGAAGAGCAACTTTCACATGCACCATACCTTTAACCACTTTGGTGGTAGTGGTGGTGGTGGTAGTGATTGTGGTGGTAATTGTATTTTTAATAAACTTACAAGCTAGAGGCTTCTAAAGGACTCTTTCATAGTCTTTATCTTTAGCTAGTTCTCCCCATCCCTCTCCCCCTCTCTCTTCTCTCTCCATTCCTCATCCCCATTCCATTTCAAACCTTTCCTTTTTTATTAATTAATTCAATTTACATCTCAATCAGAAGCCATTCCCTCCTCTCCTTCGAGTTCCATCCTCCCTCCTCAGAATAGGGGAGCCCACCTATCCACCCAGACACCCCAGCTCATCTATTTACATGAGGACTGAGTTTGTCTTTCTCCCCTGTGAGCTGCTCTGGAAATCCTGTCAGGGGGGAAGTGACCCAAAAGCAGGCAAGATAGTCCCTGTCAGAGATATCCCCCACTCCCCTAACTAGTGGGCCCACATGAAGCTTCAGGTGTCCATTGGTCTTATCTTCTTGGGGTCTGTGCACTGTAGTATGTCTATCCTGTACTACATGACTAAAATCCACTTATAAGTGAATATATACCATGTGTGTCTTTCTGGGTCTGGGTTACCTCATTCAGGATGATCTTTTTTAGTTCCATCTACTTTCCTTCAAATTTCATGATTTCCTTGTTTTAGATGGCTGAGCAGTATTACATTGTATAAATGTACCAGTTTCTTTATTTATTTTTAGGGTGATGGACAGCTAGGTTGATTCCTCTAGCTATTATGAATAAAGCTGCTATGAACGTGGTTGAGTTTGAAGCATCTTTTGGCCAGGAGTAGTATAGCTGGGTCTCAAACCTTTCCAATTTCAGAATTTTCAACTCTCTATGCTCCCATTACAAGTGTTATATTATCTCCCTCCTGAAAGGCTTCATATTTTTCTTCCCATCTAATGCTCCCTTTCTAGCTTCATGACCTACAGGCACTACCAGTTACACATGTTGGTTTAATAAGTCGGAGTTAAAAATCCACTTATGATGAAGAACATTCAGCATCATCTACCTAGCTCTGAGTATCTTCTAATCTAATTTTTTTAGTTTCATCTATTTTCCAGTAATTTTTATAATACCTATTTTATAAACGAATAAAATTCCTTCAAGGATGTGTACAATTTCATTATTCATTCATCACTTGATGAACATCTAGGCTAGTAACATTTCCTGCTCATTGTAAACAAATCAGCAGTGGACATGACTGTACATGTTTCTTCAAGTAGGCTACAGAGACCTTTGGAAGCATACCCAGGAATGGTACATCTGAGTCATATGGAAAATACATTTTTAGCTTTTCGTGAAGCCTCCACAATGATTTCCAAGTGGTTCCACCAATTTACAAGTTCCACCAACAGGGTAAAGAAATGTTCCCCTTCTCCACAACCTCACCAGAATTTACTGTCATTTTCTTGTTATGAGCTATTCTGATTTAAGTGAAATAGAATTACAGAGTAGTTCTATTTGTACTTCTCTAATGATTGAGGAAACTGACCATTTTTTGTCATTTAATTTGTTTTTTAATTAAATTTTTATTTTTTATATTAATTACAGCTTATTTACTTTGTATCCCAGCTGTAACCTCCTCCCTCATTCCCTACCAACCCCACCCTCCCTCTCTCATCCCTCACATGCCACTCTCTAAGTCCACTGATAGGGGAGGTCCTCCACCTGTTCCGTTTGACCCTAGCTTATCAGGTCTCATCAGGACTGGCTGCATTGTCCTCCTCTGTAGCCTGGCAAGGCTGTTCCCGCCCCCCCTCAATCCCCTTCTCTCAGGGAAAGGTGATCAAAAAGCCAGCCACTGAGTTCATGTCAGAGACAGTCTCTGACCATTTTAAAATATTCATTAGATGGTTGTATTTGTTTAGCTCCATACATTTTTATTGGCTGTTCTATGTTCTTGATGTGTAGGTCTTTATTCTAGATTTTCAATCCTCTTTCAGACTATAGTTGGTTTTCTACCATTCTGTATGCTATCTCTTTATTTATTTAACATTTTCTTTGCTAAACAGAGCCCTTTAAATTTAATGAGGTTCAATTCTTGCTTTTATTTTGAGTGTCCTATTCAAAAAGTCCTTACTGTTGCCTCTATTTTAAAATGTATTCCTTCCTCTTCTACTTAGCAGTTTCAGAGTTTCAGGTACTATGTTGGGGTCATTGATCCATTGGTCCTTGGTCCAACTCCATCTGGAGTTGTTTCGTGCAGGGTGAAAGAGAAGGATCCAGTTTCAAAGTTCTACATGTAGCTATCCAGGTTTCCCAGCATCATTTACTGAAGAGTTCTGTAGCATCATTTACTGAAGAGTTCTGTAGCATGAAATTAGGAATGATGATAACTTCAGTAGCATCCCCTATGTGTAGGATTGCTTTCTTTATTCACGATCTTGTGAACTTCCATTTTAACTACAAAATTTTTTCTTTCAATTTTTGTGAAGAATGGCACTCAATTTTTAATTCTAATTGCAACAAATCTGCAGATTGCAATGGTCATTTTCACAATAATATCTCTACTAATCAATGAGCATGAGAGTTTTTTCACTGTCTAGTGTCTTACATTTCATAATACTGTTTTTAATTTTTTAATGTAGAATTTTTTCTTTTTTGTTTTTCTTCTTTGGGTAAATTAATTCCAAAGTAATTTATGTTTTGAAGCTATTACGAATGAAATTCTGATTCCCTTCTCAGTACTTTTATTACTGATATGTCTATAGGAAGGCTCCTGATTTTTGTATGTTATTTTATAACCTGCCACTTTGCTGAAAGTCTGTATCAGCACTAAGAGTTTCCTGAAGGTATTTTTACTCATATAATTACATATTCTTCAAATAGGGATACTTTGAGGTCTTCTTTTTTTCTACTTTCGCCCTTTTGCTTATTATTTCTTGTTATATTTTTATTTACTGACCTACCTAAGCTCTCAAACACTATGTTGAATAGACACATAGAGCACTAACACAGTTTTTTTTTCCCAATCACACCAGTTTCTTTCTTACTTTTTCGTGTAGCATGATGTTAACTATAAATTTGCTGTATAGAATCTTTATTATTTTGAAGCATTTTCCACACAGATCTAATCTTTCAAGGTATTTGGTCATGAAGGAATATTGAATCTTGTTGAAGGCTTATTTTTTTGCATCTATTGAGATGATCATATTATTTATTTGAATCTTTTTATATTAAAATGACATTTAAAAAATTTTAGATATATTGAACCGTCCTTGCATCACTGGCTGGAGTAAAGCCAATTTAATAATGGCAAATGATATTTTTGATGAGATTCAATTTGTAGGAATGTAATTGAAATTTTTTATCTTTGGTCATCAGAAAGAATGCTCTATGATTTTCTTTTTTCCAGTGTCTTTATCTAGCTTTGGTATCATCCTAATACGGATTTAAAGGCTTGGCTTGGAAGCATCCCTTAAAAGGCTTGGAAGCATCCCTTTCTTCACTGCACTACATCAGTTTGAGAAGTACTGGTACTGGTTCTTCTTTGAAATCTTACAGAATTTTGTGGTGACTTCATATAGACCTGGGCGTTTTGGGTTGAGAACTATCTTTATTACTACTTTACTACATGTTTGCTATAGCTCTGTTTAAATTACTCATTTTATCTTGAATTAACTTTGGTAAGTCATAATCATCCAATGATTTATTTCCTTTGTGTTTTTCAATTTAATGAGTATAAATTTTTAAGAATTTTGAAGCCAGGCATGGGGGTGGGGGGTGCACACCTTTAATCCCTGCATCAGGAGGAAGAAGAAGGTGGATCTTTGTGAATTCGAGGTCAGTCTGGTCTACAAAGCAAGTCTAGTATAGCCCAGGCTATACAAAGAAACCCTGTCTCCACAAAACAAAACAAAGAAAAAAAAACACAGAAAAAGAATTTTGAGTATCATTTATATCTGTTGAAATATCTCCCTATTCCTCTCTAATTTTGGGGTTTTAAATATTTCTTTTGGTTAATTTGGCAAAGGGGTTTGTCAATCTATTGGTTTTTCCAAATAACTTATTGTTCATTGGTTCTTTATAAGTTTTGCTTGTTCGGTTGGTTTATGCCATTAATTTCTGTCCTGATCTTAATTATTTCCCCACGGCAACTTCTTTGGGGTTTAGTTTGTTATTATTTTTCCAGTGTCTTAAGTTGCATCATTAATTAATTTATTTGAGCTGTTTCTAACTTTTAATGTAGGCATTTCAAGCTATATGCTTTTCTGGTAGGAACAGTCTATTTTGTATTCCATAGGTTTTGGTATACTATGTTCTTATTCTCATTCAATTCTAGCCTTTAAGAAAAATTCTGCTTGATTTTTCAATGACCATTCATCATTTAACACTATGTTCTTTAATCACCACCACTTTGTACATTTTTAGGGTTCTTTTTTTATACTGTTGGTTTCTAGCTTTAGCCTACTGTGATCAGATAAAAATACAAGGAGTTACTTCCATTTGGCTTCTTGGGACTTGATTTTTGTCCTATCAGTAACTTATTTTAGAGGAAATTCCATGGTGGTTGAGAACAACTCATTTTCTCTGGTATTTGGATGTAATATTCTGTAAATGTATGTTACATTTTTCTGATCTATGATGTCATTTAACTTGTAGATGTTTTTATTGTTTGTCTAAGTCATACATGTAACAATGAGAGTGAAGTAGTGAAGTCACCTACAGTTACTGCGTTGGGATTAACCTGTGACTTTCTATCTGCTAGTCTTTGCTTTATGAAAGTGGATCTGCCTGTGTTTGGTGTGTTTGTGTTCAGAATTGTAAGTCCTCTTTGTGGAATGTTCTTATGATCAGTTGAAGTGACTCTTTTTATCCCTTCTGGTTTCAAGTCAGTCTTTCAACTATATAATCTTACATTTGCTTCCTCAATCCATCTGCCTGAAACATCTATTTTCCATCTGTATTGCTCTAAGATAGTGTATGTATATGATGGTAAGGTGTGCTGCTTGGTGGCAACCAAAAAAAAAAAATAGATCCTGTTTTTTCATCCCATCTGCTAGCCACTATCTTTTGATAGGGGAATTGTGATGGCTAATATTTAGAGTTATTATTGAATGGTGTACATTCATTCTTAAAATGTTATCAGTTTTAGTTCTTTTTCATGAACAACCATATTAGGGTTATTGATTCCCACCCTCTGTGATATATGGGCAATGCTTAGCTCTGTCTTCAGTCTTATCCATTAATTCCAGTATTCTTCATAGGTCTGGACTGATAGTTACAGATTTCTTTGGCTTGTATTTACCATTTTTTTCTTTTTCCCTCAATTTTGGTAAGTTTTTTTTTACCTTGTATAGTCGTTTATGTTGGCATTTTGAGGTCTTTGAAAACCGTAAATCTTTCCCAACCTTTCTGGCTTGGGAAGGTTTTCATAGACAATAAACCATTGTTGTGATGGGCTCATCTTTGTATGTAACTTGGTATTTAACTTACATGAGTTTCAATTTCTTTTGTTGACTCGGTATATTCAGTACTTTAACTATAAGCTGACATAGGGTGTTTCTTTTCTGGCCTTGTCCACTTGGTGTTCTATATCCCTGTTTTGGAAAAAACATCTCTTTATCTACATTTTGTAGATTTTCTTTCATGGTTTTATTTTTTTTAAATATCCCATAATTTTGGCACAAAATCTTTCTCCTTCTGCACACTGACAGTTTGTTAATTTTATCTTTTCATGGTTCACCAAAGCTATCGCTTGTTCTGTCCATGCTTTAAAAACATATTACTGATTTTTATTAAATTATCTAATTCTTCCACCATGATCTCAACCCCTGATATTTTGCCCTTCATATGATCCAATCAGTTGGTGAGACATTTTGTGGAACTTCTTATTTGACTTATCTGGAATGCTGTAGGAAAAGCATGCAGAATGACCTCACCAGGTGAATGGGCTGTTGGCTGGAGCATATACTAAAAGACTGACCTCACAAGAGCATCTGGGAGAGGGACCAGAGTCTCATTCATGCATGTTATGAGAGGCAGTATTGTGTAACAAGATGCCTTCTCTGTATGATCTGACATAGGTGTAGAAGTCTCTGCCTACTTATTGACCTCATGGGATGGCCGCTATTTTGCTAAAAAAATTATTTTCAAAAAGAGAATAGTCTTTCAGTTTTATGCATGCAGAGGAACATTTTTTAACTAATGACATCCATTTATTTTTAATTTTTACAAAGAATAAAAGGACAGATAAAAGTTTATATTTCTTATGTTTCTGTTGACAGCCCTAACTCATGTATGTAAGGGCAGCACTAGTTGTAATCAGGGGTTTAAAAAGGAGGACATGATGTTGGGAAGGGATGATGTAGTATCTGGGAGCAGTTTGAGGAGGAGTAGGGGTGCACATTATCAAAATGTTTTATATACATAAGTGAAATAAGCAAAGATTAAATAATATATATTTTAAATTTTAAGGAAAGGGGATTTTCACTGAAATACACATTGAAAAATGATCAATTTAACAAGATCTTAAATGAACTAAAAATATCCAAATTATTTTTATGGAATATCATGTAGTCATTAACTATTATATTGATAAATAAAGGTCACTGTTGAAACAAGCTTCTTGCCTGTGATAACTGGTATTCACTACCAACTTGAGGAGATTAATCTTGGAAACTTTTGGACATAACTGTGAGGGTATTTCTAGAGAGGTGTAACTAAGGATACAGGACCTACTCTGGAGTAGGTGACATTATCCAATGCATGGGGTTATCTAACCCTAAGCAATGAATATTCAGACTGAGTGACAAAGAATAGAAAATGCAGGTGAAACCTCCTAGTCTTTGTGCTTCATGGTCCACTGATATATGAGCAAGCAAGCTGATGCTCTTGGCAGCACAGCCGATAGCCACTCCCACAACCATGCCTTCTCCACAGCAACAACAGGCTTTAATGATAATGAGGCTTAAGTTATTCATTGTCAGCCATTTTCTCAAAGCAAAAAAAAAATCACTAATCTCTTATGTAATAAATACATAAATATAGAAGATGCTGTGAAGTATAGTAGAATAAAATTATTTCAGAAATCATATGTAATCATAGCTGTATTAATATTTCAAGAGGTAAGAAATTACAGACTTGATGGGATTGTGAGTTGTGCTTATGTTTATGATGTCATATGATACATATAATAATTATGTATTATATAGTAAATTTTCTACAAAAAGAAATGTACATATATATATTAAAGCGTAAAGCTTTAGAAATAACCTACATTCTTTGTTCTTATGAGAGTTATACAGGTATCCAGAATTAGAGTAACCAATAATTATATTTTGTCTTGTACCAAGGGATTTTCTTATAGCTAGACATTTTATTGGTAAAACTTGAATT
The DNA here is from genome assembly GCA_028658305.1 of Pachyuromys duprasi. Classification (NCBI taxonomy): domain Eukaryota; kingdom Metazoa; phylum Chordata; class Mammalia; order Rodentia; family Muridae; genus Pachyuromys; species Pachyuromys duprasi. Next base: position 41,625,048 of record CM053760.1, read on the forward strand.
TTACAGGATAAATCGATTGTGGATCATACTGCAACCAGAACTCTCAATTAAATGATACAAATACGAATGATTAGGCTTATAACTAGATTGTACCTTCAACATTGTCAGTAAGTCATCCTGTTCTAAAAGACAATTTAATGGAATGGTACTTATAAATCCAATTATAACTGTTCAAAGGTTCTAGTACTGATGAAAATTTGTATAGAAGTTTGCAATTATTGTTACCAAGACTCAAGGAACCAAAGGGGAATGTTACTGTGTTTTGTAATGCTGGAAAGTATCAGTTGCTGTCCTCTTTGCTGTCCTCTTTCTGAGTTCTCTTCTTTTGCTTTGCCTACTTAGTTTCTGGGGACTTCCCTTTGGTTTCTTAATATATATTTCAGCAATGACCCAAACATTGGCTTCACTTTTACACTGGGACTCTTAAATTTATACTGCCTTCTACTTTTTCAGGATTTAATTTTCATCTCTGAATTTCCTGTGATTTGTCATATCCCACCGTAAAGTCTCCACTGCTGCGTATCCAAGATCATATAATTCCCATGCAAATTAATCACTTTTCCAATTCAAGCTACCTGGTTTAGACATCCTGGATTCATTCTTTACCATCACCTTTCCTAAACCAATTCCCTTTACTCTGATAATATAAACTTCACAATGCTCTCATCTTTATTCTGTTACATGCATAATGTCTGTCATTTTGGTCATTGAGTAGCATATTTAAGGAAGTCTTTGGAACTATTAGGAAGGCAAGAATTTTGGTGGTTTTTTTTTCTTTTTCAGGTAGCCAAATACCACTAAATTACTAACCCTTCAAATTAAATAAGATCGAGCTATTCCTTGGATTTCTTATACTTTCTGAATTTGGCTTTTGATAACCACGCCAGTCATTGCTGGTTATCACTCATCCTAACACTAACTTTTATTGTGTCTTATTCAATGATTGAATCGTATAGTGTATTAATGGAGGGAAAGTGGGTTTGTAGGCATAGCCTCTGACCCTACTTTCTTCCTTGACATGTGTGACAGATATTGCCTGCCTGAAAAATACAAGAAGTTTGGTGAAATAATTACAGATTTTGAGGATTTCCCATTTAGCTTAGTCATATGTGAAAACTAAGGCCTTCTTTAAAAGTCATTTTTTTTTTACCGTGAGTCTTAAAGAAGAATAAGTGTTGGTGACATAAACAGACTCTTACTACATCAATATATTCACAAGTAGGGAATTGCCCTACTAACCGTCTTCATTGAAGATAAGCTTAACATCAATTTTATTTTCTGTCTTTTTCTTAGAACATAAAAGGGTCTTTCAGAAGGACCAACAAGCTACCCCTCCAGAAAAACAACTGGAGATACAAAATTAGAGTATATCAGGTGGGAAGGGAGTAGTAACACTTTATTCCTTCTCTGATCTATAGTGTTCCATCCATTCATCAAAAGGTAGAGAGAATGCACAAAGAAAATAATGATATACCAGTCTCTTCAAACTTTCTTCTTCTTCAAACAAGGGTCATAATCAGATTTAATATTCAAGAAGGAGTTACAGTCTTTGAAAAGAATTACAGCTCTCTGCCATGCTGGTGAGTCACTCCCAAACTTTAGAGGATATGTTGGGTGGTAGGACAGAGAGTGGGCTGTTGCTATCTACTCTGCTTTCAAGTATGGAGCCATATGGACAGCTTGAGTTTGCTCCTGGAATGTGGGCCTATCTTGGATCAGAGGCTTATTCATGTCTCAGAAGGTTTGATGTGGTCTGTGGCAGGACAGGGAGAATAGACTACTCAATTTAGGAAGTAATTATTCTCTCATCCATGACAAGGTAAGGGGGGAAGGGAGTCCTTTCCCATGAAGTACATAGAAGAAAATAATCTAGAGCTATTTAAGTCTGTCTCAAGAAAGAGGGTGCTTAGAAGCAATGGAATCCATCAAAAGAAACTGGACATGGAAAAGACCATCTGAGAACAGTATGTGGGGAAGGGCCAGCTGGCTACAACACACTGGTGAAATAAAAACTTGGGGAGAAGGAGAAAAGTTAAACATACCTCTTCCCAGATGGTGGGTGCCTACCCAAAATAGGCCTTGACTAAGAAGGAATAGAGTAATATACCCTTGAATTGAAAATTGCAATTATATGTATTATCTGCTTTTGAACATGCTACCTTATCAACTGACAGGTTTCCAGTTCAAATTGTTTTTAGAACTGCCTATCTGTGGCCTAAGGTTGAGTTGAAAAGTGTTGATATTCAGAAAAGGGAGACAAAACAAAATGGGTTTTGTCTACATTCTTGGTTTTGTCGCAATTTTGGTCATAGTTTTCACATATTGATTTTCATTTGGGATGATTCAATTTATTTCAATGATACTTTATCAAATATTTACTATAAACATTATTATAAATGATTAAATACAGTAGATTATTTAAAATTCTAAAACTTGGCTTTGGATGTCAGCTCTTCCTTATCTAATTCTTAGTTTTATAGCAAGGAACTTATTTCTGTGAACCTAAGACTTTTCATGTTGAAAAGAGTCTTTGGAGTGTTGGAATGTTATATGGGGTAATAGGAAAGTCAGCAACTCTGGTAACTGTGTGCAGAGAGTACAATAAATGATTTCTTTGTGGGTATTTTTAAAGAGCTTTAAAACGCAAGACTTGTGTTTGCATTAGGATATCATTTCATTGTAATTTTGAACAAGTTCTTTCTTGTCTTCAGAGGAATTGCTTTTTAAATGCACCCAAGAGGCAGCCTGTGGGCTGGTCTCCACAGTCACACAAAGACACACATAGAATAGCAGTAATAATCAGTCATAGGAATACTGGTTAACCACAATGACACACACCTCTAAAGCAGATAGTCAAAATGAAAATTTAGAAAGTATCTTTATAAATGGATGTCTTATAATAATGACTACATCTTGAGCAGTGACCGAAATAGTCTGATCTTGCACCTTTTTGGCATCCAAAGAATGTAGATTCAGCACACCCCAAACCTCAAGTGGCTCTTTTCAGACTGCTCAAAACCCTCTTTGGTGAAAAGCTACTTGTATCTTGGTGAAAGATGAGCCTTGTGTGTCTACTGATTTTCCTCCACATTTAAGAGCCTGGGGAATGATGTGGTGGACATTAAGATGACTAATACAGATTCTCTGTCCTCATGGAACTAGACAGTGACTGGGGTGAAGACAGCGAGGATGAACCCAGAAACAAAACCCAGATACTAAACTCTAGCCCCTAGATGGGGGTGGGAGTGGTACAGGGAGGCAAGGAACAAGATACCACAGAAGTTTTTAAAAGATCAGGCAATCCCAATTAAAACCAATCACCTCAGCCATCTACCTCGGGCATTGTAATTACATGGTCTTCTGACCTGCTTCCCACCTCCACGTGCTGTGTGCTGTGGATGACATCATTCTTTGGCATCATTCACCGCAAGGGGATGCTGGACTTTCTCTGACCTGACTGAATGCTTCGTAGATCTCAGGCCCATTTTTCATTCCTTGCCATCTCCACACACTTTTTACCAAAACGTGACAAGAAGCACTGACCACAATTTATATGTACCTCATTAATTTCTCATAGAGACCTGCAGTAATTTCCTTCCATTTATGTTCACTCAGACTCTTTCTGATTCCTTGTCTTTCCTTTGAACTGTTTATTTTCAGTCTGTGCCAGAGACTAGGAAATTTATTTCTCCAGTCCTAATGTAGCTAAGCTTTATATAGTTTCTTCTTCTACATATTTGACCTCATCCTCATTATTTGACATTTCTTCACATAGGATTTTATTAACTGGTGATCAGGGTATGTTCCCAATTGTCTTTTCATCTCGTCCTCAATTTCATCACTGGTCTCTTATGTGGAGAACTAATTTTCTACTTTCATCACCTTCCTACAAAATCCTTTATTGGGCAAAAGTATTCAGAGAGAATGCAGTTTTAAAGTTTTCTTTTCTTCCCCAAATCCTTCTTCTATCTTTTTCACTATATTTAGAACAAATCAACAGAAAATTTAACTTTCTCTAAAGACAAGATAGGAGAGCAAATATGCTCATTAACAACGTACAGGTCTCTCCTTAAATGTGCCTGCAAACTTTAGGCACAATTCTTTCAGAGAGCGAGATTTAGAGGATGACCTGGAGGATGTCATTTTTATAAAGTTCATCAACACCCACGACTCCTCCCACGCATGTTTTAAGATGATGACCGTCTTTCCAATAACTTATTCATACTTCTCCATTGGCCTTGCTATGACCCAAAGCAAATGTAGCGTTTGGGTTGGGCAAAGCTGGGATGCTTCCTATCTCCATGCTCTCTCCTCCCAGCGGCGTTTCCTTCAGATGTCTTCTGTCTGTGGCTTCCTGAATACCACACCCGTGAGAGCGTCTGCCTTCTCCCAGTCATTGTTTCTTCATCTCTTTGTTGGTTACTTCTTTTCCACCTGATTTCAGTGATGGACTCTGAGATTTAGGCCTTAGCCTTATCTTCTCTACATTTCTTTCCTTGTATGTGTATGTGTGTGTGGGTGGGGGGAAATCTATGGGTGTGTGCAGGTGTATGTGGCTGTGTGCCTGCAGAGGTTGGAAGGAAACACAAAATTCCCTGGAGCTGGAGTTATAGGATGTTGTGAGCTACCTGGTGTGGGCCCTGGAAAATGAACGTGGGTCCTATGCAAAGCAGCAAGTACTCCTAACTGCTGAACCCTCTCTTCAGCCCTCTTATTTTCTGTTGACAGTTTCACACTTAATAATTTTCATCTGACATCATAACTATACTATGTGTAGGTGTCTTTTAAATTAACATATCAGTATGATACTACACATGGACAACTTCAACTTGTAAGTTATTTGCTGAGCATTACATTATTAAACAGAACTTCATGAAGAAACTCCCCTAGGGATGGGAGTAAAGGAAGCCAGGATGTTGAGTTATCCACAGACTCCCACTAAAAGAAAGCCGCTACCTTCCATTAGCTGAAACTGGTTCTTGGACCAGCATATAAAATTGGGGCCACCTAAATAAAAAAGTCTATCAAAGCAGAGAAAATGTTGGAAAGAACTATCCCACACAAACCCAAGAGGATTTTCTCTCACACAAACTCCCCTTCATCTTCTGATGCCTTGCTACAGCGTTCTGTTTCCCAAATTTCACAAAAAGTCCAAGAACTGATGTTGCCCGTAGCATAAGACACCACAATCAGGAAAAATAAGGAACAAATTTCAGAGGGGAGAAAGGAACAAAGGGAAATTAGCCAGCATGATTAGCTTATGAACCTAATTGGAAAACTAGTCTAAATCCCAGATCTTGTCATCACTGCAACTGAATGTAGATAACTTTCCCCCACTACAGATTAAAATAAACATCTTCCCTGTGTGAGGTTTAGTTCCAAATGCATGAGGCTTCTGATTTCTGGCTCCAGAAAGAACATGGAAATTTTCAAACCATCCAGCAAAGAAACTGAGAAGACTTAACACACATCGGTTTGTAGATCTATCCAACTTCAGAGTCCATGGAGTAAAACCTCCATGAAAAACTGAAAAGTATGAAGACATTGAGACTCTCAAATTATCATAAGAGAAATCTATGAACAGAATTTTCCACATGAATCAGTGCTAAAGTATGCAAATATGAAGTCTAATTGAAGAGTAGATGGAGAATCACTGTAAACTCTTGAACGCTTATGGTAGAAAAAAGCCACCCTGTACATTTACAAAAATATAGATTATATATGACCTCTTCAGAAACCACCATAGCAAAAAGACAGTAGCAAACTGTTTCAGAAACCATAGGCTATTGAATGAAAATGCCAGTGCCAAGAGTGAACTACCCATCTCTACTGTTTGCTAGGGAGATCTCTGAGGCCCCAACAGGTTATCAGGGAATCAAGCTAGAACTAGGTTGGAAAGTGCCTACCTTCCTGCTAACCCAGTTCTCATAGTGCCAGAAGGTATTAGTGTACTGCTGAAGGAAAGCCGTCATCACCAGTCTTACCCAGCTATGGATTCTACCTGCAGCAACTGTATTGGCCAGGAAAGATGAGCAAGCTGATGCAATAGTGACAACTCTGTAATGGAGCTAACCAATCATTTTCTGCTTAGATCTGGTGGGGACTTCCCAGGGCACAATTAATGTATTATGCTATAAATCAGGTCAAAAAAGAAGTCACCACCATTATTTTACGAGATAAGCATTGTGTGGTATTCTTGTGCAACATTCTTCTACATATGTATGTGTCCATAACATAACACAGCTGCTAACTTTGATCAGAGAAAAGTCGTACTGAGAGTCTGTTATGACTACAGAGACTTAACAACTGGTCAAAGTACAGAAAATAAATGGTTTTCAAGAATTTATCCATAAATTACACATTTATAACACTCCTTCCAATGCTCAAACAGCATTATGGAAGAAAGTACAGGGAGAATTTAAAAGTCAGAGGAAGGGACATGTGTCAAACACTAACTTCCAGGCATAGGGTAGCTGAATCCATAGCATCTAGAATTGCTTCAACAAGATCTTCTCAAAATGGGGATTGATGTGGAAAAGGTAGAGGCTGATGGATCCTTATGCTCCTCTGAGAGTTTATTTACAGATAAAGTTTGATGGAGGAAGACACGGGAGAGAGGGATTTTCTACAATGATGTAGCCAATGGAAAAGTATACATTATCCTATAAACATACTCTTACTCATGCAGTGGTTCAGATCAAAGGACATGGAATGGGGAAGGCTTTTCCATTTGTGTGCGGACCCTAGATATCGCTGGCAAGTTCCTGTATTCTGGTGCTGAGACATTCCTTCATTGGTGTTAGAACCTATTTCTTCAGGGTTCCAGTGTAGACTAAAGATCAGCTAAGACATGCAACTTCATAGACCAAACAACTACCAGATTCTTGGCCTTTCTGTCAGGAGGCAGGCATTGTTGGGCTACCTGCATTAATCTGTAAAGTCTTTAATAAATATCCTTTATAAATACATATATTCATTCTATTCATTCATTCATACTTACATAAATACATATATTCATTCTATTCATTCAATTAGTTCTGTTCTTCCTAAGAAGCCTGACTAGCACAGATTGTCTAAAGCAGGAAATTAACTGGGCCACATACAGGCACAAAAAAGGATAACAGTAGGAGGAAATGGAGAAACAGTCTCATAAAAGACCTTTATGCCCTGATTTATTTGGTCTTTGTGGAGCTTTTGTCCTCTCCAAGTCTTACTAACTCCCCTTTCTTTCATATGATTCCCTGCACTCTGCCAAAGGTTTGATTGTGAGTCTTAATATCTGCTTTGATACATTGCTAGGTAGAGTCTTTCAGAGGCCCTCTGTGGTGGCTCCTGTCCTGTTGCTTGTTTTGTCTAACATTCAATGTCCATCCCATTTGTCTATCTAAGTGAGGATTAATCATTTACCCTGGGTCCTCTTTCTTGTTTATCTTTTTTAGGTGTATAGATTTCAGTATGTTTATCCTATGTTATAGGTCTATATAAGTGAGTATATATCATGTGTGTCTTCCTGCTTTTGGGATACCTCACTCAGGATGATCGTTCCCAGGCCCCACCATTTGCCTGCAAATTTCATGATTTCCTCATTTTTAATTGCTGAGTAGTATTCCATTGTGTAAAAGTACCATAATTTCTGTATCCATTCCTCAGCTGAGGGACATCTGGGTTGTTTCCAGGTCCTGGCTATTACGAATAAAGCTGCTATGAACATTGTTGAGCAAATATCCTTGTTGTTTACTTGAACATCTTTTGCATATATGCCTAAGAGTGGTATATGGATATAACCTAGAACCCCTGCTCAGATATAGCCCATGGTAGCTTAGTATCCAACTGGGTTCCCTAGTAAGGGAAACAGGGACTATTTCTGACATGAACTCAGTGGCTGGCTCTTCAACCCTGCCCCTCCCCCGAAGGAGGAGCAGCCTTGCTAGACCCCAGAAGAGGACATTGCAGCCAGCCCTTTAGAGACCTGATAAGCTAGGGTCAGATGGAAGGAGAGAAGGTCCTCCCCTATCAGTGGACTTGGAAAGGGCCAGGGAGGACATAAAGAAGGAATGGGGAGAGCGGGAGGGGGCTATGGCTGGGATACAAAGTACATAACCTGTGATTAATATAAAATTTTAAAAAACATAAAATAAGAAAAGGTGATTTTGACAAACTAACAAAAATGCATCAAGACAAAGTTGAATGAGGTATTTTATTTGATATCACAAAGTGTTTTGAAAAAAAAATCACAGATGCCTTGGTGGTTTGTTCTTGTAAAAGTTTTACAAGTTGTAGTCATGACCCTATAGGAAATCCTGTAACTGAATGTGGGGATTGCAAACAACTAGGCAAGAGTCAATGATTTCTGGATGCTAAATGATCAAATATTAATTCAAAATAAAAAACAATAGAAGGGGGTTAATTGTGAAGAGGAAGAGAATTAACTGAAGTTGAAGGCAGACAAAAGCAGGTAACAGGTGGTGAATATGATCAAAATATGTTATGGAAATGCATATAAAAGTCACAGTAAAACCTATTATTATGTATGATTACTATATGTTGACACTCAAAGAGAGATTGAAAATTAGTGTCGACATTATAAAAATTATTTTAGGAATGATTAAAAACATAGCATTTCATATCTAACCGGCTAAAGAGAAGCCACACATCACCTCAAATGAAACACAATGGCCATTTTCATTGAAGTCACCACACTACCAACCCAGTAAAAAGATTAGTTGATTCTAGGGGACCCTAGAGATTGAAAATGGAGAGCATAAATGAACAAGTGGTATACATGGGACATCCAAGGAAATGGGACAATTTTATACAACACTACAATGGAGAATTTGCATCATTATGTGCTTATTAAAATTCATGGGATGTATAGTACCAAGAGTGGACTCTAATATGTTCTACAAGTGATGGCAATATGTTGACTAAACTCATGATAGATTGTACAGTCTGGGTATAATCTATTGACAGAAGAGTGAAAGCAAACAGAGAACACGTGTCAAATCTGTGTGTCTATCCTCTGTGAATGTAAGCTCTCTAAAAAAAAAAGAACTCTTATTTGATGAAGATGGGTGTGATTTATGGCATCATGAGAAATGGTACTTATAACTTCTTGAAACCAGGCAGTGTATGCTTATCCTCCTGTAAAATTTGAAACACAGTACACTGAAGAAAGGCAGCATGGAAAAGTAGCAATGAATAGCTGATTCTGATTAGAACAAATGACAAGTAGAATCAAGCCGTATGATTTATTGCAAAAACTTACCTTACTCACAAGCCCTTAATTAATATATGAATTACTCTCAATAATTTTTAGCAAACCATTTGTAAAGAGTACCTTCTAGATTAGACAAACGCACTTCAAATTGCAGAAACTGCCCTTACATTTTGTTCTACAAAGTCCCAGAGATTTTGGCAGCTCAGTCCCTCATTTAAGAAAGCTATACGTGCTATAACACTGTATATGCTTATTGTAAAATTTTCTTTTAGGATTCTTACTCTGAAAATAGTTTTTGATGGAAAGGTGAAACACAACAAACACAAAAAGTTAAACTTCAATATGAAAGGTTTTTTAAGAAAAAGAAAAAGTAATTTATGTAAAAATAATTTGTTTTTAAAACAGCGGGGCAGGGACTAGTAACTATCATTTAATTGCATGTCTTGATTGGCTGAATCACATGATGAACAAATACTACGAAGTAAGCTTTATCAATTCTTCCAATTATAATTCTAAAGTATAATTCAACAATCAAATTTTTTTCATGAGGAAATTGAAATGCTTAATGATTCTTTGACCTACTCAGGGCCCAGGTTGAAGTCTTGTGTGGTCTGAATTTGTGTGGTCACTCTTCAGTATGATGACTCACCAGTGGTCATAGCCTCCCGCACATTAGAACATATTAACTTGGGCATTACTGGGAAATATTCATGAAGTTGGCCTATCTACTGCTAGAGGAAAGAGAACAGTATAAAGTTGCTATTGTCATGCAATTATCCAAACAGATTCAACACTTTGACTGAATAAAGACAGCTGATCAGGTGTAGCTACTGCGTCTCTCCACTAGTATGTTTCAGGAGTTCATGCAACAAGAAGGTGCGACTCCAGATATTCAGAAGATAGCCTCCCTGCAGCAGTGAGGGACTTTTAACATGAGCTGATGAAACAAACTTTTTATCCTGAACATCCCTAACACAGTTTTTCTATGAATTTAAAGTACATGAGCAAGTTGGGAATAGATAATTTCAATTATTTGTCTACCTTCTAAATAAATTATTATGTTACGCTTTTGAGAACCACTGATCAATGGAGCAAGTTTGTAATTAATGGTTATGTATAGCTAGTTATTATATGTGGCCAATATATACTTGTTTGGATTTTTTTATAAGATTGATACACTTTCTTCAATTATACTAAAAATCATGCAAACAAAGCCATTCACACTTAGCTTTAAAGTTATGGGACATGAACAGAAAGCAGAAAAATTACATCTATTCAGGGCTAAACACATAATTTCATGCTGTTTAAAATGCTAAGTAAGTAATGCAACTGTAGTTAACTTGGCCTGAAGAAGCATAAAGCAGAGTACCTTCCTTTATTTCTGGCTTGCAGGTCCTCCTCTTAAGACAGAAGCAGCCACACAGACAGACGTGTAAACTGATATATACACAAAGTACTGTCTGTAGAAAAACAGCACAGCGATTTCCAACATGTAGAGAATATTTTCCTTCACTGTCTCTGGCAGGTACTAGAGAAACATAACCTCTGTCTAGGCTTTACTGTGATTCAGTTTGGAACAAATTCCCATCTGACTTGTGTCTGTTTTGCCTCTGAATGTTGGAACCATTTTTGGGATAGTTTGTAGGCCTTTCCCCTGATGGAGCAGTGGCCCTGTAGAGGAAATCCATGTCTCTTGTGCCTTACACCAAGGCCAAGCTTTTGGAGGTGGCTCTGACAAGCTCCTCAAAAGTAAAGGAATGAAATAGAAGAGGATGGAGAAGAAAAGAGATAGCTGAGGAACAGCTGGAGGACGTTAAAATAGAAACTCCAGAACTTTAAGCCCTGCCCTCGTGCACCTCTGAACTCAGACTTATTACAGTCTTAGCTTCTGAAGTCACTGGCCATCATGCTCTTTTTCTTTTTTTTATTGTCAACTTAATACAACTTAGAATCATCTGGAGAACTGCCTTGATCATCTTAACCCATAGTAATGTTTGTGAGAAAATGCCTTGATTAAAGATTCATTAAGGAGCACGCAGCCTACTGTGTGAGTGGTGGCATTCCTAGGAAGAAGATCCTGGGCTTTAGGAGAAAATCAGAGGACCAGATAGAGCCAGCAATCAGCCTTCCTCTGTGGTTTCCGCTTCAAGCCCTTGCCTTGGTTTACTCTGATGATGGACTGTAAGCTGTAAGCTGAAACAAAATCTTTTCTCAGCTATCATTTTGGGTCATGGTATTTATCACAGCAGCAGAAAGCAGAGGAGAACAGATACATATGATATCTGTTAACCTATGTTGTAATGACAACTGTCAAACTGCTCTACGCCTTAAACCCTAGCTCTCCTGTGCCTGATAGAAAACCACATAAACAGAGTAGCTCGCTGAAGTCTTCCTTAACCACTAGCCAGCAGAAGGGACCATGTTAGAAAAAGCAAGTATAGAGATCACTTTCAGCTCTTCATCCACAGGTTTCTGATCCAACACATGAGGGATTCAAAAGGTTGCAGTTTTACTTAAATGGCTGCCTCTTCTCCTACCTTGGGAAAGAAAGCAAAGTACAAATAAAATTAAAATAAACGTGAAAAATACTAAACCCTATTGTAGCTGGACAAGATAAGCATCTATTATAGCTTGAATTAAGCCCTCACATGGAAAGAAAAAAAATCTGACCAATGGATGATACACAATGCATTTATTTGTATTTCTAGGAATGGAATCTCCATTCCTGACTTAGCAGTTAAGGACCTAGAATTGCCAGTTATCACCCTAGGAGTGCACAGTGCCAAGCTTCTGGGACAGACTATGCAGACAGATCTCAGAGACTGACTAGCCTGCACCCTCATGTACAGCCTGACCCCATAACTCCATCCTGCCAGATTTCAGGGAGCAAGAGCTGTGGTTTTTAATCTAGAAGTTTTGATAACCCCCAAACTTTATTCACATGAGTTAATTGTGTTTTCCAAACAAGCTCTCCTTGCATAGTTAAACAGGATTTTGATGAACTGGGTAGTCTGAATTGCGACAGCAAACAAAAATACTGTGAACTTTTCTCATTATATGCAAAAAGACCTGGCAAAACTATAGATAATACTGTGTCTTATATAAAATAAGAGTCTTATGTGTAGCACAGAAACACTCTCTGAGCCCTTGTTTTTCATTCTTGTGGTTTTAAGATAATGGGTCCCTGTTGCTCAACCTGGAAAGTCAAAACAAACCTTGAGTTGAAATGTGAACACAGGCGAGTACTACAGAACTCCTGACACAGAAAGAGTCCTGTTAACTTACCTCCCCCGAGAACGATTCCTAGCCCACAGCATTTTAAAAACTAGAAAATGTTGTCTGCTTACCAGAATAAGCATTAACTTCACTCACCAAATTCTGAGTATGTTTTAATTAAGATTATCAAGATTTATTAGAGGAAGCATAGAGACACAAAAGCTAGATATTCAAGTCCTAGTTCTCTTGAGCAGCTCTCAGGACACTAAGATAGCAGGAAATCTATTCCCACCACATTGTGTTTTGGGGGGATGTTCTGCATACTTGCTTCCAAGAGGCAAGGGCAAGACAATTCACATTCCTGGCCCAATCTTCCTCAGTATCATGAGCAGTACTCTGTAGTGGTTTTCCCAGTGCCAGAGAGTTAGTGAAAGTCCAGACCGCTTGGGTGGGAATCCTTTGACTATGAAACAGTGTTGCCCAGGGTTAAGGTTTCTTCTTGCAATGACAAGAAATAGTTGGGAATATATAAGGTTCTTGAAGCACCATTTATGACTGTTAAGTTATATATCTTGAAGACTTCACTAGAAGTAAAACTGAAGTCCATAAATCTAGTCTGATTTGCCAACACAGTCTTGGCCTCACATCTCACGAGTTCTTTCATAGCAAAGAAAACAGTGAAGTCATGTCCAGTTATAGTATCTTGGTACCCTCAGCTCAACAACAGTTCTCTATTTCTCTAGCAGCTTTTCCACTTGTGATCCCAAGAATATATCTCCTCTAACTTACAAACCCAAATCCCAAATGATAGAGCACTCTTGTTAGTATCATCTTTTTGTGTTAATGTAGTCAGAATCCTTGGGTCTTCGGGACTGCAGATTGCTATGTTGCGTGGAGCTGATGGAGGAGGGTAGAGATAGAGTGGATTCCTGAAGAATTTCTAAGCACCGGGCAATGAGTTTTAATCTCTGTACACTCAAACTCTGTGAGAAATATATCATTTTAGTTATTTAGAATAAAATAGATGTTTTTGGTTGCTGAACAGGTCAAAGGTTTTATAACTAAAACGATTCTATTTATTAGTAAAAGCAGAAAAAATTTATGATGCTATTACAAAATGAAGAATTTTTAGGATTTAGAAATTGTAATAAGTCTGGTATTAGACAAAAATACGTCCTTCAGTTTCTCCAACCAAGGACCATATATGGAGGCCTAGAACCCCCGCTCGGATGTGGCCCATGAAAGCTCAGTGTTGAGCTGAAGACCCTAGTAAGGGAAACAGGGACTGTTTCAGTCATGAACTTGATGGCTGACTCTTTGACCCTCCCCAATACATGCCAGAGAGTAACAGCCTGGCTAGATCCCAGGGGAGGACATTGCAGCCAGCCCTGAGGAGACAAGATGAGCTGGGATTGGATGGAAGGGGAGGAGGTCCTCCCCTGTTGGTGGACTTGGAGGGGGCGGGGAGGAGATGAGGGAGGGATGGGGAGGGTGGGAGGGAATGAGGGAGGGGGCTACACCTGGGATGCAAAGTACCTAACCTGTGATTGATATAAAAATAAATAAATTAAAAAATATATAGTCCTTGAAGAACTATATGTAGGGTTTTTGGTGAGTATATGGATATAAGTATATATATTATAAATGTATATATATATGTATTGCCTAAAATTTTTGTGTTATATAAATTCACATACTTTTTGGGATTATTGTGCTGAAAACAACAGTCTCTTTAGTTTGTGCATGTAAATATGCACATTCATTTGCATGTGAATGCAATTATGTATGCATATGTAAACATGTGTACCTGCATTTCTGCATCTGCATGTGTGTGTACATAAGTGTCTTCATGTGTGTGTTGTTATTATTTGAAATTACTGTGCAGCTAACTCACCGCTCTTTAGTTACCAGAAGAAAAATTGTTATTACAAATAATCTAATATTTTATAAAGTTTATTTGGATCCATTTGCAATAAGCCAATTTGTGTTTTAGATGCATGGCCTTGTGAGAAACTGTTGGATCTTAATGTATTAAAACTCTTACTGCTTACTCCTATTTCCAACTCTCTGTGTGGTACATATATTCCCTGAAGGTTGGATCCCTGTGTGGTCCATATATCCCCTGAAGGTCAGGTCTTGGACATTAACATTGCAGCTATCCCACAAAGATGCTTCCAAAAATGAACCAACCCCAGAAATAAGCAAATAAATCTTACATTTAATTGCACTAGCTTCACAATGGCCCTTTCCATCTATTTTCTTGTCATTCCCCACAAATCCTTGAGAGATAAAAATAGGCTTCCCCCCCCCCAAGACCTGTCCTGTCCAATTTAACCTGTAGCTGAATTAAAAATGGAGTGTTGTTTATGCAAATAACCTTGACACAATTGCTCTAAATACAGCACTTATTTTAAGAAAAATGTCATTATACTTCTAATTTTGAACATCTCATAAACTCTCAATTATCTAATTCACCAGAAGTTTCCAGATTGCCTTCTTGTGCAGGAAGGCATCTGGCTGTCAGTGATGCTGAAGTGAGTATTATTTCCCACTGACTTTCTCAAAACACACCCATACATGCTTTGAGTCTGAAAATCATAATTTACCTTGTTTAAAACGGGTACTCACCCACCAATGAGCAGCTTTCCAGTGGAAATAATATGCTGTTATCACAAATAGTTGATCAAGTAGCCCAGTGTTTTTTTCCCCACATCTCACTTAAGTTATTTGCTGGGCTGCTTTGCTATCATACTGGCAGTTCTCAATGTGTGGCCTGAAGATCCCTGTGGGTCCATGAAACCCTTCAGGGGGTGGATCTTTACAGTCAACTCCATAACCGGATTAATAATAGCAAGACATCCTTTCTTTCAAATATCGTTTTCATGATAGTGTATGGTGGATTTGTCTTAGGATTAAGAGCACCATAGAATGTATGTGTATATGACTGTGCCATTCTACTTTTTTTCAGTCATGCACAGGAGAGGTGCCCATGAGGTCACCCACCTTCTCAAGAGGTAGTGACTGTTAATGGTGGGTGGAAAGGTAGATATCATTTTCTCTCATGATGTAGCCACTGGGGGTAAGAAAAAGAGGCTGCAGGAAAAGGAAAAGGCATACCCAGATAATTATAATTCCAATACATTACACATGTGTATGAAATTTTGAAAAAATAAAGAAAGCAGAAACGCCTTCAAAATGACAACTGTCTTCAATGCAAGAACACATCAACAGGATTGAAAAAGATGTAAAACAATGACATTGCTTATTAACTTTTTTCTCACTTTAAGTATATAGTACCTTCATATAATGTTACTTGTGTTGGTATGATAGGTTTATTAGTGCTTACTAACTAATTATGAGTTTAAACTATATATTGTTTGTGATTAAAATATCCTCAGTATAGACAGACAGAATCATCTGAGTAAAGACCCTTCAAATCTTCAATAAGTTTCAATCATGCAAAGTATTTCTGAGACCAAACGGTTTAGCACTGGTGACCTAGACAAATATCAGTACTTTCTTTTGAAGGAGGAAGCTAAACCTCTGGTCTCTGACTAACCTTGATTTAAAAACAAAACAAAACAAAAAACTCATGGAGCACAAGAAAAGTGACATACAAATGCTATGTCTATTACTTTTCCCAAAATATTTCCTCCTACGTTCATGTCATCTGCATTTGAACTTTCTTCTCATACTCTGATCTTGTAAATAAACATCCTCACCCTGATAACTCAGTATTAGAAGATAATAGAATAATTTCTTTGTGCTAACACAATCTATAAGCATTGTTGGATATTTTCTATTTGTAGTTTCCCCCCTAATGATGAGGACCCAATTAACAGGCTCACTGGTAATCTGGATGTTTGTCTTTTCCTCACAACATCTGGGGAAATAAAGACAAGATGACAGAAAATCACTACTCAACTAGGTATGGGGGAGATGATTTGGAAATTTGTCAAGTCTGACAACCCCCCATCCCCAGGAACTTTATCAGTTCACACCAACTATGGACCACAGAAGGACTGATTTTATTTCTGTGCCTACATAATAATGGTTGGATCTCTTTCACCCTCAGAAGCTACAGAAGAACAATGCCGCATTCTGGGGGTTTCAGGTAGCACCCAGGGGCTTGCCAGCATGCTCGACACCTGACTCCACCAGTGAAGGGCACAGTTAACTCTCCTTTGAAGGTGGCAAACTTGCCACTATCTGGAGACATATGGTGACTTCTTGCCTGCCAAAGAAACCAAGCCCCTCGGCCAGGGACTGAGCCAACTGAGGCTGACTCTCAGACCTCCCTTCCCAGGGGAGGGCAAATGAGCAGTCCCCAGCATTGTTGTCTGCTCTGAGTTCAGTGGCATTCTGAGCTCCCGAGTATCATGGTGTCAGGCGCCCAGAAAAGGAGAGGACGCGATCAATAGATAGAAGCCGTGATAAGAAGGACAGAAAGCTCTCTGATCTCTTTGCTGATAGGTAAGAGATTGGCGCCCAGGTTCGGCCCAGCAAGCTAATGCCATCCACCGGCTCAAGAAAGGAGCCGGATGGCAAAGGGCCTGCTGCTCTCGGGTTCAGCAACTTCAACGTTCATTGATCTGTGCCCTAGAGAGATGGGGCCTTAGGCCAGATGGGGTTTGTTTTCCCGTAGGCCGCTTGTGATCCTTTCATTTTTCTTTGTTTTATTTAATCGTGTTTTTTTTAAGTAAAAACCGCCATATCAAAGAGAGAGAGAGAATTCAAACAAATTTGTAAGTCTGATATAAAATGACTATAAGGGTCCTGTTGCAGCCAGCCCCGAAGAGACCTGAGAAACTAAGGTCAGATGGAAGGGGAGGAGGACCTCCTCATCAGTGGACTTAGGGGCAGGGAGGAGATGCGGGAGGGTGGGTTGGGAGGGAATGAGAGAGAGGGCTACAGCTGGAATACAAAGTAAATAAACTGTAATTAATATAAAAAAATAAAAATTTAATTAAAAATAAAAGGTCCTATAATCCAAGACATAAGTCTTGTTCTTCTACCACTGGTAACTGTTTTGTCCCAGAAAATATTCATGAGTGTGTGTTGTGGGGATCGATAGCCCACAGAAGTCAGCAGTGCAGAACTGGAAGGTAGACTGTCTGTGTTTGAATCAGTTCATTCATTAGTACTGTGGCTAAGTGAGAGAGTTTCTGGCCCAGGGCTCCTACAGACTGCGGACTTGCTGGAGTTACTGAGCGATAAGGGACATGAACTAGTATCTGGCTCATAGTGACAAATAATGAACTTTTTGTAAGTACTACAATTAATGTGACTGTTACTTTTGTATGCTTCCTCTTGAAAACATAACAAAAATGAACAATACACACCATTAATTTTACCTTTTTCCCCGTTGGTTAAAATAGTTGCTCAGCCTTTCCATGTAGTCACAGAGCTACCTCGGTTTCTTTACTAGTCACGTGAATTTTATTTTATGGGATGTACACTTAAAATTTCAACTAAAGTCACATTGACTGGTATTTGGAGTTTATAGTTTGTTGGGTTTTATTTCCAACTTTAGATAATGCTTAGAAACTTTAGGTTAATATATTTGAATGGTATACTTCTAGCCATGGGATCATAGGTTCAAAAAGATGGATTTAAATTGCTCATAATTATTTAAAACAAGTCTACGTAGAATTTGACTTTGATATATTGTGAACTAAGGATCTAATTTTTCTACATTGTGCAAAGATTATTAATTAAATGAAATATACTTTCACCCATTGGATTAAAAAGCCTAATTTCAACATACTGAGTTCTGAGTCTTTTTCTAGTTTATTCTCTGCGTCAATAACCTACATTGTTATTCCTGCACACCAACTGTGTCACCTCTCAAATCCACCAAGTGGAAAATATATTTAAAATGCTTGTGCAAGCATCTTAGAAATGCATGCCATAGCGATGCTGGGTACATAATAACACTCTCACCTCCTCACTCTTCCAGCTTTAGCTGTTATTAATTATTTTTCTCAGTCTATTTGGGAGAAGAGTATTACTGACGTTTCTTTCATATATTTTAATTCAAATGTAAAATTAGACAAGATTTTGCATATTTATATATTCTTTAGATCTTGTTTTTATCATTAGCTTTTTATAATTTTAAAAATAGTTTTCTTTCTCAAATAATGACCTTCTAATTATTAATCCTATTATAAGATTTACTGCAAATTTTGTCTTAAAATGCTGTTCTCATATTTGCACTATACATTCATTTGACCCTTGTTTACTGTTCTCCTTGGGAGAGTCCTGATCTGGATGTATGCATTCGTAGGCTTTGCACTATAATGAAGAGACACACTGTGCTCATGTGTGTTTAGTCATAAGAAAACTCAATGTGACAGATAATTATTTTGACACAGTCTTATAGGTTTCAGCCTATGATTGATTGATTAGCCATTTGTCATGAAGCAAAAAAGCATGACAGGGAAAACCACCCTTCGTACACCTGTGCCCACCAACAGAGAAAGAAGAAACTCAAGCTGAGTCCCTTCAAAGACATGCCCACAGTGACCTAAAGGCTTTTGCCAGGCTCCACCTCTGAAAGTTTCTACCCTCTCTTCCTGACCACACGGAGGAACAAGTCTTCACACATCAAGTTTGGGAGCCACTTAAGTTCCCAAGTTCTTATGCAAACACACATGTAGACATGCATTTCCTCCTTATTGATTTCTATTTATTTGGGAAACTTATTTTTATGTATGCATATTTTATTATTATTACTATTTATTACAATTGATTCACTTTATATCCCAGCTGTCGCTCTTGTCCTCATTCCCACCTAGTCCCCCCTTCCCTCCCACTTCTCCCCCTATGCCACTCTCCTAATAGGGGAGATAGGGGAGGTCCTCCTCCCTTTCCATCTGATCCTAACCTATCAGCTCTCATCAGGACTGGCTGCATTATCTTCCTCTGTAACCTGACAAGGCTGTACCCCTTCCCCACCCAGGGGGAGGTGTCAAAGAGCCAGCTACTGAGTTCATGTCAGAGACAGTCCCTGTTACCCTTACGAGGACACTGAGCTGCCATGGGTTACATCTGTGCAGGGGTTCTAGGTTATCTCCATGCATGGTCCTTGGTTGGAGTATCAGTCTCAAAAAAGACCCCTGGGCCCAGATTTTTTGGTTCTGTTGGTCTCCTTTTGGAGCTCCTGACCTCTCTAAGTCTTCCTATCCCCCCCCTTCTTTCATAAGATTCTCTGCACTCTGCCCAAAGTTTGGCTATGAGTCTCAGCATCTGTTTTCATACCCTGATCAGTAGAGTCTTTCAGAGGCCCTTTGTGGTTGGCTCCTGTCCTGTTTCCTGTTTTCTCCCTCTTCCAATGTCTATGTTGTTTTTAAAAATCAGGAAAAAATACCTTTGTTGTAAGACTTCATGCCTATTTAGAATTAATCTAGCTACTTATGAAATATTTAGCTAGTTTGAAATAGTATTTACTGAGTATTTAAAATAGCAGAAATTATTTAGAATAGCAGAAATAGTCAAATATTGAAATGTACATGTCTACTCCATTATTGAAATGTGCTAGTTAATAACTCTCTGATGTTATTAACCAGCCTGATTTGACTGATCTTACTTCTTTCCTTTAAAAAATGATTTTGAAAACTGGATATTATCATATGATATCTAGCATAATTTTTCCACATTTTATTAATTAATTAATTTTATTATTTATTACAGTTTATTCACTTTGTATCCTTACTGTAACCACATACACCCCAGCTTCTCCCAGTCCCACCTTCTGTCTTCTCCAAAAATGACCCTCCCCTAGTCCACTGATGGGAGAGGACCTCCTCCCCTACTATCTGACCCTATCCTATCAGGTCTCATCTAAGCTGGCTGCATCATTTTTTCTTTGTTGCCTGGCAAGGCTGCACCTCCCAGGGAGAGGTGATCAAAGAGCTAGCCACTGAGTTCATGTCAGAGACAACCCCTGATCCCCTTACTAGGAAACCCACTTGGAGATTGAGCAGCCTATGGATCCCTGGAGATATGGCTCAGAGTTTAAGAGCTCTGCCTGTTCTTCCAAAGGCCCTGAGTTCAATTCCCAGCAACCACATCCATCTATAATGAGATCTGGTGCCTTCTTCTGGTACGTAGGAGTACCTACACTGTATACATAATAAATAATAAGTCTTTAAAGAAAAGTTTGATCTGACACTGTGAAGGGAGGGACACTCATCTGCAAAGACATTTTCATGTTGGCTGTCACTCACTGAAAAATTCCTCAATTTTTATAGCAAAGAAAAGAGAACATTTGGGACTGTGAGTAATTTAAACACATCAAATTTTATGTTTTGAATATTGAAATGATTAAATTGTGTAAGGTTTAAAACCTGTAATCAGTGTGTACCTCCAATTCCCTGCTGCATCTCATTCAAGCGAAAGTTAGGGACCTACAATGGCCAAGAGCCATTGTGTGGCTCTGCCCTGACTTTGTTTGTTATCTCCTTCATTTTGGCTCTCTTATTCCATACCAACTCTATGAGCCTGCTGAGTATTCCTGAATACCCTTCCCTTCTCCTAGTTTGAGATTAATTGTATTTCTCTTCCCTGTGTCTAGAGTCTTTTCCCCTCTGATAGCCACCAGACCTGAATGCTCATTTCTTCCAGTCACTGTTTCAAATGCCACTTGTTAGTGAGGCCTTACCTTGCCAGCATCCAAGGCATGCTGCGTAAGAGAGCACAGTTCTCTTCAAGCTGACGCTCTCCCATGTCCCTTCCTGCTCTTCAGCTCTTCACAGTATTGGGCATCATCACAGTGCAATGTGTTATTTATTCTATACACCTTTTCTGCCCAGATTGATGAACCTAGGAATTCTTTTCCTTTGCCTCTTATTTTCAATGTATATAATTTTTATATATTTACATTTTATATATAACTTATTATATATATATTAAGGCTAAAAAATGCCTTGACAAAGCATTATCAGACAAAGAACCTCTAAAGATGCCATCCATTTCTTTTTGTCTTAGCTATCTACTTCTGGGCACAGTGCCTGCCCTTGAGGGTAGTTTGTATCCCCAGTGAGACCCAGTTGGAGCCAACTATCTTTTCATTTGCAAAGCGTTATCAATTGGTAATAGCTTCTGGGATAGAGATGTGAGTGTGTTTTCACTTCTCCTCTCAGCTATGGGATCCCCTCTGGCACAGACCCTTGTAGGCCCTGTTGCATACTGCCAGAGTCTCTGTGAGTTCACATGTGCAGCTGTCCTGCTGTATTTAGGTCTTATTTCTTTGGAGTCCTCCATCCTCTCTAGCTCTTACAATCTTCCTGTCTCCTCTTCCACAGACTTTCCTGATCCTGGAGAGGAGAGATTTGGTGCTTTGTAGCTGGGTAGGAGCTTCTCTTTCTCCTTTGGTGGCATGGGGAGTATCTTTCAGTACCATGAAGCATCAGACTGACTTTTCTGCTTCAGTGTGTTGTGTAGATGTTATCTTCAGCATATTGTCTGGCTGTGGGTCTCTGCATTTGTTCCCATCTGCTGTAGGATGAAGCTTCTCTGATTATGGCTGAGCAGGGCACAGATCTGATCATAGAAAATGTCATTAAGAATCGTTTTATGGCTACCTTCCTTTAGCAAATAGTAGTGTTTGGTTTTCCCTTAAGTTTCTGACATATCTAACCTCAGGTTCTTAGCCACCCGAACAGTGTACATATGGATTCCAATTCATGGAGTGAATCTTAACTCAGATCACGTATTGGTTGGTTGACTACTCTCACAAGCCTTATACCACCATTGCACTAGTGTATCTGGCAGGTTGATCACAGATAGAAGGGTTTGAAGCTGAGTTGGTGTCTACCTTCCTACTTTAGTAGTGTGAAGAGCAGTTTCCAGGACCATGAACACTAGTCAGTAGGGGTAAGGGCTCTAGGTGGACACCAGCCCAACCTCTCCATTTTCAATGAGTTGTGTAGGTGATGTCTTCAACAACAGCGCCTTACAGTCAGTTTGTGGAGAGCCACAAATAATCTCGGCTCTAGACTAGTTGTTTGGAGGTTCCTATGGGCCCCTCTGACAACGCAAGTGGACGTAACCCATTCCTGGAACTAAGAGATTCACTTGGTGATGGAAGCTCCATCTGCCCTGTTATTTGACAATTTCATTTAAATCTTCTTGTTACATGTAAATATATTGGGAAGATTCTACTTTATTAGGCCTCCATAGGGTCCATAAGTGGCCCTTAGTTTTAGCTGTTCCTTCCTTATTCCCTCCATTTACCCCTCTTCCCCCCTCCCTGTTTGAGCTTCTAGTTCTTGCCCCAAGCATCATTTATCTATAACTATAACTATCTATTCTATTTCTTCTTCCTAAGGAGTTCTCCATCCCTCCCCCTATTCCCTTAGCCTATAAATAATCTCTGTATTTGTATAAATTGCAGCTCGCTTATCTTTGACTTAACAGCTATCATTCACAGATAAGCTTAGGATTTCATAATGCAAGAACTTTTTCAAAATGAGTTGTTCCTGTCTAAAATACACTATGGCTTACAATGGAACTTTTCCTCAAGTCATTCATATACAAGTGATTTATGATACACGATCTTATTTTTCTGTTGTTAAAAAAAAAAAGGAAGACCTCTTCTGACTTGTTTTAAGTGGATATTGGTTACACATTAAAAAAAAGTTATTGAGTCTTTACTTTAATAAGGTTACTAACTATTGATTAAATGACATCATTCTCATGTATGCAGCCATTTTTAGGAAAGATTTTTTCTGGTGCTCTGGCTCTTAGAATTTTTTGTCCCCTTTTCCACAAGGTTCCCTAAGCTAAAGATGCAGGAATTATGGTGTAGATACATCCCATGAGGCTGGGATTCCCACTATCTATTGATCTCTGCATTGTGTCTTTTGTGGTTCTCTGTGATGGTCTTTGTTTGCTGGATAGAGTAGTTTTTTGATGAAGGGTTGCTAGCTATGCTTGTCTCTGGGTATACTTTTGTTTTGTTTTTAAAGACAGGGTTTCTCTGTATATCCTTGGCTGTCCTGGACTCACTTTGTAGAACAAGCTGGCCTTGAACTCACAGAGATCCACTTGCCTCTGCCTCCCTGAGTGCTGGGATTACAGACTGAGCCCAGATGCCATCTCATGTTAAATCAATAATCTATACTGCTTTGGTAGTCACTTAGACTACCATAACCAATCATTCAAATGGAAACCTTTTTATATCTGATACTGGGTATTTTATTAAACAATGATTCTTGTGGGGAACATTTTCAGTCCAAGTGGCTTTAAAATACACACATGCACACATATATACACATACATTTATATGTATTGTTTATGTGTATAACTTTAGTGAATATAAAATAAAACAATTTCTGTGTTTTATCAAACAACTTTAATGTTGTTTCTCCTTTGTCCTACCTTCTCCTTCTGTATTGACCACCCAACTTCCTCCCTAATTAAAGCTCTCTCTCCATTATATCACTAGTATTCTTCTATTTTGCTCCAAAAGCCCCATCAATATATGGTTTCTTTATATATTTATAGTTTCTAGGGACACTCCATGTTACATATCCGAGCATTTGGAGCTAGGAACTAAAGATAAGGGAGAGCATGTAGTGTTTGCTTTCTCAATGTATATTCTAGGTCTGTCCATTTCATGTTCTGCAAATTTCATGTTTCCATTTTTTGTTTATAGATGAATAGTAGTACATTTTGCATATGTATCATATTTTTATTCATTAATTATATTGAAGGACATTCAGGTTGTTTCCATTTTATGATTATTGTGTATGGACAACAGTGAACATGGCTGAGCAAGTGTCTGTGGAGTAGGATGTTGAGTCCTTTGAACATATGCCAAAGAGTGGTATAGCTGTGTCATATGGGAGATCAAAACTTTAAAAGAACCAACTCAATGACTGAGACCAACACACCAGAACAACACCGAGCCCCTCAAAAACACCCTCCAAACTGTGGAAAGCATCAGATGACATACATTGTTCTAGTTACTTTTTTATAGCTGTGATAAGACCATAACCAAGGCAAATAATAGAAGAGTTTATTGTATCTTAGAGTTTCACAGAGTGAGTGCATGCTATTATGGTAAGAAATACAGCAGTAAGAAGGTAGACATGGTTCTAAATCAATAGTTCCTACTTATCTACAAGTAAGAGGCAGAGAATGAGCTAACTGAAAATGACATGGCCTTTTAATAGCTCAAAGCTCACCCCCAGTAATACACTTCCTAAACAGTTTCACCATCTGAGAACTAAGCATTCAAATATATGAGCCTATGGGGGTCATTTTTCTTTAAACCAGCATATTCCACACTCCCTGACCCAGTAGGCTTCTGGCCATATCGTAATGTAACATATATTTAATCCCACTTCAAATTTCCCATAGCCTTTCAGTCTCAGGGCTGTTTAAAAGTCCAAAGTCTCTTCTGATATTTAAGGTAATATCTTAATTATAAGCCTCTGTAAAATAAAAGAGTAAGTTGTATATTTCCAATGTACAATGGTCCAGAATATATATTACCATTCCAAAAGGGGAGGAATAGGGGAATAATGAGGAAATACTGTACCAAAGCAAACCAAAATCCAGGAGGGGAAACTCCAAATTCCATAGCTCTGTGTCCAATGTCAAAGGTTGTCTCCATTCAGCTTCGCTGAGTGCAATACACTTCTCTCTCTTGGGCTTACTCCATACTCTGTCTGCAGCTATCATTGACAGATATCCCACGCTTGTGTTGATGTCTCCAACACTATCCATGCTTCACTTTCACAGCTTCAGGCAATAGCTCCTGGATCCCTGTGACAGGCCCTGCCTCAGCAATCACTATCATGATATGAATGACTCCTGAGGACCAACCACTGATCTTGACTGTTGACCCCACACGTATGCATACACACATGCACCTCATGCTGCTACACATATCATATACACAAACTGCATACATACGCACAAACAAACACCAAAAAATGACTTTGTGTATCACCATATGACCTCACGGAATTAGAATGAAGGCTACTGTAATTGATTGGGCTCTTTTAAATTAAGTAACTGATAGCTAAGCACTTAAGTTAAATGACAATGGACAAAGGTCATAAACTTCACACCTTTATTGTAACAAACTCTAATCAAACCTAAGGCAGCTAAATTGACCACAGACAATTTTTTTTTAGTTGTCATTAATGTTAGAAATACACATATATAAATGTAATATCATGATAGCACTTATTTGGATCATATTATCCATCTTCAGAAATACATACGAAAAGTAAAAGAAACAAAAGTACCAATCTTTCACTCTATGGTTTTCATTCTATGGTTATGCAGGACTTCTCTGAATCTGATAGGGCTGACTTTGTCCATGAGGCTTCCTTCTTTAGATAAAACGAATTAGGTGTTGGGGAAGTGGTAACAGCACACAGTGCCCCTGCAAGAACATGAAGTCCCGAGTTTGAATCCCCAGCACCTGTGTAAAACCCGAAGGCAGTGGCACACGTTTGCAACCCCAGCTGTGGGGGTGTGCAAAGACACAGGTACTCACAGATCACTGACAAGCCTATCTTATAGGTGAACTCACCCAGTTGTTGAGTTCTCTGTTCAGTGAGAGGCCCTGTCTCTAAATTCAAGGAGGTGAACAATTATGGAAAAACACTGATTTTGACATTTGGCCTCTATGTGTGTGAACACACAAAATGCAAATAAACTCAAAACTGTGATTAATAATCACTTGCACACTGAGAAAATTAAGGAAATTTTGGACTATTAGTTCAAAAGTGTTATATAAATACATACATACTATGTGCTTGGAACAAATGAAGTGTAATTCAGACTGCAGTAGAACTACAGTGCCATATTTAATGTGAAAAAAAAGGATAATAGTCCTATTTTAAGAAAATATACTTTTATTTTGCTTTCTCCCAAAGAGCAACACTGTGTGCAAAGCAGAAATACTTGTTGAGAACAGGTTGCCACTAACAGTTGGTGTCCACTGACTAATGGGCAAACATGGATGAGCAAGCAGAGCCTGCGTATTTAATACACAATGAAGATATGCACTGCTCCTTCTAGTAAGAGTACAAGAGATACCAGACGTAAGGCCTAGGGAGTGAGCCAGGCATTCAAGATGCAGAGAGTTTGGAGGGAAAAGATAGCTGCCTAGAACAGATATATCTGAAAAAGGCACCATTCATTTAGCATCCCTATTTAAGTGAACTTCTTCCTGCTAACCCTGTCTCTGGGGAATCTCCCTGAGTGGGGAGAGGTATTGCTTTGTTCCAGACTGAAGTCTGAACTGTTACTTGAGGATCATTGAGAACACACCACAAAGACATCGTCTGTTCTAATGTTCCTAGCTCCCTGCCTGCAAGGTTGCCCAGGATAAAATCTAGACAGAAGTAATGGGGACACAGAAGGGAACAATGTGATGCTGTTTGGTCTCAAGTTTGTTTTTAATTTTTTTTTTAAATTTCAGCCTGCTAAAGACATGCTTATCCTAACTTATGCTGTTAGAACTACAAAGACTTTAAAGTGTCAAGATTAGAGTTTATAGAAAAAAACAAAACAAAACAAAACTGAAAACACCAACAAAAAAAAAGTAAAAGATGCCAGCTCTTAATGCTGGACAACCAGATTTTATTTGGCTGGAGTTCTTCCAGTCTGACAGAAACACTGACTCCTCTCTTGTTTGTTTTTGTTTCTGAAACATAATCTCACAATCAGCTTAGGCTGGTCTCGAACTCGCTTTGCTGCCTCTACCCCCAGTTCTGTAGGGCAACCACAAAGCTTGTTGAAAGATTTTCTAGATGAAGACACTTTGGTGTGACACATGCTGATTACAAAAGAATGAAAGTCAGTGTATTGAAAATGTCACTAAGTGAACGTGTTCCCAGCTCAGTTAAGGGAAAGAGAACAAGATATAGCAAAACGGGAATGTTGCAATGACAGTAACCCGTCTTATGCCCCTTGCAATCCTCAATCAAAGCATTTAACAGGAAAGAACAGTTTGACTCCAGTGACAGTGTAACATGTTTGAATTCTGATAAGGGTATGAATAATCAGATTTCACCAACATTGGCTTGTGATGACACAGTTGACCAAATGAAAGAAGAAATGGGCTGAAGAAAACTACTCTTTCTGTTGGAGAGGAAACCAGTCTCCTCAGTAATGTATACTACCAGACTCCAGTCCCCAAATTTCACCTCCCTGTTAGAGAGGCCTGAGGTTCATTTAAATACTAGGTCAAAGTTAAAAGGGAAATTGCTGTGATTTTGTGTGTGGGAGGAGGAAGACAAACTATTAAGATCACTGTAAGTATAAGAAAAGCTTTTCTTTCTAGCCAAGGCAGAAAATGTATGATGACTTAAAAAGTAATCTTCTTCATATTCATAATGGTTTGAGAGGCTATAAAAGAAATGAACCTGATTTGTAGAAGTAAGAGGACAGAAATAAAGAGCATGCAACCTCAGGAGTCATTTGTAGGATCTGTAATTGAAATGATTTCTCTGAGAATGTCAACATGATAAGTACGAAAATAATGTCAAGATCATATAATTGTTACAGATTTGTTTATCTGTAAAATGAAGAAGCTGTAGTGACAGATAGTTTTCCATATTTGGTTTTTCTTTTAAAAAATATGACAATAAATCCATTATGGTTCTGGATTGTGTGTTTGGGTATGGAGGGGCGGGGGAATGAAAGCTAACGTCATGCTTGTTCTGCCTCCGAAACGCTTCAATTGGGAAAGCTTCCTGGTCTCATTTATTCCTATGCATTTGGCATTAACTGTGCTTGAGGTTTGGATAAAGCAGGAACTTGGAGGAAAGAATAATGGTGTCACTACACCAAGTGCTCTCAGCTTGAGCTGTGGCTCCCTAGGGTTGGGTGGATTCACTTCTATGATTCAAGGTGCCCTTACTAGGGTTGGAAGAACCATGAAAGCCATAATGGTGACCTTTAAGCATGATACAGCATGGGCAAGTTTGGAGTTCTGACTAGGAGAAAATAGCTCTTACTTTAATGTTGGCCTGAGTGAGGAGCAGCAAGTCCCCAGTGCATTTTTTGAAGTGCCTTCCACCTTTAATTTAGATATTTCAAGGGAAATTTTCTCCATATGTTTGGGATTCGTTTGGACTTAACTCAAATATACTTCATCAAGGACTGCCAAACTCTGCATTTACTAGAATCAAGCAGTTTCATGGGACAACAGTACAGACAGGAAATTTGATATTCAGGGCCTATCACCCAGACAAGGAAGAGAAATCCTCAGGTCCAACCACTCCCTGTAAATAATCTTTTAGCAGTAATTTACTCTGTATTGCTGTCATAGCAAAACAAGCCACTTGCAACTGTTCAGGGCACACACAGATGCACAAACATTCAATACATGTCTCTTCACAGGAAAACATCGGAACACACAGTCTTTCTTTCTGCCAGCTCCAGAAAAGTTAACAGCTCTAAGAAGGAAATACAACCTTCTACTTATTTCCATATTTTAAAAAATCTGGATAGAGCCTCTCCTTGTCTCTATTCTTTTTATTTATACCTGGCAACCATGAGGTCTGTTAGGGCACAGGCTGAGAATCCCTGTACCACTGATCGCTGGGATAACTTAACTGTATTGAGTTTGCATTGCTAAAATGACATTTTTGCATAAATATAAGAACACTGTCTTGCTAATTAAGATTTTGTTTAATTGTAAATAAATCTCTCCTAAGCTATGATTTGCTTCTGCTAATCTTGGGAGCTGTGCTCTGAGCACTATGGCTCCTAGTGTTCTCTGCTTGGAACTGTACAAATATGGTTGTGTAAATGAAGACAGAACATACGTTTGTTGGTTTTTATGAGACAGGTACATTAGCCAACGAAGCCATGGAGCCATCCATGTTTGTTGATTTTTTTAAAAGGGCCAATTTCTATACATTGTTCATCAAATACCACCTTTCAGTAAAGTAGGTCCTTTTAGTCCTAAGTAAAGAAGAGAAATTCCGTCATCCATTTCCACATCTTCTGAATTTTTTTGTGCCAATGGCACCTGATAACGCAAAGTATCTGTGGGAATCAAATTATCAAACACATCTCAGACATAGTGATCATGTTATAAAAGAGGGAGGAAGGGAATGAGGGAGAGAAGGAGAGGGAAAAGATATGAATGATGATTCATCATAGGAGCTTCAAACATATACACATAATCACTTCACAGTTACTGGCAGGCAGAGGTAGCAGCTGGCTGCTAGGGAGGAGAGTTCATAATTACAAAGGAAGATAGCTTGGATAGTATCCTACCACCTTGTTTTAAGAGTTAAGTAAAAATTATGGTATCTGTTGTTAATGAATGTGAGAAAAAGAATAAATCATCCAAGTAGATAATGAAATATAGGATTGTCTTTTTAAAAGGCATGGAGTTTTGGTTTAAAAGACTATTTTTGACTCAGGAAGAAAAATTAGATTGTATTCTTCCATTCTATGGGAGAGGATTATTCATAGTTGTAAAACAATGTCAAACAGTATGGAATTAGCACAAGTTGTCCTTTTATTGTTTTTTTTTTAATTTTTATTTACTTATTATTTATTACAACTTATTCAATTTGTATACTGGTTATAACCCCCTTCCTTCATTTCCTCCCAGTCCCGCCCTCCCTCCTTTTTCTCCCCCTGTGCCCCTTCCCTAGTCCACTGATATGGGGAGGTCCTCTCCCCTACTATCTGACCCTAGCCTATCAAATCTGATCAGGACAAGCTCCATCCTCTTCCTCTGTGGTCTGGCAAGGCTACACCCCCAGGGGGGAGGTGATCAAAGAATTGGCCACTGACTGAGTCCAGAGACAGCTTCTGCTCCCCTTGCTAGGAAACCCACTTGGAGGCTCAGCTTCCTATGGGCTACATCTGACAAGGGGGTCTAAGTCCTCTCCATGCTTGGTCCTTGGTTGGACCATTGATCTCTGCAGAAAGACACTGTAAACAAAACAAAGCAACAGCCTACAGACTGGAAAAGGATCTTCACCAACCCTATAACTGACAAAGGGCTAATATCCAGAATATGTGAAGAACTTAAATTAAACAACAACAAACCAAGTAATCCAGTTTAAAAAAAATGGGGTAAAGAGCTAAGGGGCACAGAGGAGATGAGGGAGGGTGGGATTGGGAGGGAATGAGGGAGCAGGATACAGCTGGGATACAAAGTTAATTAACTGTAACTAATATTTAAAAACATGGGGTAAAGAGCTAAACAGAAAAATTCTCAAGAGAGGAATAACAAATGGCAGAAAAACACTTAAAGAAATGCCCAATGTCCTTAGTCATCACGGAAATGCAAATCAAAACAACCCTGAGATTTCACCTCACACCCATCAGAATGTCTAAGATCAAAACGCTGGAGAGGATGTGGAGAAAGGGGAACCCTCCTCCATTGCTGGTGGGAATGTAAACTTGTACAACCACTTTGGATATCAATCTGGTGCTTTCTCAGAAAATTAGGAATAGTACTACCTCAAGATCCAGCTAAACCACTCCTAGGCATATATCTGAAAGATGCTCAACCATACAACAAGGACAAGTTCTCCTTTTAAAGTAAGGCATGGTACAGAGGATGGCCATTGTCCTTTACTCTGCACTTTCACTGCTAGAAAGACAAAATACCGAATTTGCTAGTGAGTATACTTTACCCACAAGCCTAAATTCTTGCTGCTGGGAGTGGTGATCTTTTAAGGTGTAGCTAGACTTCAGGAAAGGGGGCAGAGACAAAAGGTGAAGGAGAGAAGAGAACCAAGTGAGTTCCGAAAGTTTACTGGTTTTCTTGATAATGGAAATACACCGAATCCCTCTCCTGGTTTCAGTGCAAGACAAACAAGGAAGGAATGGTCCTTCTCAGAACTGGTTTGAAAGCACCAGACTGAAGCAGGTTTAGCCCAAGCAGCCAAACCCTGCTGGGAACCATGACAAACTTACCTGGCTGACTCTCCTTGCCCTGCCCTCTTTCCTCACTCACAGCCTCTAGGCATCAAACTGCCTCTGAATGGCTGGCCTCAACCCTGCCCAAAGCCACAAAACTCCATCACTTTCACCATCCGCATTTCACTGGCAAGCCCTTCCTGGGTAGTCACAGCTGCCAATGACAAGCCCATTTTACCTTCAAATGGTAGTTTAAACATTCACTATACATGGCCTTCTTCCCTTGGTCTGTTGAACAGTTTTTGTTTACTTATGTTTGCTAGTCCTTTAACTTTTACAAAATTTCTGCAAAGGACACTGGTTCACACTGATTGACTTTTCTTTTGTCTACAGGTGGCTGAAAGTGGTCCCACACCTCCTTGGATGGGTTTCCTTTATCCTCCTCAAAAATGCCCTGAAGGGAATTATTCAGCACAATAGAGGCCCCTTTGTTATCTGGTATATCAAGGAAAAAGCCTGGAACACAGCAGCCCTAACAAGCAAGTTCAGGTTCCTATCCTCAAAAGGCTAATTAAAGACAAAGCAGGTAGTAGGAAGAAGAGAAAGGAGATGACTCAATGCAGAATGTTGGAAAGAGGAATGAAGAGGCCAAATTACCTTCCCAAGCCCATCTTTTCGGTCCTGAGATGATGTTTAGGATTAAATAGGTAAGGAGTGTGCATTAAGTAAAGAGTCATGGCCAAGGCATGATCCCACCCATATTTCTTATTTATTTATTTATTTTTAATTCTGGCCTGTCCTCGAAGGTGGCCTTGAGAAACTGTGTGAAATCTCTTTCTGGGAGAAAAGTGCCTCCTCTGATTGTCAGCAGGTTTTAGCCCTTTTCTTTTCCTAGCATGAGAGTCTTTAGGAAATTCTAATTTCTTAGAGACTGTTGTTTCAATAGTCTGAATAGCTGAGAAGGGGAACAAGTGTCTCTGAAAATATCTTCCTTGCCGCCAGAATGCTTGCATTGCTCTTGCCCTTTGTTTTAATGCAAATATCACAAACCAAATTGAAGTAGAAGCTAAGGGTTAAAGATATCTACTAATTGTCAAGGAACCATGCATAAAGCCATTTCTCCATGGCTTCTTGACTTTAGTTACTTCAAAAATGGCTGGCTCAAGCATGTCCAGTCCATTTCTGTTGTTTATGAGACTTATCTCTACCTATGAAGTCAGGCTGGCCTCAAACTAATGATAGTCCAGCTCTGGGGCCCCAAGTGCTAAGGTTATAGGTAAGTGCCACCATGTCTAGGATACCTTTATTTTGATCCTGACAACTATCCAACTCTGTCTCTGAAGTATTGCCAACTAACCATCTAAAGGTTTAATCCCAACTGTCCCTTTTCACCAGGATGAGAACTGTCTTGGATGATCTGATGTGGGGAGGTATGTGACAGATAACAAGAAGTTAGTACCAATAAGACTCTATAGTGCCAATTTCAAATAACTCACAGTTATGGAAGGAGTACCACTGTAGTCATATGGATACTTTAATGCTTTCTGCCCTGACGGCCAAGTACTTCAAAACTCCACTCCAGGTCAGAAGTAGTGAGTCTACATAACACTAACAGCCAACACTTACAAAGTTTTATATGATACCACCACCAACAGCTAACAATTAAAGTAGTTAGGGAATTAAGCAGTTATTTATGAATATACTCTTAGGGTGAGAAATATCCAGTATGCTTTAATAGTCAGAGACAATGCTTGGAGTACAGTGCTAAGGGTGTGTCTAATATTTGCATCGTATGGGTCCTTGGGATTGAACCATGTCATCAGGCTTGGTGGGAAGTGACCATACTCACTGAGCCAATCGCCACTCCCAGTTTTAAAATCTTTTTTTAGCATTAGTAACAAAATTACAATTGTGTCTTTATTTTCTGTTATACTTTCCTATTAAAAATGATTAGAATTCAAAATTTTTCTAAGACCTATTTTGGAAGGAAATTCTTATCAAAATTCATAGTAAATCTAACACTTTATAATTTAGGAAAGCTTTTTAGCTTACGTCTGCAATGAATGAGGTTTCACATTAAAAAAACTCTACGTTCAAGAAACTCTTTTAGATGATTATTGTCCTTTAAAACACTTGATTTAGAAGATCAGGTATCTCTCATAAGAATTTAACAAGAGCTTATTTTTTTCCTCTTTTTATCTCTTTATTTATTGCCTTAATTTCCAGAATTAACACTTGTTAATTCTGTCCAGGCCCAATCCATTCCACCAGAAAGGAAGCTGAGCAGTTAGGTCTGATTGAAGTTAAGCCTGCATAACCTCTATTTTTTTCAGTCTCAATTTATTATTATTAACCATAAATTTCCTAAATTTTAGTTAACTTTTTTTCAGAGAAAAAAAGAAGACACAGAAACAACAGCTCTTGTATATTCATGGAGTCTAAAAATTATCCTCCAGACACATTCATGCATTCATACACACTGTCAACTACTCATGCCAAGAATAGAAATGCCAGAGCACAATAAGTTCAAAAGAGCAATAAAACAATGAAGTGGCCAGAGGCTTACACTAGCTTTTCAGGCATCCTTAGGATAAGATGCTGTTGTCCTGTACTACTTTGAGGATTTCAAGTTTACAAAAGATTACTCTGTACTTTTCTCCCTAGAGGGCACTAGAACAGACAGACTTAATATTTTAGTGGCTACACAATCACAATAGTGGGAGGAACAACCCACAGTCCTGTAGAACTCAGCTCAACAGAATCCTAGAAGAACAACACATTCCAGGCTTCCCTGACACAGGGTGAGTATTCAAAAGTTCAACAGGATTGAATTTGTTCCAAAGAGCTTCTCAACTAAAAATGCCTGCTGTATGGATCCTGCGATCATAGGCATAGTTTGACAGAACCAAAACAGCTCAGAAGATTTTCAAAGTCAAAGCTTCTCACCAAATGGCAGTTGCCGAAATGTTTCAAAAAGAAGCCCAAAACTCAAAGAAAACTCTAAACTGCAAGGATTGTAAATCCCAACGTGAGCAGTTGACTAACAAAAAATTTGTGAGAGTCCAAACCAAATGCAGATGCTCATTTTTCTGCTTCACCAAACAGGCAAAAAGCAGATGACTGAGGCTGAAATAGGCAGGTAAGAAAAGTCCATAGAATGAGATGATTCCAACAGACACATGCGCCTTTCAATCTCTCTTTTTCATCCAGGGTCAGGTCTTATGTGGTTAGCACGTAAAAATGTCTCTCTGCTGGCTACAGTTCCATGAAAATTTAGATTGGAGAGGTTGGCATAAGAGCTTGGGCTCCTAGAATTACTCAGTTTGGACACCTGTCTGAACATACCAACAAAAGTAATGCGTAATACTAAAAAGTATAGAAAGATATTTATTTAATGTGTTCACATTGGGAAGATAAACAAAAAGGTCCAGTGACTATGCAAATCTATCTTGTTTGTTTGTTTGTTTGTTTGTTTTTTGAGGGTTGGGGTCATGATAGAGGTTTAGATTAAATATAAGGCAAGAAGTTCTGAATAAGCAAGGGTCCCCAGCCAAGAAATAGTCCAGTCCATTAATTTTATTTATCTATCTATCGATCTATTTATTTATTATTTATGTCTCCAGTTTGTTTTGCAATGTGGTTTGACATCTTTCTGGGAGACAATTTTTTTTCTCTGGCACCAGGGTGGGCTTCCTGGGAAATTTTTACTTTTCCAGAGACTGTTGTTTCAATGCTCTAATAGTCAAGGAGAGAGCAGTGTCTCCTCAGAATAATCTTAATTTCTTCCAGTATGTTTACACTCCTGTCTGGAGTGAATATCTCCAGACAGAGAATCTTACTAATACATAGTATCATTTTGAGATGTAAGCCTATTCGTACTCTCTTACCTATTTTGAATTTGTTTAAGAAGTAGGACAACCATGAGAAATGGTCAAGGTGGAGAAAAAGCGGCAGAAGAAAGGAGGCCTGTGATGGAGGGCTGCACCCAATAATCTATGTTGGAAGGTCAGTGCAACATAGATAGTCAGAAGCCATGCTGGCAATGCCATCACAAAACCTAGAAGCAGAATAACTTCCGCTTGATCTCACCAGCCTCACAGGCACACTAGGATCAGCAATCAGATCCTTAGCTTCTGGGAAACATAAGCTCTTGTCTATGAGAGCAACTCTAAAAGGGGGAGATGTGGAGATCATAACCTGTTAGCCAACAGGATGTCAAAGATAATCAGGGAGACTGTCTTCTCGAAGGACAAATGCCAGTTTTCAGAAGAAATGGGAGAACTGTGTCCCATGTCAGCCTCTAGGGACCTGGGCCAATTCTGCTGGATTTCTCAATTAAACGCTCTTTTGTGTTTCTTCTTCGGTTTCAGATGTTGCCCTTTGGTTTTCTTTTCATTTTCACATAGAAATCCTACCTGATACAAAACACTATCCAGTAAAAATAATAGTGATTTATACAAAGCATAAATTTTTGAAATAAGCAGATTAATTTAACTGGAATGAGAGCCCATAAAAGACAGTAATGAGAAAACCATGCGATCATCTCAACAGATGTGAAATGGATTGGACAAACTCCAACAGCAAAGACAGAAGCAAAATTGGATGGTCCCTTCCTTATCACAG
The DNA here is from genome assembly GCA_028658305.1 of Pachyuromys duprasi. Lineage (NCBI taxonomy): Eukaryota > Metazoa > Chordata > Mammalia > Rodentia > Muridae > Pachyuromys > Pachyuromys duprasi. The sequence continues at coordinate 41,660,965 of CM053760.1, forward strand.
TCAGAAGCATCCACATCAAAGGATATGCTTAGTGATGAAAAAAACTCCAGGAATTCTAATGAAAATGAGTGACAAAACTCAATAAGTAGTTGCATAGATACTTTAGAGATTTGATAATTTGATACATGCTCAAATTCCTGACATGACCTTTTCTCTTCTTTTGTTATTTGAGCCTGGGAAAATAGCTCTAAAGTTCAATGAACAAAAATGCATCTGCAAACAGCAAAAACTTAAAATTTTAAAAGTCTATGTGTGTGTGTGTGTATGTGTGTGTGTGTGTTTGTGTAGCAATAATACAGATGATTTAACACTGGCATAAAAATTAACTAGTGAAGGAGTAGAGAGATGTATATGTGGTTAAGAACACTTGCTGTTCTTGCAAAGAACCTGGTTTGGTTCTCAGCACCCACAAGACAGCTCACAACTATTTGTAACTGCAGCTCCAGAGACTTCAGCGCCCTCTTCTGGCCTTTGCAGACACTGCACTTATGTAGTACACATTCCTCCATGTAGCCAAAGCACGCATACATACAAATTAAAAATAAGTAAAATTATTTTAGTCAAACCAACTAACTAAATAACTATAAATCAGATTTTATTTTAAAAATCATAGACAAACTTTAAAATTATTATTTATTAAAGACAAGCAATAGAATTAGAGGCTCATCTTGTTATTAATAAAAATTAATTTTTCTTTGTGTTTTTTTTAAACTGAAGAGCCAAAAGAAAAAAAGGCAAATTTGTATTTAGCCATTTGAACATTTGGTTATTGATAAGACAACTTAAATTAACAGAGCTCTTGAAATTAAAAAAATACATTGAATATATATAAATATATATAAATTACTATTATTCCAGCTTTTCTTTAATACAAATTGTACTAACATATGTATTTCTGCAGTTTTAATTTTATATTCATTGTCTAAAACTAGCACACACATTCAAAGTACATTTTTCGATATATGTTGAAATAGGACCTCCTGGTTTAGTTGTACATGGTTGTTTATGTAGATTCATTTTGTACTCTTATCTATGTGAAGAAGGAAGTGTGAGTTACTTCTTTTCTTTCATGGCTCTTTTTGTAATCTTTTCTTGGAAAACTTGTATGGGGGGAAAAAGTATGTGACTTTGAAAAATGGCATTCTTTTACTTTTACCTCTCTTACAATACCTGACAAGGTAGGAGGTTCCCTGTATGGTATCCAGCCATTACACCTGGATACAAAAGCAACAAAATACTTCCTAAACCTTGGTTTGATAAATTGCAAGATGTGATTATGAGAAACATCCACAGAAAGTCCTTGAAGCAGGGCTCAGCATTCTACAAACACTACAGACATGTACTTGGCTAATTTTTCTTGCATCCCTGGAATGGCAGAGTCATCCTGTGGGCCGCAGGCACAGGAGGTGCATGTTGGCAACTCTGTGAGTGGTCCCGTTTTCCCAGATGACTGCCTCCCAGGTTGCGGTTCACTCTAGTAAAATATGATAGCCTGGGTCAGAGGCTTCCATCCAAGCTGCTCTGATGGCTGGCCAGACAATCAGAAAAATATTCCTTTGTGGTTATGAATCACTTATTGATAGCAATAGAAGGTGAGGAATTCCCACATTGAATACACAGGTTGAAATCCCAGTCCTGTGTATGTAAAGAGAAGCCTGGTTGTTGCTAATCATCTCCAAATGGTTTAAACCACTGTTGTGCTGTTCTAAGCTGCTGGTATATTTCTAAAACTAACCTGAGTATTACTGCTTGGGTCTTGTCCAGCATGTAGTGTGCAGCTGGGTAAGGGAAGGGACTATTAAGCAGAAGAAAGGATTTAACTGTATTTGCATGGATTATATTTTTTTTGATAGGAAGTGTTTCGAGTAGTGACATTTGGGTAACAAATGTATGGTTAGCTGATCATTAGGCAGGCACCTTGCCTGTGGAGTTGATTTTTACTATAGGGCCTGTTTAAGACCTCAGACTGAGCCAGTGATTGCTCTGCTAAAAGGGCAAATACCTCTGGGTGGTTGGAATCTGCACTGCACTCTGTATCTTGGTCCTACCTTCCTGACTATGACTTCTGAGCCATACTCAGACTCTTCAGATGTGAGGTGTATCACAATGGTGGAGACAGAAGGCAGGGAAGGCTTATCTTTCATGGACACTGAGGTTTCACTCATCATGCCCAACCCTGGTGCTCAGTCTGGCCCCACAGCCTACAACATGATTCCTTCCGTCCTTCACCTGACCTTGGAGGGCATCCTTTGAGTTTCATTCCTTCATGTGTTTGTCAATGTTCAATCTCCCTTAAATTTTCTACCTAACCGTTAAAGGCAGATTTTCTTGTTCCCTTCATAATGGAGTAAGCTTCTTCATTTTGCTTGTCATGCAGGCTGGAATAAGGAAAGGTTCTTTTGACCAACTGACAACGTTCATGATGGAAGAAATGTGGGGAGAAGTTTTAAGAATCCCAACATGTTACTGTCCCAGAGAGTATGACAGTATAATATCTATTTTCTCTCAAATCCATTTCATGTTTTCAAGACTACCCTAGTAAGCTGCCCTATCCTAATGTCTTGCCCTTCTCCTTCCACATCCTAAGCTGCAAAAGAGGACAGTTGTCCCAGAGAAAGTGCTGTGCTTGAATCAAGGAAAATATTGCCATTATGTTGCCTCAGAAAAGCCATTGCAATAGGTTCCTTTTTAAGACACACCATGTAGATTTTTCTCATGTACCCTCAGTATCTTGATAATCACACAGTCTTGGACTTTTACATATACCTGGTGGGCAGATAACAAATTGTCATTTTAAACATGGAAATTCTCCACTTCACATTGTAAACTAAATGCTTCTTTCCTTGGATATTTTAGAGTAGGTCTGTGTGATATCAAACACCTATGCTGGGGCCAGGAGCAAACGATGCCGTAGGGGACTGTCCTTGAAATGGAGCCTGGGAACCAGTCAACCACACAGCGGTATTTGTTTGCTTTCCTTGTTTTCCCAGAACAGTACTCACCTGAAGCAACAGCCAGCACTTTGTCCTTTGTGGGGATGAGGAGGGGCAGGAGAAGGGATGCTTTCTGGCTGCTTGTCAAGGCGTTCCCAACGAGAGGAGTTTCAGAGTTTATATCTTAGGTAACCCTAGGCCTACTGCTCATCTCACATGGGAAGATATGCAAAGACTATGACATCCTGAGCTAAGGAACAATTCTTTAGTCATCCAGTAAGCCCAAAGTTTCTGGTTCCCCGGCACTGCAGTTAGCTTTGTCTGCATACTAGAGGTGAGGTGAGCATTTTAGCCAGCTCTTATTTTGCATCCAGTCCACCAGAAGCAGTTCCTTTTTCTGTGAACTTTGTTTCCAAATTTCAAAAAGAAAACATGAGACTGTTTTCCAAGATACTCTATTTTCCAGACTGCTAATGCTGCCATTCGCTCAGCACTCCATAGGTGTGTCACTCCTCCATTGACACTGGAACCTAAGTCAGGGTCTTAGTTTTTTCAAATGACAAGACCCAGATGGTACTTTACGGGCCTTATTTGGTGTGGTTTCTTTAAATATAAAGTAAAGAGACCATTATACCAGAATTGAATCATCACCATATATGTGAAAAGCCAGAGTTTGATGATTTAGGCTTGACATTCCCCAAGTCAAGGGCTTGATTGTCTCTGTTCAAAGGCTCTGCCTCATTGATTTGTTTGTTTGTTTGTTTGTTTGTTTGTTTGTTTGTTTGGAAAGACAGTATCACTATGAAGTCCATCCTGGGTAGGAACATGTGCTCTTTCTGGTTCTTCCTATTTCGGGGACTGAAGGAATATGCCACCATGCATTCTACCATTGTGATTGAAAGGAACAGGCTAGCTTTACAGGTTGCTTTATAAATTCTGTACCCCATGTTAAAGTAAATTATCCTAGCACTTTTGCAGAAAGCAGAAAGGAGAGCCAGTGAATTGAAACAAGACCCCACCCCCTTGCAAAGGAATGGGAAAGGTCTCCTTGGAGGAGTGACCAGATCCGCTGTAAAGAAAACATTGCCTAGCAACCAGTCCAGAGGTCACAGCTCCCCCCACCCACATTGGGGCAGGATCAGATGGACTTGGCGTCTAACATGAACCAATCATTTTAAAAGTCAACTGCCCAATCCAGTGTTGCCAAGCCTGCAACCCCTGAGATTCCTGCCCTTCTCCCTTTAAAAACTTCAGCCTTCTGTCTCTCCTTGCTGTCCCTAGCCGCTTTTGTGGGTGGCAGTCCCATCGCAATGGATCAAATAAAATGTCCTCTTGCTGTTGCATCGAAGCTTGGTCTCCTGAGTTCTCTTCACCCCCTAAGGAAGTTAGGGTCCCCCCAATTGGGCCTAACAGTAACACTGTGTATTTTACTTTGAGGCTCTTTATTTCTTGAGCCTCAAATAAGTTATCTGAATTGAAACTTTTGCAAAGAAAAATCTGATGGTTGAGTTTACTATCTTGTAAAGATAGTTCTGTTAATCAAATCTTTCCTCCAACCTTCCTGTTGGCTGGCCACCAAGAGAACTCTCTTCGATCCCCCAAAACATCCCTGGCCAGCTAGTGTAACAACATGATATGACCCTCTTGTTTCACGAATGAGGGAGTTTTGTGCATCATGTTTTTTTTTTTTTAATTTGGGGACTACAGAGTTGGCGTGCCAGGAGCCACGTTTGCCCAGTTCTGAAGAGGCACTTTCCCACATGGGCTTTGCTAAGTAACCTAAACAACTTAAAAGTCTTTGACAAAACTCATTACATAGCTAGGCTCCAGGACTCCAAAGCATCTGGTGCCTCAAAGGTAAAACTGGTTCATATGACATATCAGTGCAAATCACAGAAGTGACTGTAGAGTGGCCAGAACAGGAGGGGGATAGTACTACATGAATGGAAGCTTGTAAGAGGTGGCTGTGAGGCTGCATGGACATGTTGAGATAGCTTAAAGGCTTGATTGAGAGGTCCTTGGCACTGTATTGGCAAGCACAAGAAGAAACACAGATATGCACTCTGATAAGAAGAAAACATCAGAAGAAAAAATAAAGAAACAAAATTCCCAGCTCTGGAATCTACAGAAATCAGAAGTCAATTCTGAAGTGCCATTAAGTACGGAGTTTAAATTTTTGTCTTAGTTCATTTTCTGCTGTCGTTAACACAATATAGAAGACTGTGTGACCAATGACGTATGGAAGTTTTGGCTGGATCACAGCTAAGGATGCTATGAAGGTCACAAGCATGGCTTCCACATTTTCTTGACTTCTAGAGAGAGAAGCCTCACACTGCTTTACCTCACAGCCGGAAAGCAAGTAGGGAGGTGTAAAAAACACTATCTATGAGTAATAGCTTTGATTTATAAACCACTCACTTCACATGGTGAAAGGGGAGAATGTACTTGTAAAACACATGAATCCTTCTGAATGACTGGCATAATCACTCCTTAAAGGTCCCTGCCCCAAAGGACTGCCATACTATAATGACAATCAAACTATAGTGTAAGTGATGAAGAGTTTTGCTCCTTCTTTGCCTATCCCATGGCCCATATAGAAAACTGTGTATCTGGTGCTTAATATTCTCATCCACTTGCCTTCAACTTTCCCCTTTTGTTTTGTTCCATTTTAACCCCAAAAGTCTTTGTAATATCCTGTACCTGCAGTAGCCAAGGAAAGAAGCAAACGCTAGTCCTGGGATGAAATCAGAATACTCCAAAATATGATGCAGAAATACAAACTTGATAGTCCTTCCTTTGTGACATTGGTATGTCTCCCCTCTATAATAGGAGTTGTTTGGTTTATATGTCCTGTAGTAAAGCTCTGGCTTCCTCATCTATGCAGAGACTCCTGCTTCCCCCTCTCCTCAGTACCCTGTGTAACTTCTGAAAAGTTATATGCCTCCCACTGCAAGAACTCCTTCTATTCCCCAGTTCTCCACCCACCATCATCACACCGCTCCTACTTTCTGCTTGTTATTGTCTCAAAATTGTTAAAATGCTTCCATAACCTTTGTCATATTTAATCCACATACTTGTCTATGACCTAGTCATTGTACCTGATATTGCTTTGGCTTATTTTTTAATAAGTGAGAATCTCCCAGCTGGACAAGGCTGCATGCCATAAGGTCAATATTCACAAGGCCATAAGGAACAGAGTCAAGGGAGACCAGAAGGCTGTGGCCTAAGTGCACCCCTTTCTCTCCTCACCTTAAACTCTCCTCTGTCATGTGACCAAATTCATAGGGAGTTGCTTTTATTTTCTGCTTGCTTGGAATATGAAGTTTGGAAAGAGCCTTACAAACTAGTATTTCACCAGGCAACAGGTCACCCCTCTCAAGGACATTGCATTTCAATGAGCTCCCATTAGTTACATAACATTAATCAAAGCTTCCCTAACTGTACGCAATAATGCAGTGTGTGTTCTGGACATACTAGTGATACCTGTTTGGTTTTTTTGTTTGTTTGTTTGGTTGGTTGGTTGGTTTTGTTAATAACTCTTAAACCACATCATGTCCAGGATCTCTGGGTATAGCCTCCCATTTCCTCTTTAGGTTTACTCCTCTGAGATTTCTGCACCAGCTAAGGGTATACATACAGGTAGAAGAAGTCCATCACCATTCCCTCATAATACGGTCAGGATTGCGCTCCGTCTAACAATCATCAGCCTTACCTCTACTTGTTTATTTTCTCCATGTAGTCTTGTTCTGTTCTTTACCACATTCTTGACTTCAGGTCTCTGACGATAATAAAAGCAGTCTTAACCATCTGAACCAGGGGCCAGTGGCAAGCAGGAAGGGTTAACTGTTTTTGCATAAAGCAAGCCTGGCTCAAGCCCATGAATCTCTTTTTCACATTTGCTGCTTATTCATAACCCGAGCCCATCTGCCGTGCAAGTAACGATCGATCAGCCGCTCCTGTTTCAGATGTCAACCACCCCAGCTGTTTCTCTCTCTCTCTCTCTGTAAACACAAAGGGGGAAGCAATTACCACATTAATATTCTGATTTGATTATGCCTATGCAGTGAAATGAAGCCTGATGAACTCTCCTCTTTTCCCACCATCACCTCAGTCCTACACACTGTGCCCTGATACAGCTCAGCTTAGCTCAAACCTCCCAAAAGCTCAGGTGACTCCTGTGACTCTGGGCCAGTTAGAAATGCCATCACCAGTGTGAGAAAATTAACAACACACTTGAGTCCCTGCAGAGCTTCGAGAATTCAACACCGAAATTAAAGAGCAAGGCTTGAGCTGAGTATGGAAACACACACAGTAGTTACCCTAGCTCTTGGCGTGCTGGTGCTAGGGGACTGTGAATCCAGGCCAGCCTTGGCTAGAAAGAGAGCTGGAGTGAAAACTAGTTAACATAGCATGAGCTGTGCCTTAAAAATAACCATTTACCAAGTTCATGGTGTTGAACATGTTCCATTTCTTGTCTATGTAAGCTTCTTTATCTGAAAAGTAAAGGATTATTGATAGAATTGAAAACATTGATGTTTTGACCACTATTTTGTCAACTTGACACAAGCTATAATTATTTAGGAAGACAAACCTCAATTGAGAAGATGCCTTCCTCAGATTGCCTGCAAGTGAGTATGCAGAGGTTTTTGTTTGTTTTGGTTTTTGACCAGTCCCAGCCCAGTGTGTGTGTGTGTGTGTGTGTGTGTGTGTGTGTGTGTGTGTTAAGAATAGGGGTGCCCCCCTTAGACAAGTAGTCCTGAGTTGTGCAGAAAAGCAGGCTGAGCAAGCCATAAGGAGCCAGCCAATACATCACATTCTGCCATGGCTTCTGCTTCAGTTCCTGTCTCCATGTTCCTGCCCTCAATACTGGAGTGTGATCTGAGAGTGGTAAGGCAAATAAGCCCTTTCTTCCCCAGGTTGCTTTTAGTCATAGTGTCCTATCACAATAGAAAGCTTAACTAAGAAAGTTGATAAATCAACAATGAATTAGAGAAAGCCCTGGAACACACAGTGGGAAATGTGCTGTGCTTTCTGCTGTGTTCCTTTGTCTTAAAGGGCATGCACAGAACAGTCTAAATGAAACACTGGGGAAGTGCTCACAGTTATGGCACTTGTAAGCCAAGCCCCAGCCAAAAGCATTGCAGCTCAGTATCCCCAGAGAAGATGGAAGCCAAGGGACTCGCCAGAAGACAGGACAGAGGAGCCAAAGATCTCTTCACCTTTAAGTAAGTCAACATGAGTGCTGAATGTGTGGTGTGAGTGAAGGGGGATGTTGAGAAACAGGCTTTACATAGAACAAACAGGAACAACCTCAATGAGAAACTAAGGAATGGAGACGATGTTCTTAGAAAGTATGAAAAGGCTTAGAAAGTCTGTCAGAAAGAAATCCATACAGAAAATTCTAGGAACGGGCAGTAGGGAAGTTGGTTTTAATGATGTCCTAATTTTAAAAAATTAAACACTGTGGAAGTGTTTTAAGGGACTTTTATTGGGGGCAGGGGCAGTTGTAGACCTTGTTCAGTTTTCTTTAACTTTCACCAGTGGGTTACTGCATTTTATTGAAAATACAATCTTGTTTTCTGAAGCAGCTTACTTACATAGTCAATGTCCATAGACTTATATGTGTTCCTGTGTTCTGGTAATGTGTGTGTGTGCACGTGCATGTGTGCTTGTACATGTTTATGTATGAGTTGGAGGGAGGAGATCCAATAAGATGGCTCAGATTTATATAGTAAAATTTCATCGACTTTAACCCTGTTCTCAAAACTTTTCCATCTGAAACTCCTTCAATGAAGAACCAATCCACTTTTTTTCTATTTAGCATAATTATGTACATCATGTTGGAGGAAATTTGCTCTCAAACTCCTTCCTCACCAAATAGAGAGTCCAAGACCTTGTGTGAGTTATGAGCCTGACCTATTCTCATAAAGGGGGTTAGTTGTTATAAGGAGAACTAGGATAGCTTTCAGATCCAGCTAAGTGCAAAGACAACATGAGAAGTTACTGTGGGGAGAAAATCTAAAGATGCTGAGATACTGCACAACTCAAGGTCATAGGAGAAGTGAAGCATGGTCTCTTCCCTCAGTCTACAATGTGTGATGTGAAGGTTAAGTTCAAAACCCCATTCTGCCATGGTATGGCTAGAGCCTGCTTATGCTTCCTCTTCAATCAAGCAAATCTGAGGACCAGACACTTGCTCACTGGAATCATTGCAGGCAGAGTGAGCCAGTATCTTCCAAGCGGTGAGAAGTCTGCCTGGCTTAGGGTGGCACTGTTGAAATGTTATTGCCAGAGCTATTAAAGAAGAGGAAATGCAGAGACAAGAAGCTAGGAAAGCAGGGTGCCACTTTGAAAATAAGGGTGACCAAGAGAGATCTGAAGATGCTGAAGATGAAGTTCTTTTTCTTGGTAAGGCTTTGAGCATGCCCCAGGACCATGGCTGTTCACAATCTGTGATTACTGGCTTACCAGGGTACAGCTCAGCATCCAGAGTACATATGCAGAATGTTCTAGGTTGCCCCAACACAATGACTTAGAGGATACAGGGTTGATTTGAACATACCAATTTCAATACCTTTGTTCAATAGTTTGTAGCTGATACATACTACATAAAGCAGATGAGAGACACACAAAGCTAGGTGTATTGCCTGGTAGGAACTGCTGCCTGGGACCAAATGTGAGCCTCCATGTTGCCACTCTCCCATGCCCATAAATCAACATTTCCTAAGCCAGTGAAGAAGAAGTAAAGTCTTTTTGGGGAAATGAAGAGAACTAATCATCTGTGTTATTAAAAGATTCTGTGCAAAAAGAAAAATAAAAAAATATATTTCCTCACATCTTATATTGCCTCCTTCCTGGTCATTCCAATCCTGGTTCATTTTACATGTAGTGCCCATGTATAAATGGTGTGTTCTGCATAAGGGTCAAGCAGGTATATATAAAGCAAGGCATCCTTGTAGGAACAACATCTAAAAAGTAATGAAAAGAAGCGAATAAAGGAGTCTTCTCTTTATAAAGAATCTGAGTGATTTAACGTGGAGTGTGCAAGCTTAAACGTCGGCTGAAAACCAGCTGCTGCTCAGAGGTGCATGAGCCAAAAGACTGAGCCAGGAGGAAGCTAGGACGAGAGCTATTTAGTTCTTTAATGCTCCTGTGTGTGGATAAAAGGGTGAGAAGGAAAAGGAGGGGATCTTCTTTGGCATAAGCAGCATTTTGAGGCAGTTCTAGAAGTTTCTGCCTCACTGAATCTAATCTTCTCCCATGGCCGGCTGGAGTGAGGACCCGGGCCAAACACATGGAGCAATGCTGCGGCCCGGGGGTCAGGCACCTGTGAGGCGAAGCCACTGTGATCTCCAGAAGCTGCATTTTGACTTAAGCGAGCACAATTTTCCACCCCATATGTGCAAAGCATTTTATCCATTAGTGTCTTCTTGGCTCTTTGGGACTTTTTTTCCATTCAAAAATAAAAACCTTCCCAAACTCCAACTCATCACACACAAATATTTTGCTTCTTAAATCCACTCAATTCCTCCTCAAAGACTGGCATGGAGTTTAACCTGTAGAGCTTCAGTTGTGGCCATCTGCTTTTGATTAATGCAGGCTCCCTCTTTCCTGGGTCTGAACTCAATCACATGAAACAAGGCACTTGCTAGTGTTGTATGAGGCATAAAAAGAGAGTGTGAGCAGCTGACTTAAAGAAGCTCACATTTTAATTTAATGTAATGTAATTTAATTTTAATTTAATTTCCATGTAACTGCCTGTCTGATTTCCTCGATTTCTACTGTACAGGATACTCCCCACCCCCAAATACATGCTTCCAAAAACTTGCAAATCAACACCATAAATGCTGCAGAGTTGAAGGGAGTCATGTGTGTCTGCCTTACATGCATGCCTACGTAACAACACACAAAGACACACAGGCATCTACACAAAGTCTTTCAGATCCAAAATTGGTTACATATAGGTAATAGAAAACTTAAGGGAATCTTGGACAAATGGTCTTTGACCTGAAGACTATGCATATTCCATATGGGACTAAGCAGGGCGACAAAGTGTCAGAGAGGCCAGAGGCCATTGATCAAATGAGGCAGCAAAGAGTGGGATTGCAGTTGGGCAGGGATGAGAGATAGCACCCTTAATGAGACAATGGTGGGTAAGATAACAGGCTCTAGACATCTTCAAACGCAAGTTCATAAGACTCAGTTGTATACTGAACTTAAAGAGATCTAGAGAGTGTTTCACTCTCAGCTCAGCCCCTAATATCTGGGAACTCTCTAGGAAGATGATATTCATGTTCACTGTTAGAAACACGGTGTAATAATTTATGGACATATTAACTGTGAGATCTTTCTGGGAATCTCAGGTGTCTGTGTCCAGTCAACAGTTGGAAGAAAAGAAGAGTCTGAGTCTGAGGTTGAGAGGAGGTGAGAATTGCTTGAATTCATCAAGCACAGCAAGCTGACCAGACTGAGAAATGGATAAAAGCAAGATCATGTGGCAAAGCCACATGGAATTAGGGGCCAATGCATAGCCATGGCAGACAGGGCAAGTGTCGGGAAAGATAAACAATGACAGAGTGGAAGAGAGCCTCAGTGAAGCGTCTGGTTAAATGACAGGACTTGGGACTTGGTGGAGGGCTTCCAGCATAGCTTGTGTGAGTGTGACTCTGGTATTGTTCTAGAACAGCAAGCAAATTGTCGTGAATGAAATTGGTACAGTGGCTAAGGTTGAAATGCCACAAATGTTTATGTTCTTCCAGCAAATGTGCAGAGGAACACAGTCCTGTCATAGGCTCTAGGCTTATCCAGTTAGACAGAAAGCACTTGGTCCAAAATGTGTGCACCATCCACCAAGAATGAAAGGACTAGGGGTCCATTTCAGTGTGCTAAAGAAAGCATTTTAAGGACAAACACACACTGGGGACACTTTGACACACATTTACATTTAATGGTCTGATGTGCATTTATTTGTAGTCTTCTCACTAACCCTTACTGACCGCTTAAGCTGATCAACCTTCCCACCTGGCAGATGATGCAACACAGTGGTTGCATATATCTCAATTAGCATTTAGTGAGCATAAAAAAGCTCCGTTAGAAGGGATGGAGCTGGACCTTAGGGCCTTACTGTGTGCGATGAATTCATCAGGGAATAACCTCTGTTTTTCTACTGAGTCCAAGTCTAGTCCGGGAACTGTTTAAATAGACAGAACAATTTTAACTGATCACAGAATTAGCCAGCCACTGTCTGTTAGAAGACATTTGTATGAAGAGCTGACTTGTGCTTCGAAGAGATCTGTGGTAAGTTTTTCCTTAGACACTGTGGTATTTCTGCCTTGGTGTGCACAGATTTGTACTTCTCATGGTATCAGAATGCTACTATGAATAGTCTATGGAAAGTGTTGACTGAAAATGCCTGGGTAGAATTGTTTGATAGTTCTCAGGTATTGACTAACCCTTCAGACATCTCGATGTAGACATCACAGTTAACATAACAATGGCCTGTTATTTCTTATCAGGTCTATGTAAAAATCCCTTTATCCACGATGTGAACCGAGCCATCAACTTGTGATCTTTATGACAAAGTACACAATAAATATAGGTGCCTTAGGTATTTGTCCCATTTACTGCTGTCATTTCTTGTTCTTGGTGTGCTGAGCTTCAGAGCCTTTATTTACCTTGACTTGTGACCTTTTATACATGGACATAAATCGTCATAGTGGTCAAGAATACAGCCTCTGGATTACAGTTTTGAGTTTACTCACCTGCCCTGACATCTACTACTATCATAGAACTAGGGCTAAGTTTCTTGACATGTGCTTCCCCATATCTAAATGGGAATAAAATGGCACTTCTCCAGACTGGTTATTATGATAATTAAGCTAAATAATATGTGTAATGTAAATGGAAAAGTGCCAAGCACAGTTACCTTTTAGAAATGCATGGTGAGTGTGTGGTTGTGCTTGTTAGTACCTGCTTTCATAAGTAACAGCTTCCCGTACTCCCACATGCTGGAGTGATCCCAGGGAACCTGGAATCTGTGAGGCTGGCCTAGCAGTCACCTTCACCCACAGAACCCAGCCTCTTAGCACCAGGCTCCTGGGTAGTTCTGTACAATTACAAATATATTTGGGGCTCAAGACTGTTTCTGCTGCTGAGAAGAAGCACAGAAGAGAGCAAAACCGAGCTACAGTAAACCCAATTACTCCGTAGTTTTCAGTAGCTGCTTGTCAATCCTTGAAAGCTTTACTGCTGGGATTACCTCTTGGCCTATTTCTAGAGAAGAAGAGAGTTTTTGAGATATTCTAGAATCTCACAGAAATGAGGCATATACTCATTAAGTGTTCACTTATGAGCTCAATCTCCCAACCTTTGGACAATTGGTACAAATCATTCTCATATAAGTTGGGTCTGGGAGAGATGCTGAACAAGCTCTGCCTACCCAACTATCTTCAGGATGTACATGGAAGAAGAAAGCGATCCTCCCAACAAAGCTACTGTGCTGTAGCGCTGGGGAGGCCAGTGAGGTTCCCCAGTGGGGGTCTAGCCATAGAACCCACACAGAGAAACAAGCGCTGATGGAGCACAGGGCGGCTTGCTGGAAGGAGACCCCTTCTTAACCATTCTGAGAAAAAGCGCATGCAACCATTAAAACACCACTAATAACAGACAAATGAGACTGAGGGGAGAAACCAATAGGAGCAATAGCATGCTGACTTTACTGAGCTCATACATCTGCTCTATATTGTACTTTGGCCCTTCCATGCATCACCAAAATTATGTTCTCCACCCTCATTGCTGGTGGTATTGTCTGGTGAGTTAGTGTAGTAATGAGAATAGGCTCTCAGCTACCCTTACTCTGCTTCAGCACTCTTGGACTCAGTAATACTTCTTTGTGGGGTGGTACTGTACTGTAGTGTGAATCAGCATCGTCCTCATCCTCTGAAGGACTAGTAGCAACCTTCCCTTAACTCTGTGATAAGCCACAATGCCCCCAGCTATTACTAAGTGTCTCTTTAGACGCAACAGTGCCCTTGGCTGTGAACTGCTACTCCAGAAAAAGGGATCAAGAAATTCTGATTCAATCCCTTACTGCCACTGTGCCCTGTACCCATGTCCTAACTGGTAAAAGGGCTATCCAAGTTGTGTTGTAAAGATTTTAACAGAAAAAGTATCTAATATCCTTCTTAGAACAGTACCTAGCTCTTGGGAAGTTTTAGTACATGCTCAGCTTAAATCCTTTAAACTACACTTCATTTTCACAAGATGAGGGGATGGGTGTGCATCCACTACCACACTTTCAGTGGAGTATATCACCAGCCTGGGGTAAAACACAAACTGCCTGCCAATGTAGCCTCATTCCCTCCACTGGCATTTCTGAGAGGACAGAGCAGGGAAATGTTCAGGCTGAAAAATGCCAGGGCTACGTGAGGTCCTAGAGACAGGAAAAGGCCTGGAGCCCGATGATTTTCTGATAACAGAAGAGAGCTTCCCTAACTGCCTACCTAGCAACAGGGGCAGCAAGATCCTGAGCAGCCACAGCAGTTCTCTGGCGTTTGAGATTGTTTGCCGAGTCACAAGTGGTCACTATCAAGGATTACTATTTGTGTATCCATGAGTCACAATGTGCCAGATTCATAAGAGCCAGATGTGACAGTTGACCCAGACAAGGCTCTCAGACCAATCCCACGCATTCCGTGTATCAGGCTTATGTCCATTCATAAAACAGTTTCCTCCCAAAATATAAGTCTTGAAAAAAAATAACCTCAAGTTTGTTGTGTAATTCCGAGACTAGCTGCAATTGATTTCCAAGCCTTTACCCCCACGCCTCTCATACTTCTAATTCTGGATTAGTTCTTCTATGGTTCACAGAGAAGAGGGGAAATAGCATCCATCACTTGACCCCAGAAGAGGAAACAGGAATAGTATGACATAAATAAGAGAACATAGGATAACAACATTGATTTTGTTTTGAGAATCTTAAAGTTACAAATCTCCTGGTCAGAATAAGGCAGATGTGTCATTGAAGCCCTTCCTTTTTTAAAAACTTTGGACTGAACCACATTCTCTGAAGTACAGCTAACAAAAGCCCTTAAACGCACATGCATACATAGAGCAGTCTCAGGAGCTCAAGGTGTCTGGAGTAAGGATTAGAGAGGTTCAAGTCGGCTTTCCCTTGTTAAAATTACAGCTGCACTGAAGATGGTACGGTATATCAACCCAGGGCTCAGGAAACTCGTCCGGTTCTCAGGAATGAGAAAATGCAGCTGTGCTGGATCAGACAGAAGGTGGAGGGTGAGGCTTTCCCTTCCCCATCACAACTCTTTCCAGAAAGAGAGGCCAGGAGATGCCCAGCTGCCCCGGGCAGTGTCCAAGAAGGCTGGGGTTGAAGCACACACATCTGTCATTCTTTCTGTTCGAAGGACAGGTGTACATTGAAGATGATATTGAAAAGTACCAGAAATGAACTCTGGGTTTAGTATTTCCTTCATTTTTCATTTTCACTCTTTGTTTTCCTCCAGGGGTTGAAACTTAATCTCTCTTTTAGCAAAACAGAGCTGGCTCTCTCTTCCTCTGGCTTCTTTCTCTCTGGGATACTCTCAGTGTTGATTCCACAGATACATTCAACTACTGATTATGAAGCCTGTGCATTGTCACCAAGGCTTGTTGTCACCACAGAAGTTATGGGGCAGGTGCTTTTCCATCCGGTCCCTTACATCCACATAAATGTCCACACCCATAGTCACCCCACCAACAAGTGCAAGTCCAGTGCTTGTCAGATGGTGACAAGAACAAGAAAAATCCCTGTACTTTTCCATACACTGTGGGGTATTCGTGTATGTGCCTCTCCTCGCCCCCTCTCTCTTTCGTGTGTGTGTGTGTGTGTGTGTGTGTGTGTGTGTAGCTCCTCTTCATGGTTTCACATTCCCCATGGGCTCCACTCTAGCAATCACTGGAATAGCATGACCTCATTCAGTAGCTGTGCTCTGAAACTCTGGTCCAGGGCTGAGATTGTGCTTCTTCCTGGGATGGCCTCTCTGACATTTCTCTTCTCCCCAAGAGGCACTTATGGTAAGTGAGGCAATACAAACATCATTCTCCAGCTGCACCCCGCCCCTACAAACAGTGACCTATCTATTGACTAGGACAGAGTCGTTTTGACTTTTAACTCACGTCCGGTTAGACACAAAGATATTTTTAAGGTTACTTTGTGGGGGGTGAGAACACATCAGGGGTCACTCCAAATTTATTCCAAGTCCAGCCCCAGCCCAACCACACAGGGAGACAGCAGGAGGAAGTGACTCACTGCCTGGGCCCATGGCTCTCTGTTGTTATGCTAAAGTTCCCTCTCCCATTCAGAAGCCTAAGGACTATCCAGACTCAGACTCAACTGATACTTTAAATCCAAGCCCTGACTCCAGGAATACACATTGCCTTCCCCATAAGGAGAAACCATTTTCTAATGATCTATGCACTAGGCCATTCCCATACCACATACAAATTTCACAAAAGCAGTAGCCCCATACCCTCCCTTTTCTGTAGGAACCATTTCAAGGTCAGTCATAGAAATTAAAACCCTTAATAAATCCTCCAGTAAGAACCACTCATTTCTTCTCCTCACTACCTTCAGATCCATTGTTTTCAAAGGAAAACTGGGAGATAGTATTGATAACCTTACCTTTCGTTGGGCAGAACTTTCATCTATTCAGTATCTATCCGCACACTCAAAAGTATCTACATGTCCATTGCTAGGCATAGGAACACCCGGAAAACAGAGAGAGCCCTCTTACTAGTGACTGGCCAGGTGAGTAGAAAGAGGCTGAGTGCGTCATGGCCATCAGTTAATTAATCACGTATGCTATCAAGAGGAATAAAGGTCAAACACATAAACTGCTTATGTTTTCATACTTTGGGGCCTTATGTGATATAATTAGGATACAAAGAACAGGGTAGTCAGGAGTCACTCATCATGTTTATTTGTTCTTGAAGGCAATCCTGAGCCACTTATTGAGTGTAGTGTTGTCCTTCGGCCTCTTGTAGGAAAGATACTCAATAAGTCTTCTTGGTTCTGAGAAAGGAAGCACTATGAATCCTCAGGATATAATTAAAGGTTTTCTTTAATCTGCATACTTTCTATTTACAAATTAGTATGAGTAATATCACCAAGCTCAAATAATTGTTGTATCAGCTAATAGAAAATGAGAACCTAATGGAAAGCAAAATAGAAGTCAATGAGGAAGGGATAAAAGTGGGAAAAGAAGGGGTGATAAAGGGACTTTGTGACCAGAATACTATGAAATCTATATGTTTTATGCTTAATTGACACTAATAAACAGACCTAAAAGAATACAAGTCTAGCCAGGTGAACAGTATGAGGAATATGGGTTGGGGTAGGAAAGCATGTCTGCCTCATCAGGATGCAGGAGAATAAGGTGGGAAGCTTCTTCTCTCTCCCTGTACCAAGTCAGACTCTGTGCATCTGATTGTGGGGGTCTCAGGAGAGCCTGGGCAGTGTATCCTGAGCTGATGATGCCAGCCTTGGAGAGCTCAAACACAGGGCCACACTGCCTCCCTCTTCCCTGTCACTTGACACACAAATATGAGTCTTTGCTTGGTCCTCTTGAGACACTCTAGCAATTATAGATACAGACCTAATAGGTGCATCAAGAGAAAAGTTACAGCATACTGATCCATATAAATAGCAAAGAAGTTGAATGTTAGAAACTAGTTCAGCACCTGAGTCATAAAGAGGAAACTACTAAGAAGAATTTGAAAATACTTTTGAAAGCATATATTTCTCTATGGTAAGATGACTTTGGAAATTTGAGATTTCTAGGATTCCTTGGCTAATAAAGCCAACATTTTATGTTGCCTTTTCTAAGGCTTCTACTACCTTTCACTTGGTCCATGGCTATCACAGAAAAATCAGCTCCATTAGTTTTTAATTTTTATTCACTTTGCGTCCTTGCTGTAGCCCCCTCCCCCCTCCCCTCGAAGTACTTCCCTCTCTCCCTCCTGAAACTCCTTCCTTTTTCTCAGAAAAGGAGAGCTCCCTCCTACCCAGCTCATAGAGTTGTAGCAGGACTGAGCACCCTATGGCCTGGCAAGCCAGCTTTTTAATTGGTTTAATTTTTATCCTTACTTCTTTCCTCCTGTGACTTGCCTTCACTGAAGAGGACAGAGCCATGTGGTGTGCTTTGCCTGACCCTTCTACAGTAGGTGTAAGCATGGATGAAATGACATCATGGTAACAGGTCATACATTGTACCAGCTTTTTTGTTGACTCCCATGTCTGCCCCTTGGGGATCCTGAGAGTACGGGGTGAGGATTGAGGGGAAAACAAAACAAAATGAAACAAAACAAAGAAAACTGGATTTTTCTGAAGACAACCCACTTTCCAACAAAAGACAGCTTAATGGAAGCTTTTGAGATGAATTGACAAACAGCAACTATAGAAAGAAATGATAGTGTATTGCCAGTACACATTAATAACAATATATTGATCTACACAGAAAAACCTGTGTAGAAAAATAGATGTTTACCACTAGCACAGTTTCGAAGCTTGTTAGGAGATGCCCAGGAAAGTACCAAAAATGGTCACAGAATGTCACTGGCCAGTAGAATCTAACTAAGGTCAACTTCATATTTGACCCTTTCAATGGTGAGGAAGAAACCATTAGGCATGTGTTGTTGATTTTAGATGAGAAAGTCTCCACTTAAGCCACATTTCTCTTACAGTCCAGTTGGGCTCACCAGTGTGTGCTCATGAAGATGTAAATAAAGGAAACCAAAATTTGTTGTGTTTTATTGAACTAAATTTTGTATAGGGTACATAACAAATAATGTTGTTTTCCTATTTCATTCCCACAACAAACATGTAGATAAATAGGGACACATTAACTGTTGAGTGGATGTGGCCTTCATTGAAAGAGAGACACTTATTTAACTCTAGTGATAAAGGCAGGATTAGAAACCAGGCTTGTTTTAGAAAAAACAGACTCTAATCACCACTTTCACCATAACATCAGGGTTTTTCATCTTTCTGTGATGAAATGTACATAATAATTGACCATTATAACTATGCTTGTATGAAGATATGTATATATTTATATGTACATATATTAATACAAGCTCATACACATGTGTAAGAGTGAAGCCAAAGTGTAAGCATGAGTGTAGTATGGTTCCTCTAGAATACTATTTGTTCAAACTTATTTTTTGAGGCAGGGTCTCTCACTGTCCTGGAGTTCATAAAGTAGGCGAAACCAGCTGGCCAACAACCCATGATGGATCCTTGTGTCTCTGCTTCTTTAACTGTGGAAATACAAGCATACTTAACTATGCCTGGCTTTTTACATCAGTTCTAGGTATCAAACTCAGGTTTTCATTACTGACAGCCAAGCACTAGACTGGCTGAGCGGCGTCCCAAGATCAATCATAACAACTTTTAAGTAGACAGATAAAAAGTATTAAATTATACTCATATTGTTGAGCAAGCAATCTCAGGAACATTTTAATCTTGAAAAAAAAGGGAGACTTATAACCTTTGAACATGATCTTCTCATTTACCTTTTATCCCACTCCCTGAAAATCACTATTTTAACTTATTGGAATTTGTCTAATACAGATAATTCTTATAAATGGAATCAGAGAGCACTATTTTTTTTCATGTTTGGCTTATTTTTCTTAGCATAATGCCCTTAAGGTCACTGACATGGTAGTATGTGTCAAATTTAATTAAATTTAAATACCCAACAATCATATGCATGTGCATATATCATGGGGTTTTATTTGTTTATCTACCGATGAACAGATACTACAGTTCCCCATGTTATAACTATTACGAATAATGTCAATGTAAATAAGGTATGTATATAGGTTTCTGAGACTCCAATTTCAATATCCCTAAAGCAGAGTTCTGGAAAGTGTGCAATATGCTGCTTTGGTTTTTAATGTTTTTAAAAAGTGTAGTATTACCTTCCCAAATGATTTTATAATTAGTAGCAACACAGTCACCAACACTTCCTATTTTTCTTTTCTTTCTCTTTTTGTCCTTTTTTTTTCATTTGTTTGTTTTGTTGTGTTTTATTTTTCAATAATAGTATCCATGTTAATAAGGAATGTGGTTTGGGCTTGTATTTCTCCAGACATTAGTTATGGTGCTAGTTTCTTTTTCATTGCTATGACAAAATTTTTAAACAAGAGAGGATTTATTTCAGCTCACAGCTTTACAGTTTCAGTCTACAGTTTCTTGGTCTCATTTGAAAGATTAGCGGTCTTATAAGGCAAGAGCATCATAGTGAAGAACATGCATGAGAGCCATGCTGGCTATATCCTGACTGACTGGAAGGAAAGTGAGAGAGAGCAAGAAGAAAGTAAGAATGAAAGAGAAATCATGAAAAAAGGGAAAGATACAACCTTCAAATGCAGTCTGTTTTCAGCTAGTTCTTATTGATTTCATTACTTTCTAGTAATGTATGATATTATGAATTTATCTATCAACTGATCAAACTATAGAGGAGTCTGTGATCTCATGATCCAATCACTTCCCCATGGCCATGCTCTGAACATTATTGTATTAGGGACCAAGTGTTCAACATATGAGCTTTTACGAGATATTTCATGTCTCAGTCAAAGCAGTACTATTTAGTATAGTTTCACAGGCTCAGTAGCGACCTGCATATATCCTTCAGTGAAACAGTACAAATCTTTGGCTCCTTTTAAAATCAGATTATTTCTGATGTGGTTAATAAGTAGCCTACTTTTTAAAATTTCCCATTGTTTTCTGAGATTTTGATACAATACCTAAGAAATCACTGTTGAATTCATTTTCATTAAGATTTCATCCTGTGGAAGTTTGAATAAGAATGGCACCCATGGACTTATTCATTTACAAATGCTTGGCACATAGGGAGGGGCACTATTAGGAGGTATGGCCTTGTTGGAGTAGGTGTGGCCTTGTTGGAGGAAGTGTGTCTCAATGGAGGCAAGCTTTGAGGTCTCCTGCTCAAGCTGAGACTACTGTGGCGGTTTCTGAAACCATAAACCAGCCCCAATTAAATGTTTTCTTTTATAAGAGTTTCCATGGTCACGATGCCTCTCCACAGCAAACAAACAAAACAAAAACCCTAAGATACCTCCTATGTTTTCTTCTAAGAGTTTTACAGTTTTAGGTCCTTTGTTGAGGTCTTTGATCTATTTTGACTTAAAGTCTGTATATTATACATGTTAACTGTTCAACTTCAGCTTTTAATATATGGATATTTAGTTTTCCCAGAATCTTTCCTCATTGAATGACCTTGGGGTCCTGGTTAAAAATTTGACCATATATGTAAGAGTTTCTTCCTATATTTTCCATTCCATTTAACTGGTCTATATATGTCTTTACATAAGTACCACATTGTTTTGATTACTGTAGCTTTCTGATGAGTAAACTTAGGAAGTGTCAGACATTCAATTGTGATCCTTTGATATTAGTATAACTGCTTAGTGGCTTATTTATTTTAAAGAATATAAATATTGAAAGTTATTCAAGTCCAAAAAAAAATAAAATAAGTTCTTTAAACTCTGAATTGCTCATAAACAGTCACCAAAGACACCAGATTACTCCTCTACTTTAAGGGAATGGTTGTTGATAAGTCCCCGAGAATGCTATCCACCCCTTTGTAAGTAAGGTCAGCTGACTCTGGAATAGCCCCATATTGTACCCTCTTCTTACTTTACCAGCAATTCCTAATCCCAGCCAATCCCTTTATTAAATGAGAAGTTGTTCTAAATTCACACCCTCAAAATCAGAAGGCTAAGAGCAGCAGAAAAAGACAGTGCATAAACAGAATGGGCAATATGGAGCATAGAGAGGGCTCTGACTGTTCAGGGAAGGTGGTTCCCTGTCCAGTTCAATTTAGTAGAAAGTTAAACATTTGACAGAATACAAACACAGAATTGCAAAGGAAACACCTCTTCTAATCTAGAATATGTGTGTGAGAGTGGGTACTGGAGCATTTCTTCCTCTTTTAAAAATACAAACAATCAACAAGAAACATGAACTGAGACAATATTGTCTCATTGGAAGAAAGTAGTGAGAGGTTCATGGGTGCTTAGAGATCAGACATAATGACAAAGCTAAGAAAATGAGCAAAAGGCAATAAGACTAGAGATTGCCTCAAGGACTACAGGCCAACTTTCAGCATATTCCTGAGGCTTAGCGGGCTTCCTGGCAACAGTGGAAAGCAGGGAAGGGATTCATCTTCTCTGAGACTCCTCCCAATGTTCTTCCTTTCCCATACACTCCCCGATACACTCTTCCTTTTCCATACACTCTTCTTCCATAAAAGTCATTTGATCCTACCCCCGCAAGCCCCCATATCCTCTCAACTCGAAATACATGTGCACGCATAGTCGTGTGCACCTACACACTCACAGAGCTCGCACATGAACACATACATCATACCCTGTACTTTCTTTTTTCCCATCTTGATCTTATTCTCACAAAAGAGTCAACTCCCTAATAATAAACAGAAGGAAAAAAAAAAGAGATGTTTGCTCATATGGAAACTATGAAGTAGGGTCTGAGAGACAAAGATTTGGCCTCCTTTGATTAATGTTTTCTCCTTTTACGAATAGGCCTAGCTTACAGGGAATTCAGGCCAGGTTTATGAGGTCACATCACCGTTGATGGAACCTATTTCACCTCTGACACATGCATTGACCGTAGAAGAGCAGATCGTGTGCAAAACGTAACTACTGGTCTATTCAGTACATCATCCACGACCCTCATATTATTTCAAACATAGACTGAGCCTTGACAGATGGCTCCTGCGAGCTTTTAGCCAAACACCCTTTTTGAGGGTTAACTTCTCAGGTTCAGTGAGGTGAGAGAATAAGGGGGGAAAAAAGGTAGGCGCAGTGGTAGGTCATCACTCAGTCCTGTGGTGGTTCTCTAAGACAGAGGAGGGGGAAAAGGCAGGCACCCTTGACTTCTACCTGGCCCCGCCCAGGATAGGCCAGCATCTCAGGTCTCCTCACAGGTCTTGCTCTACTCCTTCCCCTACCCCCCACCCCACCCTCATTTTAATGCTTTCCTAGGAAGAAAAATAGAAGCCGGATAAGACCTGTTCTTCTTTTACAGGGTGTGGTTATGTGTTATAATTCTATTTCTTTCCTGTGTTCTGAATGACCCCAACAACATTTCCTCATAGCAACTGCACTTTTATATGGATTAAGAACCAAATGTTGAAAACACAACAGAAAAAGGAATCTTATTGCAGTTTCCGACCTCTGGCTTGCCAAAAGCTAGGACCTTCAGGGAAGCTAAATCAATTACTTAAGAAGTTTCCATCTTTTCAGATTTTCTCAAGAAAAATTGGAGGGCAACTCAAACCTACCTTTCCATAAAAGAAAGTTCACATGGCAGTGAGCTGATAACTCAGACATTTCCATGGTGTGTGTATGTGTGTGTTGGATGGGAGGAGCTGTCTAGGGATTTGCCAAACTCCACAAGGCTTTGGGGATTGAAACTGAAAGAATTCCTTCAATTACAGATCTTTCCGAGGTTAGCTGAGACATTCGCGCAGTTCTCTTGTCAGGCAGCTTAATTCTCAGAAAGTCAGTACTCTGAGGCCAACATGATCCATGTAGAACAGTTTTTGTTCCATCATCTTTCTGTATAATTTTTTTTTTGTTTCTTTGGTTTGTTTGTTTGAGACAGGGTTACTCTGTGTAGCCTTGACTGTCCTGAAACTTGCTCTGTAGACCAGGCTGGCCTCAAACTCAGATGTGCCTGCCTCTGCTTCCAGAGTGCTGGGATTAAAGGCATGTACCACCAAGCCTGGATGTTTTTGTTTGTTTGGTTTGGTTTTTTGTTTGTTTTTGTTTTTAGAGATTTATTTATTTATTTATTTATTTATTTAATGTATATTATTTCTCTATCTGCATGTACACCTCCGTGCCAGAAGAGGGCATCCAATTACGTTATAGATGGTTGTAAGCCACCATGTGGTTGCTGGGAACTGAACCCAAGACCTCTGGAAGAGCAGTCAGGGCCCTTAACTGCTGAGCCACATCTCCAGCACCTTCACATAATTTTTTTTTAATGTTATTAGTTACTAAGGGATTAGGAAAAGTGAAGAGGGAAGATAGAAGACCGATATCTGTCTACTTTGTTCTGTATGCATAGGGAGAAACATTGTACAGAGCCCCAATAACATGTACACTTAATACATGTTAACAAAAAAGTTTATTTACTTTACAATGGTCATCTGAAATTCACCAACCGTCCCATATGAGAATTAAGATTCAGTAAGAGTACAGGAGTTCGGGATTTTGAGGTAAAGACAAGAGAACACACAGAGATCCACACACATTGATCATGCTGACTTCAAGGGCAGAATGTATACTTTGGGTAGTGATTATTGTATTTCAGATGGGAAGGAAAAACTGAAGATGGAGATAAAAGCCCTTGGTTGATAGGTGAATAAGGTAATTCTACAAAGAGAGTTTGCTTTGTGGATGGATTTGACATACATTATTGCATTTCTGATACACCACATAGTTGGTTTTAGCTCTTATAGGCTATGTGTCTCCATGTTACTAGTGAGAAAAATGAGACAAAAGAAAAGGCTACACCATACCTGCCTGAGATTAGAAAACAGTATAGAGTCAGGCATTTAAGTCACATTCTGAAAGTAAAGGAGATTGTCTTGGGCTTGTGTGCATCAAGGAAAACAACAGCTGTATGAGAATGTTAGAGTAATAACCAGCTTTAGAAGGTCAGCAGAAGCAGCTAGTGTGGCTGAGATGTAAAAGAAAGCATGAGGCCCTGAAAGTACAGAGAGGAGGCTTTAAAAAATGAACAGACCCAGTAAGAGATAAAGCCCTTCTAAAAGCCTAATTGGGATGAAAGCAGGCATTGGATTTGGTGATGAAATGGTGGTCAGAACCCTGAGAGAGTAAAACATTGAGTAACAAACAAGAATAAAGCTTGGTAAAGAGGAGAGTAGGTTAAGAAAGCAAAACAGAAGCCTGGTGCAGTGGTGCATGCCTGCAATCCTAGTTCTTGGGGAGGCAGAGCCAGGTAGAGTTCAAGGCCAGCCTGGTCTACAAACTGAGTCTAGGACAGCCAAGTCTACACAGAGAAACCCTGTCTGGGGGGGCGGGGAGATAAGAAATGGAACAAGAAAAGAAAGCAAAACAGGAAAGCTGACTACGAAGACAGGCTGACTGCTCATTCAGGTGTAGTCAAGTGTCAAAGCAGGTATGATTTTTCTTGTTGGTCTGATTTAAGATGGGAGGGTAATGGAAGTTTATACACAGAAAAAAAGGATGTCAGTGATGAAAATGATGTTTCAGTATAAGGCAGGTAAAGAAGGCTTCAGAAGCAAAGAGATATCAGTGATTGAATTAGAGAGATACTAGCTCTGTAGTGACACGTATATGTTTAGAGGCCAAAGATGGCACTTGCCATTGTCTTTTATGTCCTGAGAAAGGGTCACCAGGATCTCTCCAGACAACGTAGAGAGATATATCATAAGTGAGAGGTGGAAATTCTGAGAAAATTCCCGAATTTTGCATGCATAGATGAGAAAATATGGTAGCTATATGGTACTAGACAAATTAATAAATGGTACTCCAGTTTTAGTGAAGGAAGGGGACTGCAAAATATCACAATAGACAAAGAAGTGTATGCACTGCAGGTCAATAGCAGATGCTTCCACAAGGGACACTGAAACAAGTATGCATTGCACTGCACCCACTGGACATAAAAAGAGAAATTATGTTAAACAGAACAATGAAGTAAAGATTTATCTGTGTTCTTGCCATGTCAGGCACTGAGGCAATTGGCTTGTTCTTGCTGTTTTATTAGTTGTCCCAGGGAGTGAACAGAGGGCTTCCTGCACGCTAGGTGAACACTAAACCATTAAGTCATATATGAAATAACTTTCTCAGAAACAATAAGAGTTGTTATATTTGTTGTTACTTCCAGTGTACAATAAGAAAACCAAGGAAATTGGTGTTTATTAAGCTACTTGCCTAAAATCACCATACTATCAGTGTTAGAAACAGATTTGGAACAAAATTCTGTCTTTCAATACTGTGCTTTTACATATGTGTTCCTGATGTAGACAAAAATTAATCCAACAAATATTCGAGAGAAACACTTCAGATTTATTGAGCTATCCATCCATTTACTCATTCATTCACTCATTCCACATAGTTTTTGTTAGTGCTGTTTTTGTTGTTGTTATTTCTTCATTTATTTTTGAGACACACTCTTACTGTATAGTCCCGGCTGGACTGGAACTTGTTGTATAAGCCAGAATGGCTTTGAATTTACAGAGATCCATCTGCCTTTGCTTCCTAAGTGATGGGATTATAGTGTGTGATATCACCTTTGACTCCAAACCATCTGCAATGGGCCCTGCATGTGACCAAGTATTCATATGTGAGGGTCTTTCAGCCCCAGGAAACAGTAACAGAAATGGACACCTACACAAAATAGTTATGAGTGTATTGGAATAGATATGAGAGAAGACTGTATGGTTCACTGACAGAAAGGTCCCCTGTATGGGGTCTGTAAAGTAGGCTTTCAACAGAGAGGAAGGAAATGGCAGGCAGGGGTAGTTTTCTAGACAGAGTGTAGAAAGCACATAGTGTATAGAGCCACCAGGAAGCCAAGGCTAGAGTGACTTCATAAACATAAAGCAAAAAGATCACCTGTCTCCTGATACTTCACCTGGAGCTACACTGCTAACAACTATTTGGTTGTCATTTTGTTTAAAGCAACTGTTTTCTTAAAATCTAGCCTCAAATAGAAAAGCACAATTTTGTCATACTGATGTTGTATCTAATTGTCCCATGACCTTAAAGTAAAAGAATATTGATATTTTTTATAAATTAACCTTTTGAACCCACAACTAAATGGAAGCACCTTGAACCTGAACATAGAGGTAACAGGATAGATTTTGTAAGTGGAACCCCCCTGAATATAATGGGAACAATGAAGCCCCTAAATACCAGATGTAAATAGTCACATACATCCATGTAAGTGGCACTGTGCATGCTAATTTAGGGCAGAAGGTCATGGGTCCTAGCTGAGTGCTCCCCTGCTCTAAGAACAGTCAGGTTCCATCGTGAGTGGTAATATCAAAGTGCAAATAAGCATCCATCTGACGGCACTTTACTTGGATTTCTGGAGTCTATCTTGATACCCCTGAGGTCAGAGCTACGACCTCAGGAAACTTCTCATCTTAGCAGCTGGGAAAGCATGGCTACAAGAGGTCCAGTGAATGTGAATCAGTTTTTCTGGCCTTGGGTACCAGGTGCTTCAGCCCTCTACAGGCTGAAGGACTAGACTGAGTTAGCTCAGTAGGCAGCTGGCAGCACTAAAGAAGCCACCAGTGGCCAGGTCACTGCTCCCTGAGCACAAGTGCCTTCTTCACTTGTCAGCTAGCATATGGACCAGTAAAAGAAGGAGTCTGGCCAGCCCCACAGAGTTTGGTTTAGAGGCAGCAGCTAGGACCACCAACCAAGAGTAGAGCCATGCTATTCCCATTCTCCACTCTATTTCTGAGGCTGAGACCTCATTAAGGGCTGCTTCTCCTCATCCTTAGAGAGAGGGCCAGACAACAAGGGACGCCTGTCTTCAGTTGGCAGGGTGACTCTACTCAGGCCACTCACACCACCTTTCTCAAAAGGCCAGAATGAAGGGCAAACAGAAGGAAGAAAGAGAGAAGCAAAAAGGGATAGATGGACACGAGGAAGAACGTGGCTGGTGGCGTAAATGGACCACTGTTCAAACTCCAAGCCCAGTAGCCAAGAGCACATGTTAAATGGTGAGCAAATAAAAAGGTCAGGGTGTCCAAGGATCCAATTATCTTCAGCCTGGTGGCAGGAAGGCCCAATTAGTTCTCATTAGCTGGATGTGGGCTGCACTGGTCCCTCTGGCCCCAGCTAAGTTTCTGTTCCTGGCTCCAAACACAGGCTCAGCTCTCAATACTTGCTAGTTGAACCAAAGAAATAGAAGACTGTGGCCCAGAGATAATGAACTGTTTCCTTAATAGTCTTATTTTTCTCTATGTATATACTACATGAATGAAACCACTCTGTGCCCCATTTTCCTCACACAGTTAACGCACATGTGCACCCACGTCCTGGAATTCCAATTATGTGGAGCTGCATAAAGAACTGCATGGCAGCACTTTCCCCGCTTCAAATGCACTAAACACAAGGAGTGGGGTTGGCTGTGTTGCCTTTACCTACTATTGCAATCACCATGCCAATAACATGAGCAAAGCAAGCTAACGGTATTCTTGCCACAAAGAGCCAAGGGGAACACTGGGAGATTCAAACCTTATGGTGCTGAAAACTGTGTTGTTGTTGTTGTTGTTGTTGTTGTTTTTTAATAAAGTCATACTTTGAAATAAGCATCATTTCTTTTCCTTCGTGCAGTTGTATTCTCCTATACCTCTCATCCACTTGGATCCCCTGAACCAATTCCAGATTCCTTGTCCTCAGTACCTTGCTCACAAGTAGTGACCAACTCATCTCTCTCATCTCTATGGAGCCATTTCGGGATCCTGATGGGTAAGAATCCCTTCAAGTCAGACCCAGGGAATATCTGGTTCCAAGACATGTAAGTACTTATTGACAAACAAGTCTCCAGAATTAACCAATTAAAATCAAACGTCCTAAAACTAGAAAATAAAAGCAATATTTTATTTCCCAGAAATAAATATATTTCCCAGAAATTCCTATGCGACTGTGCATTATATACACATGGAAGAACCACTGAGCCAAAAATATTTGGCCTCCCAGAACCACAAGAGAAATTTGTAAACAAAGACTCGTAGACTCCAGGACAATGCCCTGAAACCTGGACTTAGCTGGGAAACTTATAAACACGTCTGGCTATCAGAGTTCTTGTCACATGCAGACCTTTATCTAGCTAGATACAGTTATTCATGGGCACAGCCCTCCTGAAAGACCAACAGATCCATGGAGAATTCTGGATGGCAAAAGGTCATCACACAAAATCCAACAAAGGAAACTGGTGAGATAATAGAATACGCATAGATGGGACCATGGAAAGATGGATGAGAAAGAATGTAGAAGGGAACATACTTAGTCTGTAGATCAAAACAGTTGGGTTCTCTGAGCACTTGCTGTTCAGCTGCCCCCACACTAGTAAGGTTTATGGTTGCTGAGTCCCCTAAAAGCTGAATATAGAATGAGCAAATGTTAGTGCTCTGAACATGGCTTTTTGCCTTGTACATATAAAAACACAGAAAATGTTCTCCACCATCCAACTACATCTACTATAGGTGCTTGAAAAGAAATTTCTAGGTCTGTCAGACACTAAATAGAAGAAGAAGAAGAAGAAGAAGAAGAAGAAGAAGAACCCAAAAACTCTTACTATGATTAGTACGTTTACTTTTTCATATAATAATCCATTTAAATTGTTGTGGGCCCTACAGCATTTCTAAAAGCTCAGGGCTCTTCCAGTTTCCTGTTCTATTATCCTTAGCTGTCTTCCCTTCACAGTGGTTTCTTGTCTTGCCGCCTTCTTTTTTTTTCCAGCAGAAAATAAAAAGGTAAGATGAAGTGGCAAGAATAAAAATACCAGACTGACCCTTTCTCCCCCAGTACTCATCAGCTGCCAATAGCTCCTGAACAAGTGATGGATCCCACCCCTTCCAAGACCCCCCCCCCCATCCACACAGAATGTTGACTGGCTTGGTCTTGGTCAGGTCCTGTGCTGGCAAGGTAAGGGCTGAGAGTTCAAGAACGCAATGGCCTTGACTTGACCAGAATGCGGTGTTTCATACCAGCCTTCCCTGACCTCTGATTCACACAATCTTACTGACCCTGCTTACATGATGTTCTCTGAGACTTGGGATAAGGGACTGTGACATATATGTGCTATTTAGAGCTGTGCACTGTACAGAAACTTACCCTCTGCATCTTCACCAGTTATGAATCTCTGTATTAACTGTCATCCACTGGGAAAAGATTTTCTGATGAGGACTAAGCAGTAATCTCATCTATGGAAATAAAAAAAAATATTTAGACTGCAGTTTGATAATATGTTAATTTAGAAAATAAATTATAATAGTTTTTCCCCTTAGGGCCTGTCAACTCCCTAGCCTTGGGCTCTTCATTAGATTTATCATACCAAGCGTGAATTTCTTCTTGTGGGGTGGGCCTTAAATCCAATCAGAAAGCAGAGGGTTCTCCTGTAGCATCTGTGCCATAATTATGCCAGGGCCTGTCCTGTCAGAACCATGCTTACTATAGCTCACAGGGATCACAGCTAGAAACCCACTGACAGAAAAAAAAAAAAGGTATTTCATTTCACACCCTGTACTGGGCTTCTGGTTCAGCAATTACAGATTCATAGCTTTTAGGAAGCTTACAAAATAGTAGGTTTCCATGTTGCTTTTTCAAACTTTCTTAGGGTTGCTTATCCCCCTTCCACCCCATCCTCTGCCCTATCTTCCCATACCCTTTCTCCATAGAATTCATACTTCCATAGTCCTTTCTTTCCCCATAATACCTATGTCTTTCTGTTCCCCTTCAATAATAACTTTCTAATTTCCTAACTAGTTACTGTAGACACTCCAAGTTAAACACACAAATCTAGAGATTTAAAGTAGGAGACAAATAGAGAGAACATATGGCATTTGTTTTTCTACATTGGTATGGGTTAATTCACAGTATAATTTTTATCCAAGTCTATTTATTTACCTGCAAATTTCATAATCTCAATTTCTTTGTGGCCAGATAAAGTTCTACTGTGTATGTGTGCCCAATTTCATTAGTTGCTATATATCTGGGCTGGTTCCATTGTGAATTGCTATAAAGATTAGTGAGCATGAAATGTCCTTATAATAGGATACATATTCTTTAGGATATGCCAGGGAGTGGTATAGATGAGTATTGCAGTATGTCTTTAATTTTTGAGAAACCTCCAGAGCTATTTCCAGTGTGGCTGTATTCCTACTAGCAGTGTACGCTTCCCTTTCCTTACATACATGCTAGCATGTATTTTCATTTGTATTCTTGATGATGGCTACTCTACCTGGAATAGAATACTAGAACACTTTAAAGCTCAATTTCTCTGATGACCAATGCTGAACACATTTGCCAATATTTTCTAGACATTTATATTTTTAAAGAATGCTTTATTTACTTTTGTAGCCCACTTTAAATTATGTTGTTTCCAAGTTTACTTTTTAGTTTCCTATATGTTATAGGTATTAAACTTCTATTGGATATATATCTAGCAAGTATTCTCTACTATTCTGTGGACAGTCTCTTTGCTCTAGACATGTCCTTTGCTATACAGAGCTTTTTAGTTTCATGGGATCCCATTTATCAATCATTGGCCCTGTCTATTCCCTATGCTCCCAGAGTCCTATTCAGAAAAATTCTTACCTTTATCTATATGTTGAAGCCTATTTTCCTAATTTTTTTTGTTCTCTAGCAATTTCAGTGTACTAGGTCTATAACTGAAGTCTTCAATCCACTTGGAGTTGAATTTTATACAGACTGAGAAACAGGAATATAGTTCCTTTTTCTATATGTTGACATTCAGGTTTCTGAGCACTATTTGTTGAAAATTCTGTTTTTTATCTAAAGTATGTTTTTGGTTCCTTTGTCAAGTCATGTAGCTGTAGGTTTCTATCTGGGTCATCTGTTCTGCTATTCTATAATTGTGTGTGTCTGTGTATCTGTGTGTACCAGTACCATGCTCTTCCTTTTACTATGGCTCTTCTCTTTTATGAAGAATATGAATCAGGTGTGGCAACACTATACCCAGCATTCCTTTCCCTAAGGATGACTTTGTAAATCTTTGGTATTTTGCGCTTATATGTGAATTTTTTTT